>CM065804.1:80346500-81596500 GCA_033398695.1 Orobanche coerulescens | reverse complement strand
TAATTAGGCTAAATAATATTTTTGGGCATAGTTTAATGAAATTCGACCTGGGCCTAGAATTGACGAGATAAAACACGATGAATAAAATGAGAAATGAAATGACATGAACCACATGACATGAATGATAATGACATAAATGAATTTGCATGATCATGAAAAATAAAATGAATTAAATGATAAAATTATTCGGGTATTAATTTAATAAAATTGAACATGTTTTCTATAATTCACAATAAATGTTTATGCGAAATCGGGGCGTTACAACCTACCCCCCTTCAACAAACTTTCGTCCTCGAAAATTAAGTTACGTACCTTGAAAAATGAATGTTGGATACTTAGAACGGATCTCCGCTTCACGTTCCAAGTTGCCTCATTTGGTCCATCACGACTCCATAGAACTTTCACCACTTTAACCTCTTTATTTCGTAACCAATGTATCTTACGCTCCAAAAGAGCTGTAGGTACCTCCTCATAAGTCAGGTTCTTGGCTACATGCAATCTTCGAAATTGCATATGTGACCAGGATCATGTATGTATTTTGTCAGTATGGAGATGTGAAATACATTTTGCACTCCCGATAACTCCAATGGCAATGCCAAACTATAAGCAAGATCACCAACACGACCCCAAATCTCAAATGGTCCGATATAACGAGGCTGTAGCTTTCCCTTTTTAACGAATCGTATCACTCCTTTCATCGGCGCTACCTTCAAGAACACTTTTTATCCAATCTCAAATTGGATATCATTCCTTAGTTTATCAGCATAAGACTTCTGCTGATCGTGGTCAGTCTTAATTTCACTTCTGATTTCGGCAATCTTATCTATAGTTTGTCCGATCAATTATGGACCCAAAATCTTTCCTTCTCCAACTTCACTCCAATAAAGGGGCACTCGACATTTCCTTATATACAGAGCCGCATATGGGGCCATTTGTATAGTCGCTTGGTAACTATTGTAATAAGCAAACTCTACTAAAGGCAAAATATTTTTCCAATTCTCACCAGTATCAAAAATATACGCCCTCAACAAATTTTCAAGTGTCTTGATAGTCTCTCTGATTGACCATCGGTCTGCGGATGATATGCAGTACTGAAATTCAACTTAGTGCCCAATGCACTTTGCAAATTATTCCAAAATTTCGACGTAAATTGCGGATGTCTATCCGAGATGATTGACACTGGAACTCCATGTAACCTCACAATATCCTGAATATAAATCTTTGCATACAGTTCCATACTATAAGTCATCCCCACAGGTAGAAAATGAGATGACTTCATCAAACGATCTACTATTACCCAGACAGCATCATTTTTCCTCATGGTTCACGGTAGACCAACCACGAAATCTATTGTGATTTGCTCTGATTTCCATTCTGATATTTCCAATGGTTGAAGTAAACCTCCTGTCCGTTGGTGTTATTCCTTCACCTGCTGACATATTATACATCTATTCACGAATACACCAATGTCCCGTTTCATTCCTCTCCACCAAAAGAACTTCTTCAGGTCGTGGTACATCTTTGTACCCCCGGGTGAGCGGAGTATGGTGCATTATGGGCTTCTTAAAGGATTTTCTTCCTAAGGGATTAATCCTTAGGAACACATAACTTCCCATCATAAGTCAAAATGTTATCTGCGGCAATGACAAATTTCACAATACTTTCATATTGTGCTCGACCTTTTATCTTGCACAAGAACTTATCAGGTGGTTGAGCCTCCTTAATTTTATCCCTCTAGTTTGGTTGCAAGACTAAAACTGATAGGATTACTTTCGAAATATTTGAAGACTCAACTACCTCAATCCTCATTTGGGAAAACTCCTTAATCAAACTCTCCTGGTCGGTCAAGCAAGCTAACTCGCCTCTAGTCTTTTGGCTTAAGGCATCAGCTACCACATTAGCCTTACCCGGATGGTAATGAATAGTACAATCGTAGTCCTTCACCAATTCTAACCATGTCCTTGGCCTCGTGTTAAGATACCTCTGTGTGAAAAGATACTTCAGACTTTTATGGTTCGTGTATATCTCACACTTTCCTCCGTATAGATAGTGACGCCAAATCTCCAATGCATGTACTACAACAGCCAACTCCAGATAATGCGTCATATAGTTTAACTCATGTGGTTTAAGTTGTTGCTCTGTATAGGCTACTATTTTACCATGTTGCATTAGAACACAACCCAATCCCTGCTTTAAGGCATCACTATAAATAACAAAGTCTTCCGTTGGATCAGGCATCATTAATACTGGTGCCGAGGTTAGTCTCCTTTTCAGCTCTCGGAAACTTTCCTCGCACCTCCCACTCCATTCAGACCTCACACCTTTCCTTATTAACTGGGTCATGGGAGTGGCGATTTTCGAAAATCCTTCGATAAATCTTTTATAATAGCTAGCTATGCCCACAAAACTACGAACTTCGTTCGCATTCTTGGGTACTCGCTAATAACTCACTGCTACAACCTTATAGGGATCTATCTCGATTCCTTTAGAAGTCACCACATGTCCAAGGAATCCAACTCTTTTTAACCAAAACTCACATTTCTTGAACTTGGCATACAACTTCTCCTTGCGAAGTTTCTCTAATGTAAACCTCAAATGCTCTTGGTGTTTTTCCTTGTCCTTAGAATACTGAAAGATGTCATTTATGAAGACGATCACGAACTTATCCAATTAAGGTTGGAACACCGTGTTCACTAAATCCATAAAGACTGCAGGTGCGTTACTTAGACCAAGTGGCATCATCACAAATTCAAAATGCCCAACGTGTCCTGAAAGTCATATTGGGAATGTCACACTCCCTAATCTTTAGTTGATGGTACCTCAACTGCAAATCGATCCTCGATACTTACACCTCATTAGTACCAGTGTCGACTAAACTCACCCAGTAACCCTGACATTTCTCCTTCCTTAGACTTCTCAGTGCATTCATGGCTGTGATTACTCTTGGTACTGTCCTACTCTTAGTACCATAAAAGGTGATAGACTCGCCTTCGGAAAACCTCATTGTCACCTTCTTATCACGGCACCTTATATCGGCATCATGCCTATCGAGCCAGTCCATACCAAGGATCATGTCAAAATCTATCGAGTTAATCAAATACAGGCTGGTATCAAATTCGCTTCCTCCTATCTCAATATTCTCAGCAATCATTCTATTAGTGAGGATCGTATTTTCTAAGGGCAAGCTAAGCTCAAGAGACTTTACAGTTTTCACTCTTCTATGACCAATGGCATGATAAAATTTTGTAGACATAAAGGAGTGTGTGGCACCAGTGTCAAACAATGTGAGATCGGGTAAATTAGATACACTCGAAATACCTGACACCGTGTCGGGACACTTAGTTGCGTCCCTTTGGGTCAAAGTATAGATGCGATATTTTCCTCCAGAACTTTGACTTTTGGCCTTTTGGAGATGACAATTCGAATATGAATGCCATGGCTCCTTGCATCTGCAGCAGATACCTTTACCGTATAGGCACTCCCTTCCATGATTCTTACCACACTTCGAGCATTCCAGCTTACTGGTTTGAGGCTTAGGTCCCGACCTCTGATCAACCTTTGCTTTCTTATTAGAAGCCACGACCTTATTTTGGTTCCCATTCTAATACCTCTGAACGGTATTAAGCTTCGTAGGCTGTTATTGATCCAAATTATGTCTAGCCTCAACCTTTTGAGCTTGGAACACTATATCGATATAGTGTAGCGCCCCTGTAACACCACGGGTATTTCATGCTGTAAGAAACTATGTACTTCCATTTTTGTGCTGTTATCTCACGATGCATGTATTTTTTTTGTGATTGTTTACAAAACAAATCTTGTAAACATTTATTAAATGTTATTGTGATATAATTGTATGATATTGATAATATGTTGGTGATAGACCCTGATGTCGTTGAGTAATTATCGGTGTGAATATGATGGTGGCCAACATCTTGTTCCCCGAGGAAATTGCTTGACGAGTCTAAAAGAAGTCACACTGTGTGGTTAAATATGATAAAATGATTAAGTGGATTAATATATATTGCGTACGCTAGATGTAATAATTATACGCTACATGCAGTGTATTACGTACGTTAGAATGTATATATTATGTATGCTACATGCTTTACACTATGTATGTTATAGTGTATATGTTACGTACGTAAGCCATCCTTAGGTCTTCCGACAAGAATCTTTAATTATGCATTATCAGAACAACTTTCAGTGCACTAGAAGACAATCAAGTCAACTATCATAACGTACCTTAACCAGCAAACATTACGTACGTTACGTAAGAAATTTTACATACGCTACTATGTCATTACTTACATAATGACGGGGATCATTCAGGGCAGTAGCCTCTGAACATACCTTACATACGTTAATAGATTGAACATAACGTACGTTAAAGGCCTTACGTATGTAGACCTTAAGGCATAACGTACGTAAAGCACATCCTGATGTTATAAAATAACATTTCCTCTTTCATTTCTCACGACCTAAAGACACTCCTTCTCTCTCTCTTTAAACGTCCTCCAGCTACATTGATTGATTTCCATCCTTCCTATCCCGTACATTATCGCAGTAGAGTTGATTGTTCAAGCTTTGAAGAAGATTTTTGAAGGTGTTATCCCTGTTCTTCGTTGTTCTTCATGGTTTTCGGTCGTTCTTCATCAGTTGAGGTTAGTCTAACAAATCTTTGAACTTATTTCGGTATTTCTAGCTGTGTTGCATCTGATATTGGATGCCTTATGTAGTTTTGAACTCCTGAATATAGTCGAACTGGGAAAACTAACATTAAATCATAATCGTTGAATGTAAACCTATCTTGAGTTAGCAACTTGTCTATTGTGCCGTAGAAATCATGTATTGAATTACAAGCTTATGATTACCCCTATATAAACGTTAGTGTAATTGAATTAGTCGTGTAGTAGATTATGTTGATAATTCGGTTATTCGTTGATTAAACTCGTTAGAATTGTTGAGATGAACTAAATCACGAAATGCCGAGTTGGAAAAGACGATCATACACATAAGAATTTCTTTTGCTAGAATCATGTCCGACCATTCTAACCCATAATTGGGAAAATTTGAACTAAAGTAGTTAGCAAGTTATAACATTGATCGTAGTTGAAATCGTATCAGAGACGTATTATAATGAGTTGAGAATCAAGGAATCTAGAATTGTAAATAATTCACATTATTATTAAACGTAGAATTTTGGTTCCAATGCTATGAATCGAACTAGGTTTAGAACTCAATCGGGAAGGGGTAAATGTCGCTATTCGTCATTATCATTATGAGGAATTAATCGACGAATATGTAAATAGGTTGACCTATCGATTGTGGACGTTCGAGCTGTTGTGTTAGTGAGGAAATTGCTCTCATCGTAGTTAAGGCAAGTGATATCTTGCGCAGACTATGTTAGTTTAAATTTTGAGATTGATTGTACGTCGTTATTTGTGAGTTTTGTGTTTTCACCTTCCTTAGAAGTTTGAGATTCATGGGCCGATGTGTTGGGGCTAAAACCTGTATGGTACCTGTACAGAAATATGTTAAGGGATAAAACCTGAATGGTACCCACGTCCGGAGTATTCCTCTGTAGATACTTCTGTGACCCTTGGTTGCGACCTTGAGAGTTTATGTGCCAGTAGAAAATAAAATGTTGAGTATTCTGTAAACTTTTTCCATATCGAATTATGATATTGTTCCGCGGATTTATCTTATTATATCGATGAATTTTTAATTATACTATCTGACCTAGGTTGGCTGGCATGATACGTTGTGCCAGGCAAATTTGTTGAATATGTGCAGGACATTCCTGACGGTTCCGGTCAAGCTTTAGCAGTGTTAGGATGGAGTCTCATCATTCGTTTCTTTTGAATTAAACTCTTGAGTATTCCAAAATTATTGTAATAACTGTATTTGCGATCCTAATTCCTTAAAGTATATTGTTTTCATATTTTTATCATCGTAGAATTACCTTCTTAATAACTACATAACGAAAATTATAAAATCTTTAAAATTAGCGTTGTAGGTCCCACGCGGGATTCATGGCACTGTAACATCCCGACAAATCTTGGGGGTGTTACAGAAAATGGTATCAGTGACAAACATCCACGATGAAAGTTTTTCCAAACATTTTTGAAAATATTTGAGGGTTGAAAATCTAACACTCGAAGCGACCGCAACTCCTCTAGGAATGTCAAAGTAAGGAACACTTATGTTTCTTGAAAGTCAGGTATGATGTTTGAATTCAGCAGTATTCAAAGAATAATTGTATTGAACTGACTCTGTAGATCGAACATTTATCACAATGGCACGTCGTGGAGCTAGAAGAATCGCAAACGACGCTCAGGGCTCCACTGTGAACCAAAATGAAGACAGGAACACCGCTAAAACTGTTCCAGCTGGAAATTAGCCACCGTCCCATAATCAAAATGATGAGTCGAAAGAATACCAGAATAATGGAGGCATGAATCCGGATTTTAGTTAAACTCTTGCTCAGGACATTGCAATGGGGATCGCTCAGGTTAACCGAGTAGAGCGGGTACCAGTCATTAATGTTGAAGAAAATGTCGGGAATGACCGATGGCTGTGAGAGATGCTGAAGGCTAGACCACCGTTGTTTAACGGTTCGGGTGATAAACATGTGGACGACTGGATCTCTGAAATGGAGACTGCTTTCGAGGTAATCAGTTGCCCAGGGAACCAAAAGGTGCCACTGGGTATGAACCAGCTCCGTGACACTACAGCCCGATGCTAAAGGACCTATAAGCCGGAGGACAGGGTAGTCGGGTGGACCGACTTTTCGAAACTGTTGAGAGATGAGTACGGCCCCGGGTCAGTTCAAACTGCTCGTGCATGGAATTTCTTTAGTGCTGGACCACAGAATTTGCCGGTGCCGGAAATCATTCGAGCCTATAGAACCGAACTAAGATATGTCTCGCAAATGGTTCCATATAAAGATCAACGGATCTATCACCTTGCATAACGGTTTCCGGGAGACGTCTAACGTTATGGAGCTGGATTTCACTGTACGACTCTGACGGTATATGAGGATGTAGTCATAGCATATGCCGGTACTGCTGTTAGTTCCGACACCGGACATAATCAGAAGAAGCAGAAGACGTCTAACCACCCTGGGAGCACCAGTAGAGCAAACTCGGGCACCGGGTTCTCCTCTAAATCAACGGTATAATACCAACAGAAGGACACATCTGATCGGCCTCTCTGCCGAAATTGTTTCAACTATGGCATAGCTGGATATACCATGAGCCAGTGTCATAAGGTGGCTACCCAAATGTTTTTCATGCGAAAAGAGTGGGCACATGTCTCGCTACTGTTCGCGAGCCAATTCTGCACCAAATCCATCTTCTTAGAGTCAGCAAGGTTTTGTATAATCATCCAGGGCACCCGCCATTTCCAACGAATGACCTCCACTTTATCAAACTCAACCCCCGTCGCACGGTGCCAGAAGAGGTTGTGAGCGCGGAGGAAGCATTTCACCCTCCTATGGGACACTACCATCCTGCGTGTTCGAATTGAGGGCTACCGATAACCATCCCGCACCTGCTGTCTCAGGTACACTTCTTGTTAATTTCCAGCATGTTCATGTACTGTTTGATACTGAAGCGACACACTTGTTTATATCTATGGAATGCGTTAAACGTTTGAACCTTTCCTGTGTATCTTGTGAATCTTTTACTATTAAGCTACCCAAGGGTAGCAGAGTTGGGGGTAATGTAGAAGTTTGAGACTGTCCAATCCGCATCGAGGATCGGAGTTGGACGACGAATCTTATGGTCTTTCCAGTTCATAACGAGGATATCATTTTGGGTATAGACTGTATGACCATGCACAGGACGATATTAGACACATACCACTTGACCATTTCCATTATGGCTTGTGACGGTGCCACTCTCATGATCAGGGGCCGAGAACACTTCAGTACAAAAGAGTCTCTCAGCCTCCTTGCATCGGAAGTATCTTGTGACACTCGAGAGATGTATTACTGGTGTTATGTTCTCCACGAGGACACATCATAACTATCGGTTGTTGACACTTACGTGGTAAGTGAATTTCTAGACATTTTTCCCGATGAATTACCAGGGCTGCCGCCATGACGGGAGGTGAATATCTCGACTGAACTTGAGCCGGGAACGACAACTATCTCCAAAGCACCTTAGAGGATGGCTCCAGCTGAAATGAAGGAATTAAAAATTCAACTCGAAGAATTGTTAAGGAAGGGATTGATCCACCCCAGTACTTCGCCGTGGGGTACGTCAGTCCTTTTTGTGAAGAAAAAGGACAACTCCCTACGCTTGTGTATCGACTATAGAGAACTAAACAAAGTCACTATCAAGAATCGCTATCCACTTCCAAGGATTTATGATCTACTGGATCAATTACAGGGAGCGATGATGTTTGCAAAAATTGATTTACAGCCTCGATATCACCAATTGAGGATTCGGGAGGAGGATATTCCCAAGACTGCATTTCGATCAAGATATGGACACTATGAGTACATGTTGGTGTCGTTTGGATTGAATAATGCCCCAGCCATTTTTGTGGAATTGATGAACAAGGTTCTGATGGATTTTATCGATAAGTGTGTGGTGGTTTTTATTGACAACATCTTAATCTATTCCTGGAGCCGACAGGAACACGACGGACACTTGAGACAGTATTAAGTGTTTTGAGGCAACACCAACTTTATGCAAAACTTTCCAAATGCGAGTTCTGTATGTCGGAGGTGACCTTTTTGGGACATGTTATTTTAGTAGAAGGCATCAGGGTAGATCCACAAAAGATCGAGACAGTGATGAGTTGGGAACCACCAAAGAACGTCAAGGAGGTAAGAAGATTCTTGGGATTGGCAGGTTATTATCGATGGTTTGTCGAGGCCTTTTCTTGTATTGCTCGGCCGTTGACGAACCTACTGAGGAAAAGTGCCAAGTTTGTTTGGACTTCCGATTGTCAGAAGAGCTTCGGCGAGCTAAAGAGGAGACTGACTACTGCCCCGGTGTTAGTACAACTGCAGGGCACGGAAGGATTCGTAATGTACAAGGATGCATCTAAACATGGACTAAGGCGTGTCTTCATGCAAAATGACAAGGTTGTTGCATACGCCTCTCAACAACTTAAGCTGTACGAATTGAACTACCCAACCTATGACCTGGAACTAGCCGTACTGGTCCACGCTCCTAAAATTTGGAGGCACTACCTTTACGGGGTTACCTGTAAGATTTTTACGGACCACAAGAGTTTAAAATATATCTTCACCCAAAAGGAGTTAAACATGAGACAGAGGTGTTGGCTGGAGCTAATCAAAGATTATGACATGGAGATTTGATATCACCATGGGATGGCCAACTTCGTAGCAAATGGACTTAGTCGGAAGATTGTGCAAGAGGTGACACTATCCGGTTTGACGATGCAGCCAGAACTGCAACATTACCTCACGAAGGGTGGTATTGAAGTATGGATACATTACTATGGACAGTTATGCTCAATTAATATACATTTATCCTTACTAGATGAGATACGTCTAGCGCAGATGAAAGACCCCGAACTACATGCGATCGGCGTAAGAGCCAAAGAGGGAATTATTTCAGACTACAGGATCCAGGGGGCTTGGTGAGATTTAAGAACAGGATATGTATTCCACCAAATGACGATCTAAAGCAAACTATACTGAAGGAAGCTCATTCTACTCCCTATTCCGTTCATCCCGGAGCGAGTAAAATGTACCAAGATCTACGGAAGAGTTTTTGGTGGAAAAACATGAAACATGAAGTAGAAATATTCATTGCTCGATGTATGACATGTCAACAAGTAGAAATCGAACACCACAGACTAGCCTGAATCATGCAGCCCTTACCTAGTCCGGAATGGAAATGGGAAAAGCATATCAATAGATTTTGTTACTAAATTACCAGCAATGACAGGAGGAAAGGATACGATATGGGTTATTGTAGACTGACTGAAGAATTCGGCACATTTTATTCCTATCCAAGAAACCACCAGAACGGAGCAGTTAGCCACCATTTTTATCCGGAAAGTTGTGAAGCTGCATGGCGTTTCCTCAACAATCATATCAGATAGAGACACCAGGTATTTGTCCCATTTATGGAAAGCTGTCCATAAGGCCATGGGTACTCAACTGTATTTCAGCACATCCTATCATCCTCAGACAGATGGACATACTTGGCATATTTCGACTTCCTTGCAGATGTTGTTTGTTGTCTACTGTTTGCTGGATGCTGTTTGGCAATTATCAACACAACATTGTTATTCCCAATAATTTCCCCCTTTTTGATAATGCCAAAACTTCCTTCAAGATAGCTTCTTAATCCAGAGAGGCTGACTTCAGGGTCTTTTGTCGAATGATTTGTCCTATAGTGCATAATCTAAAAATGTCAACTGCTCGCACGCAAGTTCTAAGAAATAGATAACACCTAACAGGAGAAGTATTACAACTTAAACTTATGATTGACGCGCAGGTACAATCTAATAGTATGATCTAATTGAAATACAACTTAACCTATGAACTGTTCGTAGACAAGTTCTTACAGCTTTGTATTTTACAAGTTTTTATACTTGATTGTTTACAGCAAATAACTTAAATTCGTAATCAAGCAAATAAGACAGTAAGCATAGATCACGAGTTGTAATCTTTCAAAGATAAAATGACATTTTATTGATAATAATTGGAAAGTTACAGGTTTGGGAAAAAATACCAAAATTTGCACAAAAGCAATCATACAAGCTATCTCCTGTGATGATCATGCCTCGAGCGCCTTCGTGGATCATTCTCGGTTCCCTTCCACCAATTTTGCAGGGCATCCTTGTTTCGATTCATATAGATTGCTTGACCTTCATATGATTTGTCGAAGGCAAGGATCCGGTCGTCAGAGTGGGTAACAGGTTCACCTTTCTTATGCTTGGATTTCATCTGGAGTTGTAGGGGGAGCATTCCTTCATCCAGAATCTTTTTAAATTCCATGGCAGCTTCTTTCAGCATTTCACATTTGTTGAATATGGTGGATTCCCTCATAAGAACTACGAAGTATCTCAGCAGTTCGTTTCTTCTCCAGTCCTTTATCTTATCGGCTGTAGGATGTCAGTTGGTCGGGAGTTTCATCAAGGACGGATTCTGCACAAGGTTCTTCCAAGGAAAGTTAGGATCGTGGAACTCAGGGCGAGCAACTTGTATCCTAACAGAATGTGATGGAGCTGACAGTCGATTAATTGCAGTAGTGACACTGTCTTCCAATACAGCGTCAATCTCCTTTTCCTTCTCTAATCTCCATTGCCTTCCAGCCTCTCTGGCCTCAATTTACCCTTTTTTGGCATCATTAAGTGCAGTAACCTTTGTATCTATGCTAGCTAGGACCTTCATTGTGTCGTCCTGCTTGGTCTCAATGCGTTCAATTTTGTCAACTAAGGATTGAAGCACCAGCGACATATCATTTATCTCTTGATCGTATCCCTTAAGCTAGGAGCCTGTTTCCTGTAAGGCAGCTACAGTTTTGGCTTCAGAGACGCGGGAGCTTGGCTTGTTCTTCCTTGAGAATTTGCTCCTGGCATTGCTGGAGTTGATTGAGAGCTTTCCTTAAGACGCTAGGCAAAATGCGGAAGTCTTCTTCCACTTTGGATATTTTCCCCTTTACACCCATCATTTCGTCAATGGCAGTCTCGTGCAGCCAGTTGATCTCTTTTTCAACGTTGTGCAAAACATTGACAGCATTCTATTTGAAAATGGTTTGGCAGCCGAGAGCATGAAGTTGCTCATTCCTGGCTTCCGATCCAGGAGAGCCTGGCTGGGCTAGCTTTTTATCATCAGCTCTATTGAGCTGTCGGACGACCACATGGTTGCGCGGTCATTGTGGTTCATCCTCTGGTAGGAAACCGTCATCGGATTCCACATCAATGGGTGATGCAGGGGCATCTGGTGCTGCGCAGCTATTGTTTATTTATCCTGATCGGTCTCGGTGATAGGGGGACTGATTCCTCCTATTCCGATAGATGTTCTGTAGACAGGCGTACAGGATGGACTGATTCCTCTTGTTTTCCCTCAGTTTCTGCCTGATCCTGCATTGGGACTAATTTCTCCTGCGGGATGGCGTGGGCAACATCTTCTTGTTGGTGGGGAGGGGACTGATGTCTGCCAATGGTCCCCTAACCCTGCTGGTTGGACATTCTCGAAAACTCCTGTTCGCGAGCTTCCTCACGACTCATTCTCAGACCAGCCTGGAACGCATCGTCGTCATCATCTAAGTCATGATCGGACTTCGGGCTGTTTGGAGCTGTGTCATTGGATTTTGATTTGCCCTTGAGTTGGGCCTTCTCCTTTGTCGGAAAGTAGTTGGAAATAAGCTCATGAAAAAAGTTGTTTTTCCATTGAATCAAAAGATGGATGTCCTGATAGTCCGTGACTTCTAAGTTGAAAGTTTCTTCGTCCTTGCACTCACTCCAGTGGTACAGGGTGTCATAGGGTGCGATCCTGTATGACTTCCATTGAACGGAGCGTTCATACGCCTGTTCAATTTGAACTAACAGCAAAGTGTTATAGATTACAGTGTCGGGGGAGGGGCTGCATTTAGTACATGGGTCTACTGTAGGCATGGGTTCCTCTACAGGTGTGGGAGCCTGTTTCGGAGTGGGATCCCGTACAGGGCTTGGTACCCATGGGAGATGGATCGCTTACGGGTGTGGGTTTCCGTGCTGGAGATGCGGTTTTTGGCTCAGTGTGTTTAGCCGACTCGCTGGTTCCTTCTATCTTGGCAAACAGTTAATCATCCGTCATAGCCGCCATAGGCTCAGGATCTGCACCGTGTGCAACAACTGTTTCTTCCGCAGGGGTTTCGACCTGTGGGTGTTGTTCTGTGGGTTGCACCGCAATTTCTTCGTTGGCAGCAACTGCTGTAGTCACTGTAGCCTTTGATTTGGATTTAGAATCTTTCTTCAGCTTCTTTTTTGGTGTGAGTGGTGACTCACTGTCAGACACGCTCCTCTTCCTTTTCTTTTGAGATTTTTCTTCGCCAGCAATCCTTCCTGTGATATCTCTCGGATTATCATAGGTTGGTATGGTATTGACAAGGGGTCGGTTGGCTTGAAGACTATCATTTGGAACCTTAAGTTGGTGCACATCTCGAAAGCTCCGGTCCTGTTCTCAATAACACGGCATCAAAAGTCATGCAGATAAACATATGGCAAAGAGAAACATTTCTTGTGGCAAGAAGGATGCACGTTTCTGTCTGAGGCATTGCTAGTGAACAATCCCAATAAGTAGCTAGAAGATCCTGCGATCCGAAAGTCTCATGGTCTTTCATCTTCAGGCCATCGGACGGCAACGGGAACAGAGTTCCCAAAAGAGAATGGTCAACGTAGCTTTAGACTCCCCGGACTGTGGCAGTGATGTCACAAACATCACCCCCTTTCTTCAAAGAGAATAATTTAACAAACGCATCGAGGTATAATTCCTCGACTATGCGTTCGTCATACAGATCTGGGTGTTGGCTACCAAGGCGATATAAGCCGTGCCTCTTAATCCTAGATACCACACGCTCCATTCCATCAAGGTCTTCACCCTCAGACTTAATTCGTTCCATGACAATAGATCGAACGAACAGACATCCGTCGATGATGTTGTCCCTCTTTTTCAATGATTGAGAAGAAATTTGAGAAGAAGCCATTGTTCTGATGAAAAGTGGTTTGAAGAAACAAAGAGAACAAGTGCAGAAATATGCAGAAAGCAATATAGGTTATATTCTCTAAGACTGTTTAAATTGCAGAAAAGCGTAAAGAGTCACAGGGAGCATGACACAGTCCTTTTATAGTTGGCGGGGAAGATTAGGGTTAACAGATAGTGAACGGTCAGATTTAAGGGATGGTAACCGTCGTTTTTAAATGAATGAATAGGATGAATCGAGCGTAACAGGTATATCTTATCCATCCGATTTTGAAATAATGACATGTCCCACTTCTGAAGATTCGACTTCCCTTATGCTCGAAATGGCGGTTTGAAATAATTAATTAATTTATAAATCACGGCGTTTGAGATAAAATAGTCAATATGTCGTGTAAAGCATTAAATGTAAAGTCGTTTTGAATTAAAAATAGGGCACGTGGACTTAAAATGTTTTGAAATGAAATAAGATATTAATATGATATTAATTGGTCCCATAGTGTATGCTGTATCCGCGACAATACAGAGTTCCCCCTTAAAAGGTGCATACGGGATTCAATTCTTACAGCAATGTTTAGATTAATACTGTATTCATGGGTCGTACTGTATTCCCCCTTAATTAATGCACACATCAGCTGTAAGATTAATTCATGTTTCATTTTTCCTACATTGCTGTCAGATTGTCTAAGTGTACTGTTAATTAACAGTGGATACTGTATTCTTGGGTGTTACAGCATTCCCCCTCAATTGATGAGTAAAGGCATAATAACTTACAGGGAGTCTGGCTGTAGCATTCCCAATTCTTGTCGAAGCATAGAAATCAAATAAATTGGGGTCCCCTTTGGTTGTTGGGTCCTAGTGTGATAGTGCCTTTCGGTACCCAAATTTGCCGGATAACAATTGGTTTGCTATAGCTTACTTTTGGTCCATTCTTGCGATGTCTATGTGTGGAAATCACGTAGCCGCTGTAATCATGATTATTATCCATGTAAAATTGATAGTTATATATGTTATTCCAGTACGATTGTCATCTAAGAGGTGGAGCCATTTTTCTAGGCCTTACAGCTTGCCTTCTGTGTCTCCAGTTGGATTCCCAAAGCTATCATTGATATTGCGCTGCGACCTGTTTCTTTGATGGATAGCGGGGCTCCTGTATCCAGTCCCTAGGTGCACTGTACTGTTGAAAGTACTGTTGTGCGGGCATTTGATATTTGGATACAACTTTCTTTCTGAATGGCTTTTGGCGCTTCTGATATACTCAGGAAGCATGCTATTGGTTACGCCTTACAGGTCTCTATGGCTGAGGCTTCCGCTGTCTATGATATGATTCGGGCGGTGGAATCGCAGCCTTTGCTATGCGCGGTGTAACAGGTGCCTTCGCAGGACTCAGTATTTCTTCCGGTACAGGAATGGGTTCCACACCCCTCACGAATACCGTACTAGATTTTGCTTTGTTGGAGAACGAGTTATATCCTAAGCGATGTTTATCATGAGCATGTTGCCCAGTGCTTAGGATCTCTTCCATCCTATTAGAGGATTTCTCAAAAGAAATCAAGAATGTCTCTAATTCTCCTTCACGTTTCTCGAGAGATTTTACTTTGGCTTGGAGTAGAGCCAAATCATTTGTCTTGCTTGCAAGATGAGACATAGTCTCATTTAGATCGTGAGCAAGTTTATGATTGCTCTCCATGAGTTTTTCAAAATTGACTTTGTTGTTTTCGTAGTCAACAGACCTATTTTCGTAATTATCCTTCAGCAAGTCATTTTCTTCCTTCAACTATAGGTTAGAAAATTGGAGCTGTATGTTTTTTCTTTTCAATGTCTCATGGGCCTTTTTAATGTTATTAAATTCATTCAACATATTTTCAAAGGTATGAGATGTATTTACAGGAATAGTTGAGGTAGAGCTTACCTCATCATCATAGCCATCTTCATTATACTCATTAACTTTTGCCATATAATACATGTAGGCTCTATCTTCTAGCTCATCATCAGACGAGTCAATGTCAGTGACCACCTGAAGACACTCAGTCTTTGTTGATACAGGCGAAGCTTTTGATTCTCCAATGAGGGCCTTGAGTTTGTTTTTTCCTGATTCTCCAGTCATCAAAATCGTTAATAGGAAACATAGGTACCTTATTAATCATTAAGGTATCCATATGAGAAAATAGGAAAGATAAAGACTGTTTTCAAGAATAAATGAATTTAGGATCTGATTCGGTTAAAGATACGACTAATTCTTTTTAGAATCAACCACTCTGGTACCACTTGTTGGCTACTAAGTATACAGAATACAGCTTGGAAAGTGTTTAAGCAACAAGCTGTACGATTTTTAAATCAGAGTGCGTAGCGGAATTTCTTTTAAGTGAGTTGTTGTAAATACAACAACTAGGCTTTATCTCTTGTTAGCTTGGTGTGTACAGGGTTTTGCAATGTATACTTATATAAATCACAGTTTATGAAAACAGTAACTGCAGAAGGTAAATAACACGATATTTAAAGTGGTTCGAGGTACCCCTCTATGTCCACTGGTCCTCCACACAGGAGTAAAATATTTATTATAAACACTACGTACACAACTATGTGTCTATAATCAAACATATCCTTGTATCATTCACACAAATTGATGCAAAGACTGTCGCTTTCAACCGTTCACACATATTGGTTAAAGCTTTCACTTGACTTGCTTCTTCACACACAGTTCCAAAGCTTCATCTACAATGCAGATCCGTCACACACAGTTTCAGGAAAAGCAAGGCTTTCTTCAGTCCACACATGGCTGATGGTTTTCTTCGAATGTAAGAACAAGGGTTTAAACAACAGCTTGACTTCTTGAGCTTGAGCTGGTTATGTGTTGTTCAAGGTTGAGCACTTGTATATTTCTTCTCTCAAGAATGGAAGTATGCTTGAAGAAATATGATTGCTCTTGGTATACTGTTCTTGTGATATCCATGAGTGTATCTCAGTATATCTCAGTTTGCTCAGTTTTCAGTTCTTGATCTTATGTATTATTCGTGGGTCTGGTCTTCAAACTTCGGGGTATATATAGCCTTTGGAATAGATCCATTGGGAATAGATCCGTTGAGCAAAGAGCCCGTTCCAATGTGTTGTTTGACTTGCAAAATATAAGATCCGGATTTTGCTCCTTGTTTGAAGATGTTCGTCTACTGGTATTTAAATACTTTATCCAATCGGTGTTTAAATACTTATTTTCGAACGGTGGCTTCACTTTAGCATATGAAGTAGATTCCGTTTCAATGGTCTTCAGAGTAATTCTTTATTTACGCCTGTCAGATATGTTTTACTTTACTCAAGCAACACTTGACAGCCTCTTTGATGTATCCAACTTAGTCAGTCTTGTTGCTGTAGCTGTAGGCGCTGTAGGCAAGACTAGATAGAACGTTGTATGATCGAGCTGTAGGCTACTTCCATACTTGGCATATTTCGACTTCCTTGCAGATGCTGTTTGCTGTCTGCTGTTTGCTGGATGCTGTTTGGCAATTATCAAAACAACATTGTTATTCCCAACAATTATTATTATTATTATTATTATTATTATTATTATTATTATAATCATCATTATTATTATTATTTATAGATAATAACAAGAACTTACGGGCCTAGGATTGTCGAGTCAAGCATCTTCATCACATTTAAGTTCATGTTCTGCATTTTATCCAGGTGTGGAGAATTTACTACGCTTTTGTTTATTTTGATTGCTTTATATATTGTCTTGTATGTGCACGTGAAATCAGTCAGAAGCACTTAATTATGCAAATCAGTCAGAAGCACTTAATTGTGCATAAATCCTTCGGGTTAGCCGACGGGCTTCAGAATTTATCAGTTATGGTGTTTATACTTGCTAATTTATTTAGAAATTAACTTAGACATATTGCGTACCCTCCACACTGAGCGAGTTGAAAGCTCACCCAATTATATAACGCTTTCAGGTTGAGGAGATCGATGTGTCCTGTGCTTGAGTGTGGGATGATCAAGCTTCATTAAAATATATTTATTTATTTATTTTTATTTATCTCAAGCTATGCTTTAAGTGTGTTTTTGTTTTAATGATGACTCGAGAATATTACTTGCGAATATTATTTTTTTCTAAAATGTATTTATGCTGCAAATTTTTATTTATTCTATTTTTTTTTCAAACAAAATTAGAACACTTATTTTCCTAGAATAGGGTGCTACCAAACAAGTACATCACCCAAAGTAATAATAAAACTGGATTCTAAATCCAATATAAGTGATCCGATATCAGTAGCCTCAACACTATGTCTACTGCCGACTGTCACCATCACTTCTCCAGCTCCAAGCTTCCTACTTCATTCCAGAACCTGATTCGTTTGTACATATATGAGAAATCGCACCATAATCAAGTACCCAAGAAATAAAAAAGCAGTTACACAACAATTCGTTTAACTAGTATTTCCGTACATAAAGGTGCATTGCGATCATGTTTTGAATAATGCCTCCTCCAGTGGCCTAGCTCACCGCAGTTGAGGCAAGTATCTGTCTTCTTGGCCACCTTACTCTTTGGAAACATTGGGGCCTTGCCCTTATCTTTCTGTATCCCTCTTTGGGCTTGAACTGCTTCTTGCCCTTCTTCTTATTGTTCTTGGATCTCTAAGGCCACGAAGAAATTACAAGAGCAGACTCCTACGACATAGTCTTCATCTGAGACTATGGCGTACTCAGTTTATTCATCAGCCTATCCAAGTTACAATCAATCTCGTTGCAGTTGAAGTTCATTACAAACAGAGAGAAGGAGTCAGGAACTGACTGTAGGATAAGGTCAGTCTGGAGAGAAGCATGCATACTAAAATCAAGAGCCTCCAATCTTAAGTAGGACTAAAAGAAATGCATGGCCATGCTCAAATGAAGACTCGTTTTATTTAATTAGTCTACTTAAGATCGAGAAAGCATTTGAACATAAATAAGTATGACAGACTCCATAACTTAGTTCAAATATGATATCGCGTGACAAAGGGATTTGACACGTTAAAAGGTTTAATGGACTATTAACTTATATTATTTGAGTAATCATAATGTCTTGCTAGAGGACGCTTATGATTTATTATTTAATTAGATATTAAATAATTGCCAACATAATATAAGCTTTCTGGGTCGCACGTACGACAATTATAGACAAACATGAATAAATAAATAAATATAATATTGGATATTATATAGATTAAATAATAAGTAATATGTAATATTATTTAATATATCAACTGGGAATAATAAATATGATATTGGATATAATATTTATGAGGGGAATAAATAATAAGTAATATATAATATTAGATATTATATATATTATATTATATAATAAGTTGAGGGGTGACTAAGCAAGTACTAGAGTCTTGACTCTAGGGATTAATTAGTATAAATATGAGATCCATGAAAAGGAGTTGATATAGAAGAAATACACCTAAAATCCCCCCCACCCCACCCCCTCCCCAACAAGAAGATAAAAATCAACCTCCACCTCCTACTGTAGGAGAACGAAGTCGGTCATCTGGTCTTCTTCCCTTAACTGATCTTGATCAATAGTACAATCCTTCGAGTAAGAAATTTGTGTTGTACTATTTATCAATATTATTCGTAAAGATCTAGCAATCCGGCTTGTGAAATTGTTCTTGTGTGGATCACCAAAAGAGGAGATAAGATATTCATCTACTTCTAGTTCGGATCTAGATCTGTTCATCGGATTAAGGTAATTCGGTTAACCCTTTTATATAGTAATTAAATTACTGTATGAGATCCTAAATTGGGTTTTTATATTAATTCTTCCGCTGTGTTTTATCCTTGATTTATGTATTTGATGCACGAAAAACCCACCAGAAATAACATCTTTAAAAGCTTCTATAACCTTGGATGGTTTATGTATAAACTAGAGGCCAATTTACTTAAAATCAGGCCTTGGATATGACCCAAATACTCCATCAAGTTCTAAAACCACTTTCATTAAGGGAGAAACACTTGTCCAGACTACTGAGCTTACAAAAAAACCTATTTTTAGAATTAGGCAGCAGCCCAGTCAACAGTATAGGCAGCACCCAAGGTTTTCAAGACAGCCACCTAGACAAAAGACTAGGCAATGGCCAAAACAGCACCAACAGTCAAAACATTATTCTGCTTATTACCAAAGACTCCCACAAAATAGATGTCACAATGGGAGAGGTAAATGGAAACCTCAAGGTCCAAACTTTCAAAATTACCAGGTGTGGAGACCTCAAAACTTTAATAACTAGTCTCAGCCAAGATTTAGGAATGGCCCACATCAAAGCCATTATCAGTCATATCCTATATACAATCTAAATCAAGGATATGGACCAAGACACTATGCGCCTTATAGAAATAACCAACACAATTTTCAAAATACCAGGAGAAATAAATTCTCCAGGAAATCTACTAACCCTAAAGGACCCACTCAAATTTGGGTACCTAAATCTCTGCTTGTCTGATTGCAGAAAAGGTGGAAGGACTACCATCAAGTCACCTCAAATTCAAGAGTAGGAGATGAAGAATGGTTTGTGGACTCAGGATGCTCAAGACACATGATAGAAAACAAGAATGTTCTGACAAACTACATCAAAGAAAGAGGTCTAGATGTAACCTTTGGAGATAGCTCTTGTGGACAAACAAAAGGTTATGGGGAGCTGCATAGGGGAAACATTATTATCTCAAAAGTGCATCATATCAAAGGACTCAAATACAATTTGTTGAGCATAAGCCAGTTCTGTGATGAAAAGAATCTAGTAATTTTATATGACCAAAAAAAAAGGAATCCAGTAGTTTTCACTATTTGAAATGCATGGTAATTGATATCTTATCTAGAGAAGTGAAACTATAAGGCTACAGAAGAAGGGTTGTCTACAAAATAGATTGGAATACAGGCACTCCGAATACCTGTTTCATATCCAAAACAATAGCTGAAAATGGATGGCTCTCGCACAAGAGCTGTGTCATCTGAACTTCAAAACTCTCATTAGGATAAGCTCGCAGAAGTTGGTCAGAGGGCTTCTAGAAGAATTATTCAAGGATGATACTCTTGGTGATGCATGCTAGAAGGGAAAGCAAACAAAAGCGTCTTTCAAATCAATTCAACCTACCACTCTTACCAACAGAATTTTGGACCTACTTCACATAGATTTATTTGGTCCCATCAAGCCAATAACTCTGAGTGGAAGGAAGCATGCCTTAGTAGTTGTGGATGACTCAAGATACAGTTGGATAGTGTTTCTCTACAAGAAGAGTGAAACTCTAACCAAGCTACATGAGCTACTAAGAAAAATTCAAAATGAGAAATCCTTATCAATCATAAAGATTATATCAGACAAAGGAGGAGAATTTCTCAACAAAGCCGTAACTAAGTATTGTGATCAAAATAGAATTCATCATGAAGTATCAAAAGCAAGAACACCTCAACAAAATGGTGTAGCTAAAAGAAGGAATAGAAAATTCAAGGAAGCATCCAAGACATTGATTGTTGAGACTGATCTTCCGAAAAGGTTATCGGCTGAAGCTGTCAACACAGCATGTCATACTCAGAACAGAAGTATGATAGTAGGGAGACATAGTAAAACTCCCCATGGGGTTTGGAATGGCAGAAGACCAACTTTTTCATATTTCCATATCTTTGATTGTAAATGTTTCATCCACAATAATGGCAAAACCCAACTAAATTCCATTGATGCAAAAACTGATGATGGTCTATTTATGGGATACTCACAGATAAGCAAGGCACGTAGAGTTTTTCATAAAAGAATGTTAGTTGTGTAAGAAACACCTCATGTTGTCTTTGATGAATCTACTGTTGAGTATAGAAAATAGGTGGAACAAATTGATAAAAAGCTCAAAACAACCTCCCTAGAAGAAGTTATCATCAATGACACGAGAATTATGGACACAACTGATGAGACCCAACTGCAGACCAGCCAGGATCTCCAACCGTAGCTGTGTTAGGAATACTTATTAGATTTTTATGATGTCATTCCTGTATTTATTTGTTTATTCAAATATATAGTTGAATACTTGGCAAATTATAAAGAAGAACCAAATAAGTATTTTCTATAGGCCATATTATATATAGTTTAATACTTGGCAAAATGTAAAGAAGAACCAAATGAGTATCTTCTATGGGCCATGTAAGTTAGGCTTAAAAATTAGTTAAGTATAAATTTCAGACAAGTTCATATTAGAGAAGTCCTGGTCAACTCAACTGATCAGGGAAGGTTGACCACATACAACTTATCATCAGACAATGTTTTGAAGAAAGAGATTTTTCCAGAAATCCTGGTCAAAATATTTATCAGAGAAGTTTGACCAAACTGCAGTCAAGTGATCAGACGGAGTCAAGTCAAGTGAAGTTTGACCATCAGATCAGATAAGTTCATCAGGTCAGAAGACTTCAGATCAGAGAAGATTCATTGAAACATCAGAGAAGTCATCTTAGAGAAGCCATCAGAGAAAGTCCGACATCAGAGAAGGTTGACTGCACGTCAGACATATTGACCAAAAAGAGATCAGATAAGTTATGTCAAAGTAATCAGCCAAGTAATCCAGTCCACATCAGCATGCGTTGAAAAGTCAATAATCACGGAAAGTCACATGCGGACGATAAGAGACAGACTGGAGAGATTCTTGGAAAGTAAATGAATTAAATATTCACCGAGACACACCACTGAAGACTTTAATCATATTATAAATCTAAATTTCGGCGCCTCAACGTGAAAGTCTTCACAACGGTCGGAAATGGATTAAAATAAGGGAATCCAGCCTTGCAACATTTGGAAAGAAAAACAAAGATGTCTATTTCTGATTTGTTACAGGAATTGCAAAGGTTATGAAGGAAGCTCAAGGATCGACATATATATATATATATATATATATATATATATATGAAGATATGAAATCGAGCTACACGATGCGAACAACACTTACAAGTAATCAAAGCAATCAGAGCGAACAAATAGTATCGTGAAAGAGCAAGAGTTCAAAAGTTCTTATTTGAAGAAGCTCTTAGGTGGAGAAGACCACACTCCTGTCTTTAAAACATGAGTTCGGGGTATATCACTAGTTGAAGTGTGCTTGACTGATATGCATCCGAGGATTTGAGATCAAAAGGTGCTAGGCAGTCAAGGAGATGCAACGACAAGATTTCCACTGGTTGGAAGTTGTTGTAGCTAGGAAGAATCACTGTAATATTTATCACTGGTTGAGAATTATAGTGAATTCATTTCCAACTAGTTTGGAGAAAAGTGGATTAGTAGAGGATTACCCCACCTCTGAGACCACTATAACTGACTGCGTGTATTACTGCTTTCATCATCATACTTACCTGCTGCATACATACTTAATTGTTCCATTGTTTAAGTTTTTGTTTTCGTCATCAGCTGACTTCCGCATACCTGTCTACAGACGACTTCAAGTCATATGTACCTATCAGCTAAGAAACTCACCTTTTGTGGAAAAGAGTTTCAATAAGTCTATTCCCCCCCTCTCTAGACTTATTCCTGGACGACTTGTGACCTACAAGTGGTATCAGAGCGGTTGGTTCAATTTTTCAGAACCAGATCCATATATCGAGGATATATATATATATATATATATATATATATATATATTTTAATCTCTCATTTTAGAAATGGAGCACATGCAACACATGCACTCTAGGTTACCTGTCTTTTCAGTTGACGAGTATGATCTTTGGAAGATAAGGATGCAGGAACATTTATCTTCTATCCATGACGACATGTGGTGCATAATTGAGGACGGTCCTTTTATCTTCGAGAAGGAGAACTCCCCATAAGAAATTGCAGTGGGGAAGCCAGAGAATATCCCCAAGAAGAGGACGGAGCTGACCACTGAAGAAAGAAAGCTGGACAATCATGACAACTGGGCCAGAGACGTGCTGTACCAGACTCCTAACAAATCAACAATGGTCAAGATCAAGAATTGGAAGAATGCCAAAGAAATTTGGGATACTCTAGCTATGATGTGCGAAGGAACTGAGCTAATAAAGGAGAATAAGTTGTCAATCTCTACCCAAAAGTTTGACAACTTCAAGATCAAGAATGGAGAGTCTATCGACCAAGTAGACACAAGATTCACAGAGATTATTAATGAAATTAATTCTCTGGGATAAACATAAGGCAACATGGAGATGGCCCTGAAGGTTCTAAGATCTCTCAACCCAGAATGGAGTATGAAGACAGTGGCCATGAGAGAATCCAAGGATCTTAACAAAATAAAGATCCATGAGCTGTTTTCTGATCTAAAGGCTTATGAGTTTGAGCTTCCAAGTTCATCATCAACCGAGCTTGCAGAGAAGGGAATAGCGTTTGCAGCTGAGTCCCCCACCAAGAGCTTATCTGAAGTCAAGCCTCCAAATCCCCTAGATTTTGAGGAAGAAATGTCGTTCATAATGCAAAGATTCAGCAACTTCCGGAAGAATTACTCTAAATATAAGAAGTATTATAAAGAAAATACTAGGAGAAATCAAAAGGATGGAAGCTGGAAGGTGGAGTGCTACAATTGACACAAGACAGGACATATCCAAATTGACTGTCCTGATCTCAAGAAAGATGAAGGCAAGAAAGAAGTGGGCAGAAAAGAATAGAAGAGAAAAGCTTTCATTGGAGAAGACCAAGAGAGAGTAATTTCTAGCAGTTGATTCTTCTCTGATAATGATGAGGAGTACAATTGCCTGATGGCCAACTTAGTTGATCAACAGGTAACATCTAAACCCTCAGTGTCAAATAATAACAGCTCAGACATGTCTCAGTATATGGACTTACATGAGTCTGTGAATCAGCTTCTCAAAGATTTTGAGAAATTAAAATCTGCACATCTAACTGTATCAGCTGAGAAGACCCAACTGCAAGATGGGAATAGGCAGCTGAAAAACAATATTGAAAAACTAAGCCTAGAGTTAAATAAAACCAAATCTGAATTTGAAAAATAGTCTGAAAACCAGTTGAAAAACCAGGCTGATAATATTACAGCTGAGATCAAAAGATTAACTGTTTTGAATAATGAGAAATCAGCTGCACTTGCTCATGTTAAAACTGAGTTTGCTAAACTGACACAGCTACGTAACAAACAGGCCAAGGAGATAACTTCTCTCAAATCTTCTATAACCTTGGGTGAGTTATGTATGAATAAAAGGCCACTATATTCCAGATCAGGCCTTGGATATGACCCCAACACTCCCTCTAGTTCTAAAACTACTTTTATCAAGGGAGAAACACTTGCCCCGTCTGCTGAGCCAACTTACAAACCTGTATTTCAAAATAGGCAGCAGCCGAGTCAAAAGTTTAGGCAGCAGCCAAGGTATACAAGGCAGCCACCCAGACAAGAGACTAGGCAATGGCCAAGGCAAAAGCAGCAGCCTAGACAACATGCCCACTATTATCAAAGACTCCCCAAAAATAGATTTCAAAATGGGAGGGGCAAATCAAAACGTCAAGGTTATCCTAATTTTCAATACGAACAGGTGTGGAGACCTCAAAGATTTTATAAATGGTCTCAGCCAAGATTTAGAAATAGCCCACACCACCAATTTTATGAGGAATATCGAGTACACAATCCTAACCGAGGATATAGGCCCAGACCATACACACCTTTTAGGGACAATCACCATAATTTCCACACTCCAAGGAGAAATCAATTCTCCAAGAAACCAACTAATCCCCGAGGACCCACACAGATTTGCGTACCTAAATCTCTGCTTATTTGGTTGCAGAAAAGGTGGAAGGACTACTACCACATCTCCACAAATTCAAATATAGGAGATGAAGAATGGTTTGTAGATTTTGGATGCTCAAGCCACATGACTAGGAACAAAAAGGGGCTGTTGAATTACACCAAGGAAAGAGACCCAGATGTAACCTTTGGAGATAGCTCCAGAGGTGAAACAAAAGGATTTATAGAGCTGCAGAGAGTAAATATAACAATATTCAAAGTTCATTATGTCAAATGGCTCAAGTACAATCTTTTGAGCATAAGTCAGTTTTGTGATGAGAAGAATCTAGTAGTCTTCACCATTTGGAAATGCATGGTGATAGATATCCTATCTGGAGAAGTGAAGCTACAAGGATTCAGAAGGAGAGATGTCTATATGATAGATTGGAACACAGGAACTCCCAACACCTGTTTTCTATCCAAGACAATAGCTGAGAATGGATGGCTGTGGCACAAAAGACTATGTCACCTGAACTTCAAAGCCATCAACAAGATTAGTTCTCAAAAACTGGTCAGAGGACTTCCAAAATAAGTATTCAGAAAGGAAGCTCTCTGTGATGCATGTCAGAAAGGGAAACAAACCAGAGCATCATTCAAACCAGTTCAGCCTACCACTCTCACCACAAAGATTCTAGATCTTCTTCATATGGATCTATTTGGCCCCATCAAGCCAAGGACGTTGAGTGGAAAAAAGCATGCTCTAGTAGTTGTAGATGACTACTAAAGATATACATGGATTGTTTTCTCTATAAAAAGAGTGAAACTTTGACAAAGCTACCTGAGCTGCTAAGGAAGATTCAGAATGAGAAATCCCTCTCAATCATCAAGATCAGCAGATCGAGGAGGAGAATTTCTCAACAAGGCAATCACTGATTACAGTGATCAGAATAGGATCCAGCATGAAGTCTCTGCTTCCAGGACCCCATAGCAGAATGGTGTTGCTGAAAGAAGAAACAGAACCCTGAAGGAAACTGCCAGGTGAATGATTGCTGAAGCTGACCTGCTAAAGAGGTTCTAGACTGAAGCTGTCAACACAGCATACCACACTCAGAACATGAGTATGATTTTAGGGAGACATGAAAAAACTCCCTATGAGGTTTGGAATGGCAGAACACCAACTGTTGCATATTTTCATATTCTTGGTTGTAAGTGTTTCATCCACAACAATGGTAAAACCCAACTGAATGCCTTTGATGATAAAACTGATGATGGTCTCTTTATGGGATATTCACAAATAAGCAAGGCATACAGAGTATTTAACAAAAGAACCTTAGTTGTGGAAGAAACACCTCATGTTGTGTTTGATGAATCTACTGTTGAGTACAGGAAAAAGGTGGAATTAATTGAGAATAAGCTCAAATATGCAACCCTAGAAGAAGTCATCATTCATAATACAGGAATGGTGGACTCACCTGCAGATCAGCATGAAGACCCAACCGCAGATCATATAGGACCTCAAAACCTACCTGATCTAGTTGCTGCTGATGAAGACCCATCTATAGCTGATAAAGACCCATCTGCAGATCAGACAAGATCCCCACCTGCAGATGACAAGACCGTATCTGATCCAGTTACAGACCAAGGAGATCAGAACCAAGCTGAAGCCGGGAGAGAAGAAGTCCACCAAGGCAACTCTACATGGGGAACAAACCCTGAAGAAGTAGAAGAAATCCCCAAATGGCTTAGAGATCATCCCATTCAACAGATCATTGGAAACCTAACTAATGGAGTCAGAACAAGACAATCCACAATACTAGCAGGAATGGCAATGTTCTCATGTTTCATGTCTCAAATGGAACCCAAGACAATAGAGAAAGCATTGGAGGATTATTCATGGATCAATGCAATGCAAGAAGAGCTCAACCAGATGGAGATAAACAATGTCTGGGAACTAACAGACAGGCCAGACCACAAGAAGGATATGGGCACCAAATGGGTGTACACGAACAAGTGTGATGAAGATGGAGTTGTTGTTAAGAATAAAGCCAGATTAGTCGCCAAAAGATATGCACTATGTGAAGGAATAGATTTTGATGAAACTTATGCACCTATTGCAAGACTGGAAGCCATCAGACTATTCCTTGAATATGCAGCATTCAAGGATTTCGAAGTCTACCAAATGGATGTGAAAAGTGCCTTTCTCAATGGAATTCAAGAAGAAGAAGTCTATGTGGAGCAACCCCGTGGATTTGTCAAAGGAGACAAAGTATACAAGCTACTAAAAGCTCTCTATGGACTCAAACAGGCACCAAGAGCATGATATGAGACACTCTCTGTGTTTTTAGAGAAGAATGGATTCAGCAAAGGCAAGGCGGACAAGACTCTATTCGGAGTAGAGCATGAAGGCCACATATTATTAGTACAAATATATGTGGATGATATCATATTTGGCTCAACCAACACGGAGCTATGTGAGAAATTCTCAAATCTCATGCAAGGAGAATTTGAGAGTATGATGGGAAAGCTAAATTTCTTTCTAGGATTGCAAGTCAAGTAGATGAATAATGGAATTTTCATCAATCAATCCAAATATACAAGAGACTTAATCAAGAGATTTGGAATAGAATCAGCCAAACCAGCAAGAATTCCTATGAGCACAAGCACACACCTAGATGCAGATGAAGGAGGCATATCAGTGGATTCAACGCACTACAGAGGACTTATTGGATCACTCCTTTATCTGACTACAAATAGACCAAACATATCATACGCCGTGGGTGTATGTGCAAGATTTCAAACCAAGCCAAAGAAGTCTCACCAGGAAGCAGCTAAAAAGATTTTCAAATACCTTATGTCTACAGTCAATGTTGGACTATGGTATCCTAAAGATGATAACTTTGAGCTATCAGGATACTCAGATGCAGACTTCGCAGGATGCAAAATTAATAGGAAAACACCAGTGGAACGTGCCAATTCCTAGGAACCAGACTGATATCCTGGTTTACAAAGAAGCAGGTATCTAACGCAATATCAACAACAGAGTCAGAATACCTAGCTGCAGGTAGCTGTTGTGCCCAGATTCTATGGATCAGAGAACAGCTAAGGGACTACAACATCATTGCAAATGAAGTCCCAGTATGGTGTGACAACAACAGTGCAATTTCTATAACCAACAATCCAGTATTGTACTCAAGGACGAAGCACATTGATGTCAAACATCATTTCATCAGAGACCATATGCTTAACAAAAGAGTTAGAGTGGAAAGAGTTAGCACTGAATACCAAATCGCTCACATATTCACCAAAACTTTGCCAGAAGAAAGGTTTTTAGAGCTGAGCAGGGTACTTGGATTACTAGATTGGGAATCTAGTACAGATGAGAAAGCTACCTGATGACCAGATCAGACGAGAAGACGAAGGAACCTAGCTGATCGAATCCACAGGCAATATAACTCACCTGATACAGAGCAGTCAACTAGTCAATAGTCAACCAGCTAAGTATTCTTATCCCTGACCGACTCTTGAATATTATATTATTATTTATTTACACATGGCATATACGTTCACACGACCGCCACTATGCCCAATTAAAAATTCAAACCGTCATTTTTTAAATTCTCAAAAAAAATGAACCGCTGCTTAAATTAATTAATATTAAATTCAAAACGTCTTTTCAAATGGCTATTTAAGTCGGCGAACCCATTTCACAAGAACTTTACCTTCTTCAAACTCAAGAAACCCTAGTTTTTAAAGAGCAGAAATCCCTTTGAATATTTATTACACTCGGCGAAAAACATAATATTTTGCAGAAATGGAGGCCACCCAATATTTCAAAGGCGTTAACCTGAAACTTGTCAAGGACCAGATCATTTTCAGTATGGTAGTCGATTTCGAGGGCTTTCTCGAGGCGAACCTGGATACGGACGTTCACCATATCATTCGGTCAATGAAGAAAAATGGGATTTACCCATTTTTGGATATCAACCCCAAATTTCTCTTCAAAGAAGGCGTAATTGCATTTTTCAAGGAAGCTGAAGTCATGGAATCCGGAATCAAGAGCACGGTGTTTGGAGAGGAAGTCACAATCACCCCTAAGACTGTCGGAGAAGCTTTCGGGATGCGATCTCGGGATGTGGCTGTTGAAGCCCTAAAATAGAGCGCGACCGAAACATGGCTGGAAATCAAGTCAAATGAGCAGTCGTCTAAGCTGAAGTTAATGGGTAAAAGGATCAATTTGAAGAAAGAATACCGCTATGCGTTGGACATCACGAACAAGATAGTTATGGGAATGGCAGATAGCTATGACCAGCTGTCGTCAGCCAAGTTCATGGTGCTGGGAGCAGTCATCCAGGATCAGCCAATCGACTGGGCTGATTACATCTACAGGCAACTGGTCCGTGAAGTCAACAAAGTTCAGTGGCCGGAGGATGAGAAAAAGTTTAAGACCAAGTTGGCCTTCAGTACTTAGATAAGTTAGATTTTGGAACATCTTGGACAGGCGAAGGGGAATGCTGATCCCTTTCACATTAAAAAGAGACTTGGTCACCTGGACTAAGAGACATTCAAGAGATTGGGTGCAGAAAGGAAGGCAGCCTAGATGTTAAGGGAAATGTCTAGTGGGCCTCCTCCCTACAGACACCCCTCGGATACAGAAGAGTCGGATGCTGGAGACCAAGCTGCAGTTCATGAGTCACCTGCAAACAATGAGTTACATGTAGATCATACCAACTCAGATTCTGACAACACTCTCCTGGCCCTGAGGTTCAAGAGGAAAGGACCAGCACCAGAGGAGCCAATTCAAATCTAATCCTCACCCGACCCTTCTCCCAAGAGGCCCAGGCAACTCAACTTTGAGGATGAAGAGCAGATACCTCAGTCATCCACACCTGAACCAGTCTCTGTAGATCAGATGCAGATAGTAACCACATCAGCTCCTGCTCCTAATCACTCTGAAGAAGACCTATCTGAACAGCCTGATCGCTCAGACTTGTTGCTGATGTAATTCCTCTGCTCACCCTACCGAGCATGACAGAGGAAGAGAAAGCTGGCCTGTTCATCAACATTCATGAGGCAGGCTACTCACTCAACCTCCTTGATAGCAACCGCTTGGAGCTATCTGTGGAACAGCTCCATATGGTAAAACATCATATTCTTCAAGTTTCATTCATAACTGTCTTTGAAGAGTGGAAAAATTTCAAATCACTCTCATTCACTAAACTGCAAACCCTTGTTAAAAATAGTAGCTGAGAATTCCCACAGGCTACGGAGTAATTTCTCATGCATTTTTGTCATGAGACAGATGTTCTCTTAATGTTCCAGACAAACTGGTTCTTGTCCAATTTGAAAACCAACATGGACAAGTTTGTCTTCTGTGTAATGGAAAATGTTTTAGCTGGGATAGTAGATGGAGATTAAGGAAGTGGAGTTGAAGAAAAAGGCATAAGAATAGAAGAAGTCAAAAAGAAGGAGGAATTTGAGAAAAAAGAAGAGGAAAAAGGAGAAAAGATTAAAGTTTAAGAGTCTGTGAGAGAAGAGGAAGAAATATACTAGTTGAAAAACAGACTGTTGAAGAAGAAGAAGAAGAAGAAAAGACAGAGGAGTTGGAGGAAGAAGAAGAAGGAGAAGAAGTTGAAGAGGAAGAAAAAGAAAAAGGAGATGAGGAAGAAGATGAGAATGATGATGATAAGGAAGTTGAGAAAGAAAAAGATGATAATAATGATGAAGGAAAAGAAGAAGAGAAGAAAGAGGATGCCGGCGATAAAAATGATGCCGGAAATGCAGATGAGCCCAGGGCACCTAATCAAGCCCCCAGCTCCGATCATTCAGAAGATGAGGATCATAGATCGGGCACCCCTGATAAAACCCCATCTGATCAGCCTCCTGCAGATAGGAGTTTGCAGATAGGCAGGTCGATCGCCAAGCGACCTGCAGGCGTTGAAGGCTCTGGAGACCATTCCTCTCAGGCAACACCTATCTCACCTGAGATGGCTGACCTGATCAAACAACTAGTCAAAGAGACCATTGGCCAGCTCGTATCAACAGAGATCAATCCTGACCTCAAAATCATCAATAATAAGATAGACACTCTACTGCAGAGGAATGTTACTCCTCCTCCTCCTACAAATTCTAGAATGCCATTTGGCATGTCTAATTGGATGTCCCGAGTTGAACACCAGTTGACCATTCTGGTTGATGCTGGCAAAAAGGGGAAAGATAGAGGAAAGGAAGCAATAGGTCAGGGGGGAGAAGATGCTGCTAAGGTAGTCAGAAGGGAGCTGAGGACCAAGCAGAGAAGTGACCTCCCTCTCATTGAAGCTGGGACGTCTAACCTGAAGAGGAAAGAATAGGCTGCTCCTGCTCCTGATGATGACCAACCTGCAGTCAAGAAGAAGAGAACCAGGCTGGGAGATGAGTCAAGATTTGAATGGGAAGGCAAAGAGCTTTGGCATGTTGAAGAATTCTTACCTGCTGAAATTTTTCTAATGTGGGGAGACGCAAAGAAGCCGTTCATTGACAAGTATTATCTCTGGGAGTTACTTCAGGATAAATACTGCTCCCCACAGCAGATGTTTATCAACTTCATGGACTCAACATGGCCAACTCTCTGGAACATCCTAATAAAATATGCAAAAGAATGGGATGCCTACCCCATGCTCCCCCCATTCAGACCTGAAGAACCTCCTACTCGAATGGATAATGAGCTGGATGAGCTGGCTCTGCAGAGTGAGATCAAGGAATTCTGTGTGAAAAACAACCTCTCATCCGCAGAGGAGCAAGTGTTTGCATATCTGGTAATCAGGATGAAGTATGGAATAGCTCCTGTCAACCAAAGACCCATTGGCGCAAAGCTTTTCAGGCCTCCTAAGCAGCCTGTCCGAAGAAGCAGAGGTAGAAGCAGATAGGAGTTTGTAATTTACTTGTACTTCTTATTTGTAATTTTTTTTTTGGAATTTACTTGTAAGATTTCCTGTATTCAAGCATTGTACTTGTAAAACATCTCTGAAAGGTTCTATAATAGTCATTTGAATGACAACCACCAGTTGTCTCAAAACAAGACTGATTTTGATTTGTCTTGCACTTGATCATGTGCAGACTTGTTCTACATTTGAATATCTTGCTTAAGTTTTGCCATCATCAAAATAGGGGGAATTTGTTAGAAATAGTTATTAGATTTTGATGATGTCATTCCCATATTTATTTGTTTATTCAAATGTATAGTTGAATACTTGGCAAATTATAAAGAAGAACCAAATGAGTATCTTCTATAGGCCAGATGTATAGTTGAATACTTGGCAAAATGTAAAGAAGAACCAAATGAGTATCTTCTATGGGCCATGTAAGTTAGGCTTAAAAATCAGTTAAGTATAAATCTCAGACAAGTTCATATCAGAGAAGTCCTGGTCAACTCAACTGATCAGAGAAGGTTGACCATAGACAACTTATCATCAGACAATGTTCTGAAGAAAGAGATTTTTCAGAGAAATCCTGGTCAAAATATTTATCAGAGAAGTTTGACCAAACGACAGTCAAGTGATCAGACGGAGTCAAGTCAACTGAAGTTTGACCATCAGATCAGATAAGTTCATCAGGTCAGAAGTCTTCAAATCAGAGAAGATTCGTCGAGACATCAGAGAAGTCATCACAGAAAAGTCATCAGAGAAAGTCCGACATCAGAGAAGGTTGACTGCACGTCATACAGATTGACCAAAAAGAGATCAGATAAGTTCTGTCAAAGTAATCAGCCAAGTAATCCATTCCACGTTACCATGAATTGAAAAGTCAATAATCACGGAAAGTCACATGCGGGCGATAAGAGACAGACTGGAGAGATTCTCGTAAAGCAAATGAATTAATATTCATCGAGACCTACCACTGAAGACTTTAATCATATTATAAATCTAAATTTTCGGCACCTCAACGTGAAAGTCTTCATAATGGTCGGAAATGGATTAAAATAAGGGAATCCATCATTGCAGCGTTCGGAAAGAAAAAACAAAGAAGTCTATTTCACCAACAGACGAATTTGTTACAGGAATTGCAACAGTTATGAAGGAAGCTCAAGGATCGCCATCTATATATATATATATATATATATATATCTGAAGATATGAAATTGAGCTACACGATGCGAACAAAACTTACAAGCAATCAAAGCAATCAGAGCGAACAAATAGCATCTTGAAAGAGCAAGAGTTCAAAAGTTGTTATTTGAAGAAGCTCTTAGTTGGAGGACAACACTCGTGTCTTTCAAACCTGGGTTCGGAGTACTTCACTGGTTGAAGTGTGCGTGACTGATAGGCATCCGAGGATTTGAGATTAATAGGTGCTAGGCAGTCGAGGAGTTGCAACGACAAGATTTCCACTGGTTGGAAGTTATTGTAGCTAGGAAAAATCATTGTAATATTTATCACTGGTTGAGAATTGTAGTGAATTCATCTCCAACTGGTTTGGAGAAAAGTGGATTAGTAGAGGATTACCCCACCTCTGAGACCACTATAACTGCCTGCATGTTTTACTGCTTTCATCATCATACTTACCTGCTGCATACATACTTAACTCTTCCATTGTTTAAGTTATTTGTTTTCGTCATCAGCTGACTTCCGCATACCTGTCGACAGGCGACTTCAGTCATCTGTACCTATCAACTGAGAAACTAACCTTTTTTGGAACATAGTTTCAATAAGTCTATTCACCCCTCCTCTAGACTTATTCCTGGACAACTTGTGACCTACAAGCTGATCCAACCACAGCTGACCCAATTGCAACTGACCGAATCATAGCTGAACCAGATGCAAATATAGATTGCAAAACCAAGCTGATGCATAGACAGACGCAGTCCCTCAAAGCAACTCAACAGGGGGAATGAACAATGAAGACCCTCTACCAAAAGCAGAAGATGAAGATGAAACTCCAAAATGTCTAAAAGATCACCCCATTCAACAAATCATTGGGAACTTAACTGATGGATTCAAAACCAGAAAATCAAAAGAACAAGTAGGAATAGCAATGTTCTCTTGCTTCATGTCCCAAATGGAGCCCAAAACAATAGAACAAGCCCTGATTGACTACACATGGGTGATTTCTATGCAAGAAGAGTTAAACCAAATGGAGAGGAACAATGTCTGGGAACTAACAGACAGACCAAATCACAAGAAAGTTATTGGAACCAAATGGGTTTAAAAAAACAAGTGTGATAAAGATGAAGCAGTTGTTAGGAATAAGGTCAGATTGTTTGCAAAATGATATGCTCAATGTTAAGGAATAGATTTTGATGAAACATATGCACCAGTAGCAAGACTAGAAGCAATCAGACTATTCCTTACATATACAGCCATCAAAGATTTTGAACTTTACACGTGGATTTGTCAAAGGAGACAAGGTATACAAGCTACTAAAAGCTCTAGATGGACTCAAACAGGCACCAAGAGCCTGGTATGAGACTCTATCCCTATTTCTTGAGAAGAATGGATTTTGCAAGGGAAAAGTGGACAAAACTCGATTCAGAATTGAACATGAAGACCACATACTACTAGTTCAAGTATATGTGGATGATATTATATTTAGCTCAACCAACTCTGATCTATGTGAAAAAATATCAAATCTCATTTAAGGAGAATTTGAGATGAGCATGATGGGCATACTGAACTTCTTCTTGGTTTGTAAGTCAAACAAGTTAACACTGGAATATTCATCAACCAAGCAAAGTACACAAAGGAGCTGATCAAAAGATTTGGAATGGAGTCAGCGAAACCCCTGAGAGTACCAGTGAGTACATCTCTCCACATTGATACAGATGATGGGGGCATTCCAGTGGATCCAACACACTACAGAGGACTAATTGGATCATTACTATATCTCACCCCAAGCACACCTGGCATTTCATATGCAGTAGGAGTGTGTGCAAGATTCCAGTTCAAGCCAAAGTAGTCTCATCAGGAAGAAGCAAAAAAGATAATCAGATACCCAAAATATACAGTCAATGTTAGATTATGGTATACAAACGATGACAAAATTGAACTATCAGGATATTTTGATGCTGAGTTTGGACGATGCAAAATTAACAGGAAAAGCACTAGTGGAACGTGTCAATTCCCTAGAACCAGGCTAATATCTTGGTTCAGCAAGAAGCATGTGTCCAACTCAATATCCACAACTGAGTTAGAATACCTAGTTGCAGGTTGATGTTGTGCCAAAATTCTATGGACCAGACAAACAGCTATGAGACTACATCATCATTGCAAATGAAGTCCCTACTTGGTGTGACAATAATAGCGCAATTGCTATAAGAAACAATCTAATCTTATATTTGAGAACAAAGAACGTAGACGTCAAGCATCACTTCATCAGAGGCCATGTGCTCAACAAAAGAGTAAGGGTAGAAAGAGTCAGCACATAGTATCATATTGTTGATATATTCACAAAACCTTTGCCAGAGGAAAGTTTCCTCGAACTAAGCAGGGATCTTGGACTTCTAGACTAGGAATCTAGTGCGTAGGACAGCCTAATCCGAACAAAGATGAAGAATGTCACCTGATCTGAAGTAGACGAGGAATGCCATCTGATCAGAAAAACAGACAAGGAAAACCACCTGATCAGAAGAAGACGAGGCAAGTCACCTGATCAGAACCATAAGGAAAGTCACATGACCAGAACCAGACGAAGAAAGTCACCTGACCAGAACCAGATGAGGAAAGCTAGCTGATCAAGACCACAACCATGATGCACAAAGTTGGCTGATCTAAATCACAGCTAAGATTATACAAAGTAAGCAAGGAATTGAAATTTCAGCTGATCATAAGTCAAAAATTCAACCAGTTAAGTTCTCAATTTCCTTTCACTTCTCATTATTATACTTGGTTAAAATACACGATCATATTAACTCCACATCTACATCACACTGTCCAATCAATCACACAAACCGCCACTTCTTAATTTAATAATTAATTTTAAAGCCGACTCTTGGAGTGACTATTTAAGATGATTGAAATTCTTCAAAAACCCTATTGTCTTTAACCTTCAAGCAAAAAACCTTAGTTTTTTTTTTCAGAAAAGCAAAACCTATAAATTCACTGCACTAAACATCTTCGAAAAAATTTGCAGAAATGGATCCAAACTTCAAAGATATCAACATAAGGATGGTAAAAGAGCAGATAATATTCAACATCGTTTTGGATTTTGTCGGGCTTCTGGAGTCAAATAACTCTGCATTAATGGCGGATCTTATCGAAAAGATGAAGAAGTATGGAATCCACCACTTTCTGGACATCAACCCATCACATCTGTTCAAGGAGGCTACTATATGTTTTTACAAGGAGGCCCAAGTCACGGGGAGGGGCATTCAGAGTTTGATTTTTATAGAACCCATCTTCATAACGAAGCAGACTATCGCAAATGCCTTCCACAGGGAGAATCATGGCATAGCAGTCGAAGCCCTAAAACAGAATTCGGTAGACATTTAGCAGTGGATAAAGATGCCTGACCAGTTGATGAAAATGACGTTTACTGCAAGAAAGTCAGACCTTCATAAGGAATTTAGATATATGTTGGACATCACAAACAAAATCGTGATGGGCATGGCAGGAAGCTTTGACCAATTGTCGTCCTCAAAGTATATGGTCATAGGCGCCATGATTCAGAACCAAAGGATAAATTGACCTGACTACATCTACAGTCAATTAGTCCGAGAGGTGAACAAAGTCAGTTGGGATGCGTAGAACAAGAAATTTGTTCATAAAGTGGCTTTTGGGACTTAAATCAGTTGGATTCTGGAGTTTCTAGGAAAGTCCAGAGGCAAGGCTGAGAATTTCCACAGCAGCAAGAGGCTTGGTCACCTGGACCAAGCTTCCATGGAAAAGTTTTCAGACAAACAAACCAGAGCGGCAGAATTACTAGAGGGGATGAGGACTGGATCATCCTCATATAAAGGAGTCACGGACTCAGAAAAAGTAGAAGTTCAATCAGTTGCAGCTGAGAAAACTGCAGCTGAGAAAACCTCAGTTGAAATCCCAACTGCAGTTGAGGAAACCACAGCTGAGATTCCGCATGATCCCACCTTCAGCTTAAGAAGCTGTAGCTAACATCCCATCCAAAAACTTAGCTGCAGATGAAGACATATCACCTGCTCCTGCAACCTCACCTACTCTTCCAACTGCACCGGCAACTGCACCTGTAGACAGTGCAGATAGTGACAACATCCCCCTCTCCAAGCTCTTAAGAAGAAAGTCACCTGAGAGGTAAGAACCTGTTCACATCACATCTTCTCCAGAACCATCTCCTAGAAGACAGAAGGGATTGGTGGGCTACTCATATGAAGAAGATGAGGAGATGCAGGAAGCCACCACCACCCTAGCTGCACCTCCACTTATAACACCTGCAGCTCAGCCAGAAGAAGATCATGCTGAAGATCTTCGTGCAGTCCCACTCCTGACACTCCCTAGTGTCACTAAAGAAGAAGAAGCAGAAGAAATCCTTGAGGATCAAGATGCTAGATATTCTTTCAATCTCAAGAAGAACAATCCTCTAAACCTTACCAAGGCCCAATTGAAATTGGTAAGAAAACAAGCTCTCACCTTAGCTTTTTTGAGCTAAAGGAATTTGTTGAGAAAAGTGGATGGGACTACCCCATAACCACAGAACACCTGCTCAAAGTGTTCTGCCATGAGTCAGACATGAGCTTGCTAATGGATGAGAACTGGTTCATATCCAATTTCAAACAAAATATGGATCAGTTCATATTTGACATTATGGAAGGGGTAGCACAGGGGAAATCTTTTGATGATGAAGAAAATATTATTAGAGGAGAAGAAGAAAAGGAGGATGAAGTTAGAGAAGAAGAAAATGTAGAATTTGAAAAAAAGAAGGAGGAAGTCAGAGAAGAGAAAAAGAAGAAGTTGAAAACGAGGAGGAAGTCAGAGAAGGACAAAAAGAACAAGTTGAAAAAGAAAAGTATGAAGAAAATGAAGAACTAGAAAAAGAAGAAGAGAATAAAGAAGGAGACGAAGAAGGAAAGTATGATGAAAAGAAATATGATTAGAATCATGATCAGGATGCACCTCATCAAGGATCCAGCTCAGCTCAGCCCTCACAAGATGACAAGTCAGAGAAGCAGGGGGAACAGTCAGCAAAAACTCCCTCTGATCAAAACTCAACTGACAGGAGAATCTTGACTGAGAAATCCATTGCTCAGAAATCAGCTGCACAAGAGAGTTTAGCTGAAAACATTCCTTAGGCAGAAGCACCTGCATATCAGCTACCCCAAACTTGAACGAGATGATCTGAGGCATGGTTGAAGAAACTATTGCAAAACTTGTGGCAACAAGGGTAGAACCTCACATTCTATCTCTTAATACCTAAATGGACTCACTGCTATGTTGGGATTCGGTGCCTAAAACGAAGGCCCAGCGGAAGCGGTAAACCGAAAATTAATTCGATCCGAATCCCTACGAGGATCGATCGAGCTACGCATATACGAATATAAAATAAACAAAGGAAGAAACGAAATCATACCCTTGTCGTCCGTTGATTATATGGATTTCCTTCTCTTGAGCTATTCCCCAAATGATCCAAAATGCTCCAAGCCCTTGGATGATCCAACGCCGAAAAAACCGCGTCTCTACTTGTCACGCGCCGGAGAAACGAACGGAATGACAACACTCGATTAACCTCTAAGGTTACGGCTAGAATCAAGTGATGAAGCTTTGATTATAACACTCTAAGTGTTTTAATTTATATCTCTCAATATATCTTTAATTTTCTCCAAGAACAATTAAGATGATATGAAGAAGATGATGAAGACAATAGAGAAAATGGTTTTTCTCTCTCTCTCTCTAACTCACTCTCACGTCTGGAATGGGTTGGTCAAAAGAAAGATGTCTTCATCCCTTTTATTCAACTCCCACTACTAGCAACAACTCATGCATGTGGGAATCTAACCCCACCTCCACCATTATCATACAATAAAGAATAGAGACATAAGTCCAAAATGAAGGTGGCTAGAAATGGGGGGGGGGGGCGGCCCATGGAGAAACGGATGAGTTTGGTTCGTTTCGGACTCCCGAGAGTCCAAACAGATAAATTTCAATTCCGTTCCGATGTATTTGTATAGTTTAATTAATCCAATTAATTTCATCATATCAAATACAAAATAATATAATTAATTTCTCCAAGAAATAATTATATACATGAATTAAATTAATCACCCAGTAATTTATTTAATTCATTAGGCCGTAAATCAATTTATCCAATAAATCGATTTAAACATCCAATGTTCCAAAATTAGATATCCAATATCTAATATTCATAATGAGAGAATTAGCTTGAATCATTCCGTCGTCAATCCTATTGCGCGACTCGGTAGGTCCGTCTCAGTCAGCAATGGGAGGAACCAAAGAGTAGTAGCACCACCTAGCCAGCCTGGCGGCCTACACTGTACCCCAACTGAGAACGAATGATTGGGATCATTCAAGAACCATTCTGTCGTGAATACCAGTATACGTATAAACCCTTCTTTCAAAATGTCCCGATCAAGTTATAGGGTCACGGTCAGTCAAACCCTATCATGCTTGACGCTATGCATGCGTTAATGCAAATCGAGATCATCGAATGCCGTGTATCTAATACAACTAGCTCCAATGCTTTGGCCAAAGACTTATGATCTCATCTCGCCAATAACCGCATAGGACATATAACCCGCTCACTAACGGGAGAAAGAATTCTATCTTGGTATTGATAGGACTGCTACTTGCCGTCAAGATGCACGTCGAGTTGACCCCGCCTTAGGTTTACGGTCGAACTACTCTAATGAAAATCTTGACGTCACAAGCACATCCCTACTAAATCCTCAAGTCGAAGGTTCACGAATACCTATCACAACCTTTCGATTCCGTCATTGGTGTCCTGAGTGAAATCCATGTGACGAATCGAGGGTGAGTCGGTTCGAGTATACTAATCCAATTAGCATACCTATAACGTGTGCTCCCACTAACCATTAGTGTTCGACGGGCACTCTCCATGTCAAAGAACACGTCATACAAGTCTTCACATAAACTTAATGCCCAAATCAAGTTTTATCGACTTGCGAGCGATTAAGTATTTGAGCTATAACCTTTCGGTGCCGACCCCCTTATCCAATAAGGAGTGGAAAGTTTTGCTCTCAAATACGAGGACTAGTTTATATATGTTTATTTACGAGTTAGGAATGCCGGTAACTACCGGTAAATAAAGAAACATTCATTTGCCTTATATAAATGGTTTACATAATTACAAGTACAATGCCCTCACTCAACAACCTCCGAGTGGCATTCGAGGGCATACTCCTAACAATCTCCCACTTGCACTCAATGCCACACACTATGGTATCTAATACCCATGTTCTCAGATGACGCTCCAAGCTAGTCCGAGAAAGTGGCTTAGTCGAGTGGATCGGCGACGTTGTCGGCCGAGTCTACTCATGCGGCACAATGTATCCCTTGCGAACAAATTCTCTTACGAGATGATACTTCCTCTCAATATGTTTGGTCTTCTTTGTGAAACCTCGGCTCCTTGGCTGCGCTACGGCTCGTCGTTGTCGCGATGCAGTGAACAGCATTTCGGCACATGGTATTATTTGAAGTTCTCCCGAAACTTCTTAATCCGTAACCCTTCCTTGGAAGCCTCCGAGGTCGCTTGATACTCGGCTGACAGTGGAATCGGCGGTCGCGCTTTGCTTGGCGCTACGCCAAGATACTGCTCCTCCATTAAGAGTAAATATGTAGCCGAAGTAGACATCGAGTCGTCCTTCGGTCCTTGGAAGTCCGAATCGGTGAATCCCACCACATCCAAATCTCCACCGCCATACATCGTAACCATATCTCTAGTCCTTCTCAAGTACTTGAGAACGTTCTTTCTGGCGGTCAATGTTCCCTACACGGGTTTGCTCGAAACCTACTCACCACGCTTACGGCATGCGCGATGTCAGTCTTGTACACAACATAGCATACATAAGGCTACCCACGGCCGAAGCATATGGTATATTACTCATTTCCTTTCGTTGTTCCTCATTTTGAGGACACATCTTCAAGGTGAGTTTTATTCCATGTCGCATCGGTAGGAACCCTCTTTTAGAATCATCCATCTTAAATCGCTTTAAGATTTTATCTATATAGAGGGCTTGGGAAAGACCTATTGTTCTCTTCGCTCTATCCCGGTAGAGTCGAATACCAAGAATATAGGTAGCTTCTCCCAAGTCTTTCATGGAGAAATTACTCCAAAGCCAAGCATTCACAGAACTGAGCATTCCCACATCATTACCTATTAGTAGAATGTCATCTACATATAGTACTAAGAATGCGATCTTGCTCCCACTAACCCTCTTGTATACACAAGGTTCCTCTTCATTTTGCACGAAGTCAAAATCTTTGATCGCCTCGTCAAAACGAAGGTTCCAACTACGCGACGCTTGCTTCAGTCCATAAATGGAACGCTGAAGCTTGCACACTTTCTGAATATCGACTTCGGACACAAAGCCTTTAGGCTGCTCCATATAGATTTCCTCCTCGAGGAATCCATTAAGGAAAGTCGTCTTTACGTCCATTTGCCATATCTCATAATCGTGGTAGGCAGCTATAGCAAGCATCATGCGAATAGACTTGATCATGGCTACGGGCGAGAAGGTATCGTGGTAATCGATCCCTTCCTTCTGGGTATAACCCTTTACCTCAAGCCTGGCCTTATAGGCGTCAACCTTGCCATCACCATCAGTCTTTCTCTTGTAGATCCACTTGTTCCCAATAGGCACTATGCCCTTGGGGCGGTCTACTAGAGTCCAGACCTGATTGACATGCATCGAGTCTATCTCAGCTTCCATAGCTTCACGCCATTTCGCGGAGTCTACATCCACCATCGCTTGGTCATAGGTTGTTGGGTCGGTCTCTTGGCTATCACTTGGAACCTCATGGAGACCCAGCTCCTCTAAGTGCACAAGCCCATACCTCTCAGGTAAATGAGACACCCTACTAGACCTACGAGGTGGTTGTACTTGTGTTTCAGAAAGTTCGGTTCCAGTTTCTTGCACAGGTGTCTCTCGAGGAGTTTCATTGTATTCTTCTAAAGAAATACTTCTACCTGCTCCGCCTTCCTGAATGAACTCATCTTCCAGGAAGTGTGCTTGTAAAGCAACAACGATCCTTCGATCTTCGGGCATGTAGAATAGATATCCCATCATCCCAGACGGGAATCCAATTAAACGTCCCTTCGCAGGCCTAGCTTCCAACTTTTCCACCTTAGTCTTCTTGACATAAGCGGGACATCCCCAAATCCTAATATGATTAAGACTTGGTTTCCTTCCTTCCCACATCTCATGTGGAGTTTTAGGAATAGATTTGGAAGGACATCTGTTCAAGATATACGCGCGATCAGTGCATACCCCCACAGGTAAATCGGCAAGTCAGTATAGCCCAGCATGGAACGGACCATGTTCAACAGGGTCCGCTTCCTTCTTTCTGACACACCATTTAACTGAGGAGTACCTGGAGGTGTTAGTTGTGAAACTATTCCATGTTCTTTAAGGAACTCGTCAAACTCCGTACTCATATACTCGCCACCTCGGTCCGACCGAAGTGCTTTGATATGATTACCAGTTTGTTTCTCGACTACGGCCTTGAATTCCTGGAATTTCTCAAAGGCCTCGGATTTATGTTTCATTAGGTATACATAACCATACCTAGTATGATCATCTGTAAACGTAATGAAATATTGATATCCGTCACGTCCGCTTCCAAAGCACCACAAACGTCGTATGGATTAATCCCGGTTTATCGGCTCTTTCAAAAGTCCTGTGAAGGGGACTTAGTCATTTTGCCTTTAAGGCAAGATTCACAAGTAGGAAAAGGATCCGATCCCAATGGACCCATAAGTCCATCTTTTTCCATCTTGTAAACCTTGGTCTGACCAACATGACCAAGTCTAAGATGCCATTTCAAAACTTGGTTGGTTTCATCCCTACCACGTTTTCTAGTCATAGTATTCACAACTACTTTGTTGCTGAGATTTAGATGATACAATCCATTCAACAATGTAGCAGTACCCACTAGTTTATTTCTAAAATAAATTTTGCAGGAACCATCACCAATGAAAAATGAAAAGCCTTTTCGGTCCATGACCGGAATGGATACAATGTTTTTAGGCCCCTTGGGCAAAACAAGTACATCTTCTAAAGTCAAAACAAAGCCGGATTCTAAACCCAAAAGAAGTGATCCTATGTCGGTCGCCTCGACACTATGCCCGCTTCCGATTGTGATCATAACTTCTCCAGATCCAAGCTTCCTACTTTGTTCCAGATCCTGATTCACGGTACAAATATGAGAACTAGCACCAGAATCCAGTATCCAGGAAGTAGAAAATACAGTAGCAGAACAATTTGTTTCCAAAACTAAAAGTTCTGTACCTGAAGTTCCATGAAGAATCGGACAGTCTCTAGCCCAGTGGCCCAGCTCACCGCACTTGAGACAAGCATCCTTCTTCTTCTTGTTCTTTGGAACCATCGGGGCCTTGCCCTTTCCCTTAAGGTCCTTAGCTTGTGGTCCAGTCCGCTTCTTGGTCTTTTTCTTCTTATTCTTAGACTTAGAAGTCCGAAGAAATCACAAGTGCACTCCTTCATCCGCGGTGTCTTCATCCGAGACGAGCGGTCACCAGCTTGTTCATTAGCCCGGCTAAGTTACATGCAATCTCATTGCGGTTGAAGTTCATAACAAGCGTGAGAAGGAATCGGGAGAGACGTAGGATAAGGTCGGTTTGGAGAAGTATCCATTTTAAAATCAAGAGCCTCCAATCTCTCGATCATGGATATCATTTTGAGGACGTGTTCCCCAACCTTCTCACCTTCCTTCATCCTTGCACCGAACAGTTGCTTGGATATCTCATATCTAGCGATTCTTTGTGCTCACCATAAAGCTCGGTTAAGTGAGATAGAATGCCTAGCGAAGTCATTTTCTCATGAGCTCTCTGAAGCTCATTAGACATGGAAGCCATCATATAAGCACGGACTTTCACGTCATCCTTAACCCACTTTTCGTGGTTTTCAATCTCTTCCTGATTGGCTCGAGTCCGCATAGGAGGCGCCGGAATGTCCGTCTCCAAGACGTATCCCAGTGCCTCTATACTGAGGACAATCATCAGATTGCGGAGCCAATCCACAAAGTTAGGTCCCATTAAGGTGTTCTTTTCGAGTAGAATTGCGAGTGGATTCATTGTCATATTGAGATTTGTCTGCATTAAGTATAACAGATTAATTAGTGACTTGTTATATTATGATCTGAGTATAGAATTAAGGTCTTTTCTATTCGTGTTACCCAGCTCCCACTATTTTTATCGGAACAACACACTCCCATGTGAAATCCGGAAGTATCGTCGCACTACTTCATAGTGGTGATCGAGTTCTTTATAAATCTTAATAGAGGGCAACCGAACAGGTTTCTAGTCTATTAATTTTTCATAAAGTGGTGTCCAACACCAACCCATCTAATGGATGATTCGATCTTCTTTTTCCCCTTGTTCACTCCCCTCAACCTATACGGTTTCTATGGTTCGTGAACAAGTTAAGTTTATACCATCGACGCAAATCAGTTTCACAATTGAATCTTATCCGGCAACCTATCAGGTTTCTAGGGATAAAATTTGCTCCAACCGAAGGCATCCAATGCGCTCCGTAATTTATCCGTCCTCCCGAACGACTACCCCGATAACTCGGAAGCATAGCACATCCGGTTTGGATTTCAATTTCCCGAAAGCTCGATGGAGGGAAGGAAAACCTTGAAACCTTATAAACTTAATAATTTGTTGTGGGAGAATTTTCGCGATTAACGTTACACTTTGCATATTAATCATTTTAGCGCGTTTGTTGCATTCATACAATATGTAACAACCATTCACAACCTAGTTGCTACCAACATGTGGTTCATGGACCGTTCCTAGAAAACAAAAACCCCGTAATCTAATTACAAGTCTTCGTCTTGAATCTTCGTCTTCTCGAAACGGATCTTCCTCCGGTCTTCGTCATTACATATAAATTTTACATTGAAAAATTGCATCCTAGATACAAAAATTTCTAGTAAAATAAATAGGCTCAAAACGGCCTTTACAACCCAATCGAATAAAACAAAGAATTCAAACTAAGTCCATGAACCACATCCCCATTCAAAAGCATTCATCCAATAAATACTCAATAAATGGATAGCGAGAAGATTACATATGATCCAATCAATAATCAACAATAAATAGAATTGATCCAATCAATTCAACAATAATCGACAATTTAGTTTTCGTCCGTAGTGTACCCTTAAAATATTTTCTTTGAATTTTCCATCATCAAAAATTCCAAATTAATGATTTTAATACAGGAAAATTCAATAATCGAAAATATACTGAAAAATGAGACCCAGTGCCCGACACTGAAAGCGCCCAAGAAGACTGTGCTCCGCCGGCGGCCCTACAGGCCACGCCTGCGGCCTACGAGCCACGCCCGGCTCCAGACAGAAAGGGGCTCGATCATGCCGGACACGCCGGCACCGACCGGAAGGCAACAGAACGCTCACTGGATACAAAGCGCGCTCGGCACCGACTCCGGCAGCCAACAGCCACGCTCGGCCGGATCTGACAACGCTCGGCCAAGCACTCGGCCGATGAATCTGACAAGTCCGCTCGGCGGCGGCCCAGCAACGCTTCGGCCGGATCTGACAAGCGTCGGCCGGATCCAGCGAGCACTCGGCTCGATCTGACGCGGTCGGCGGACTTCGGCAGAATACGGCAAGCGTCGCCACGGCCCGGCGTGCTCGGCCACACTCGGCGGTGTATGGAAAATCGTCCAACGATTCGACACGGCTCGTTTTCGGGCGATTTCTAAAATCCTGTTATTCCTGATCTGAATATTATTAATATAAATCATATTTCCAAGAAAAACCTGATTTATATCATAACATAAAATCACGAAAAAACGAAGCTACGACGAACAATAAAATATCTACGATTATTAAAGTGATTCTAAATCACAAAATAAGCATTCCAAATGCTAAATATCGTATATACGATCGCAAGACCTCGCTCCGATACCACTGTTGGGATTCGGTGACTAAAACGAAGGCCCAGCGGAAGCGGTAAAACGAAAATTAATTCGATCCGAATCCCTACGAGGATCGATCGAGCTACGCATATACGAATATAAAATAAACAAAGGAAGAAACGAAATCATACCCTTGTCGTCCGTTGATTATATGGATTTCCTTCTCTTGAGCTATTCCCCAAATGATCCAAAATGCTCCAAGCCCTTGGATGATCCAACGCCGAAAAAACCGCGTCTCTACTTGTCACGCGCCGGAGAAACGAACGGAATGACAACACTCGATTAACCTCTAAGGTTACGGCTAGAATCAAGTGATGAAGCTTTGATTATAACACTCTAAGTGTTTTAATTTATATCTCTCAATATATCTTTAATTTTCTCCAAGAACAATTAAGATGATATGAAGAAGATGATGAAGACAATAGAGAAAATGGTTTTTCTCTCTCTCTCTCTAACTCACTCTCACGTCTGGAATGGGTTGGTCAAAAGAAAGATGTCTTCATCCCTTTTATTCAACTCCCACTACTAGCAACAACTCATGCATGTGGGAATCTAACCCCACCTCCACCATTATCATACAATAAAGAATGGAGACATAAGTCCAAAATGAAGGTGGCTAGAAATGGGGGGGGCGGCCCATGGAGAAACGGATGAGTTTGGTTCGTTTCGGACTCCCGAGAGTCCAAACAGATAAATTCCAATTCCGTTCCGATGTATTTGTATAGTTTAATTAATCCAATTAATTTCATCATATCAAATACAAAATAATATAATTAATTTCTCCAAGAAATAATTATATACATGAATTAAATTAATCACCCAGTAATTTATTTAATTCATTAGGCCGTAAATCAATTTATCCAATAAATCGATTTAAACATCCAATGTTCCAAAATTAGATATCCAATATCTAATATTCATAATGAGAGAATTAGCTTGAATCATTCCGTCGTCAATCCTATTGCGCGACTTGGTAGGTCCGTCTCAGTCAGCAATGGGAGGAACCAAAGAGTAGTAGCACCACCTAGCCAGCCTGGCGGCCTACACTGTACCCCAACTGAGAACGAATGATTGGGATCATTCAAGAACCATTCTGTCGTGAATACCAGTATACGTATAAACCCTTCTTTCAAAATGTCCCGATCAAGTTATAGGGTCACGGTCAGTCAAACCCTATCTGTACTTGACACTATGCATGCGTTAATGCAAATCGAGATCATCGAGCTGTCGTGTATCTAATACAACTAGCTCCAATGCTTTGGCCAAAGACTTATGATCTCATCTGCCAATAACCGCATAGGACATATAACCCGCTCACTAACGGGAGAAAGAATTCTATCTTGGTATTCAGTAGGACTCGCTACTTGCCGTCAAGATGCACGTCGAGGTTGACCCCGCCTTAGGTTTACGGGGTCGAACTACTCTAATGAAAATCTTGACGTCACAAGCACATCCCTACTAAATCCTCAAGTCGAAGGTTCACGAATACCTATCACAACCTTTCGATTCCGTCATTGATGTCCCGAGTGAAATCCATGTGACGAATCGAGGGTGAGTCGGTTCGAGTATACTAATCCAATTAGCATACCTATAACGTGTGCTCCCACTAACCATTAGTGTTCGACAGGCACTCTCCATGTCAAAGAACACGTCATACAAGTCTTCACATAAACTTAATGCCCAGTCAAGTTTTATCGACTTGCGAACGATTAAGTATTTGAGCTATAACCTTTCCAGTGCCGACCCCCTTATCCAATAAGGAGTGGAAAGTTTTGCTCTCAAATACAGGGACTAGTTTCTATATGTTTATTGACGAGTTAGGAATGCCAGTAACTACCAGTAAATAAAGAAACATTCATTTGCCTTATATAAATGGTTTACATAATTACAAGTACAATGCCCTCACTCAACAACCTCTGAGTGGCATTCGAGGGCATACTCCTAACATGCTAGACAAGAAAGAACCCTGTCCACCACCAACATCGTCAAGGATGCCACTTGGCATGCAATTATTCATGCCCAAGGTGGAGGTGCAGCTGGCATAAATCATTGATGCTGGCGAAAAGGGGAAGATATGAGATCCAAATGGAAGGAAGAGGGATTATTCTTAGTCCCTAAAAGCTCATATGCACCTCAAATCATCCATTTCCCAGAAGTAGGAACTTCAAGTTCCTTGAAAAAGAAAAGTACAGGTGCACCATCAGAAGCACCTGCAGCTCAGAAGAAAAGAACCAGGTAAGATCCAGATGTGCCTTTAAGCTGGGATTACCAAGAAACAATTTATTGAAAAATATTATCTTTGGGAAATCCTCCAAGACCCTGACTGCACTACTCAACAAATCTTCGTTGACTACAAGGAGATCAACTGGCTAAATCTTTGGGAAATTCTGAAAAGGGTTGCTGAAGAAATATTCAATGCTTATCCTAAAATCCCTGATTTCAGACCACAGGACCCTCCAATTGATTTAAATGGAAAGTTAGATGATGAAGCACTTCAGAGGGAGATAAACACTCTATGCATTAAGAACAAGTACACCTCCCCTGAAGATCAAAGATTTTCTTCCACCATAGTCAAGAAGAAGTATGGTCTAATCCTAGTAGTTCAAAGGCCCATTGGAGCAAAGCCGTTGAAGTTTTTCCCTCCAGCAAGGAACAAAGGAAGAGGAAGAGGAAGAGGGAGAACTTAAGTTTTTTGTTGTCAATCACCTGTAATCTTTACTTGATTTTTTGTAATCTTTCATTAAGTATTGTACTGTAATTTCAAATATTGAAAGCTTTTCCAGTCGACTTGAATGACAACCACTAGTTGTCTCAAACAGACCAAGTCTTTACATTTCAGTATTTTACTTAGTTTGTGTGATGATTTTACTACATTTGATCATTAAGTTTTGCCATCATCAAAATAGGGGGAATTTGTTAGGAATATAATTTTAAGATTTTAATGATGCCATACCTGTATTCAAAATTACTTCAAATGTATGTACTTGGCATTGTAAAGAAGAACCTAATGAGTATCTTCTATAGGCCTTTACAAAATTAGGCTAAGTATTGATGATGTTGATTAAGTAGAAATTTGGCTAAGTATAGAACATGCATATTATCAGCCGAGGTTTTGGTCAACACAAGATATCAGCCAAGTTTGACCAATAAAACATCAGTCGAGTTTCGGTCAGAGGAAAAATATCAGTCGGGTTTGACCAAGACAGAAGTATAGGTGAATATCTGTGAAGACAATTTTGGCTAAGTACATAACAACCAAAATATCATCCGGGTTTTGGGAAAAATTGTTAGGAGTATACCCTCGAATGCCACTTAGAGGATGTTAAAGTGAAGGCATTGTACTTGTTATTATCTAAAACATTATCAGAAGGCAATTGGATGTTTATTTATTTACTAGTAGTTATTGGCATTCCTAACTTGTAAATATATACATAGAAACTAGTCCGTGTATTTGAGAGCAAAAGATTCCGCTCCTTATTGGATAAGGGGATCGGCACTGGAAAGGTTTATGGTTCAAATACTTAATCTTTCGTAAGTCGATGAAACTTGATTGGGCTTTAAGTTTATGTGAAGACTTGTATGACATGTTCTTTGACTTAATTAGTGCCTGTCGATCACTAGTGGTTAGTGGAAGCACACGATATAGGTATGATAATGAGATTGGTATACTTGAACCGACTCACCCTCGATTCATCACACGGATTTCACTCCGGGACAATCAATGAAGGAATCGAAAGGTTGTGATAGGTATTCGTGAACCTTCGACTTGAGGATTTAGTAAGGATGTGCTTGTGATGTTAAGATTTTCATTAGAGTAGTTCGACCTAGAAAACCAAAAGGTGGGGGTCAATCTCGACATGCCTCTTAATGGGCAAGTAGCAGGTTCTACAAAATACCAAGATAGGATTCTTTCTCCTGTTAGTGAACGGGTATATGTCATATTCGGTTATTAGCAGATGATATCATAAGTCTTTGGCCAAAGCGTTGGAGCTAGTTGTATTGGATACACGAGGGCTCAGTAATCTCGACTTACATTAACTCATGCATAGCGTCAAGTACAAATAGGGTTTGACTGACCCATATACGTTTACTGGTACTCACAGCATAATAGTTCTGGAATGATCCCTATCATTCGTTCTCAGTAAGGTTACAGTGTAGGCTGCCAGGCTGGCTAGGTAGTGCTATAACTCTTTGGTTCCTCCCATTGCTTACTGAGACGGACCTACCGAGTCGCGCAATTAGGGAGACGACGGATGAATTTGCGCTTATTATCTCTTGATTAATTTTTAGACATTAAATGTCGAAATTAATTTTTTAGATAAATTAAATCGGTTCGGTGAATCAAATAAATTACTGGGTAATTAATTTAATTCATAAATAAATATTTATTGGAGAATAATATTTTAATATAATTAATTAATTAGATTAATTGATTGTATTAATTCTATTTCAAACGTACCAAGGTGTATCTATAGGATTAGATACATGATGGTCCGTTTAACGGACCAAAATGAAGCAACTCTCTTTTGTTCACTTTGGCCGATCCACCTTAATGCATGATGCATTGATGAATTATTTGATGAAGTCTTCTGCTTCATGTGAGTTTATTATTTATTGAGTTATTCCACTCTTGTGAGGAAGACTTCAATAATGAATTTAGAATTCAATTATTTAGTCTTCTCACATTGTTAAGAGGAGAGAGACTTCACACTTGGTGTGAGGGAAGAAAAACTCACGGCAAGATCAAAGTGAGGAAAGAGAGAGAGAGAGTCTTGTCCTTCACCTTCTTCATCATTTTCTTAGAGAAAAATTGAGAAGAAAAATACACAGAAAAATATATAATACACTTTGAATGTTATAAATAATTTTATAAGCTGATATATATATATATATATATATATATATATCGTATTCTTAGAGAATAACTATATATAAGTTTTTCTGGTCATCTTCCGGCGCATGACTAGTGGAGGCACGGTATTTTTGGTGCTCGGGGATTTTTCAAGAAGGCTGGTGAAATTCGGTTTGTGGAAAAGCTCTTCACCAACATCTAATCAAAGTACTACAAGGGTAAGTTTTTCTATTACTTTACTCTTGTCCATTTATATTCGTATATACGATGCATGATAGATACTCTTAAGGGATTCAGATCGAATTTATTCCTTCGTTTTAAGCATAGAATTCCAACAGGGGTATCAGAGCGTGGTCTTTCGATAGTATATACGATATATTGCATTTGGAATGCTTGATTGTTTGGTGTATTATTTGGAATCATTTATTGTTATAATCGTAGTAGATGTTCAATTATTCATTGTAGTTATATTTTTCGTAAATCTATGTCTAAATCTAAATCTTTATTTTCTTGGAAATATGATTTATATTGAAGATATGATAGTCGAAAAATATTGATATTGGATATCCGGTCGATAATCTAGCCCCGAATTACCGTTGGACGGCTCGGGAAATGGACCGAAAGGGGCTGTCATGCGGTTCAGGACTTGGGAACGCGGTCCAACCCTGCTTCTGGCCCTTCCGTGCAAACTGGACCCAAGGGATCGCGATCCTGGCTGTTCGGATCACGGTCCAGGCTGTTCGAACTGCAGTCCAGGCCCCTTCCGGACCTGTTTCGGGCTCGTTTTCTCCGTGTATTCCAGAAAAATAATCTCCCGCATTTAAATTGGATTTAATATGATTAAAATGATATATGGTATTTCATTTTATAAGGGAATATTGATTAATTGGAATACTTATGACTGACCTAATTACTTTGAATGAATTCATATTACCGATTGCGTGAATTGATTGGATTAGTTCTATTAAATGGTAAATTTTATATATTAATTGGATCAATATATTAGATTACTTGTTTAATATAAAATCCATTTATTTAGTATTTATTATATGAATAGTTGTGAATAGTGATGTAGCTCATCGACCTAGTTTTGAAACGTTCAGTTTTATTCGATTGGGTTGTAAAGGCCGTTTTTAGCCTATTTATTTTACTAGAAAAAATTTGTATATGATACAATTTTTCAATGTAAAATTTATATGTAATGACGAAGACCGGAAGAAGATCCATTCGAGAAAATGAAGATTCAAGACCGAAGACATGTAACTAGATTATGATGTTTTTGTTCTAGGAATGGTCCATGAACTGCATGTTGGAAGCAACTATGTTGCGAATGTTTATTCATATTATATGAATACAACAAATGCGCTTAAATGAACTAATGTGCAAAGTGTAATATTAATCGCGAAAATTCTCCCACGATAAAATATTAAGTTTAAAAGGTTTCAAGGTTTTCCTTCCGTCCATCGAGCTTTCGGAAAATTGAAATCCAAACCGGATGTGCTATGCTTCCGAATTATCGGGATAGTCATTCGGGGAGGGTTGATAAATTCTGAGATTGCACTGGATGCCTTCGGTTGGAGAAAATTTTATCCCTATAAACCTGTTTGGTTTCCGGATAAGATTTAATTGCGAAACTGATCAGCGCTGATGGTGTAAACTTAACTTGTTCACGAACCATATAAACCGTATAGGTTGAGGGGAGTGAACGAGGAAAAAAAGAAGACCGAATCATCCATTAGATGGGTTGGTGTCGGACAACACTTTATAAAGATTAATAGACCAGAAACTTGCACGGTTGCCCTCTATTAAAATTTATAAAGAACACTATGAAGTATAGCAAACGAATACTTCCGAATTTCACAGGGGAGTGTATTATTCCGATAAATATAGTGGGAGCTGGGTTAAAAGAATATAAATGTGTTGGAATCGTTAATGATTTTAATTTTATTTTGTAAAACTAAATATCATAGGATCGATCTATGTTCCGAGTAGATGGTCGTGGTATATTCACTTTCTCTAAACTGATTCCCACTGAGTGAGAAATAGTGAATTAAAGTTTGTCACTTAATTGTGAATTAATAAGGGATGGAATCCCACATTGAATAATGAACCATCATTATTCTAGTATATAAGGAGTTACTTTTATGCATGTAATAATTAGTGGCACATGTGTATGGGCTTAAAGCCCACTCGCGCGCGCCGCCGCCGCCGCCCGCCCGTCTCGCCTTGGCCTCGGCCGCGACGCGAGCCGCGTGCCGTGGACCTTGGGCCTTGGCCTTGATCTTGATCTTGATCTTGGACTTGGACTTGAACTTGATCTTGGATCTTGGATCTCGGATCTTGGCAATTGGTCTTTGGGTGGTCTTTGGGCTGTTCTTTGGGCCTGGTCGTAGGCTTGGCCTTGGGCTAGGCCTTGGGCTTGGCCTTGGCCTGCCTAAAGAATTTTTTGGACAAACTCAACAACGTAGTTGGGCTCGTATGTGTACATAAGGATGTCCAGGTACATCCGTCAAGTGGTTAAAGAGCTGAATACAGTCCAGGTACATCCTGAAGGTTCAAATTCAGCCAACACAGTCTGTAACCTCCCTGCCATTTGTTTGAAATTCGTAACTCCTGAGCATAATGCAGCATAAATGACTGGATTATGACAGCCATAAGGGTTGTGTTTAAATCCTCTGCAGGTAAGATGGCCTATAAATAGGCATGCATCTCATTTGCATCATACACAGAAAATATGAAAAAATATTCTGCATACTTCTGCATTTCATAAGTCAGCTCAGTTTTCAACTCGTTCTTGTTCGCCGGAGCTCGCCGGAATTGTGGTGCTACATCCGTCGAGACGAAAGTCGTTTTACCTTTAGAGACAAATTGCTAAACCGAAGATCACTATCGGGGCAATATTTGTCTTTCGGGAAGAGGCCTCCTCGACTCGACTTACTTTATGGTTTTATTATTTATTTTCTTGTATTTTCAATTGTGTTTCGAGTTATGTAATTTCCTTCTTCGTTGAGTCCTGTAATTTCTAGATTTCGAGTTGCAAGTTTCTACGACAGAAATCTCCAACAAGTGCTAGACAAATATTTACTTGCTAAATCCTACAACTGGAGATGACGAACGCTGCTTCCACCGACTCGAACACCACCGTTGTCTTTGCCTCCGCGACCACCACTGCAACCGTGGCAAATACATTTTCCACAACCATGTCCAACATGATGAGCTCAACTACCTTATCATCAACTCCATGGGTGTTTTCGAACCCCTTTCTGACTACCGGTAGATCCACCTCGAGTGGCACCATTAGTTCCACTTTTAGTGGTACCGTAGGATCCATGTTAGGATCCAGTGTTGGAGCCTACGGGTTCAACATGAGTGGTTCCTTTTTTGGAACAACCTCGGGGCCTAGGATGATGCCTACTGCCGAGAAGCCGCCAAAGTTTGGTGGTGCCGATTTTAAAAGGTGGCAACAAAAGATGTTGTTCTATTTGACAACATTGGGGTTTGCTAACTTCCTTAAGGAAGATGCGCCACCGGTGCCACGTGCTCAAGAGACTAGTTTTACAGTCAGAGCTGCCTATGACATCTAGCACAATGGAGACTATCTTTGTAAAAAGTTTATTCTGAATTCCTTAGAAGATAGCTTGTACAATGTTTATTATGTTGTAAACACATCAAAAGAGATGTGGGAAGCACTTGAAAAGAAGTACTGTAGTGATGATGCAGGTACAAAGAAGTTTGTAGCCGCCAAGTATCTGGAATACAAGATGGTTGACTCAAGGCCAATCATAGAACAAGTGCAAGAGTTCCAACTCATCATTCATGATGTCAATGCCGAAGGAATAGTTCTGTCAGACGCCTTCACTGTTGCAACTGTGATCGAAAAGTTGCCCCCAGTTGGAAAGACTTCAAGAGCTATCACAAATACAAAAGAAAGGAGATGACTCTTGAAGACTTGATTGTGAAACTGCACATCGAGTCAGACGTGCGCAAAAATGACCACAAACCAAAAGGCTTGATAGATGCTAAGGCCAATCTGTTAGAGCATGGCGGTCCCTCCAATAAAAGAGCTCGACCAAGTGTCCAAAACAAGAGCAAAGGGAAGCAACCAGTCAAGAAGTTTGATGGCGATTGCTTCAACAGTGGCAAGCATGGGCATGCGGCGAAAGATTGTTGAATGCCGAAGGCTAACAAGAAGAAGAAACATGTTGCCAATATCGCCGAGACTAACAGCGGATGGAAAGAGGATGACCTTGCTGTTGTGGTCATCAAAGAAGTCAACCACGTTGAGAACCAAGGTGGTTGGTACGTCTACACCGGTGCGACCGCCCACGTTGGTGCCGATAGGAGTCAGTTTAAGAACTATCCAGCTGTTGAGGGGAGGAAGCTCAACATGGGGGATCCATCTTCATCTGAGATTATCGGAGTTGGATAAGTGGACCTCAATCTTATGTCCGGATAGACACTCACCTTGAAGAATGTGCTTCATGTTCCGGATATGAGGAAGAACTTGATCTCGGGCTCTATACTAGTTAAAAAGGGGTTTAAACTAGTGTTTGAGTCAGATAGAATTATCATAAAAAAGTTTGACAGGTTTCTTGGTAAGGGTTACCTCACGGAGGGACTCTTTAAACTCAATGCTTTGGCTATACGCCATGTAACCAAATCTGGAAATGCTAATGAAAATGCTTGCTTCCTCTTACTTGACTGGGTGTTCTGATTTATGGCATTGTAGATTAGGTCATGTGAATCTAAATGCTATAGAAAGATTAGTAAACTTAGATTTACTGAAATTAAATGAAGTCAATACTCAAAACAAATGTGAGATTTGTGTTGAAGCAAAAATGATGAAACTTCCATTTCATTCGGTAAAACAAAACACAAAGCCCCTAGAATTAATTTACACAGATGTGTGTGATTTAAATTTTGTGCAAACTAGAGGTGGTAAGAAGTACTTTATCACTTTTATCGATGACTGCACAAGATATTGTTATTTTTATCTTTTGAGAAGTAGAGATGAGGCTATTGAAGCTTTTAAGAACTTCAAGAATGAAGCGGAAAATCAATTAAGTTGTCGTATCAAGATGGTTCTAAGCGATAGAGGTGGCGAATATGTATCCCCGCTTGAGGAATTATGCAACGAGAGTGGTATAATTCATCAAACAACAACTCCATATGCACCACAATCTAATGGCGTTGCTGAACGTAAGAATCGAACACTTAAAGATATGATGAATGCCTTATTGATTAGTTCAGGATTGCCCCAGAACATGTGGGGGGAAGCTGTCTTGACATCCAACTACATATTGAACAAGATTCCACGCAAAGGTAAGGATATTACCCCTTATGAGTTGTGGAAAGGTAGAAAACCATCATACAAATATCTCAAAGTGTGGGGGTGTTTGGCTAAGGTTGAGGTACCTCTACCTAAACAAGTTAAAATCGGACCTAAGATGGTCGATTGTATCTTTATTGGGTATGCACTGAACAGTAGTGCCTATCGGTTTGTTATCCACAAGTCAGAAGTTCCTGAAATGACTGTGGGAACAACAATTGAAACAAGGAATGCTGTATTCTTTGAAAACATATATCCTTGTAAGAATAATGATAAAGTTGAGAACAATTCTAGCAATAGAGTTGAAGATGAAGGAACAAGTTCAAAACCTGTGGATGTAGATCCAAAGTCACGTAAGCGATCGAGATCTAATCTGGAAGTTGTAGAAACAAGACATGGTAGTAGGGTTAGGACACCAAAGACATTTGGACCTGACTACATAGCATTTATGTTGGATGAAGAACCAACATCGATCAAAGTAGCTTATGCCAGACCAGACGGGTTGCTCTGGAAAGAAGCTGTTCAGAGTGAAAATGACTCAATTTTACAAAACCAAACTTGGGTTTTGGTTGATTTACCTGAAGGTTGTAAGCCCTTAGGATGAAAATGGATCCTTAAAAGAAAGTACAAAGCTGATGGGTCAATTGACACGTCTAAAGCTCGTTTAGTAGTCAAAGGTTTCAAGTAGTAGGAAAGGTATGATTTTTTCGATACCTATTCACCTGTAACAAGAATTACATCTATTCGAGTGTTTCTCACGATTGCTGCTTTGCACGATCCTGAGATTCATCAATTGGATGTTAAGACTGCTTTTCTGAACAGTGATCTGGATGAAGAGATCTATATGGAACAACCTGAAGGGTTTGTAGTACCTGGACAAGAGAAAAAGGTATGCAAACTGGTTAAGTCTCTATATGGATTGAAACAAGCTCCACTACAGTGGCACTTGAAATTTAATAATGTAATGTTATCAAATGGTTTAAAATAAACGAGTGTGATGAATGTGTTTATATTAAGAACACTAATAACGGTTATGTTATTGTGTGTCTTTATATAGATGACATGTTAATCATGGGTAACAATATACATGTGATTAACGATACTGAGAACATGTTAAAAAGAAATTTTGACATGAAAGACATGGGGCTAGCCGATGAGATTCTTGGAATGAAAATTTTGAGAAAATCAGATGGAATCATCTTGACACAATCTCACTATGTCGAGAAATCTAAGCAAAGAGCATTGGAAAGCTCTCGTTAGAGTTTTGAGGTACTTAAAGTATACTCAAAACCTTGGGTTACACTATTCGAGATACCCCCCGGTACTTGAAGGGTACTGTGATGCGAATTGGATATCTGATATGAAAAGTTCATTTTCTACAAGTGGTTACGTTTTTACCATTGGGGGTGGAACTGTCTCGTGGAAGTCCGCGAAACAAACGTGTATAACCAGATCCACCATGGTATCGGAATTCATAGCTTTGGACAAGGCTGGTGAAGAAGCCGAGTGGCTTAGAAATTTTCTAGAAGATATCCCATGTTGGTCAAAGCCTATGCCTACAGTGATGATACACTGCGATAGCCAAGCTGCTATTGGTAGGGCAAGAAGTAACATGTATAATGGAAAGTCTCGACATATTCGTCGACACATAATACCGTGAGACATTTGATCAAAAATGGAGTTATCTCTATTGACTATGTGAGGTCATTGGATAATCTAGCGGATCCACTAACCAAATGATTAAACCATGATCAAATGAATAAATTGCAAGAGGGAATGGGTTTAAAATCCACAAATTGAGAATTATCATAGTGGTAACCCAACCAAGATGACTGGATATCCCAAGAACTTGGTTCAATGTGAGAACTAAGCTATGAGAGTTCGTGTGAAACACTCATCTAAGTTTATTCCCTATAGAGCAATTGAGTGTTGAAAGCCTGCCTAGTGGTGAGGTTAAGTCTATGACTTTTAATGATTCCTAAAGACCTCTAGGAGGTTGAGTATAGCAAGATACTCGATAAAGAATCACCTATATAAGTGAGAAGTGGGGGCTGCTTCATGAAATACACTTATGAATCCAAAGAGGTGTCCAAGATCCGCAAAGGACACAAAACATGAGAACAGATGAGGTTGAGGTGTTCAAGTGTTATCACCATTGTCTCGGTGCACGCCGTGGTGGAATCGTTCAAAGCATCAAGCCACTAATCCGCCTGTGTACCCGATGATGTTAACTATGGAAGGTTAAAAGTCACGAACTACCTATCATTATACTTTAACGCCTCTTGAGGACTAAGCTTGAGTCTGCATATTGCATTTGGGCTATTTTCATTCATGTGGGGGATTGCTGGAATCGTTAATGATTTTAATTTTATTTTATAAAATTAAATATCATAGTATCGATCTACATTCCGAGTAGATGATCGTGGTATATTCACTTTCACTAAACCGATTCCCGGTGAATGAGAAATAGGGAATTAAAGTTTGTCACTTAATTGTGAATTAATAAGGGATGGAATCCCACATTGAATAATGAACCATCATTTTTCTAGTATATAAAGAGTTACCTTTATGCATGTAATAATAAATGGCACATGTGTATGGGCTTAAAGCCCACACGCGCGCGCCGCGGCTGCCGCCTGCCCGCCTCGCCTCGGCCTCGGCCGCAGCCGCGAGCCGCGAGCCGTGTGCCGCGTGCCGCGGACCACGGACCTTGGGCATTGGGCCTTGATCTTGATCTTGATCTTGGATCTTGATCTTGGATCTTGGATCTGGGCAATTGGTCTTTGGGTGGTCTTTGGGATGTTCTTTGGGCTAGGCCTTGGCCTGCCTATAGAATTTTTTAGACGAGCTCAACAACGTAGTTGGGCTCGTATATGCATATAAGGATGTCCAGGTACATCCGTCAAGTGGTTAAAGAGTTGAATACTGTCCAGGTACATCCTGATTGTTCAAATTCAGCCAACAGAGTATGTAACCTCCCTGTGTAATGAGGAGGAGTTAATGGTAGGTTTAAATTTCGTAACCCCTGCCATTTGTTTGAAATTCGTAAGCATAATGCAGCATAAATGACTGCATTATGACATCCATAAGGGCTGTGTTTAAATCCCCTGCAGGTGAGATGGCCTATAAATAGGCATGCATCTCATTTGCATCATACACAGAAAATACGAAAAAATATTCTGCATACTTCTGCATTTCATAAGTTACCTTTGTTCTCAACTCGTTCTTGTTCGTCGGAGCTCGCCGGAATTATGGTGCTACATCCATCGAGACGAAAGTCGTTTTACCTTTGGAGACAAATTGCTAAACCGAAGATCACTACCGGGGTAATATTTGTCTTGCAGGAAGAGGCCTCCTCGACTCGATTTACTTTACGGTTTTATTATTCATTTTCTTGTATTTTCAATTCTGTTTCGAGTTTTGTAATTTCCTTCTTCGTTGACTCCTGTAATTTCTAGATTTCGAGTTGTAATTTGCTTTTCCAGTTGTATTTTATTTTCCGCCCAGTAAGTTTCTGCGACAGAAATCTCCAACAAAATGTTCTTAATTCTAAATTCAGACCATAATTGAACGAGTCCCTAATCAATGTAGTGTATTTTATGCAAAAATAAATCTCTCAAAAATGACAATGAACTCACTCGCAATACTACTCGAAAAGAACACCTTAATTGGGTCTAACTTTGTGAACTAGCTCCGCAACCTGATGATAGTCCTTAGTATGGAGGCGCTGGGATACGTCCTGGAGACGGACATTCCAGCGGCTCTGGCGTGGACTAGAGCCAGTTAGGAAGAAGTTGAAAACCACAAAAAGTGGGTTAAGTATGACATTAGAGTCCGTTCCTATATGATGGTCTCTATGTCTAGTGAATTTCAGAGAGCTCATCATAAAATGACTTCTGCTTGGCAGATTTTATCTCACTTAATCGAGATTTATGGTGAGCACAATCGAACTGCTAGGTATGAGATACCTAAAGGTCTTTTCGGTGCCAGGATGAAGGGAGGTGAGAAAGTTGGGGACCATGTCCTCAAAATGATCTCTATGATCGAGAGATTGGAGGCTCTTGATTTTAGGATGCATGCTTCTCTACAAACCGACCTTATCATGCAATCTCTTCCTCACTCCTTCTCACAATTTGTTATGAACTTCAACTGCAATTAGATTGCTTGCAATTTTGCAGGGTTGATGAATAAACTAGTAACCGCTCAGTCTCAGATGAAGACTCCGCGAGTGAAGGAGTCTGCCCTTGTGATTTCTTCTGGATCTCGAAAGTCCAAGAATAAGAAGAAAAAGACCAAGAAGAAGACGGGCCCACAAAACAAGGACTTTAAGGGTAAGGGCAAGGCCCCAATATTCCCAAAAGTAAGAAGGTGAAGAAGGACACATGTCTCAAATGCGGTGAGCTGGGCCGCTGGCCAAGAGACTGTCCGATCCTTCATGGCACTTCAGGTATGGAACTCTTATTATTGGAAACGAATTGTTCTACTACCGTATTTTCTACTTCTTGGATACTGGATTCAGGTGCTAGTTCTCATATTTGTACCATGAATCAGGATCTGGAACAAAGTAGAAAGCTTGGAGGTGGGGAAGTGATGATTACTTTTGGAAGCGGGCATAGTGTTGAAGCAACTGATATAGGATCACTTCTTTTGGATTTGGAATCCGGCTTTGTTTTAACATTAGATGATGTATTAGTTTTGCCAAAGGGACATAAGAACATTATATCTATTCCGGTCATGGATCAAAAAGGTTTTTCATTTTTCATTGGTGATGGTTCCTGCAAAATTTATTTTCAAAATATACTAGTAGGCACTGCTACATTGTTAAATGGATTGTATCATCTAAACCTAAATAACATAGTCGTTGTGAATAGTATGACTAGGAAATGTGGTAGGGATGAAACTAATCAAGTTTTGAAATGGCATCTTAGACATGGTCATGTTGGTCAGAGCAAGGTTTACAAAATAGAAAAATATAGACTTATGGGTCCATTGGGATCGGATCCCTTTCCAACTTGCGAATCTTGCCTTAAAGGCAAAATGACTAAGTACCCCTTCACAGGGACTTTTGAAAGAGCCGATGATAAAATTAAATTAGTCCATACCGACGTATGTGGTGCTTCGGAAGCATCACATGATGGATATCAGTATTTCATTATGTTTACAGATGATCATACTAGGTATGGTTATGTATACTTCATGAAACATAAATCCGAGGCCTATGAGAAATTCCAGGAATTCAAGGCCCTAGTCGAAAAACAAACTGGTAATCATATAAAAGCACTTAGTTCGGACCGAGGTAGCGAGTATATGAGCACTGAGTTTGACGAGTTCCTAAAGGAGCACAAAATAGTGTCATAACTTACACCCTCAGGGACTCCTCAGTTAAATGGTGTGTCGGAAAGAAGGAACCGAACCTTGTTGGTCATGGTTCATTCCATGCTTAACTACACCAACTTACTGATATTACAGCGCCGTAGATTCTTTTTGGGAGAACCTACCAGGCTTAGACCAACATAAAAGACAATGACCATCAATAGAAATGAGACATTCACACATTTAAAACCAACGTCAACTTTCAAGACAACATACATCACCAAAACATACCAATACATGGTCCTGTTGGAACACAACAAAAACAATAGCTCATAACTGATCCAACACATCAACCATAACCAAGATCAACACATTAAACCACATGTGACAGCACCCGCGCGAGTGCAAAACTAAAATACGACTCTTACCAAGCCAAAAAAACCACCAACTCACAATAACACGTGATATCAGTGTTGCCCGTCATCCTCGTGCCCTTCCTGCGCCGGTCTGCCACTAAGACCTGTACCTGAATACACAACAAGTATATCCACCCCGAAAGGGGTCAGCAAACAGCTGGTGCAAGTACAATGATTCCAGAATATGTACAACAGGTGAATAACATAAATCACAGTGCCATCACGGATACTCCGGAATATAGTACCACAAGACCAAACGTAAAACAACTTCCCGAGTTATACTGGCCTTGTACCTCACCCGAGATACACACCCCATGAGTCCTCATCAGGCCCTCGCTGGTTGTATAACCCAACCAAGTGATACATTTTCCGAAATATTCATTCACAAAAGTACATCAAACACAATCAAAGTACTTGCATGAATACCACATTCTGATACCACATATCACATGAAGTACATCAAACACAACCAAAGTACTTGCCTGGTGACTTCAGGGATAAAAACGTTTCGAGCAGTTTGTAAATAGGATTGAAAACTCTGAAATTTCCGACCTACAATGGGGAATTCATGTTAAACGGCATTAGGATTGTCCATTCTAATCGAACTAACGTCGAAAACCTTAATTGAATCCCTTAGAGAACTTTCATCGGACACTTCGCAGACGGTATCTGATCACGAGGGTTTAAGCGAAGGTTTTGATTTCTATTCTGTTATAATCGATAAGAACAGTCCCAGGATATTTGATATATAACCATTTTCAAGTTCTAGACAAGTATAAATCCGAAATCTCGAAAAACAAGTTTTAGGGTTCATGGTTGAATTACCTCCAATCTGGCGAAGTTGGCCTCACTCGCTCATTATACACTCGTTATCTGATCCCTCCGAAGATTATGGAATGTTTAACAACTCAAAAATCACTCAAGAACACCTGTTCTATAAGGAGGGGCGCAGGGTTGGGGAAAATCTCTGCAAAACTCAGGGAACTGCCCGATTTATAGGGCTGCTCGATCAACACGGCGTTGGACCCGGCGGTGCCCGCGCCGTGTCATGCGCCGTTTTCATAAGGCGGCCGAGAGCTCCTGGAAGGCGCTGGAAACTGTCCGGGCGGTCTGGGCAACACGGCGCTATACCCGGTAGTGCTTGCGCCGTGTTATGCACCATGTTTCGAAAGGCGGCCGACACACACGGCGCAGCGCACTGCGCAACTCGGCGCTCACAGCGCCGGGTGCTGCGCCGAGTGCCGCTGGCTGACACACCCCTATCTTGCTTTGGCCATAACTTGTTCGTTCGGGATCAGAATGACTCGTCGTTTGTTCCATTAGAAAGCTAACTCAATAATCTACGATGTTCTGTAATTTTAAGATCTTTGAATTTTCTTCCGAGATTTACGGTGATTGACCAAATTCGGTCCTGACGCACATCACCTTCTACAAAAGGTCTACATTTAGTTACTACGTGGTATTACACCCTATTCCGCTAAAAAGAAGTTTCGTCCTCAAAACTTGAAACAGGGAGAGGGTCGTTGAAATATATGTCCAAATAACCAATCGTATCCATACAAAATTTTATTCTCAAACCGCAAACATTATACTAATACATATCTATAAAAGCATCGATACACAATATGCCCTCATTACGCATATCTTAGGGGTTAATGACGACAGAGTTATATTCGACCTCTTCTTCCGGATCCTCTTCGGGATCTTCCTCGGGATCTTCTTCGTCTTATACGACTATTTATGCCACTATCGGGATTGGGACCGCAGGGAGGATAGCAAGGATTTCCTCAGCGTTGGCCCGTATCAGTGCTCTCTCTTGTTGGACCTGATCCTGGAGGGCTTCTCACGCTTGAGTGTACTGTGCCTCCCTCTCTTGAAGAGTATACCGTGCTGCAGCCAACTAAGCTTCTAGTTGCACGACATGCTCGTGTTCTTGTGTAGCTGCTTCCTGCACAACCTGACTTGCGTCTCCATGAAATTGTGCTACGACCTCTAGATAGATGAAGTGCTCTAAGCAATGGGTATGTTTAGTAGGATCCATACTTACAAGATTGTTCAACTCTTTCCTTTCAGTTAAGGCTTACTATGGAAATACGTCTCAGGGCCTTATATACATATCAAACCGATTTAAAGTCGGCGGCCCTAGCTGTGCCACAGTTGTTTCTAGTAGCCGCTATTCTGGTGGCACCATCATCCAGTACTAATTATTTCTTGCCGCCACAACAATGATAATATAATCTCGGCGATAGACTCGCAAGGATTCTCACTTGGCGATAAGGATCGAGTCAATTAATATTGCGGATACGACCAAAATATTGGTCAGGCTAAAAGATGCGATCACGGACTCTCGGTATTCCCACTTGATGTCAAGGCATGATGACCATATCTCAGATGCCGATTGTCGAGACTAGTGAACCGAAAGAAACAAAAATGGATCAAAAAGAAAAGGAACTAACGGGGAAATAAAAATTATTACATCCCACTTCTTTCGAAACAAGTTTCGTCCCAAAACTTAGGTCATGAAGCAATCAAGGAAAGGTAAACATTAGGTGACACACGTTATCTGCTGCCAACATCAGATACAAAATTCCATGTCATAAAAAGCCATTGCGGTCCGATTCAATACACAAGAATGTTTACGAAGTGCAATGATTATGAACCACTATGTTTGATAATCCGAATAGTACAACAATCAAAATGCAGGCTTAACGCTGAACAAATATATAATTCTGACAACCTCAAAGGTTTGTAAGGTGACTTGCTAGAATGAGTGTTAATCCCAAGTAAATCAGACGCTCGATAATCACGATGTGAGATCGAGCAACAATAATCGAACCACAATGATCGAACAATATTGATTGAACAACAACAACTGGATGACAATAATCGAACAACAACTCCGAAGTTCACACCTTAATCTGAGACATTAAATGAACTTGTAAGGATTACCAGACATTCATTTCGTATAGGACTCACAAGAACTGAACCGAACATGGGAAAAGGCACAATTATGGACAGATTCATTTGAAACAATGTCACAACTTTTTCAAATGATAAAAACCGAAGAACAAAAAAAATTCACAAGGTACCATCGAATATGAGTTAGGGTGGAAAAAGAAGTCAAAACTCGGGTGTCATGATCCACTTTAAATAAAAGAAGTTTGTCCCCGAAATTTAGAACAACGAAAACAAGGTAATAACGTGACAAGCAACTTCATAAGGTCGGATGACTGAATCTCTAAGCATTCTTACGAATGCGGAATGATTACCAACATTACGAGGATTTCTCGGTAGTGACGCAATTCAGTTAACGACACGAGTTGAAATCAAAATAAATCACAACACAATAGACATGGTCTGCTCGGGTAGGATCATGAGTTACCAAAGGAAATATGGTTCAATATTCAGCGACAATGGGGTTATACAACGAGATCTTGAAACCAGTACATACAGAAACTACAATTACGATAAGCTCAAACATCAAGCTAATCATCATAGTGCCACCAAACTCGCAAGTTCTGCAGTGCGACAATCGAGTCAAGCATGAGGGTTCAAGGCTTTAAATTGTGCAAGTGCGAGAATCCCGATCATTATACTCTTCTCTCCCCGAAAGGGAGTTTTGTCCTCGAAACATAAAATTAGTAAGTTAGATTTGGAAAGCAATAAGATAAAGAGGATCAAAGCCACAATTGTCGGGAACACCAACAATTCAGACGTATTAGGAAAGCATCACTTGCCATCATCTGGCGTACGGAATGTCCCTTGATCACTTGCTTTGTTCACCAAGAGTTTTCGGACATTTGATTAAACGTTAATTGTTCATGGTTCCTCAGAATCTCCAGAATTATCAACCGGGTTGAACAAGTCAGAATTATGGATATACAGTTCATAGGACATGACCAACCACAGCATTTGACATCAATCGATTCATCCAAACCGGATTGAAAAGATGAGATCAAGAATAAAATCTACCAAGGTCACGAACTTCAGTCGCCTTCGATTCACACCTTGGTGTCACCCACGAAGAAAAGAAAAGACTGGAAATGATGAATCACAACTACTGTCCGGTTCATATACCGGGCAGATTAGCGTGCGCTAACAACAAGCGTTAGCGTGCACTATCCACAAGGTAGCGTGCCCTAACTGTTCTGATTCAGTCGTGAACACATTTCAACCAGCATTAGAACCGAGGGTTACCAATAATCGACATCATACAAATCCGAACACCATCGGTTCGTACGTATACGACACCACACAACCGATCATTGAAAGATCATTAAAAAATAAACTGAAATCCTACTTCTCAATGAAGAAGGTTATTATCATGAGTGTATATAAAACGTCCTGCCATTTCCACCATCAATTTGATCATCATTCTGATCACTGTTGCCCAAAATCTCCCAGATGTTTTTCTGTCTCCTTGCTCTGCTTGTCACTCAATTATTGAGGGGGGGCTTCATAGGGTATCGTCTGATCTCAAGTACTCATAATAGGCAACACTAGAACGTCGAATTTTGGGAGGCTCGTATACTATATACAAGGGTCAGAATATACATATATGCGTATTATGCTTAAAATCAACTTTTGGTCTTCTGACAAGAATGATAGTACCATGTCCAAAACACAATCTTTTGCAAATAAGGGCGAGTCACGTTTCGCCCAAAACTCGTGAATACTTTAGAAGAGGAAGTTTTATTTTACATGTCGATTTTAAAATCATTTTTAAATAATGAACAATTTATATTTTTAAAATTTTCAAAAACATCTATAATCCGAAATGTTTCAAAGATTTACCTCGGATTTAGATAAAATGAAGATCCTTCCTCTTCTACTATTTGTTTGATCGAAGGGAAAAATTTTCCACCGAATACATACTCATTTGATATAGCGATATTAAATCGTAGATTTGTCACCATTGGAAAGAGTTTCAAAATCCACTATAGGTGTTTCACCATAATCTGGAACACCCCCAAAACCATCCGGGATATTACAGCGTCGTGGGCCCCATGCCGGAACCCATCAGGCTAAAAAAGTATTTCCAAAAACATTCAAAAATGCACAAAAGGCCGACGATGGTAATATTTTTCAAATACTCACAGAGTTATTTATAAGACACCAAATACCGCCATAAAAAATATCGTCAAAACGTTCAAGGCCAAAATGCCAAAACTCAATTTAGGGAATCAGTTTTACAAAATAAAAACTCAGTTTGCAAAATACCAAAATTCATTTCAAAATACTCATGCAGCGGATAAGATTGATACATAAAAATCTCATGAAATGTAGGAATCAACAATATTCCTGGTTTTCCAATATACATTATGTAACTATTTTCAACCGGACCATATAGTATACTCATGCACATCCCAACAATCCTAATACCATCAACAAATTCCAGCCCTTCAACCTAGGGCTAATCGAGTTAACACAACACAGCCACCACATAAATAGGAGGGAACTCACAATCGAAAGATTTACTTTCTCCTTACCTCAATATGGACCAGTTCCTTAAACGTATAAGGAGGAAAACAATAGACACAACCTCAATGGAACACAATTCACAAGGGTAACTCAAAATCCAAGCATGTTCAAAACAGACCAAAACAATATGGGCAGAAGGAATTAGAGTTCAGAGAAACTTACAGCGCAGGTCGCATGAGATGACACCAACCCAATGATATCACAAACAAATGACCAACTCAACTTTGACAGACGCAAAACACCAAGAGCCTAGGTATCCATAAACCTAAGCTCTGATACCAAATTCTGTAACACCCCCATGATTTACAGAGATATTACAGCGCCGTAGATTCTTTTTGGGAGAACCTACCAGGCTTAGACCAACATAAAAGACAATGACCATCAATAGAAATGAGACATTCACACACTTAAAACCAACATCAACTTTCAAGACGACATACATCACCAAAACATACCAATACATGGTCCTGTTGGATTACAACAAAAACAACAGCTCATAACTGATCCAACACATCAACCATAACCAACATCAACACATTAAACCACATTTGACAGTACCTGCGCGAGTACAGAACTAAAATACGACTCTGACCAAGCCAAAACAACCACCAACTCACAATAACACGTGATATCAGTGTTGCTCGTCATCCTTGTGCCCTTCCTACGCTGGCCTGCCACTAAGACCTGTACCTGAATACACAACAAATATATCTACCCCGAAAGGGGTCAGCAAACAGCTGGTGCAAGTACAATGATTCCAGAATATGTACACCAGGTGAATAATATAAATCACAGTGCCATCACGGATACTCCGGAATATAGTACCACAAGACCAAACATAAAACAACTTTCCGAGTTATATTGGCCCTGTACCTCACCCGAGATACACACCCCATGAGTCCTCATCAGGCCCTCGCTGGTTGTATAACCCAACCAAGTGATACATTTTCCGAAATATTCATTCACACCAAGTACATCAAACACAATCAAAGTACTTGCATGAATACCACATTCTGATACCACATATTCACACGAAGTACATCAAACACAATCAAAGTACTTGCCTGGTGACTTCAGGGATAAAAACGTTTCGAGCAGTTTGTTAATAGGATTGAAAACTCTGAAATCTCAGGCAATTCATGTTAAACGGCATTAGGATTGTCCATTCTAATCGAAATAACGTCCAAAACCTTGATTGAATCCCTTAGGGAACTTTTCTCGTACACGTCGCGGACGGTATCTGATCACGAGGGTTTAAACGAAGGTTTTGATTTCTGTTCTACTAGAATCGATAAGAACAGTCCCAGGATATTCGATATATAACCATTTTCAAGTTCTAAACAAGTATAAATCCAAAATCTCGAAAAACAAATTTTAGGGTTCATGATTGAATTACCTCCGATCTGGCGAATTTGGCCTGACTCGCTCATTATACACTCGTTATCTGATCCCTCCGAATATTATGGAATGTTTAACAACTCAAAAATCACTCAAGAACACCTGTTCTATAAGGAGGGGCGCAGGGTTGGAGAAAATCTCTGCAAAACTCGGGGAACTGCCCAATTTATAGGGCTGCTCGATCAACACGGCGTTGGACCCGGCGGTGCCCGCGCCGTGTCATGCGCCGTTTTCATAAGGCGACCGAGAGCTCCTGGAAGGCGCTGGAAACTGTCCGGGCGGTCTGGGAAACACGGCGCTATACCCGGCAGTGCTTGCACCGTGTTCCGAAAGACGGCCGACACACACGGCGCAGCACACCGCACAACTCGGCGCTCACAGTGCCGGGTGCTGCGTCGGGTGCCGCTGGCTGACACACCCCTGTCTTGCTTTGGCCATAACTTGTTCGTTCGGGATCAAAATGACTCGTTGTTTATTCCATTGGAAATCTAACTCAATAATCTACGATGTTCTATAATTTTAGGATCTTTGAATTTTCTTCCGAGATTTACGGTGATTGATCAAAGTTGTTCCTGACGCACATCACCTTCTAGAAAGGTCTACATTTAGTTACTACGGGGTATTACATGGCACATGTCTCTGATACCATTTGTAATGGCCCCAACAGGAAATCCTGAACCGCTACATGTAGCTCACACACTGACCCACTAGACAACAACATCTTGGATCAATTGTGCCTACCAGAAGCCCACCGAAAAGTCCATGGATGATATTGGTGCCCAATAGTAGTGGGTGAGCATCTTACAAGTAAGATATAAATCCCACACTTGTCCGATGTGGGATGGGTCCTTACAATATCTATATTGATGTCAGAGTTATTTTTGCAGTCGTGTACGAGTTTTTTAGCCTACTAGACCTTGATGATAGGTTTTACAGCATGTAACAACACAAATTAAACTGGGATGCTACACTATCGAGTCATTTTATGGTTTCCATGGCCTTAGCAGGCGAGATAGATAAGTTATATTATATAATTGTATCTCTTTCACACAGTCGTGTCCCTAATGTTTGTCTGTACTCCCACATCATGCGTTATTGTCAACTAGGTGGTAATTGTGGCTCAGACCTCTTGTCACTTGTTCTTATGTCCACTATGGTATCCTTTCTTTAGCTCCTATAGGGGGAATGACTGATGATGATTGTATTGGTGCTCCTCCAACTTAATCTGTGCCCGAGGCTTAGTGTGGACTTCCGCGATTTCTAGACGAGGATACTTGGTGTGGTCCTTATAGAGGTCTGAATCGGGGAGGAGTCCCATCCAGAAGGCAGTGATCGATGGGTATTGTAGTTGGTTGGGAACACATTCTCTCTATTAAAGCGCCCAATGTAATCGCGGATGGACTCTTTGGGTCATTGTACAATGGCGTACATTTATTTTGAGATTTATCTAATCTCATGCTGCTAACATGCTGGAAAAAATATTTTGTTAGTTGTCCTAAACTAGAAATAGAAGAATTAGGTAAATTTATGTTTCACTTGGGGGCCGGTCCTATCACACTATAGCCAAACCCCTTACCTCTGCATGCTTGCTTCAATTTAGCTAGTGGTGGCAGTGGTGAATATTCATTGCTTGAATCTAACGATGTGGCCGCTCAAATATGTCATAACGTCCAACATTTGTATGCTTAGTAAATTGAACTCATAGGGCATCACCGTTGAAGGGTGAGTCGGTATAATAGTTCTTTGAAATTTTGTGTATATGACACACTAAGAACGCTCTCGATAAGGTCCTCTATCTCAGCCAGTTTACGAGCAAAGTCCGTTTGGTTGATTGTGTAGGAGTTTGGCAGGAGGTTGAGTTAGCTCGTTGGTAACGTCATGATTATCTATTTTGGTATACAAGGTCCCGAGATTGATTCTTTGAGCACCCCCAAAGTTTATTCATGTCTGGCCAATCTCGGTCATCACGTGGTTGGTGTCGCCGTCTTTGGCTTGTCCCAAAGAAGCGTTTTAGGTGATCTTCCCATTTAGGAATATGACTGTTTAGGGGTTTTCTGTAGGATTTTGATCAAAACTATTTTGGAAAAAACATCAAAACCAAACGTATAAAATGCATATAATATATATGAATTTAATATATATATATATATATTCGTTATGAGAATCGACATATATACCTTTTCATCGTGTGGAGATTTAGTCTTTGCTCTTGTGAAATTGTCTTTAAGACTCCAAGTGTAGCCCCTGTACCTGTATCCACAAAAAATATATTAAATCCGCTAGGGGTGTTGGCTTATAACACTAGATGAAGGCTGTGTTTAGCATTTGAAACATAAAACTAATTATAAGGCAGGAGCTTTATTTGAGCGTTGGTAAAAAAAAGCTCGTTTCGTAAGCGACTAGCTTCTCAAATCAATAATTTCATTTAGCTTATAAATTATTGATTGATAAGCTAATTTTTCAAGCTTATGAAAAAAATAAGCTAGCTTCTCATCTTTATATATTCTATATATATCGTGACCTAAATAAAAATATATTTTCATGACCTAAATAAAAAAAACTACCGCTATTCCGTCTTCTCTCGCGCAAGTTTATTCATCCCTATTTGAAAAGTTCCTCGTAAATGCATTCAAGGTACATCTTATATATATAAAGATTGAGTCCTTAAATTTATTGTGGAGTCTTAATGATATTAATTGATGGATATTTTTACATTTAATATTAGTTCATATTAAATTATTTCCTCTAATTTAATATATTAAATAATATTAAGTATTAAATTCATGTCTTAAATGTTTCATGTCTTAAAGATTGCCAACACATGCAGACATTATTCACGTTTAATAAGTACGGTCGCTTCTATGTGTAATTTAAAGGTAGTATATATTAAAATAATAATAGAAAAAAATATTATTTATTTTATTTTATAACAATTATTGTTAAAATATAATGAGAAAGTTTAAAAAATAGAAAAATAAAAGTGATGTCATTTTATGTAATTTTATAAAAAAAACCAGCTAGCTTATCAGCTAATTTGCTAAACATCTACATTAAAATCAGTTAAATTAACATCTACCTAATCAAATTTAGCTTTCATCAATCATTTCTACTAACTTATCAGCTACCAACTAGCTTATAAGCTACCAGCTAGCTTATAAGCTAGTTTTGCTAAACATAGCCGAAGAAGATGAACTCCAATAAACCTTCATATCTCCCTGTCTCGGTCGTGAACTAGATATTAGGGTAGGATGATCTTTTTTTTTTCTCTAATAACATACATATCCTTGTCTTCCTTTTTATGTAGTTATTTATAGGCAATAAAACTAAGTCACATAAGGAAATAGAGTCTCGGTCCATAAAGGACTCAAGCCAACCAATCGAACCCAATAACTGACCAGTCGCGCCCCGCAGGTCCTCGACCTGAACATGGGCCATGCGACATGCTCGGCCTGCCAATGTGTCCACATGTTCCATGTAATCTCATTGACACTACAATAATAGTTTTACCCTTTTGCACTTCTACTCTCCATGTCCTATTGATCTAATATTTTACTTCGTGTGTGACCCCATAGGTCGCATATAATCGCAATTACTCTCAACAGACTGAAAACATTTCCAGCTAAATACTTCATTCACTACTTAATAAGTGATTAATCTTATGAATTATTACATGAGAAATACACATTGACTGAAGGACACATTCCAACAATGTCCCAATTTTCCTTCAGAAGAAGTGTGCTTTCGAATTTCTTTGTCACTTTTGTGCTTATTTGAACATGATAAGATATTATGTCATCCTTATCTTGTTCAAATACTATTTTTCATATCTCTAAGTCGGACTGCTCAACTAGATGATTAATCCATAATGGATCAGAGCATGGCCATGCATTTCATAGTCCCTACTTTCCGAGGGGCCCAAAAGACATTAGTCCCATGTCATTGGAGGATAATTCTATCTTGTACATCTAAGTACCTTTACTTTATTCATAGCAGTTTGAGTATTGTCTTTATTATACTTTTACGACATGACATTTAACAGCATTAATCAGTTCATTCATGATACTCTACGCTTAGAAGCATGTACATGAGCTGCTCCTTGATCGTGTAATGGAGATGAAGCTGTTTGGCATGCTTAAATAAAATTTGAACCAGTCTATTTATTAATTTAGTTATTTATTATTTATGATGTTATTTTTCTGGTTTTTTATAATTAATCGCGACATATTAATGGGACTTGATAGGATTCATTACTACTATTTATTAGAGATGTGATGATGATAATGATGATAATGGGACGGTGAGATTGAAAATAAAACTAAGGTTTTTCCATTTTGCCTATGTTTGAGGTATCCAGTAAATCAACGACTTGATAGGTATCATCTCATTCCTATTATGTCGCACTACATCAATTGTTATCCGGTTGCCAATCTACAATACGATCATGCCACCTCGACGTGATTTTACCCGAGATGTTAACCGCCATGTCAGCCTCATGCAGCGGCAGGACGATTTAACACATCAACTCTCCATGGTTGTTCAGTTGCTTACAACACAAGCATACACCGCCAGCGACCGCATCACTACCCGTATCGATCGACCACGTATGCAGCGTAAAAACCCGAATGTTGTTCATGTTTCTCACGCTTCATCTGACTATGAATCCACCATTTAGAGCCCTTTTGCAGCGCTCATTGGCTGTTGCCCCACCACTAGGACTACCACCAGTAGGAATCCAGCTTCAAGTTAGATCTGCCAAAGTTTAGGAATTGAACCAGAAGAGTTCATCGATTGTCTACTTTCAGTTGAAGTTGTTCTTGAATTTAAGGAGGTTCCACACTAACATCTCATTGCCCTAGTTGATACGTGGCTGTGCCGCCAATTGGTGGTAAGAAATAAAGTCACATTGCTTTCGCCAAGGGAAAACGAAAACTACATCATGTGATAAATTCAAGAAGCATCTGCTGGAGGTTTTTCTCCGATATAATTATACTAGCACACTCTTTCAAATATTACAAAACCTCAAACAAGGATCTTGGACGGTCTATGCCTATACCAAAGAATTTTACCAAATGGTCGCCCGTATTGATCTTTCCGAATCCGCTAACCACTTGGTCTCTCGTTATATTGGAGGTTTTCATAGAACAATCCCATCACAGGCCAGGACTTCTACAACCGTGAATCTATTTCGGGAATTCACAAGGCAGAAACCTGCAAGCACAATAATATACCGACCGACCAGGTCGCATAATAAACTCCATAACTAGTATCAACCGCCAAGGTCGATGAACAATATATCTACCACTGATAGGCTACATCATAACAAAAACAATCCGACAATACCTGTTTTTTAACATATAGACCACTAAATTCTGTTCAACCATGAGTAATCAAACAAAACTAAGACAAAAACAACTTGATAAATGACTGGGATATCCGGAGGCAATATCACTGATGCTCTTCATCTTCGTGCTCTCCCTGCGCCTCCCACCATGGAGTCTCATACATGAATACATAAATAATTTATCCACCCCCGAAGGTGTCAGCAAACAGTCGGTGCAAGTACATCGATAACATGAATATGTATAACATGCAGAAAATATAAAACATAAAGTGGTCCATTCTTAACACGTCATTGTTCCGGAACATTACATATATCATCAAATAATAAAAACTACAGGGTTATACCAGTATTACTCAACTTCAAGCCCCAGAGCCCTCGTCAGGGCAACCCTCGGTTGGATAGCCCGCCGAGTGATATGCTGACTCAGCATAACGTACCCTGGAGCCCTCGTCAGACGCATTCCCTAGTTTTACTCGGCCCACACAATTCGAACGGTCACGTTTATTTACAAAATTTTAGTTTTCAGAAAGTTGTCAAATCATTGTCATTCATTTTCAAAAACATCATAATATAACATCAAATGCAAGAGAATACATAAAGCACAATCAAGGTACTTTCCTGGTATTTCAACAAATGGATAATTTGATTGACAAGACAATGGAATGGGCTCTTCACCAAACTTTCGACCTAGAATGAATAATATAATATTATATGGTTACTACAAAGGCAATTGTCATGAATTAAATAAAAATTGAAACTCAAGTCTCAGGTTTAGCCGATTTAAGAGTAAAAATATAATCACTAATACCCCTCGCGCGTTATAAGGGTACAAGAAAGTTGTGTTTCGATTTAGGAGCCATTTGGAGGTCGTTTGAACTATTTTGGATAATAACCGGGAAGGTTGTACACTTTTTAAAGAAAATATTAAAGTGTTTCGGTCAAACATAATTTTTTAAATCTAGAATAATTAATAACTTGATTTGGGGTCAAATTATAAAGTACCAAAAAATATAGTTTTAGAGTAATTTAAAGATTTAGAAAACTCCAATCAAGTCCAAATTTGTTTCTAATTCCCTAAAGCATAGTCTTTAACTTTCAAGAATTTATATTTTCTACCCAAAAGCTTTCTACGGCCACCTAATCCTCGTTTTAACTTCCTCCCAATTACCATAACCTCATTGGGAGATACTTTATCATTGACTAACATTGTTTTTATACATAAACACACATCAATCCTCCAAGTCGGCACGCCCCGAGATACACTGCCCACAACCACTTCCTCACACATACACACACACCTACTGCCTAAGCACACACAGTCTCATGCGCGCGAACACACATACACAGACGAACCTGCACTAAACACAGCAGAACACACACACGACAGCACACACACGAACACATACCTCACACGAAGACACATACACACACAGAGGCGGAGGGAGGGGGTGGCGGGTAGGGGCTGTGGGTCCCCCTCCAAAAAAAATTTTCTACTAATATTTTATTATTATTATTATACTATCCCGTTCTTTTATAACTGCAACATTTGGACTTCCACGCTTGCCAATGCACAACTTTGGTTATTAATATCTTCAATTCTTTATTTTTAAAAATTATAAGACGTTGATATTTTGAAAGTATATTTCGAGATGAATCTAACAAGATCTCACATGACTATAATTTTTCATATGTATAAATCACAAAAGATGGTCAAAAGAGAGTATGTGAACAGTATAATAGTCAACATATTGCAATAATAAAGTAACGGAGGAAGTATTTTGTAATTTGAAAAATATTGGCCCCAAAGTAAGAAAAATAGTTGTCAAATTTTGTAAACGAATGTATTTTTGTGAGTTCTATTAGTATGGTTTTACGTATTAATAAGGATTCGTTTATTTAATGTGATTTTTGTTGTTAATAACTCATCTAAAAAAAATTAATATCGTTGCGTCGAAAAAAATTTAATATCACCCCTCATAACAAGAAATCGTGGCTCCGCCACTGTACACACACCCGAACACTCACAAAGCACACACCCCCATATACACACGGGCACGACACACATACACATATGTTTTACACACACAGCGACAATCTCATATATATATATATATATATATATATATATATATATATGGATTGACTATGGTGGAAACACCCTTAATGGTGAAATCTAGAAATCAATTGCATTATTAAGTAATTTCATTGCATATTTGTTATTATTTGTTGCATCAAGCTGGTCGCTAGTATATGCAACAAATAATGCAATAAAAAAAATACATAAATGCATATAATTTTACTCATCTACAGCCGTTAGATCACTAATATCAATGGCCTACAAAAGTTTCTAAATTTCACAAGGTAATTAGTTTTCATATAATCTGTTTCCTATATATATATATATTATATATATTATATACTCCCTCCGTCCAGTTTTTAAAGTCCCATTTGCTCTCAAATATTTGTCCACAATTTAAAGTCCCACTCTACTTTTTGTACCATATTACCCTCTTTTCTTTATTTAATTACTACTTTTTCACTAATGGACCCACTACTTTTTTCTCCAAACCACTACATTTTTCTTTAAACCACTACCTTTTTCTTCCAAACCACTAACTTTTTCTTCCAACCACTACCTTTTTCTTCCACCCACTTTACCTTTATCATTTTTTCTTAACCTCCGCGCCCAACATCAAATGGGACTTTAAAAACTGGACGGAGGGAGTATATATATGCGAACACATCAGTACACGCAGGCAACACACGGAAATGACATACATTTCACAACATACGGTAAGACATACCACCTTCAATTTTATATCAACATTTAAATCTGATATCATAAACGTGTTGGTTATTGAAAGAACTTCCCGATGGTATCAACTTTATAAGTTTCCGATAGCTGGAAAGGTTGTACGAGCCGCCCGACGAAAAGCGGTGATTCCCGATCCGTCCAGCTATTACAACCTTGGATTGTGTACATATAAACATATATATATATATATATATATACATGTTCTACTCATTGCAACGAAAAATTTGGTATAGGAATTACAAAAAATTACCTGCTCGGAGATCAGGCCCGGACCTCGGCATAGAGCTAAGAGGCCTTTGTCTAGGGCCCAAAATTTTTAGGAGCTCATTTTTTTTTTAATTTCTTACTATATACAATTATTAGTAGAGGTAGATAAAAGACTAATTTTAGTGCAATGGTAAATTAGATATTTTAAAAGTCATTGATCCTGAGATCGACCCACACCATGGTCCAATATATAGTTTTATAATAGGCCCACTTTTACTTTTCATTTTTCTTACGTTTTGTTATCTATTTCTCTTTGTTTTATAATATACAAACAAGAAATATATATTCTTTTCTAGTATATATTTATAATGGGCCCTTCAACTTTTTTACTTTTTATTTTAATTTTCCTTTTATTTTGTCATATGTTTTATTTGTTTTGTAATATACATTGTTTGCAAACATATATATATATATATATATATTCTTTTCTAGTTGTTATTCATTCAATAGTAAAAAAAATGTTATTTTTGTTCTACTTTTAAATAATTGAACAAGTAAGGGAAATTACACCATTCTTTTAATTTATTTTAATATTAAGTATAAAAATAATGTAGGAATCATTTTTTTGAGTTAGTTATAATGAGTTAAATGTATTTGTTTTTAAAATAGATACTTTTCAATAAAAAATTCAAAAATAATATTTACAAAGCAAATAATATAAATTATAATTAATGAAATTCAAAGAGCTAGAAGAAATTGTTTTTTCAAGTGTTAACTTAGTTTTAATATTCATAGTCTATTATTTTTGCATTGCTATTGCATATTTTCTCAATTTTGAGGTTTATTTTTAAATTTCTGCCTATAGCACCGACAGACACGTAACCGGCCCTATCGGGGATAGAGATTTGTTAGGACGAAAGTGAGGAAAACATCTCCGTTCTTGTCTTCTTTCTCCTCTCTATCTATCGTCTTTTCTTTTCATATTCCAAGGCTGTCCGCAGCCTTTTGTTTTCCCAGGTGGGGTGTGTTTGTTCAGTTAAAACCCGTGGATCCGGTACCGGCAGATTTTACCCGTTCGGGTTCAATTCGGGTCTTGAATTTCGAGTTCGGGTCTGGGTCCGGACCGGGTAGGCAAAAAAAAATTGGTTTTCACAGGTCGAATCCGAGTAGTATAATATCCAGACCCGTAGGATCCGAACCCGTAATATTAAGATAAATAATTTTATATATATATATATATATATATATATATATATATATTGAAATCTTATTTCATTACGTAACATATTATATAATATTATATATTATATAATGTATATATAATATATAATTATATATACATTACATAATATTATATAATATATAATTATATACTATATAATATATAATTATATACTATATAATATTATATAATATTTTAATATATAATTACAAATATATAATTATTTTTAGTTTTAATGTTAATTTTCGGGTACCCGATGGGTACTCAGACCCGGCCCTGGGCGAGCTTGGATCTACCCGATCTGTAAATATCCGGGTCTGGGTCCGAGTCCGGGTCCAGTTTTAAATTTCGGATCCGGGTCCAGATACCTATGAATCCAGCCCCGCCCCACCCCGTTGCCATCCCTATGTGGATATGTGTATATGTATATAGATGTATTATTAATGATATATATTATATATATTTAGATATACTATTAATCGTATGTATATATATACATATATATGTGTATATATATATATATATATTACATCATATATATTTCATTATGATAGTTTGGTTATATATATATATATATATATATATATGTATACTTATCGTCACAATTAGTGTTATTACTATTTCTAATTTTCATCCCAGTAATTCGTCGATAAAGCGGTGACGTAAAAAATATCGTCTATATTATATATATAATAGCATATCGCAATATGGACGGGATACTCGAACTATAAATAACGCAAAATGGTATAAATTTTAGGTCCGACCCAATACTAAATTCGTACAACGGTTCACAAAATATCAAATCACAGGTTTTCTATACGGGGTATCACATCGCGGTAGCCTTTATAGGGTGTCATCAACTAGGTTAATTTAATTTTCGTCTCTATAGCTCGTCAATGTGCCCTCATGCTTGAACGATAATTTAACTGATGCCAGAACATATAATTTGCTCTACCCACATCTCGCACCGCAGGAAACCCTCCTCTCTCTGACCAACGCCATGCCACAGGTCATCCACTACCATTGGGTTCTCAATTATGTTCAGCGAACGTACCGGGCACTGTTTCTCATGTGGACATGGACACCAGATGTTGAATTGTCCGAAGCTTGCGGGTACACTAGCACCATTCATGGAAGAATAAGCAGAAGTAGAAGACAAAGTTTTTTAGAAGCGCGAAATCGACAGAAGTAGAAGATAGAGTTGTTTAGAAGCCGTTTTTTGCGATGAAATGCAACACCCTCATGAGGAGTTCCTCATCGGAGACAATGACCTACCTTGGTCAATCGTCGACCATGCCTCACTCCTTATGGACCCAAATAACAAATGTTACTCTTTGTAATTAGTGCAACTACAAAGTGCAAATACGAGTCATACAAATCATATTCCAAGAATAATAATAATCAGTAATCCTCAAAGATTCAAACATAACGAAAGAAAATACTTCCTGAGGCAGAGAGTTTGAGTAAGACTTTCCAAATTCGAAAGATCACAAATCAAGAGAACAATTTATAAAATGTTTTAAAAATGCCCTCGGGAGTTTTAACGGAAAACCATTTGGGATTGTCGAATGCTTGTCTTTCAAAGAAAACCAAAAGGGACCACATCCCAAGATTTGCTTTTTCAATTAAAAACCGACACTAATTCACGGGGTCCACAACCCACACCACGTGTCTCGGTGGTCATAAAATCAACAAAACATAACCACCCAAGATATGAAATCCTGGTAACATGTCCAAGGTACTCGACCCTGGCAACACACATCCGCAATTATATCCATGATACCGTGATCGCTTGCCATGTATCACCATCAGTCTTCTTAGGCTCTCACGGTTGGACCTATCACTCACTGTGTCCTGACCACCATGATCACATGTCATATGTCACCGTAGACCTCATACGAACATCACGGCTGGACTATGACCACACATTCACAAATCATACAACATTACGGTACACATCACAATATCAAGCAACAAAACACATCTGTAATCATATCCCGGATACCGTGATCGCTTGCCACATATCACCGTAAGTCTTCTTAGGCTCTCACGATTGGACCGATCACTTATCGTGTCCTGACCACCATGATCACATGCCATGTGTCACCGTAGACCTCGTCCGAACATCACGGTTGAACTATGACCACACATTCACAAATCACACAACATAATGCACCAAGGATATCACAATAATCCACCCAAAGGCAATAAACACATAGCACGACACAATTGTCGAATCACAATGCACCGAAATCAGATAATATATGTATATATGTATATTATCAAATCACAACACCAACATCAAACATATCCATAGGATTCACTTAATCATTCACAAAACACAACATTCACAAAGCACACACACATTTTGAAAGATATCCTTTAACGAGGCTAACTGAATCCTTTGAAAGTTCTTTTAAAACAACCAACCAAACACACTTACACGATCACCGATCATCATATCCACAAAACAAGAAATGTATGAACAAGGAACTTGCCTCGGAATCGGCATGCAAATACTCTGACGAACACGGCTCGACCGAAGTGCCTCGAAACCTGCAGCCACCGCAAGAAACAACGAGAACACTATCACAACTAGGATCGAGACCAATAACACCAGGAATTACATCAAACTATCGAAGGAAAACTCATTGGAACATTTAATCTAGCATTAAATGTTCAACATTTCCCAAGAACACTCGAATCGTCAATCGAGGTAAACCAACTCAAAATATGGATATATAACCCATAGAACACGATTATTAACATCATATAGCACCAAACGATTCATCAAAATCTGACTAGGATCGAGATCAATAACAAAACCCCAAAAAGTCAACTAAGGGAAAATGGGAAAAATACCATGATCCGATGAAGAACAACGGATTAGATGATGTTACAATCACCTAGAACTCCCCAAAACACCTTGGATTGAACAAAAGTCGGCCAGAAGTCCGAACTCTAGTCGCCCTCATCTCAACCCGCGGAGAGGAGAAGAAATGAAGTGGAAATGACAATTCACGATTGCTGTCCAGTTTATATACTGGACAGCTTAGCGTGCGCTAATCATCACGATTAGCATGCGCTATCGACATATCAAATTCCTGTCCAAACACAGTGTTAGCGTGCACTAACGAGACCTCCAGACCCAGTCCAGTAGCTCCTGGACTGCCCCCGAACTACCAGTTAGTGTGCGCTATCCTCACCACATCGTGCGCTACTGCTGCACCTCAGCGCGCGCTATACCATTACATAGCGTGGGCCAATCAACGTTCCCACCCAGTCTAGTAGCTTCTGGACTGTTTCTGCACCTCCAGTTAGCATGCGCTAACTGTGTCTCAGCGTGCTCTAGCAATCTCAACTAGCGCGCGCTATATCTAGCCGACAGCGTGCGCTATTCCCACTGCATAGGCAGTAAGATGGCACCAAAACTCATAACGACACTCCAAAAAGGTCGGAGTGAGGAATACGAAAGAAGTTCTCCAAAACTTCGGGAAATTACGAAATGGCCCGAAGGACCGAAATATCACGATACGACAACGAATAACCAAACCGAAGCTCACAACACGTCTAACAGTTTCGAACGAGATTTGCAAGAATCGAACTCAAGTGCGGAAAAGTCGCTAAGAAGCACGGAATTCAACAAAACGACACCAAAATGAACTCGGATGACAAAAGTGCAGAATTAATCATTCTCAGAATGACGAAACGGTCACAAGCAAGCTGTTAAAATGGACTCCCGCTGAAAAAAAAAAGAAATTTATCGAAAATCGAAATTGCGGATATTACATACTACCCTCCTTAAAATAAGTATGGAAGAGCAATGTCCCACCAAAAAACATCTCAGCGAGATACACAAGAACCTAATAACTCACACCCGTCAGCGAAATGCTACAAACAATGCAAGAAACATACAGCGGAAAATCACGCTCGACGTCAACCATCACAATGTCACAAGTAGAGACATAATAAAACCAACAAGTGTCAAGTATCACCAAACATATAGACAATCAAGTCAATTATCCAAACAATCACAAAACAACAGGCACCTATTACAAGTAAGCACGCACAATCGAAGAATAGAAATTAAACACACAATGATCCGCAAGGGTTGTAACACCCCCAGATCAAACCGGGAATATTACACGCCGCAGACCCTCTCCGTGTGGATCCACCAGGCTAGACATCAATACAACACCTTACATTACATACTGACGAATCAAAATAATGAATCAATAGACCGATTTGGTCTTCCGTCACTGACTTACAAATCAAAATACATAAACTCATCCAGACTCATACACATGCAAGGGTAAAATACTTGCAACGACGAACAATAAGACAGCGAAAAAGACAATACAATGGACTCCGACTAACTGAAGTCAAAACTGGCCTTCGTGTGATTAGTATCATTCGTCTTTCATCATCCCTCGCACCGATCATGTGTCTTGCTCCCGAAAACCTGCATGTACCTGGACACAATACAGATATCCACCCCCCGATTACTCAGGGGTTAGCAAAACTCCACTGTTTCGCTAGTGCAAGTATAAAGTGCAAATACGAGCCATACACAACACATTCCGAGAATATAACGAAAGACTTCCCGAGATATATTTAGTTAAAAATAGTTCAAGTCTTGAAAGCAGAAACGAAGCAAGTAAGCATTTTGAAAACATTTCTAAATCTCGGGAGTTTTGAAAACATCAGAAATTCAAAAGTTCTTAATTCCTCGAAAGCCATTTAGGGTCACAGCCCCAAAGTTCATTTTCCAAAATACAAATCCGTTTAACAAAACACGGGGTCCACGACCCAACCATTCCGATCACAAAACACAGGGTCCACGACCCGATCATCCACTTCAATTCACTTACAAGGACACATCACACATAACACATTATTCCTATGCCATTCTAGCCAAGCACTAAGACTCGATATATAATGTCTCTCGACCCCGAGCACAAAGCATTGTGATACTCCGGACAATATCACAATTAACGAAAACATCAACGTCATCCTCAAGATGAAAACCACAACTGGTAACCCGCGGCCGTACCCCTTAGTATCGACCCCCAGACATCCCGTCGGACACTCCGGTGAAACCACTTCGCGGCCGTACCCCTTAGTATCGACCCCGGACATCGTCGGACACTCCGGGTGGAAGTTCGTCCACACACGCACCCAAGTCCACTTCCGTGGCCGTACCCCTTAGTATCGACCCCCAGACATCCCGTCGGACACTCCGGGTGGAAGGAACAACACACACACACGTTCCAAAAATCACAGTTGCAAACCACAAGCCTCGAAGGTCAATCACAGTATATATAGTCGAGGTACCTTACTAGAATGGCCAGTTTATCCAACATATACTCACGACCAAGTAATGATACGATTCATGCTAGAATTTCAACGATGCAGCTAGTACAAACAACATAGCAACGAGGGAAAATACCTATCCAACCACGCCGAACGACACAATGAGACAGGATCATCAATAGGCATACGTTCCATACATATCTCAAGGAAAGGTTAAGCTATAAATCCACAACGTCATAATCACACAAAACGATACCCCACACATACTTAGACAAGCATATTTAACAACGAAATCATACGAGTCATCTTTTAAGGAAGTATTGAAAAGCATATCAATTCCTTTGAAAGTTGATTATAGGCATTCATAAATTACGTATCGTAAATTACCAACTAATATATCCTCAAAACACGTAATGTATGGGCAAGATACTTGCCTCGAGTAAGAACAACGCGGAGAATCGATCGAAGTAGGTTGGTACGAACCGACTACGAACTCGCCGACTCCACCGAACGACAATCTGCAACAATGAACTACGAACGAAAACAATAACAACGAAAATAAATTCCAAAGTACGACCCAAAGCCGCTGAATTTAAAGAACAAATGACGAAGGTTCAAGGATTTCCCCCAAAACGGCCAAGAACACGATTCGTCCCGTCAAAACACGAAAACGGAATTCCAAGTCGAAATATGGATATACAATCCATAGAATATGTTTAACAACATCATTTAACCACAATCGATCCATCGAAAACGGATGAAAAACGAGATCGAGAACAAATCCCCCAAAAAGTCGATTCGAAGGAAATCAAGAAATATACTTCGATTCGACGAAGAACAATGGATTAAATGATGTTAAACACAAGAATACTACCAAGATTAATCATACCAATCATGAATTAATCAACAACACAGAACGAATCGGACAAAAATGCAAAAACCCCCAAATTCACGAAATTAGGGTTCTAAGGTAAGATTACCTTGATTCGCTGGATCAAAGGATGATAACGGATGATTGATTGATGTTATGAACTCAAGAACTTCATGGATTTGTTGTCAAACAACATGGCTTCGCCACTGTCGAATCACCACCCGCGGATAGAAGAGGAAGGAAGTGAGAAATGAATGAAAATGTGACTGCTCTGTCATATTTATACTGGGCCGGACTAGCGTGCGCTAGCCTTCCCGGACTTGCGTGCGCTATCGGCCGGGATCGGCCGAGTACCCTCGCCAGTGGCCCGCACGACCGGCACCACCGACTAAACTCCGCCACCAAAGCCGCGACCCGACTCCGCTAGCGTGCGCCACGGAAGCTGCGGCGCTAGCCGACTGCCCAAAGAGCCTCTGGACTAAACAGCTCGCCACAGTAACGCACGCTAGTCGGCCGACGGCGGCGCTACCCTGCCGGTTAGCGTGCGCTACGACCGACGAGCGTGCGCTACTCGCCGATCTGGACCGAGTCGAACCTCGAACGCCACCGCCTGCACCGAGCGTGCGTTAGGCCTGGATAAGCGGCGCTACACTGCCGGTCAAGGCGACCTTTTCCGGCCAGAGCGTGCGCTTACGCGGTTCTCGCGCACCGTCGGCCGGTGCCCGCATCGTCCGGCCAGCCCCGCAATCGGCCAAGCTTTCGAACACTGTGGCTCGGCGACTCGATTTCAAAACGCACGGAACGAACACGGAAAAGTTCGCGGACAACATCAACGACCGAAATGAAAACATAATACCATAATTAATCATACGCGACCAAGAAGCAGTCGAGACAACAATTACAGATACGGATACGTAACTTTCAAGAAATTACAAAATGGCCCAAGCGCCCTAAACCACGATACGTGATCAAATAACCAAACCGAAGTTCACAACACGTCTAACAAAGTTAAACGGACTTACGGGAAACTCGAAACAGCAGTTTCGAACGAGATTCGCAAGAATCGAACTCAAGTGCGGAAAAGTCGCTAAAAAGCACGGAACTCAACAAAACGATACCGAAACGAACTCGGATGACAAAAAGTGCAGAATTAATCATTCTCGAAATGACGAAACGGTCATGAGCGAGTCGTCAAAACGGACTCCGGCCGAAAAAGAAATTTACCGAAAATCGAAGATTGCGGATATTACAAGGGTAACCACAAAGAACTTCGACCACGCCGAAATTCTCGAAAACCACACTAGGCATCTTCATGTCCATTTGGAACAGAGACGCAAACTCGATCCCCATACCTCTCAGCAACCGTCTCACAATGCACGGCTCGGTGTCCCAATTGACCGCAATCGAAATAGCTGACTAACGGTGAACGACAATTCTACTTGGATCAACTGAGTCATCTGTGCAGCTACCTGCTGCAAATAGTGGTAACACCGATACCAACACCATCACCAGCAGTACAATCTTGATCACGCGTCTGGTCGCCACGACCACGACCCCTGCCCCTCGGCATACTGAATAAGTAACCACTCAGCACAAGAGAAAATCGTCACAATCACATACATTAATTACCATCCTAAGACAACCCACATGCACAAAATCACAGCAACGGCGACATCCGTTCGGCGATTTCAACGGCCCGAATGATAACCATCACACAATTATAAAACATCATGCAATAATCACATATGTATACAATCATACAAACCCAAGCTCTAGCAGCTCACACAGGTGCGATAACACGCAAATCACCGTGAAACGACAAAAAATTAATACCAACATCACACCTCTCACAGAGGGCTAACACAACAATTGTGTGGTGATCGACTCAATGCTCCCACCACCAATTCAATCACATCTCGGAGGGCTAACACCCGAACGACAATGCATCATACATACATTCTCTGATCGCAAACAGGAAATGATAGGTTTCAAAAACAAAGAACACCTTTTTTTTAAAAAAAAATTGGAAACACCAGTTGATCTCAAGTATCACATTTCGAAAAAGTATTACAAGCATCGTTATCGAGACTTTAAAAAAATGTCTTACGTTTGATAAAAATGATGACAGTTTTTTCTTGGTTAAAAACTTTCAGAAATATTCGACCTTCGGGTCTAAGCAATGCGTTTCTAAATTACGGAGAATATCTCAAAATATTTTCTGAAAAGATTAATTCACCACTAGAAGGGGGGTTGAATAGTGGTAATGCAGAATATCAAACTTTCTCGCGAATAAAGGTAAAATGTGCGGAAAGTAAAAGACTCAAAGATATATAGAGGTTCGGAAACTTGCCTACGTCCTCTCTCTGACTTCTTTTTCTATTGGCTAAAGAATAATCACACACACTTGTCTCGTCTTCGATCGGTCCGAGCACAACAATCGTTACAACCGCTTGTCTTCTATTGGTCCAAGCACAACCACTCTCAAAATAAACTTTTTGTATCTAGTGTTCTATCGGAACTAGACAATCCTCACTTACGAATGTTGGAGTATAATCCTAACAATGCCGGATCAAAGATCCTAATAACACCGGATTAGTTACTCTTAATTAGTTTCTATTACGCTCGTGTATGAGTGATGCAACACTCACAACCAATGAAAGAATACAAAATATAAGAAGTATTACAATATATATCACGCTTTGTATCTTTTCTTCTCACAACTTAAAATGCAATAATCAGTAGTAATCTGAGCTCAAGAATGCTTTGTATGCTTGAATGCTTGAAGTTGTGTGTTGAGATACCCAAGTGATGTGGGTATTTATAGTGTCAAGTCCTTCTTCATACGCTGAAAAATGTATTATTAGCGTGCGCTAATAATTCTTCATAGCATGCGTTATCGGGCTTTGACTTGGCTGATCTAAACTGTCTGAAAACTGTACCAACAGTAAAATACATGTCTAGCGTGTGCTAGATAGTCTCTCGTAACGTGTGTTAATGTTGGTCATAAGGTCTTCACCTTTGACTTTGAATCTTGTCAGTTTGTCTCCCCAACATCTCTTTTCCAACGGATAAAATTGTACTTAGCGTGCGCTAGTATTTATTCTTAGTGTGCGCTAGTATTATTTAATATTAGCTTTCCAGATTTTTTGGATCTCCTTTTTGACCTCTGCGTTCCAATAGATAAAATGTTCAACGGTAGGAATTCGAACGCTTAGCGTACACTAACAAGTGTTTTGTAGCGTGCGCTACATATTTTCCAGATAACTTATGTTAGCATGTATAACGTACGTAAATGCTTCCTTATTTGAGTCCAGAGGCTACTGGACCTCCAATATGTTTCTAGGTAGTGTGCGCAAATAATTCCATATAGCATGCACAAATACTTCTGAATAGCGTGCGTAAATATTCTTCTGTAGCGTGCGCTAATGATTGCCCTTTTTCTGTGCAGACCTCACTATCTCTCTGCTTTGTTTAAGTGGGACGCGGTAGCATGCGCTGGAGAGATGTTAGCGTTCGCTAAGTTTGGCTACTTAGCGTGCTCTGATAATATAGACTTTGCGTGCGCTATCCATCAGGTAGGATTCCAACTTGACTGCAGGTGACTTGCCTGTCTTCTTAGTACCCTCGATAGCGTGTGCTACTATGCATCCTGTAGCGTGCGCTAGGAACAAGTTTTTCCTTCAATGAAACAGCTCGTTGAGATAGATTTTGTTTAAATGTTTTGAATCTAATCATCGTCAAAATAATTTGAGTCAACAATCTCCCCATTTTTGATGATGTCAAAACATTTAATATATACCTGCAAAACCATTTAAAAAATGTCGAATCAATGTAATTTGTTCGATATGTTAGTATGTTCAGTTTTGGAGTGTTTCTCCCCCTTTTTGACATTAACAAAAAGGACTCCCCCTGAAATGTTGCGTATACAACAAAATACCAATCAAATGGCATGGGTCAAAACAGAATACGTAATTAAGACATTAACGAACCAAAGTACATGTAAACCAACAAGTACGAAAAACATTGAAGGGAATGCGCATTTCATTAACGGAAATAATCCAAACATTACACACAAATAACCAAAGCATACGACATCAAAAAACATATGAAATAAAGTTTGCTACATCGAGAATCAAGATCCTAAAAACTAAGGTGCTTGGTCGGATGAGGAGGATGGAAACGGGAAAGACGGATGAGTGAATCGGATAAAGTCTTCAATCTGCCCACGAACTCCTTGAACTTCCGAACGGAGAAAACGAACATCTTCACGGATTTCCAGCTATGAAGTTTCGATGCTACGCAACCGAGAAATGAGATCACTCTCTTCTTCCTCGGTAAGCGATTCTCTCATCGGTCGTTTGCCTTTAGATGTAGGCTTCCTCACAAAGACTCCTGTTTGAAATTCTCGAATGGTGTGCGACCCTCGTCTATTAATCCGTTCTTCCAGCGTCGGCATTCTAGTCCCTTTCTCCACTTGATCATCTTCCTTAAGATACGGAAAGAGAATCCAGTCCCTGTTGACGGTTCTCACATAATGCATGGCCTTGAGCGAGTAGTCGGAAATCTCATGGCCGCTGGACACAGGAACGACCTTGTCTTTCGATAAGTCCACTTTATGAAACTTAAAAATCGCCGTTAGGATGGAGCCGTATGGCATTCCATCCTTGTGGGACCTTGAGGCGTAGTTTTTGGATCGAAAGAGATCGCATATGATTTTCATCCAACCCGTAACAATGGCGGCGAAATCAATCCTATCGTCATTCAGCACTAGATATACCATATGCTTGTCGATCCCAACCAATTTGTGATGTGTGTTGACCTTAGGCATGATGCACTTGGTGAGTGCGACCAATAAGAGTCAAATATTAATGCCGAAGTCATTATTCTCGAAGACCTCATCGGTGATATCGATGACGGCTTTCGAGCTTAAGAATTCCTTGACATCAAGTTCAGTCACACCAGATTCTTCAGCAATGGACTTCCCCGAACAAGCAAAACCATCCGACAATAATCCAAACAAGTGATTCAAAATCTCCGAGGAGACTTTCACCACTGTAACCCCAACCAAACTTCCCAGAACTAAGGACGAAGATCCTTCACTCTCAGCAACATATAGATTCACATAGAATTCATGAACCAATTAGGGAAAATGGGTTCTTTACACTCAACAAAACGAGATATGCTAATTGAAGATAATAATTCAGAAATAGCAATGTTCGCCCATTCCAGACTATAGAAATTGAAATAATAGCAATCTGTCAGGAGTTCTTGTGTGAGGATTTCCGAAAATACCTTGAATTCAGTAGAAGACACAAAACAAGAAGCATCAAAATCTGGACCTGACCGCGCTGTCGTGACGCGCCAAAATTAGTTATTTTTATTTTTCCTTGGCTTACTTCTACTAACTAGTAGTATCGGCAAGTAAGGGTCGATCCCACGGAGAACGGTAAATCAATTAGACTAACTAAGGATTAAATACTTTTAGCAATTAAAACAAAATAAAAACGAGAGGGGGGGGGGATTTTGTTTCTGATCTTAACTAAAATAATTTGTATAAAATAAAATAAAATAAACAAAGGAAATAAAAAGTTGAAAATATCAATGGAGAAATAATCTAGTCCTTAGTTCCGTTATCCACCGTTTCGAATTGATTCAAGTTTCAATGCAGCGCTTATCTCTTCTCTAATCTCATGAACTCCTATTCCGAAGCCAACAACAAGCTCTGTTGACCTCAATTATTTCTTAAGTATATTCAATTAAAACAAGCTCTTTAATCGAACCTATCTATGCGGTGGATTCAAAACAAGCTCTTCAAATCTCGCTCGCTAGATGCATTAAAAACCAAAATAATGGAATAAGCAAGATATTAAGTTCATAAGCTCGACTTAAGGGATCTCGATTTTGTGTTACCCAATTGGGAAAAATCAACTGTTTGCTACTTGTGAAATTAAAATTGCAACAATTACGGATTACAACTCAATTTCTAGCATGAGACATAAAACTCCTAATCTAGTTGGCCAAACCAAATCAAGAAATTAAATGGCATAGTCGTGAATTCAATAACACAAAAGTAATTCAAGAGAATTCGAGTTGAGAATACGCTGCGGGATCAAGACATGAATAATTCAAATACGGTTTCAAACTTCACTAAGAACTAGAATAGAAAATTAGCCGGACATGTTGGCTTTTGAAAACAGCAAATTAATAATAAACATGAGAAGAAAGAAATTCAAACGGTATGATCTTCTTCTTCCACGTCGGAATTTTCTCGGTTGCTCCGGCGGAATTCGGTTCGGTCGTCCTTATGAATTTTTCTGCTCCAGCCATGAAAAGTGGTGCTTCAGCCGTGAATTTGCTGTTCCAGAAGTTGATTTTTATTCCAGCCCTCCTCCATTTTATAATTATTTCTCATCTCATAGTTTCCTTCTTTAATTAGGACTCTTTCCTTCTTGAGTTTTAATTTCCTTGGAGTCTTTCTTCCCAAATCTATTCCAATTCATTTTCCCAGCATATGGACCGATTTATTGCCTTGTGGAACTGATTGGGCGATTTTTGAGTCGTTTCTTGGGCCCCAAGTAAGGTTATTTTCGTAACAGATCGCCTTGGGCCAACCGACCGGGCCACCCGGTCTTTGCGCGGGATTTTCTTTATTTAAGCCCAAATCACCTTGGCTTGCTCCGTTTGATGATCCAATTTATTCCTTAAGCTTAAAAACTCCATCAAACACCTAAATTAAACAACAAATTGCCAAGTGAAGTAAATTGCATCCAAAATATAAATATATGGAAAATAATCAAGTGTGCCAACATAAAATCCATTAAAACCTTATAATTAACAATGATTTTGGCACACTATTTTTGTCCTGTCAAATTCCCCAAACTTAAACCAATGCTTGTCCTCAAGTATAATTCGAGTGAAAGAATTTCAAGAAGCATGTATTGAAAAATCCAAGATGATAGCCATATTCAAGGGAGAATAAATAATCATGAACAAGTAAGAGGAAAATTAAAGTACCTCAACCAATCTCAATATCTTCATTGGCATCAAGTGAGAAAAAATTCAATGGCCTCACAAGGGGTCACTCTCGCTCAGGTAGATATAGGGATTATTAAGCAATCACTCACGTCAAAACATGGTGTGTCCTTACCATATACTCGCACAAAAATCATATCTCTACTACTTAGATGAACTCATGCATATAATCAAAAGGACTTTTATGGTTTTAACGGGGCTTTAGGTATGGGTAGGATAAAAAGGATAAATAAAGGATTCGTTGGTCAAGACTAATCATGAAGTTAAGTGCATAACAAATCCTACAAACAATGAATCACCGTCCTTCCTTTCGCACCCTTTTGGGTACATACATGTAATCGCATAGCCACGAAAGATCAATTGAGGTCAGTGGCTTTAACAACATTCGAGGGGGGTATTTTTTACGGCCGCCGCCCTTTTTTTTTTTTTCGGCCTTTATTTTTTTCATCTTAATATCAGCACTTTTTTTTTCTTTTCACTTCACCACCCACTTTTTAGTAATTTCTCGTCCTTCCCCCGACTTGTTATACACCTAATTCACAACCAATCCTTGACCAAGGGTTCAAACGGATGAATTTTCACCAAAAAAAAATAGATAATGGCTAATAAAATGTGGTGGATCAAAGAATAATGGTTAGGTCCAAATGGGCTTCTAATGATGAATATGTCGAGGTGGGAAAATATAAGCCAAGTGGGTTATTCCTAATTTGCCTTTATCACTTTACCGCATGAGATCACTATCATAGTCTTGACATGAATATTTGATTAAGTTTTAGCATGAACACAACACGTTCGACCCCACAAGAAGAAATAGTGAGCATGTATATGTATAATTATTTATATATGTGTATATATTTATATTGCTCTACGGCTCAAAACTCACGAATGAAAAGGGCTTGTGCCATGAATCCCTCACACTTTTATCCAAATTCAAAATCAAGACTAGTGAACTACCCCAATTAAAATCAAACTAGCCAATCATATTCAATTCCTATGTCAAGCCACACTCAAATCCCTTATACACGCACTTGAATCAATCACACGAATTTGGCTAAGGACGTAAAATTAAATTCATCACAATTCTCAATTTCAACCAAACGTTCCAAGTCCAACTTCCCCAAACTTAAAATTAAGTACATATTCCAAATAGACGAAGGAAAAGAAAAAAAAAAGAAAATAAAGCATAGTAAAAGAAAAAGCTGAATAGGAATCACCGGGCTAATGAGGACGACGGGCCTCCAACTGCTCAGTCAAATGATCCACCTTGGCTTGAAGTGCGCGATGTCCTTCCTCAAGCTGCTCGATTCGACGCCTCAGCTCGGCCTCTATAGCCGACTCTCCTGCTCGGCTGGTGCTCGCTTCGGCTGTCTGAGCCCTTGCCGCCGGGCTGTCTGAAGGAATGGAAGGAAGGCTCTTGTGCAGCATTTTTAAATTTTTCTCCTCCCATGGCGAAGTGTATGCGGTGTTTGGTAAAGCTATCATCTCACTCGCTGATATCCGCCACTTAAAAGTTCTATCATTTTTTTCCAAAATGCCCATTTTTGTAAGAAGATTTCTGTCCAGTTTTTCCGCTGCCCCGATCGGAAAATGCCCGCTGAAATTAGGCCCGGCGTATCGAGCTACAGCTGTGACCCAGCCCCCCACTACAATTGGATTTTTCGAAACATCCTCCCCAATAAGCATCATCAATAAATCTTTAACAAATTTCACCCTTTTTTTAAAAACCATCGCATAAATCATCTTCAGCTCGAAAATCTGCACCACATTCCGATTTGAGTATCTACCGGTGACCGTGTATGCCATAAGTCGTTGAATGTAACGGATCACCGGGTTTCGAATGGCGGTGGCCTTAGTTTTTCCCGCAGCAAATGGACCGGCATTATTAGTAATCAACTGCCAAATCTCATTTTCGGGTGGTATATCATCCTCCTCCTCGGGTTCGGCAGTCAGCCCAAGTGCTCGGCCGAACTGCTCGACCCCCCATGTATACCCCCTTCCATTCAAACGAAAATAAAATGTTCCTTTCTTTTCAAAATCTCTTTTCTGAATTGAGCTAAAAAACTCATAAGTAAGATTTTCATAAACCTCCCAGTTCCCAGTTGCCAATCTCTCCCACCCCAGCACACTCAACGAAGCCATAACATCATCGTACAATCCCAATTGTCTCAAAATAATTTCATCAAGATAGACTGAGGGAATTACCTTCCGTTCCGTGAGTATGCGGTAGCGTGTAATCTGTCCGGGAGAGCCGAAGGCGACATTGTAACGGTTCGGTAGTCCGAGGAGACTCTTGCGCCTTTCTCTTACTGGAGGCGGGGCTGGGTTCCCGGTTTGCTTAGAGTCGTGCTGCTGGTCGGTCTCCTTCTCATTTCCTCTTTCGTTTGTCGGTCGCGGTTCGTTTCTAGAATTCCGTTCGGGTTGGGATGGATGTTCCGCACCATTCCCCTCGACTGTTGTGGAGCTCGATGTCTCGGCGCCATACCATGTAAGTAGCAACGGAGGCGGTGGTAGTAATTGATGGATTACATCAGGGGCCGTATCGTCCTCGGTGACCGGTGGTGCGACCGAAGCGGGCGGAGAGGTTGGCGGTGTGGGCTCGTCTCTCAAACCACGGCTCGGCGATGTCCGGATTTGTTCCCCCCTTTTCGAAGTTTGACCCGGCGCCCGCCGCTTGGACTTTTTTGTGAGCAGTTCGTCGGTCGCTGGTCGGCCTGCCCTTCGTTTTCCGGCGGTGGAGGGTTTTGTCGCGGTTGCTTCGGGCTCGGTGAGGTCGTAGAAGGTCGGCGCCCTAGGGTTATTCCTCCAGCCGCCGCTCAGAGTGATTCGATTCAGCGGCCGATTGACGTTTCTGGTCCCTTTTCCGTTCATGTTGGTCGCGACGGGGTTTGCTGCAGAAAAGGAGAGAGAGGAGGTCAGAAAAGGAGGGGGGTAATCGACTACTGGGTCACTATGAGGGAGAAGGGGAAAAAAGAAATTACTAAGTAATAAGGAGTAAAAAAAACTTAAAAAAGAAGGAAATAAGTAGAAAAGGAAATAAGTAGGTAAAAGCTTTTTTTCTAAAATAAAAAAACTGACGACTAAAAAAATAAAAAAACTGAAGACTAAAAATATTACGGAAAATAAAAAAATAAAAAATAAATTGGGTTGCCTCCCAATAAGCGCCTTTTTTTTTACGTCGTTGGCTCGACGAACTCCCTGTTTTATATTTCGGATGGGTCCTCGAGTTTGTATTCTTCCATATTAGCCGTCATAAATCCTTCGCGATAGGGTTTTAGGAGATGGCCGTTGACTTTGAAAATTTTTCGTGTCTTTAGACTTTGAACTTCAATTGCTCCATGAGGAAAAATATTGATAATTATAAATGGACCAATCCAGCGGGATCGCAACTTGCCCGAAAATAATTTGAGTCGAGAGTGGTAAAGCAACACTTTTTCACCTAGGACGAAGTCTTTCCTTATTATTTTTGAATCGTGGAACGCCCTTGTCTTTTCTTTGTAAATTGCTGCATTTTCGAACGCGTCGTTTCGTATCTCTTCCAATTCTTGCAATTGCAACTTCCGGTGGGTGCCTGATTCGTCAAAATTCATATTGCACTTCTTGATTGCCCAAAAGGCACGATGCTCGAGCTCGACAGGAAGGTGGCACGGTTTGCCATAGACCAAGCGATACGGTGACATGCCAATTGGTGTTTTATATGCCGTCCTATAGGCCCAAAGCGCGTCGTCGAGTTGTAAGCTCCAATCCTTCCGATTTGGTTGAACTGTTTTCTCCAAGATTGCTTTTATCTCCTTATTGGATGTTTCGGCTTGCCCATTTGATTGCGGGTGATAGGAAGTGGATACCTTGTGCAAGACTCGATATTTCCTTAGGAGTGCCTCAATCATCCTATTTTTGAAATGCTTCCCCCGATCGCTTATTATAGCCCGTGGAATTCCAAATCTAGCGAAGATATTAGTTTTGATAAATTGGGCCACTACTTTAGAATCATTGGTCCGTGAGGCGGTCGCCTCCACCCATTTGGATACGTAATCCACGAAGAGTAAAATATAGAGATTCCCATATGAGGAGGGAAAAGGTCCCATGAAGTCCATGCCCCAGACGTCGAAGATTTCACAAACCAAGATAGGATTTTAGGGCAATTGATTGCGTCGAGAAATATTACCCGTTCTTTGACAATTATCACACGTCTTTCAAAAATCATAAGCATCTCTAAATAGCGGAGGCCAATAAAAACCACTCTCCAAAACCTTATGTGCTGTACTTCTTGAACCCAAGTGTCCTCCGCATGTATACGAGTGACAAAAAGCGAGAATTGAATGAAATTCAGCCTCTGGTACACATCTTCGAATCATTTGATCTGAACAATGCTTCCATAGATAAGGATCATCCCACACGTAGTATTTGGCATCACTTCTGAGTTTATCCCTACTGGCCCGTGTCATTCCAGCAGGAAAAATATTGGCTACGAGAAAATTCACTAAATCGGCATACCATGGTGCTGCAGAGTCTGACACTGGGTCACCCAGTGTTGGACAGTTCTCCCAGTGTTGAGCGGTTGAATATAATTGTTCGTCGGGGAAACTTTCACACATAGGTTTCCCATCATTTTCTAAGACTAACTGGCTCAGGTGATCGGCCACAGAATTTTCGGACCCCTTCTTGTCCTTGATCTCCACGTTGAATTCTTGAAGAAGTAAGATCCATCGAATAAGTCTCGGCTTCGCTTCCTTTTTGGCTAACAAATATCGTAGGGCAGCGTGATCTGAAAAAATAATGACCTTAGTCCCGAGTAGGTAGGAACGGAATTTTTCTAGTGCAAAGACCACGGCCAGAAACTCCTTCTCGGTTGTGGAATAATTCGCTTGGGTCGGGTCCAGTGTTTTTGAGGCGTAATAAATTACATGGGGCGCTCTCCCCACTCTTTGGCCCAAGACAGCCCCAATCGCGTAGTCGCTTGCATCGCACATCAATTCGAATGGCAAATCCCAATTTGGCGGTTGAATTATGGGTGCTGTTGTCAGTAATTGCTTCAACTTGTCAAAGGCGGCCTTGCGTTCGTCATTCATGTTAAACTCCACTTCCTTCTGGAGAAGCTTGCATAAGGGTGCCGCTATTCTTGAAAAATCCTTGATGAATCTCCTATAAAAACCTGCATGGCCAAGAAAAGAACGTACTTCCCGCACCGTGGCGGGGTAAGGCAAAGTGGCAATAATATCAATTTTCGCTTTATCAACTTCAATTCCTTTTTCCGAGACTACATGCCCTAGAACTATTCCTTGTTTTACCATAAAATGGCATTTTTCCCAATTAAGTACGAGATTAGTTTCTACACAACGTTTTAAAATAAGGGTGAGATTTTCTAGGCATGTATCGAATGAATCCCCATACACACTAAAATCATCCATGAATATTTCAATGATATTACCTACGTACTCAGTAAAAATGCTTACCATACACCTTTGGAAAGTGGCGGGTGCGTTGCATAGTCCGAAGGGCATCCGTCGATAGGCGAATGTGCCGAAGGGGCAAGTGAATGTCGTCTTTTCCTGGTCTTCGGGTGCGATTGCAATTTGAAAGTATCCCGAGAACCCATCCAAGAAACAATAGTACGCATGTCCGGCAAGCCTTTCAATCATTTGATCTATAAATGGCAAGGGAAAATGATCTTTTCGGGTCATTGAATTCAGCTTGCGGAAATCGATGCAAACCCTCCATCCAGTTTGTACACGACTAGGAACGAGTTCTCCTTCTTGATTTTCGACCACGGTAATTCCGGATTTCTTTGGGACGACTTGCGTTGGGCTTACCCATTTGCTATCGGATATTGGAAAGATCAGCCCTACGTCGAGGAGCTTAAGAATTTCCTTTTTTACGACCTCCATCATTGGTGGATTCAACCTTCGTTGTGCTTCTCGTGTGGGCTTGGCGTCCTCCGTTAATAGAATTCGATGCATGCATAGGGCTGGACTAATTCCCTTAATGTCGGCTATAGTCCACCCAATGGCTTCCTTGTATTCCTTGAGAACTTTTAGCAATGCCTTCTCTTGATTAGGATTCATCTCGGCCGAGATGATGACGGGTAAGGTTTCGTCGGCTCCTAGATGTGCATATTTTAAGTGTTGTGGCAAAGGTTTTAGCTCCAGCTCGGGTGCGTGCGCAATCGAAGGCTCGATCTTCCGGCGTTCCTCATTAAGTCGAATGAAGTTTGATTCCCTTTTCGTTCTAATCGGTCCCGCCCCTTTCAAGGCACCTACGACTTCGAGCAACTCTCTTGAAATTTCAAATGTTTCCTCATCGTTGGTTCCTACATCCCTTGTGAGTGCTACCTCGAGTGCATCCCTGAAATTCAAATCAAACACTTCCTCGACAAGAGGGTCAATCACGCTTAATGCAAAAAGAGAGCGATCTTCCTCAGGAAATTTCATAGCATCATAAATATTAAACCGTACGATTTGGTCATCAAATTCCATAGTGAGGGATCCCTCACGAACATCTATTTTGGTATTGGCCGTATTTAAAAATGGCCTTCCTAACAAAATAGGTGTGGAATTTGATGTCTCATGTTGCATGTCGAGAACATAGAAGTCGGCTGGAAATACGAGCTTGTTGACTTGGACAAGAACGTCCTCAATTACCCCTTCGTGATATACAAGGCTACGATCCGCCAATTGTATAATTATTCTTGTTTCCCGAAGAGGTCCTAGATTTAAGGAGGTGTATATAGAGCGTGGCATAACATTTATTGATGCTCCTAAATCTAGCATAGCTCGTTCGAAACCCGTATTTCCAATTCGACAAGGAATGACGAACATACCAGGATCTTCCCGTTTTGGTGGCAATTTCTTTTGGAATACAGCGGATACATTTTCTCCCATCATCACCTTTTTGTTCCCTTTTAACCTCCGTTTGCTGGTGCATAAGTCTTTTAGGAACTTTGCGTATTTTGGAATTTGTTGAACTGCGTCGAGTAAGGGAATATTGATCTCAACCTTTCGGAATACGTCGAGGATTTGCTTCTCTTTATTCACGATCGCTGCCTTTTTTACCCTGGATGGAAAAGGTAACTCGTTAGTCTCAAATGGAGCAATTTTGAATGATTTTACCTTCTTTGTCAGTGATTACGCCTTTGAGTCTGGTTACGCCTTTGGGTGTTCCAGTGTTGATCTGTTCAGTGGATTTTTGCTCTTCGTTTTCAGCTTCCTTCACCTTTTCAGGCTCCTTAAGCTGCTTCCCACTCCTTAGAGTTACAGCACTCACGTTCCTTGGGTTCGGTTCAGGCTGGGATGGCAATTTCCCACTATTTTGGTTCTCAAGACGGCTCACAGTGGTGGCTAGTTGACTCATTTGATTTTCGAGAATTTTGATACTCGATTTAGTGTCATGCTGGAATTGCATAGTATTTTCCACAAGGGTCTTCATCATCTCCTCCAAAGATGGTGTCTAATTGTCAGTGGGTTGCTTATAGACTTGTCCCCTATTTTGTGGAGGTGCCTCTTGTTGGTTTTTCCATCGAAAGTTAGGGTGATCCCTCCATCCTGGGTTGTATGTGTTTGAGTACGGATCGTTTTTCCTCCCATAAGAGTTTTCGGTCCCAATTGCATTGGCGTGTACCTCAATTTCATCAAGTAAAATCCGACAATTCTCCGTTGTATGCTCTGTGGTCTTGCAGAGACGACATGGTACGACTGGTGTGCTGTTTCCTACAGCAAGTTTTCTAACAAAAGTGGTTAGCTCATTCAATTTTTCCTCAAGGGATGAGTCATGGATCTCCTTCACCATCCTGATCGGTGCATCGCGACATCCAAATTGTTGTGAATTAGCCGCCATGTTGGATATGAGAGCCCTTGCGGCCGAAGGAGTTTTGTCCACTAGAGCTCCTCCGCTTGCTGCATCTATCGTGTTCCGCTCCATCGGATTAAGCCCTTCATAAAAATATTGAATCAGGAGTTGCTCGCTAATTTGATGTTGCGGGCATCGAGATACCAACTGTTTAAACCGTTCCCAATATTCATGCAACGTTTCTCCGGTCATTTGCCTTGCACCACATATTTCTTTCCTTAGATTGGCCGCTCGAGAGGCTGGAAAATATTTTTGTAGAAATAAGATCTCCATCTCGTTCCACGTTGTGATGGTGGCCGATGGTAAATAAAATAGCCAATCTTTAGCCAAATCTTTCAATGAGAACGGAAAGGCCCTAAGCTTGATTTGTTCTTCGGTGACACCGTTTGGCTTCATGCTTGAACATACGACATGGAATTCCTTGAGATGTTTGTGCGGGTCCTCTCCTGATAGGCCATGAAATGCAGGTAGCAAGTGAATCAATCCCGACTTCAGTTCAAAGGTGTTGTTATTGTCAATAGCCGGGATCGTGATGCACAGTGGTTGTTGTGGTAGTTCTGGGTTGGCTAATTGTTTCAGCGTCTTTTCAGCGTTATTTGCCATGACTCCAATTTCGTCCTCCGATCACTAGGTGATGTTTCGAGGGAAAATGGTAAAATCCTAAGTGCTTCTTTAACTTCTTTTGCTTTCTGCCGGAAGACACGATCTCGCTTGGTGATTTCTGGAAAATATTGTAAATTCTTATCTCCACGCGACCTCGTGTTCATGCAAAACTAAAACAAAACGGATTAGTGCACAACTGACAATTAAAATAAAATTTTTCAGAACTGCCACTGGGTGACCCAGTGTCGAAATTGCAGAAAGTTTTTAACCCAAATTAAGTAAAATTAATTTAACACCGTTCCCCGGCAACGGAGCCAAAATTTTGACCGCGCTTTCGTGATGTGCCAAAATTAGTTATTTTTATTTTTCCTTGGCTTACTTCTACTAACTAGTAGTATCGGCAAGTAAGGGTCGATCCCACGGAGAACGGTAAATCAATTAGACTAACTAAGGATTAAATACTTTTAGCAATTAAAACAAAATAAAAACGAGAGGGGGGGAATTTTGTTTCTGATCTTAACTAAAATAATTTGTATAAAATAAAATAAAATAAACAAAGAAAATAAAAAGTTGAAAATATCAATGGAGAAATAATCTAGTCCTTAGTTCCGTTATCCACCGTTTCGAATTGATTCAAGTTTCAATGAAGCGCTTATCTCTTCTCTAATCTTATGAACTCCTATTCCGAAGCCAACAACAAGCTCTGTTGACCTCAATTATTTCTTAAGTATATTCAATTAAAACAAGCTCTTTAATCGAACCTAACTATGCGGTGGATTCAAAACAAGCTCTTCAAATCTCGCTCGCTAGATGCATTAAAAACCAAAATAATGGAATAGGCAAGATATTAAGTTCATAAGCTCGACTTAAGGGATCTCGATTTTGTGTTACCCAATTGGGAAAAATCAATTGTTTGCTACTTGTGAAATTAAAATTGCAACAATTACGGATTACAACTCAATTTCTAGCATGAAACATAAAACTCCTAATCTAGTTGGCCAAACCAAATCAAGAGATTAAATGGCATAGTCGTGAATTCAATAACACAAAAGTAATTCAAGAGAATTCGAGTTGAGAATACGTTGCGGGATCGAGACATGAATAATTCAAATACGGTTTCAAACTTCACTAAGAACTAGAATAGAAAATTAGCCGGACATGTTGGCTTTTGAAAACAGCAAATTAATAATAAACATGAGAAGAAAGAAATTCAAACGGTATGATCGTCTTCTTCCACGTCGGAATTTTCTCGGTTGCTCCGGCGGAATTCGGTTCGGTCGTCCTTATGAATTTTTCTGCTCCAGCCGTGAAAAGTGGTGCTTCAGCCGTGAATTTGCTGTTCCAGAAATTGATTTTTATTCCAGCCCTCCTCCCTTTTATAATTATTCCTCATCTCATAGTTTCCTTCTTTAATTAGGACTCTTTCCTTCTTGAGTTTTAATTTCCTTGGAGTCTTTCTTCCCAAATCTATTCCAATTCCTTTTCCCAGCATATGGACCGATTTATTGCCTCGTGGAACTGATTGGGCGATTTTTGAGTCGTTTCTTGGGCCCCAAGTAAGGTTATTTTCGTATGGGGGTGCATTTGGGCAAGCGACCTTTGGGCCACCCAGTGCTGCGCGGGATTTTCTTTATTTAAGCCCAAATCACCTTGGCTTGCTCCGTTTGATGATCCGATTTATTCCTTAAGCTTAAAAACTCCATCAAACACCTAAATTAAACAACAAATTGCCAAGTGAAGTAAATTGCATCCAAAATATAAATATATGGAAAATAATCAAGTGTGCCAACATAAAATCCATTAAAACCTTATAATTAACAATGATTTTGGCACACTATTTTTGTCCTGTCAGGACCACGGGTACGTTTTGCGCTGTTGTATGTCTTTTCCATAGCAACTCTTCCTTTCCTCGACATGATTTTGAGTAGGGTTTTGAAAGATTTGATGAAGATTATCGGAAGTATAGGAATAGAATTTAGCTAGGGTTCTTTCTGAGAAAGGGGATCTGGAGCGGACCAAGGGCAATGACTTTCCAAATTTCAATATCATAGGTTTGAACGAATATAGCCATTTTCTTTTTCCATGTCATGAAATTGGAACCGTCAAAGAAAGGAGTACGGTTGAGAGCATTTCCTTCGATTTGGCCAAGAAGTGCCATTTGCGGATCTTTTTCCCTTAGGTGGTTAAACCCTTAAAAAGAGACCTACTCCGATACCAACTGAAGAGATTAATTCACCACTAGAAGGGGGGTTGAATAGTGGTAATGCGGAATATCGAAATTTCTCGCGAATAAAGGTAAAATGTGCGCAAAGTAAAAGACTTAAAGATATATAGAGGTTCGGCAACTTGCCTACGTCATCTCTCCGACTTTTTTTTCTATTGGCTAAAGAACAACCACACACACTTTTCTCGTCTTCGATCGGTCCGAGCACAACAACCATTACAACCGCTTGTCTTCTATTGGTCCAAGCACAACCACTCTCAAAATAAACTTTTTGTATCTAGTGTTCTATCGGAACTAGACAATCCTCACTTACGAATGTTGGAGTATAATCCTAACAATGCCGGATCAAAGATCCTAATAACACCGGATTAGTTACTCTTAATTAGTTTCTCTTACGCTCGTGTATGAGTGATGCAACACTCACAACCAATGAAAGAATACAAAGTATAAGAAGTATTACAATATATATCACGCTTTGTATCTTTTCTTCTCACAACTTAAAATGCAATAATCAGTAGTAATCTGTGCTCAAGAATGCTTTGTATGCTTGAATGCTTGAATGTTTGAAGTTGTGTGTTGAGATACCCAAGTGATGTGGGTATTTATAGTGTCAAGTCCTTCTTCATACGCTGAAAAACGTATTATTAGCGTGCGCTAATAATTCTTCATAGCGTGCGTTATCGGGCTTTGACTTGGCTGATCTAAACGGTCTGAAAACTGCACCAACAGTAAAATACATATCTTCAGGTCAATAGGTCAACAGGTATTATTAGCGTGCGCTAGAAAATCTCTCGCAATGTGCGTTGACGTTGGTTACCAGGTCTTGACTTTTGACTTTGAATCGTGTCTGTTTGTCTCCCCAACGTCTCTTTTCCAACGGAAAAAATTGTACTTAGCGTGTGCTAGTATTTATTCTTAGCGTGCGCTAGTATTATTTAATATTAGCTTTCCAGATTTTCCGGATCTCCTTTTTCACCTCTGCGTTCCAACAGATAAAATGTTCAACGGTAGGAATTCGAACGCTTAGCGTGCGCTAACAAGTGTTTTGTAGCGTGCGCTACATATTTTTCTAGATAACGTATGTTAGCTTTTATAACGTACGTAAACGCTTCCTTATTTGAGTCCGGAAGCTACTGGGCCTCCAATATGTTTCAGGTAGCGTGCGCAAATAAGTCCATATAGCGTGCGAAAATACTTCTGAATAGCGTGCGTAAATATTCTTTCGTAGCGTGCGCAAATGATTGCCCTTTTTCTGTCCAGATCTCACTGTCTCTCTGCCTTATTTAAGTGGGACGCGATAGCGTGTGCTGGAGAGATGTTAGCATGCACTAAGTTTGGCAATTTAGCGTACGCTGATAATATAGACTTTGCGTGTGCTATCCATCAGGTAGGATTCCAACTTGACTGCAGGTGACTTGCCTGTCTGCTTAGTACCCTCGATACCTTGCACTACTATGCATCCTGTAGCGTGCGCTAGGAACAAGTTTTTCCTTCAATGAAACAGCTCGTTGAGATAGATTTTGTTTAAATGTTTTGAATCTAATCAACATCAAAATACTTTGAGTCAACATTTTGGTCCTCAAAGTGGAAAAATTTTGAAACATACAGTTGTACTAGTATGCACCTTGAAAATACCGCGAGGAAATAATCAATTTTAAAAGTACGTCTCGAAATTTATTCTCTAAAATACTCAAGACTTTCAAAATCCATTAGGCCATAATGTCCAAAAATCCACATGTCATAAAGTATACGTTAAGCCTCTGCTCACACATATCGACATTCGCTTACACATATCATAGTACATGCATCAAATCGTTTAAAAATCAAGACATGTCTTTTCCCGGAAAACAAACAGTAAGCAAGTTTGCCTAGGATCAGGGCTAAACCACTGGTCCCATCCGGGGCCTCTGAGGACCCTCCCGGACAGGCAAAAGTTAAAAAAATAATGCACATGACTCGCCTAGGACCGGGGCAAAACCACTGGTCCCATCCGAGGCCTCTATGGACCCTCCCGGATTGGCTATCCAAACATGCTCGTGAATCAGGAGCGAAATCACAGATTCCTCTGAGGCCTCGTCGGACCCTCCTGGAGTGCGCAAATCACACACATATACATTACCATTCCATGTTAAGCATAAGGGTTTCACAAGAATACTTGCAATACGAGGAAATCATTTTGAAAATCATTAGCAGCGGACAAAATCAACAGTCAAAATTACATTAGCAGCGACACCACTCCTCATATAAACAAAATAAGAGAGTCAAATAAACACATATCACGAAATCAAAATCTACATAAAGATTCCATCACTTAACAATCAACCATACAAGTGGATCGTGTCACACGAGGCACAACACAAAGAAGGGAGACTTACATCCACAGGTCGCACGAAGATGATGATCGCCCCACGATACTAATCACCACCAATAAACTCAGACAATGCGTCGCAACACGACTTAATCAGGCACGACCTGTCTAAAAACAACTCATCAATACACACTCGACTCCACAACATAGGTTTCTGCAACCGAATTCTCTGATACCATTTTTGTAACACCCCCAATCCACTCAGGGATATTACACGCCATAGACCCTTTCCTCAAGGATCTACCAGGCTGGTAACTAAAATCAAACATCAAAATATCTCCTTCAAGGCTAAATCATGACACATTAGACCGATTAGGTCTTTCAGTTAATACATACAACTCAATGTCAATACATACCCATGCAGGGGTCAAAATACAACACGCTCCCGTACAACGAGGAAAATACTACAGCGGAAATAACTATAACTAACTCAATACAACATCGTACGGGTCCTCATGTGATTAGTATCGATCATCATTCATCAGCCTTCGTTCCAACCCTGTGTTATGCTACCCAACCTGAATGAACCTGGACACAGAACAGACATCCACCCCCCGATTACTCGGGGGTTAGCAAAATTCCACTACTTTGCTAGTGCAAGTACAATGTGAAAATACGAGTCATACAAATCATATTCCAAGAATAATAATTATCAAGAATCCTCAAAGATTTAAACATAACGAAAGGAAATACTTCCCGAAGCAGAGAGTTTGAGTAAGACTTTCCAAATTCGAAAGATCACAAATCAAGAGAACAATTTATAAAATATTTTAAAAATGCCCTCGGGAGTTTTAACGGAAAACCATTTAGGATTGTCGAATCCTTCTCTTTTCAAAGAAAACCAAAAAAAGTCACATCCCAAGATTTGCTTTCTCAATTAAAAACCAACAATAATTCACGGGGTCCACAACCCACACCACGTGTCCTCGATGGTCATAAAATCAACAAAACATAACCACCCAAGATATGAAATCTTGGTAACACGTCCAAGGTACTCGACCCTGGAAACACACATCCATAATCATATCCATGATACCATGATCGCTTGCCACGTATCACCGTAAGTCGTTTTAGGCTCTCACGGTTAGACCGATCACTCGCCGTGTCCTGACCACCATGATCACATGCCATATGTCACCGTAGACCTTTGCCGAACATCATGGCTTGAGTATGACCACACATTCACAAATCATACAATATTACGGCACACATCACAATATCAAGCAACAAAACACATCCGTAATCATATCCCGAATACTGTGATTGCTTGGTACGTATCACCGTAAGTCTTCTTAGGCTTCCACGGTTCGACCGATCACTTGCCGTGTCCTGACCACCATGATCACATGCCATGTGTGACCGTAGACCTCATCCGAGCATCACGGTTGGACAATGATCACACATTCACAAATCACTAAATACAATACATCAAGGATATCACAATAATCCACCCAAAGGCAACAAACACAAATCACGACACAATTGTCGAATCACAATGCACCGAAATGAGATAATATATGTATATATGTATATTATTAAATCAAAACACCAACATCAAACATATCCGTAGGATTCACTTAATCATTCACAAAACACAACATTCACAAATTACACACATTTTGAAAGAGAGCCTTTAACGAGGCTAAACCGAATTCTTTGAAAGTTCCTTTAAAACAACCAAACAAACACACTTAGACGATCACCGATCATCATATCCACAAAACAAGAAATGTATGAACAAGGTACTTGCCTCGGAATCGGCACGCAAATACACCGACGAACACGGCTCAACCGAAGTGCCTCGAAACTTACAACTACCATAAGAAACAACAAAAACACTATCACAAGTAGTATCAAGACCAATAACAACGGAAATTACATCAAACTATCGAAGGAAAACTCATTGGAACATTTAATCGAGCATTAAATGTTCAATATGTCCCAAGAACACTCGAATCATCAATCTAGTTAAACCAACTGAAAATATGGATATACAACCCATAAAACATGAATAATAACATCATATAGCACCAACCTATTCATCAAACTTGGACTAGGATCGAGATCAAGAACAAAATCCCAAAAAGTCAACTCTAGGGAAAAATGGGAAAAATACCTTGATCCTACGAAGAACAATGGATTAGATGATGTTACAATCACCTAAAACTCTCCAAAACACCTTGGATGGAACAAAAATCGACCAGATGTCCGAACCCTAGTCGCCCTCGTCTCAACCCGCAGAGAGGAGAAGAAATGAAGTGGAAAAGACAATTCACGACTACTGTCCAGTTTATATACTGGACAACTTAGCGTGCGCTAATCATCACGATTAGCATGCGCTATCAACACATCAAATTCCTGTCGAAACACACTGTTAGCGTGCGCTAACCATAAGTGTTAGCGTGTGCGAACGAGACCTCCAGACCCAGTCCAGTAGCTCTTGGACTACCCCCGAACTACCAGTTAGTGTGCGCTATCCTCACCAAAGCGTGCGCTACTGCTGTTGGAGCACTTTTGGTATTAGCGCTGTTGTGTGGAAGCGTAAATATAAAGGTGCGTAAAATAAATCGACACACGGATTTATAGAGGTTCGGCCAAACGTGCCTACGTCCTCTGTCGTTATCTTTTTCTATAGGCTAAAGATATAAACCTCTGCACCTCTCTTCTATCGGTCGAGGGATTACCGTTACAAGCTCGTCTTCTATCGGTCCGAGTAAACCGTACAATCTCTCTTCTATTAGTCAAGATATTACCGCTTGTACTTGTCTTTTTGTCGGTCCAAGTTAAACCATTTTCCTTTTCTATTGGACAAGGAATCAACCACTCTAGCTTTCTATCGGTACTAGATAAACCTCACTAAGATAGCGATTGCGATTCTAACAATGCCGGATCCTTGATCCTAATAACACCGAATCCAATCATATCTTTTTTTTTTCTCTCTCTTGTATGATTTAGTGTATCACACTCAATCACTATCAATTTAAGCTCAATGTAACTCCGCAAACTAGACGGATATTACAGTGTCGTGGACCCCCGATTGGGACCCACCAGGCGAATGAAAATTAATGAATTAAATAATATAATTGTAGTACCGAACCACATTATATCATCCATTACTCCGACGAGGAGTTTCATTACAACACACCCAAGATAATACCGAATACATGTATATTTTATATGAAGATAAAATACACAACACTGAAAGAAACGGAGTGTCCAAATGAAAATCTGCAGCGGAAAATAAATGACGACAACATGAATGACTGAAAGGATTGGGGCCCCCTACTAGTATCACTGGGACTCCTCGCCGTCAATGTTCTCTTCCCGTGCTTTTGCCTTGCCATGACCTGAAAACAATATCCCCCAACGGGGTCAGTTACACAGAACAACAATCTTAAAGTGTTGAATATACACAATCATGATATATCTCAATTATGAAATATCCTTAGTTATGAATTTAAGTTGAAGAGGAGCATCATAGTACGCCCACAATGTTCTGTGCTGTAATATCCGGATTTATTACTGTGTATTTTACCTGTATTCGAACCCTGTATTATTCGGAATTGTGATCTTGATGATTGGAGTATGATATTTCTTACATTGATATCTTTGTACATAAGTATAACAACATGCAAAATTTCTCAGGCAAACTCGTGATAGCGCACGCTAAGAATGTAGCTTAACGCGCACTATCGAGCTACTGCTAGCGCACGCTATGTATGTAGGAGTTGCGTGCGCTAAGCACTCAATTATTGAGCTGGGCGGCTAGCACATGCGCCAGTCGGGACATGGGTCCAGATAAGATTCCCGCGGACGAACCTGGACAGATTTGAAGTCAACGCTTATTAGCGTGCGCTAAATATTGTATGCTAGCGTGCGCTAATTAGCTAAAGTACAGAATATTATAAATGAGACAACAGCCCATTTTGGCTTACATTTCATTCGTCCATTCTTCATTCTTGAGAGGCCAGAGAGCTATAATAATCCTTCTAACACACTTAGAACACATCTTATTGATCCTTGTATATTGGTTATCACTTGTGAGTGATCATTGAAGAGAAGTAACACCTTGGAGTGGCACATAACCAACCGGAGTCAGATTCTACCTTGTGGTTCAGTGATTTCGTCATATTAAGGTATGTTGATTCTATCTTCAAGCTCTAGATTCGTGTTATGGAAAATAAGATGATCATGTTAGCAAATATTGATCTTCGTGGATGAATTATCCAAAGTACATCATGTTTGGAATATTGAGATGAATAGGCCTTAAGTACCTTGATTATGAACATCATGATTCGAATCTTATTACATTGAAAAAGTAGAGGAAGCTTCTATCATTGGTAATCCTAATCTAGTAGATGACTTCATAACAATCATGGACTTGACTTTTACATCATTATTGTTAGACGAATCTATAGGGTTGATCATGGAAGGATTTATTTTGTATAGATGGAACATTATTCAAACTTCAGAGTGATAGTTTTCATTGATATAAAGGTGTTGATATCAACCGTTAAGCCTTCCGAATTATCGCATGAATAATGGTATTTGAAATGGAATATGGTTTTATAATAGTATACATATTCTTGAATCTGAAGTTGTTGTTATCCGTAAGATCATTCATAGCCGTATGAACATGATATTCATGGAGGTAACATGAATTTACACTGAGGATTTCATTTGGTTTGATCATGTTGAGGTCCGTCTACTGCCCAGTAGTAATCTGCCATGCACAGTTAGCGCACGCTAAGCTATGTAGATTAACGTGCGCTATCGAGCATGAGTTAACGTACGCTACGTTTGGTACTTAACGTACGTTAGGCCATCAGACGAGTCAGTCGGCTGATCAATGAGGTGCTGACCATGCATAGTTAGCGTACGCTAGGCTTTGTTGTTTGCGTGCGCTATCGAGCAGACTTAACGCAAGCTACACAGAGTACTTAGCGTGCACTAAGAAGTTCAAGCAGATTACATTTTATGAGCTTTTGACCGTAAATCGAATTGTTAGACATTCGTACGATGTGAGATAAATCCTATATTATTTCTTTTGTTAAGGTTTGAGCTTGTTACGTGATTGATTGAGGGGGACGACCTTCGAGTGTTCGTTTTCGTGGAAGTATTGTTCTTGTCTTCAAATCGAGGAAAGTACCTTATTTGTTTTACGTATTGATGTTATACATACTGTCATGCATGTATGTCGTTGTATGTCCACCTCGTGTTGGTCCGACGGGATCATCGGGGGATCTATGCTAGCGTGCGCTCGATCATCGGACGGGATTTTCCACCACGGGTTGGTCTGACGGGATCATCGTGGGTTCTAGGCAGTGAACGCTGGATCATCGGAATTACCATGTGTATGTTATGATATCATGTTGTGATTATCAGTTGTGTATGTTATGTATGAGTTTCTCGCAGGAGAAGACTCGTTCGACATTTTATCATTTATGTTATTATTATTATTCTGCATGTGACGTTGAATAATATGTTGTGGTACTTGTACTAGCATCGTTGTGCTAACCCCTTCGAGGGTGAACATTTTGTTTATGTTCAGGATCTAGGAGAGCGGGAAAACAACCACTGGAGCTGCATGACGACGAGGGTGCAGAGTGATGTTCCGGCCGGGTTTATATGTCTGTTGTTTATTGGTTATTTCAATAAGTACTCAAGTACGAAGTCATTTATGATGAATTTGAATTTGGTGATGTATTATTAAGTTTCTGTTGAACAATTGTATTTTCAGTATTTGGTCAGAACGGTTGTATCTTAATTCCGATATTTCCATTCGTTAGTACTTCTTAATGTCTGTTCAATTCTTCAGCCTTGTAAATCCTTATGTAAAGGATTTACGGCGCTGTAATATTCCTGAAAATATCGGGGGTGTTACATGTGCAAGAGTACAAGACGAGTGCCCGGACACACCCGTCCTTGTACCTAATTAGTCTCACGGAGGTAAACGTTACCGTGTGCACAGTCCAATGTATCGGTGAACCCAACACATGACTATCGTGTGCCCGACTAAAAATTCCACACATCCGCACCCGGCCACGCAATATGAACCCGGAAGGTCACACAATCAAAAGTGACCATGAAGATTATTAATGAATAACAACCCGACAAGGGTCAAGAATGACTCACCGGTATGAAATAATAGTGAAATGAATGATAGCTCTTTGAAATGATTGGAACCGTCGTTCTTCATGAATGAAATGATTATTTTGATAATTACACGTCTCAACATGATTAGTACACGGTGAATGATTATGATTTATGAATGAACAACAACGAAAGGAATGAGTATCCTTTTAACCAAGTAAAAATTAACTTACACAACACCGATGCAGGATGTCCTTCCACGAACAAACATCCTAAATGAGATGTCGGTCACTCGAACAACCTTGAATAACACAATTACCAACAATCCATTCAACATACGAATCAAACATGATAATAACTAACTCAAAATGTCGATACGACTAAACCAAGTTCATTGGGGCATTATATCGAACACGTTGTGACCAAACTTCGATTGTTTACAACCAATCCTTAACTATACCAATATCAAATCCCCAAGGAGTGATCCAAACCAACAAAACATCTTCAATAATCCAATATGAATATCCGAATTTGCGATTACAACAACAATTAATCGAAAACCCCCAAATCCAACTCAATATTCAAGTGTTCTTGAATAACCTTTCAATAATCCAATGAATATTCATACACACTCATAATCATACGTACATCTCTTCATACAACATGATTAAAACGTCCAAAACATCATATCTCAACACAAAATCGAAATCCAAGATGTTAGAAGAATATTACATTTGAAGATCCAAACACTTTGATTCGATGAGCACGCATTAGATCGACTATCCAAGCTTCACAACCGAATGAAGATGATGAAAACTGAACACCCAAGTGATTGATGATGAAAAATCTCTCCCTCAAGCTCTTTCTCTCGGATGCAAGGTGAAGAAATGGGAAAATGAGCTCAAAGTCCCGTCCAAGTCCTATATAAACTGCCGAACATTACGGCCGTAACTCGGCCTACTTACGGCCATAACATCCCAAGTCAACGGCCTTACGGCCGTAACCAGCCATCTCGTACGTCCGTAACTCAGCTTCATCCAGAATCTGCCGACAGTCATACGGCCGTACCCGCACCTGTCTTACGGGCGTAACTCGCCCTCGTCCAAACACTTGCCGACCGTCATACGGCTATACCCGCACATGATTTATGGGCGTAACTCGACCGATACGGCCGTACCCGGCCAAACTTACGGGCATATGATGCCTTCATCGAAACTGCCTGGGCACCCTGCCCGAATCATACGGCTGTAACCGGCTAAGCCTTACGGCCGTACTAGCCTCATCTTACGAATGTATGCCGCAACCTTTGCGGCCGTAAGTCCCATTCGTCCGAACTGGCCTGAAATCAACGAACGCCTGTTACGGCCGTATCCGACAATCCTTACGGCCGTAACTCGCTGCTGGAAGTGACAAAATCCGACAACTCCGTCTACTCATTACAAACGGTGAATGATCTGATGTACAATACTTGTATGATTGTAAATAAGTCCAATAACACGTGATAGATGATACTTCCAACACAAGACTATATTCACGATGATTATGATAATACTCTTGTCTCGACTCTCAATCGGAGATGAATGACGATCGGTAACTGATATACGGTTACAAAATGCCAACGATAAATACAAATGAATGAATCATGAATGATGAGTGATTAATAATGAGTGAGAAATTACTGAGTGACCATTACTGATTGATAATTACGGAATGATAATGAATGAATTACAACCGGGTATTACATACTCCCCCCCTTAAAAAGAGTTTCGTCCTCGAAACTAAGGGTCAAACAACTCGGGATCCTCAGTTTCCCAAGTAACCTCTTCGAATCCGTGTTTAGACCACTGAATCTTGACCAAAGGAATCGTCTTGTTCCTCAACTGTTTGATTCGCCGCCCTAAAACTCGTATAGGGCGCTCCCCATACGAATGATCATCCGCGATATCGATTTCGTCGAACTGAAGTACGTGACTCAGGTCGGAAACATACTTCCGCAACTGAGAGACATGAAACACATTATGAATTCGGCTCAACGTCGGAGGTAAGGCCAATCGATAAGCTAACTCGCCTACTCGATCCAAAATCTCAAATGGTCCAATGAATCTCGGACTCAACTTCCCCCGATTTCCGAATCGGAAAATACCTCGACTCGGGGATACCTTGACCAACACGTGGTCACCTATCTCGAACTCTAGTGGTCGACGACGATTATCTGCATATGATTTCTGTCGACTCTGAGCTGTCAACAACCGACTCCTGATCAAAGCTACCTTCTCATGGGCGGCTATAAGCATATCGGGCTCGGTGCCGATTGATTCTGATAAGTCATCCCAACACAAAGGAGATCGACAACGACGACCGTACAAAGCCTCGTAAGGCACCATCTTAATCGAAGCATGCCAATTATTATTGTACGTGAACTCAATCAACGGTAGTTGACTTTCCCAATCGTCTTTCCAATAGAGGACGCATGCCCTCAACATGTCCTCCAATGTCTGAATAATCCTCTCTGATTGTCCGTCGGACTGAGGATAAAAAATGGTACTGAGATTAAGCTGAGTTCCCATAGCACGATGAACTGATTTCCAAAATGAGACACGAATCGTCCGTCACGATCGGAAACGATACTTTTAGCAGTACCGTGCAGTCTCACTATCTCTTTGATGAACAACTGGGCAAGTCTCTCGGGACCCCACATATCCTTAATCTCAAGGAAATGAGCTAACTTAGTTAAACGGTCCATAACTACCCAGATTGTATTCATGCCACAACGACTCGTCGGCAAACTCGTGATGAGGTCCATAGAAATATCTCCCCACTTCCACTCTAGAATAGGGAGCGGTTTCAGCATATCTGCCGGTCGCTGATGTTCTATCTTGACTTGCTGACAGGTTAAACATCTCGAAACAAATTCTGCGACTTCTCGCTTCATATTACTCCACCCGTAATTTTGCTTCAAGTCCTTGTGCATCTTGCTAGACCCTGGATGAATGGAGTAAGGGGTAGCATGAGCTTCTCTCAAAATCAAGTTTTCTAACTCGTCATTCGCCGGTACGCATAACCGATTCTTAAATCGCAAAAGTGCATCCTCGTGGACCACAAATCCAGGGGCTTTCCCCTGAGCCACATCCTCACGGATATGCAACAATGATGGGTCTGAACCCTGATTCACTCTGATTACCTCCTCAAGTGGCGATGAAATCCCTAACATGCAAAGTTGCCCTTGCACTCGCTGAAGCCAGACCTCGATCTCGGGTCTAAGAAATTCCTGATAAAGCTCCTTCTGGACTGTTTAAACGAGCAAGCATTTGCTCCTGAATGGACTTACGACTCAAGGCATCGGCAACCACGTTTGCCTTACCCGGGTGGTACAGGATCTCGATATCAAAATCTTTAATTAGTTCCAACCACCGCCTCTGTCGCATATTTAACTCCTTCTGAGTAATTATATACTTTAAACTCTTATGATCAGTGAATATCTGACAGGTAACGCCATAAAGGTAATGACGCCAAATCTTCAACGCGAAAACCACGGCTGCTAGCTCCAGGTCGTGGGTCATATAATTAACCTCGTAAGGTCTCAATTGCCGTGAAGCATAGGCAATAACCTTCCCATTCTGCATAAATACACATCCTAGACCGTGTTCGGACGCATCACTATAAACCACAAATCCTTCCATCCCTTGTGGCAAGGAAAGGACAGGCGCTGAAATTAACCGGCTCTTGAGTTCCTCAAAACTCCGCTGACACGCATCGGACCACGTGTATTTCTTATCCTTTCGCAAAAGGTTCGTCATTGGTTGAGAGATTTTAGAAGATCCTTTCACAAATCGCCGATAATAACCGGCTAATCCGAGAAAGGTTCGGATTTCCTTAACGTTCTTCGGAGGTAACCAATCTCAGATAGCCTCCGTCTTCTGAGGATCAACACGCACACCGTCTGATGAAATTACATGCCCGAGAAGCGTCACTTCGGACATCCAGAACTCACACTTGGAAAACTTTCCATAAAGTTGCTCTCGTCTCAACACGTCGAGCACCTGATGAAGGTGAAACTCGTGCTCCTCCCGGTTACGAGAATAAATTAAAATGTCATCAATCAAGACAATCACAAACTGATCCAAAAAGTCGATGAAAACCCGATTCATTAACTCCATGAATACCGCAGGTGCATTAGATAACCCAAACGGCATTACCACGAACTCATAATGACCATAGCGTGTTCGAAATGCCGTCCTCGCGATATCCGACTCTCGAATTCGCATCTGATGATATCCAGATCTTAAGTCGATCTTGGAAAATACTGAAGCTCCCTGAAGTTGATCTAAGAGATCATCAATACGGGGTAGAGGATACTTATTCTTGATCATCACCCTGTTCAACTCCCGATAATCAATACACAAACGAAACAAACCATCCTTCTTTGACAAATAACACTGGTGCTCCCCACGGGGATGCACTCGGTCGGATATAAACTTTCTCGAACAATTCCTCCAGTTGATTCTTCAACTCCTGCATTTCGGTCGGGGCCATCCGATATGGTGCCTTCGATAATGGGGACGTACCAGGCTCCAACTCTATCGTGAATTCCACATCCCTCTGTGGAGGTAAACCAGGTAGCTCGTCTGGGAGTACATCGTCAATCGATAAAAATGATACCACGAATGGTTGAACACCTCGATTGACTTAGAACGGTCAATAAATGACAATGATACAATGAATGATTGAACACCTCGATTGCCTTAGAACGGCCAATCGATGACAATGATATAATGAATGATTGAACACCTCGATTGCCTTAGAACGACCAATCGGTGACAATGATATAATGAATGATTGAACAGCTTGATTTCCTTAGAAAGGCCAATCGATGACAATGATATAATGAATGATTGAACACCTCGATTGCCTTAGAACAGCCAATCGATGACAATGATATAATGAATGATTGAACATCTTGATTGCCTTAGAACGGCCAATCGATGACAATGATATAATGAATGATTGAACACCTTGATTGCCTTAGAATAGCCAATCGACGACAATGATATAATGAATGATTGAACACCTCTGGTTGAGTAATTTCACTGCTTTCATCATATTAATGATTCTTCTGGAACAACGGGGATTACCTTCCTGAAATACACACTCGACTCCAATGACTGAAATGATAGTGACCATATGCTTACGAACACTGAGGATGGCATCATGATGATCCATCCAACTAATTCCCAATATTACATCGTCCTAAGATAAATCCACCACGATTAGGTCCACCAACTAATCGCAGTCATTAAGCTTAATTTGGTCAGTTCTTAACCTCATGATTTCTGAAAATTCTTCGACCGTCAGGTAGACCAATGATATAAGGTCCACAATTAATAGGACTATCCAAGTGAAGTCTATTCAAACATGATTCGGAAATGAATGAATGCGATGCACCAGTATCAAAAAGGGTACACATAGGTTGAGATAGAATTATGAGTATACTTGAGATCATTCGGGCCTGTGGATCGTCGGTCCTCTTCATCGCGTGAGTTTGAGATTTGGCGGCCCCCGAACCGGACGCTCCCGTCTGATAAATATGAGCTCCTCCTTTATTCGCTTCCGTCATCTTAAACGACGTTGACAGAGCAGCCTGATTCTGAATCGCTGATTGCTTTGGGGCCTGAGATGCCACCGGAACTAGCTTGGAGTCCCTTCGGCAAAAAGGGCCTTATGCCCAACAATCCCAAAGTTATGGCACGTGATAGACGGTTTCAGACACTTAGTGCTGTAATGACCCGGCGCTCCACAGTTGAAACAGGTGATGGCTGATCTGGCCGCTCGGGACTGAGATACCGCAGGAATAGGCGCCGTAGGAGATCGCTCAGAAAGTTAGGAGTCGCACGAGGCTTCTTGAAGGTTGACTGACCGCCTTCGGACTGATTACGCTTCGTTGATTTCTTTCTGACAGATGAAGGTTGTTGCTCAGCAATTTCCTTAGCAGTAGGCTCATACGTGAGAGTTCTCTCGATTAATTCGGCTAGAGTGGCGCAATGATGATTAAGCAATTGCATATGGGTCAGCATGACCTGCATAAAAGTGAGTGGATCAACCCAAACATCTTCTGATCGAGTTGAGTCCTGGGTACGATTTCCTGACAGTGAGTAATTATTTCCCGGCTTTCGGCCCGCACCGCGGCCTCTCCCCATGCGTCCCCTCACAGCTCTCTCCATACTGAAGTAGGGAGGTCGCATGATAATCATAGATCTCGTATGAGTACCGCATTACTATTTACGTCATGATATGATGAAAATGAGCATACGCGCTCTAACACAGTGATTACATGAATGATTAACTGAGGTGACATGATTATCTGATGATATTCTTGAAATGATTATCTTGAACAAGTTAACAAGATTAATGATATGATCTTCAAGATGAACAACCGAGTAATGAAATGAACTAAGTGATTAATGAGTTAACATGATCAACATGATCAAAATGAAAATGATGTTTGAGGATTGTTAACTGATGAATTATGAATGAATGATTATTGCCAGAAATTATACCATGGCGTTAGAAGTCTTACAGTTCTGGTCTGAGGGGCTCGGCATTTGAACAGGTCACACGTGACGCGAAAGTCCAATGATACTAGTCCGATGACGATGATTTCAAATGAGACATGACTCGGAAGGTAGTATTCAAAACCACGCTCCGATACCAACTCTGTAACACCCCAAACTAGGCGGATATTACAGTGCCGTGGACCCCCGACTGAGACCCACTAGGCGAATGAAAATTAATGAATTAAATAATATAATTGTAGACCGAACCACATTATATCATCCATTACTACGACGAGGAGTTTCATTACAACACACCTAAGATAATACCGAATACATGTATTTTATATGAAGATAAAATACATAACACTGAAAGAAACGGAGTATCCAAATAGAAATCTGCAGCGGAAAATAAATAACGACAACATGAATGACTGAAAGGATTGGGGCCCCCTACTAGTATCACTGGGACTCCTCGCCGTCAATGTTCTCTTCCCGTGCTTTTGCCTTGCCATGACCTGAAAACAATATCCCCCAACGAGGTCAGTTACACAGAACAACAATCCTCAAGGGTTGAATATACACAATCATGATATATCTCAATTATGAAATATCCTTAGTTATGAATTTAAGTTGAAGAGGAGCATCATAGTATGTCCGTAATGTTCTGTGCAAGTGTACAAGACGAGTGCCCGGACACACCCGTCCTTGTACCTAATTAGTCTCATTGAGGTAAACGTTACCGTGTGCACAGTCCAATGTATCGGTGAACCCAACACATGACTATCGTGTGCCCAACTAAAAATTCCACACATGAGCACCCAGCCACGCAATATTAACCCGGAAGGTCACACGATCAAAAGTGACCATGAAGATTATTAATGAATAACAACCCGGCAAGGGCAAGAATGACTCACCGAGATGAAATAATAGTGAAATGAATGATAGCTCTTTGAAATTATTGGAACCGTCGTTCCTCGTGAATGAAATGATTATTTTGATAATTACACGTCTCAACATGATTAGTACACGGTGAATGATTATGATTTATGAATGAACAACAACGAAAGAAATGAGTATCCTTTTAACCGAGTAAGAATTAACTTACACAACACCGATAAAGGATGTCCTTCCACGAACAAACATCCTAAATGAGATGTCGGTCACTCGAACAACCTTGAATAACACAATTACCAACAATCCATTCAACATACGAATCAAACATGATAATAACTAACTCAAAATGTCGATACGACTAAACCAAGTTCATTGGGGCATTATATCGAACACGTTGTGACCAAACTTCGATTGTTTACAACCAATCCTTAACTATTCCAATATCAAATCCCCAAGGAGTGATCCAAACCAACAAAACATCTTTAATATCTGAATTTGCGATTACAACAACAACTAATTGAAAACCCCCAAATCCAACTCAATATTCAAGTGTTCTTGAATGACCTTTCAATAATCTAATGAATATTCATACACACTCATAATCATACGTACATCTCTTCATACAACATGATTATAACGTCCAAAACATCATATCTCAACACAAAATCGAAATCCAAGATGTTTGAAGAATATTACCTTTGAAGATCCAAACACTTTGATTCGATGAACACGCGTTAGATCGACTATCCAAGCTTCACAACTGAATGAAGATGATGAAAACTGAACACCCAAGTGATTGATGATGAAAAATCTCTCCCTCAAGCTCTCTCTCTCTCGGATACAAGGTGAAGAAATGAAAAAATGAGCTCAAAGTCCCGTCCAAGTCCTATATAAACTGCCGAACGTTACGGTCGTAACTCGGCCTACTTACGGACGTAACATCCCAAGTCAACGGCCTTACGGCCATAACCAGCCATCTCGTATGGCCATAACTCGGCTTCGTCCAGAATCTCCCAACAGTCATATGGCCGTACCCGCGCCTGCCTTATGGGCGTAACTCGCCCTCGTCCAAACACCTGTCGACCATCATACGGCCATACCGGCACATGCCTTACGAGCGTAACTCGACCGATACGGCCATACCCGGCCAAACTTACGGGCGTATGAAGTCTTTGTCGAAACTCCCTGGGCACCCTACCCGAATCGTACGGCCGTAACCAGCCAAGCCTTACGGCCGTACCAGCCTCATCTTACAGCCGTATGCCGCCACCTTTACGGCCGTAAGTCCCATTCGTCCAAACTGGCCTGAAATCAACAAACGCCTGTTACGGCCGTATCCGACAATCCTTATGGCCGTAACTCACCTTCGTCCAAAACCTCCTTGAGCCAACAAATGCATGTTACGGCCGTAATGCCTCAATAGTTACGGCTGTAACTCGCTGTTGGAAGTGACAAAAATCCAACAACTTCGTCTACTTGTTACAAACGGTGAATGATCCGACGTATAATACTTGTATGATTGTATATAAGTCCAATAACACTTGATAGATGACACTTCCAACACAAGACTATATTCACGATGATTATGATAATACTCTCGTCTCGACTCTCAGTCGGAGATGAATGACGATCGGTAACTGATACACGATTACAAAATGGCAACGATGAATACAAATGAATGAATCATGAATGATGAGTGATTATTAATGAGTGAGAAATTACTGAGTGGCCATTACTGATTGATAATTACTGAATGATAATGAATGAATTACAACCGGGTATTACACTCAAGAACAATAACTATAATGTTTACAATGATATCTCAAGTGTATATGGTTTGCTCAATGTTGTTGTCTGGTTTAATAGCAAGGATGTGGTATTTATAGCCTTCTCCATCAAACTAGCTATTTACCTGTTTTGACTTATTAGCGTGCGCTAGTCTTCTTCATTAGCGTGCGCTATTGCTTGTTGTGTGCGCTAATGTCAGTTTGCGTGCGTTAACTGCTTGTAACTTCATTCCAGTGGCTACTGTCCATGACAGTTAGCGTGCGCTAACATTTCCTTGTAGCATGCGCTAATCTTGCATCACTGCATGCATCATATATCCGTTTATACTTTTTAACTTTGGTGCAGCATCTTCCAATGGATTGATTGACTTGAATTCAAACTCCTTAGCGCTATTCCTCATCATTAGCGTGCGCTATGATTTCGTCACTGCTTACTTCATTCAGTATTTGAATGTCTTCACAACGGTAAATAACCTTCGATAGCGTGCGTTAATGCTCATGTGTAGCATGCGATATCTTCACCAGATGACCTGACTTCAGGTAGCTTTGAACTTGACTGAACTGCTGTAACACCCCCAAAATATCCCGAGGTATTACAGTGCCGTGAATCCCACGTGGGACCCACAAGGCTAATTAAAAAAATAGGCATTTTAAGAAAATCGTGATAAAACCTCAAATTCAAGGGTTACATGACGTGAAACGAAAGATTTAAGGAAAAAAATGTAATTCGAAGAATTATTACACAACAAATGTTTTTCCAAAGAAAACAATTTATTCCAATTAAGCAACGGTTAAAGATAATCCCAACACCGCTCAAGTCTGACCGGACCCCTCGGGAATGTCCTGCACATGATGAACAATTTTACCTGGTATGACGAGTCATACTAGGAAACCAGAGTCAGAGAATGCATATCAAATAACAACTACTAACAACAGTATACGACATTTTTACAATCACCGTACCTAGTAATCACAAGGAATATTTCACCACTTAACCGACGTGTCTCTCTCTTTATCACATAAACCCCCAAGGTCGCAACCAAGGGTCACGGAAGTATCCACACGGGAATACCCCGGAACATAGGTGCCCAATTCGGGTCTTACCCCCTAACACATTTCCACGCGGGTACCATACAGGTTTTATCCCCAACACATCGGCCCATTTATACATCTTTAGAGAAAGACAACGTCGGCTTTTATCAAAATGGCACGTACACACATACGGTATAACATTGATATTAGAAATTCACGAGCAAGATTTCACTTGCCTGTGATCCGATAGTAGGTGCTTTATGATAACGAAGTCCCCACGCCCGCTCGAGCTTAACCTAGCCACGAAACATCCGATTAACACCTCGTACGGACCATAATGAATAAAACTAGTCTCCCTTTCCTAACCGGATTCCTAGTGTAGTTTTAATTGTCGGTATGAGTATCGTTTCCAAGTTTTTAAGTGTCGTGTACCATTATCTCGTTCAATCTTATAGTTAACATTAGGTATATCGATTTATTCAAGAAGATAATCCTACCATTCTTCGGTTGTCAATGAATTATTATGGCGAAATCGAATCCTATGCTTTCTATTATAATTCTATATTCCGAATACTACAATCGACGGATTTTATTGCACAATAACTCCGGTGGTTTAACAACCCATATTGATTATACTATCGAATTACTTCCTTAGTTTTGCTAAGTGTCAAAAATCAAAGGTGAGGGTAGCTACGAACAATGGAACATACGGTGACGGATTACTATGAATTTCCCCACAATTGATTCGTCAAATTTTACATTCCTAGTGATGATTTGAAGTGAAATTTCGTTTGTATGAAACTAAACATATAAGAAACGGAATTTACGGTTACCACAATTTCATCCGACAAGATTGTCTACGAAGTTTAGCAAAATCTACCCCATACCCGCAATATAACAAGTATAACTAAGAAGACATCGAAGATATAACTCCAGGGATTGGTGGCTTACCTTTGGAAGAAGAAGAATAGTGAAGATAGTTGACGGATTCACAAGAACTACGAGGAGAACGAGAAGTGACTTGAACGACTTGGATAATCTTCACCGAAGCTCAAGAATCTACCTCCTCAATGTTAATACAAGTGTTTAAGGCTTAAGAACCGGGTATAGGGCTAGGAATTTCTCCAAGGGTAGTAGTGACTAGGTGTTGGGACGTGCAAATGAAGAAGGGAGTTATCATTTTATAAAACTGGATTTAGATAACGTACGTTAACGATAAGAGTGTTACGTACGTAAGGTGTATTACGTACGTAACAGTGCGATGACAACGTACGTAAGGAACTAACTGTCCGAAATGTGCCCAAGTGTTACGTACGTTAATTCTTGGGCATTACGTACGTAACAAATAGTTGACTCGTTTGTCATCTAGCCCGCCGAAAGTAGCCCTGTCCGTGTCAAAGGAAGATTCTGGTCGGGAGACCGACCTACCCGTTACGTACGTAATGTGGCTGCCTTAACATACGTAACCATTGAAATTTAGCGTACGTTAGGCATGGGTTATAGCGTACGTTAGACAGAAATTTTAGCCTCAAACACATTCTAACCATCTCGGGTGACCATCCCTTCCGCTCGTCAACAATTATCGGGGAACAAGACGTTGGCCACCGTCATATTCGCACCGACGATCGTCTCACGGCATCAAGGTGTGTCACCCTCGTTTCGTTCACATTGTACAATTATATAGCACTCAATGGAATACATAAATAGAAATGACGTCATATTACCAAACATTCATACAGTACAAAGTAATCAAGCATGGAATACCGGAGGTATTACATATCACCCCTCTTAAAATAGTTTCGTCACGAAACTTAAGAAAATAACTCGGGATGACTCTCCTTCATTCTCGACTCGGCTTCCCAAGTCGCCTCTTCCGTGCCGTGGTGCGACCACTGAATCTTCACGAGGGGTATGGCTTTATTTCTTAACATCTTCACACGCCGATCCAGAATGGCGATCGGTATCTCCCTAAAGGTAGCGTCATCGGAAATTTCCACTTCTTCGAAATTGAGCTTGTGGCTCGGGTCATAGACATACTTCCTTAACTGGGAGACGTGAAAAACATTATGCACTCCATCCAGGTGCGGCGGTAGAGCTAATCGATACACGAGTTTTCCTACCCGGTCCAATATCTCAAACGGACCTATAAATCTCGGGCTTAACTTGCCCTTCTGGCCGAAACGCCGAATGCCTCGCATAGGTGATACTTTGACCCAAACATGATCCCCGACCGTAAATTCTAATGGTAGCCGGTTTCGGCATAAGATTTCGCCGGCTGTGCGGCGACATGTGTTTCCGAACTATAGAGATCTTCTTAATGGACTCTGGATAAGATCCAACTCGGTAATCGCGGTGTCGGAGGCATCATCCCAAAGATAATGGTGACTTGCATCTTCGCCCATACAGGGCCTCAAACGGTGCCATACCTATGCTTGCATGCCAGCTGTTGTTGTACGAGAACTCCACTAACCCCAAATGTCTAGCCCAATCCCTTCCCCAATCGAGCACGCACGCCCTCAACATATCTTCCAAGGTTTGAATCGTCCGCTCGGTCTGTCCATCTGTCTGAGGGTGATAAGCCGTGCTAAAGTGTATCTGTGTCCCCATAGCTTTATGGACGGCTTTCCAAAAACGAGACACGTATCTGGTGTCCCTATCCGAAATGATGGACGAGGGAACACCATGTAGCCTTACGATTTCTCTGATGAAAATGACAGCCAGCTGCTCTGTCCCGGTTGTCTCTTGAATAGGAATGAAATGTGCTGACTTTGTCAATCGATCAACAATGACCCAAATCGTATCCTTTCCTCCCACCGTGGGTAGCTTAGTGACAAAGTCCATTGATATGCTCTCCCATTTCCACTCCGGGATGGGTAGGGGTTGCATAATTCCAGCTGGTCTGCGGTGTTCGATCTTCACTTGTTGGCATGTCATACATCGGGCGACGAACCTAGCAACCTCCCACTTCATGTTTTTCCACCAAAACTCGTCTTAGATCCTTGTACATTTTGCTTGCTCCGGGGTGAATAGAATAAGGGGTGGAGTGCGCCTCCTTCAATATAGTTTGCTTGATCCGTCATTTGATGGAATACATATTCTGTTCTTGAACCTCACCAGGTCACCCTGAATCTTATAGTCGGAAACATCCCCTCTCTCGATTCTTTCACCAATCGCACGTAATTCAGGATCTTCCATCTGTGCTAGACGTATCTCGTCTAGTAAGGACGAAAGTATATTGATTGAGCATAATCGTCCTTGCCTACGTTGTATCCATACTTCGGTGTTGCTTCTCCTGATCTCTTGCTGCAGTTTGGGCTGAACTGTTATGCTGGATACCATCACCTCTTGTGTAGTTTTCCGACTAAGAGCATCAGCTACCACGTTGGCTTTTCCGGGATGATAGGAAATTTCCACATCGTAGTCCTTGATTAGCTCCAACCAACGCCTCTGTCTCATGTTTAGTTCTCTCTGCGTGAAGATATATTTCAAACTCTTATGATCCGTGAAAACTTTGCAAGTAACTCCGTAAAGATAGTGCCTCCAAATCTTGAGGGCATGCACCACCGCGGCTAGCTCCAAGTCATGTGTCGGGTAATTTACTTCGTACGGCTTCAGTTGTCGGGATGCGTACGCAACGACTCTGCCATTCTGCATGAAGACACATCCTAGTCCATGCTTGGATGCATCCGTGTATATAATGAATCCTTCTGTACCCTGTGGTATCACTAGTACTGGGGCAGTAGTTAACCTTCTCTTGAGCTCGTCGAAGCTCTTCCGCGAAGATGCGATCCATACAAATTTGGTGCTCTTTCTCAGTAGGTTCGTTAACGGTCGGGCGATACAGGAAAAAGCCTCGACGAATCTTCGATAGTAACCCGCCAATCCTAGGAAGCTCCTAACCTCTTTGACATTCTTCGGGGGTTCCCAACTCGTTATTGTCTCGATTTTTTGTGGGTCAACCTTGACACCTTCTGCCGAAACAATATGCCCGAGAAAAATTACCTCCGGCATCGAGTCGCACTTGGGACGATTTCGCATAAAGTTGGTGTTGTCTTAACACGCCCAAGACTTGCCTCAAATGTTCCTCGTGTTCTGTCGGCTTCGAGAATATATCGGGATGTCGTCGATAAAAACCACCACGCATTTATCGAAATCAATCAAAACTCTATTCATCAGTTCCATGAAAACGGTGGGGCATTAGTCAACCCGAATGATACCACGATGTATTCGTAATGCCCATACCTCGACCGAAATGCGGTCTTGGGTATATCTTCCTCCGAATCCTCAATTGGTGATATCCGGACCGTAAATCGATCTTTGAAAACACGATCGCCCCTTGTAATCGATCCAAGAGGTCAATCCTTGGTAGTGGATAACGATTCTTGATAGTAACCTTATTCAGCTCCTGTAGTCGATGCACAAGCGTAGAGAGTTATCTTTCTTCTTAACGAAAATGGCGCGCCCCACGGCGAGGTGCTTGGGCGGATCAACCCTTTCTCCAATGATTTTCGAGTATCTTTAATTCCTTCATCTCGGCGGTGCCATTACGTAAGGAGATTTGGAAATAGGTCTCGTCCCGGTTCGAGTTCAATGGTAAGGTCAACTTCTCGGTGCGGTGGCAGCCACGTAGTTCATCGGGAAAAACGTCTGAAACTCATTCACCACCGGAATGTTTGTGATTGCAAGTTGTGAAGTGTCCTCTCGAAGAACATAACACCGTAGTATTCATTTCGAGAGGCTGGGAGGCTTCGATGCGATAATCCGAGAGAACCTTTTATCTTGAAGTGTTCACGTCCCGATGACATGTGTGGTACCATCATGAGCCGAAATGGAGATAGTCAGGTGATAGGTATCCAAGATCGTTACGTGCAATGGCATCCAGTCCATACCTAATATGATATCTTCATTCGGAGCGGGAAGACCATAAGATTAGCGGTCCATTTGTGATCGTTGATGCAGATCCGACAGTCTCGAACCTTTGATCACCGCAATCTACTACCCTCGGGTAGTTTTACGATAAAGGGATCACAAGGTACACAAACAAGATTTAAGCGTTCAACACATTCCATGGATATAAACGAATGGGTGGCTCCGGTATCAAATAGTACATGCCCGGTGAGAGTTAACAAGAAGAGTACTCAAATAGCCGGGCGCAGGCTGACCATCCGTAGCCCTCAGCTCAAATACACGAGACGGCACTGACTCCGAGAAGGACGAGGTACCTCCGCCGCGCCCACGGCCTCGTCCGGCACCGTGCAGTGGTGGTTGGTTCTGGTGGGATGGAGCTCGGTAGTTGGAAACAGCAGGCGTCCTAGGGGATTGCACAGAGCCTTGTTGACTTGGTTGCGAAGCTGGGCTCTGAGCGGAATTGGCCCGCCAGCAATAACGAGACATGTGTCCACTCTTTCCGCAAGTGAAACATTTGGTGGCCGTCTTCTGACACCGATCCTTAGTATGCCCGGTCATGCCACAATTGAAACAGTCCCTACGGTAAGGCCGATCAGATACACCCTTCTGTTGGTACGAAACCGCCGACTTAAAAGAAGATGCGGGTCCCGAATTCGTTTTGTTGTTGTTCCCAGGCTGAACTGATGTCTTCTGCTTCTTCGAGTTATGACCGATGTCGGTATTAACAACTGTACAGGCATATGCTGTGACTACGTCCTCGTATGCTCTCAGGGTGGTGCAGTGAAATCCGGCGGCATAGCGTTGTACATCCTCCGGTAACCTCTGTGCAAGATGGCATATTCGTTGATCTTCTGATGGAACCATCTGGGAGATGTAACTTAGCTCGGTTCGGTAGGCCCGAATGATCTCTCGCATCGGCACATTTCGCGGGCCGGCAGAAAAAGTCTCGTGGCGCGAGCGGTTCGGGCTGATTCGGGGATAAGACTCGCTCCGTAGTAGTCGGGCAAATTCGGTCCACCCGACCACTCGGTCCTCGGCTCGTAAGTTCTCCACCATCGTGCGGCAGTTGTCACGAAGTTGATTAATTCCGAGCGGCACCTTTCGCTTTTACGGGCATCCGATTACTTCAAGGCGGTCTCCATTTCGAAATCCGATGCCCACGTGTTTCTCTCATGTCCCGTCAAATAATGGAGGCCTAGCCTTGACATCTCTCCCACCATCGATCCCTTCTGCGTTTTCTTCCACATTGATGACCGGTATCCGTTCCGCTGATTGACCCGAGCAATTCCCATGGCGATAGCCCGAGCAAGGGCCTGAACAAAAGTTGGATCCATGCCTCCCGGGTTGTTGTTCTGGCGTTCCGCTTCCTGATCATTTTGATTAACTGGTGGCGGCTGGCCCCCAGCAGGATGGGTCTCGGCAGTGTTCCCGTCCTCATTGTGGTTCGCGGTGGAACCCTGAGCGTCATTCACCACCCTTTTAGCTCCTCGGCGTGCCATCGCTAACGGTATTAATCTAAAGCCAGTTCCACGCATGGTTTACAATTAAATATTGCACAAAATAGAAACACACACATATCACTTACTTGCATTCCCATGAGGAGCTTCGATCGCTTGGGGTGTTGGATTTTTTTTAAAAAAAAAAAGAAATAGGAAAAAGTTTATTCAACCAGGAGTTTGTCTCTGATACCATTTTCTGTAACACCCCCAAAATATCCCGAGGTATTACAGTGCCGTGAATCCCACGTGGGACCCACAAGGCTAATTAAAAAAATAGGCATTTTAAGAAAATCGTGATAAAACCTCAAATTCAAGGGTTACATGACGTGAAACGAAAGATTTAAGGAAAAAAAATGTAATTCGAAGAATTATTACACAACAAATGTTTTTCCAAAGAAAACAATTTATTCCAATTAAGCAACGGTTAAAGATAATCCCAACACCGCTCAAGTCTGACCGGACCCCTCGGGAATGTCCTGCACATGATGAACAATTTTACCTGGTATGACGAGTCATACCAGGAAACCAGAGTCAGAGAATGCATATCAAATAACAACTACTAACAACAGTATACGACATTTTTACAATCACCGTACCTAGTAATCACAAGGAATATTTCACCACTTAACCGACGTGTCTCTCTCTTTATCACATAAACCCCCAAGGTCGCAACCAAGGGTCACGGAAGTATCCACACGGGAATACCCCGGAACATAGGTGCCCAATTCGGGTCTTACCCCCTAACACATTTCCACGCGGGTACCATACAGGTTTTATCCCCAACACATCGGCCCATTTATACATCTTTAGAGAAAGACAACGTCGGCTTTTATCAAAATGGCACATACACACATACGGTATAACATTGATATTAGAAATTCACGAGCAAGATTTCACTTGCCTGTGATCCGATAGTAGGTGCTTTATGATAACGAAGTCCCCACGCCCGCTCGAGCTTAACCTAGCCACGAAACATCCGATTAACACCTCGTACGGACCATAATGAATAAAACTAGTCTCCCTTTCCTAACCGGATTCCTAGTGTAGTTTTAATTGTCGGTATGAGTATCGTTTCCAAGTTTTTAAGTGTCGTGTACCATTATCTCGTTCAATCTTATAGTTAACATTAGGTATATCGATTTATTCAAGAAGATAATCCTACCATTCTTCGGTTGTCAATGAATTATTATGGCGAAATCGAATCCTATGCTTTCTATTATAATTCTATATTCGAATACTACAATCGACGGATTTTATTGCACAATAACTCCGGTGGTTTAACAACCCATATTGATTATACTATCGAATTACTTCCTTAGTTTTGCTAAGTGTCAAAAATCAAAGGTGAGGGTAGCTACGAACAATGGAACATACGGTGACGGATTACTATGAATTTCCCCACAATTGATTCGTCAAATTTTACATTCCTAGTGATGATTTGAAGTGAAATTTCGTTTGTATGAAACTAAACATATAAGAAACGGAATTTACGGTTACCACAATTTCATCCGACAAGATTGTCTACGAAGTTTAGCAAAATCTACCCCATACCCGCAATATAACAAGTATAACTAAGAAGACATCGAAGATATAACTCCAGGGATTGGTGGCTTACCTTTGGAAGAAGAAGAATAGTGAAGATAGTTGACGGGTTCACAAGAACTACGAGGAGAACGAGAAGTGACTTGAACGACTTGGATAATCTTCACCGAAGCTCAAGAATCTACCTCCTCAATGTTAATACAAGTGTTTAAGGCTTAAGAACCGGGTATAGGGCTAGGAATTTCTCCAAGGGTAGTAGTGACTTGGTGTTGGGACGTGCAAATGAAGAAGGGAGTTATCATTTTATAAAACTGGATTTAGATAACGTTCGTTAACGATAAGAGTGTTACGTACGTAAGGTGTATTACGTACGTAACAGTGCGATGACAACGTACGTAAGGAACTAACTGTCCGAAATGTGCCCAAGTGTTACGTACGTTAATTCTTGGGCATTACGTACGTAACAAACAATTGACTCGTTTGTCATCTAGCCCGCCGAAAGTAGCCTGTCCATGTCAAAGGAAGATTAAGGCCGGGAGACCGACCTACCCGTTACGCACGTAATGTGGCCGCCTTAACGACGTAACCATTGAAATTTAGCGTACTTTTGGCATGGGTTATAGCGTCGTTAGATGTAAATTTTAGCCTCAAACACATTCTAACCATCTCGGTGACCATCCCTTCCGTCACAACAATTATCGGGGAACAAGACGTTGGCCACCGTCATATTCGCACCGACGATCGTCTCACGGCATCAAGGTGTGTCACCCTCGTTTCGTTCACATTGTACAATTATATAGCACTCAATGGAATACATAAATAGAAATGACGTCATATTACCAAACATTCATACAGTACAAAGTAATCAAGCATGGAATACCGGAGGTATTACAACTGCAGATAGGAACCGTTAGCGTGCGCTGACATTTGAGTCTAGCATGCGCTAGCTTTGTATTTTGTTCATCTTTTTGCATCTTCGTCTGCTTCGTTGCTTTGCTTCGCTTCTTTGTTGTTTTGCTTTGTTTAGCAACTTCATCATCAAAACTCTATTAATGAATATGTGGAATCAATATTCCAACAATCTCCCCCTTTTTGATGATTACAAAACAACCCTTGAATTGGATAAAACCTGTAAAATTAGAGTATATATATTTATACGTATCAAAGTTTTCGGCTTTGATCGTTTTTTTAGTTTCTCCCATCTTTTCTTTTCCGTTTCTCATTTCTCAACTCCTTCGTTTCTCCCCCTTTTTGTATACTTTATTTTTCTCCTTTTCGACTTCTTTGATTTTATTATTTTCTCCTCCTTTCTACTTTTTATTTTTCTCATCATTACTTCCATGACGCTTTTTATCTGATTGTACTCCTTCTCCCCCTTTTTGTATTCAGCAAAAAGTGTAAAAAATATACCAATTGAATATAAATATGCATGATAACAATTAATGATGAATAATATATGAATACGGGTATAACTCCCCCTAAAATTATTATCTCCCCTTTAAAAAAAATTACTCCCTCTGGGTAAAATACCAATTGTTTAAAAATTAATTTTTGGGGATCCAACCTATAGTTGGTTTTTCTTTCGACACATAGACGATATTTGGAATAAAAGTTCCTTTGGGAATCCAAATTTTCTTAGTTTTTATCATCCGTCGTGGGCTTTTGCAATTCGAAATATGATGCCCAATTTTTAAACATTTCCCACAATGGGGTATTTTAAAATTTATGGATTCATTTTTAGAACGAGGTTTGAATCTCAACCCTTGTTTATTCAAAGTGTATTTTTGAACCGAGAGCATATTTTCAAATTTATCATTTCTGAGAGATAATTTCTTCGTTAATATCATAAGATCATTCTTCAAAATATTTTCGTTTTCAACGCATTTTGAATGATCGGTTTCGAGAAATTTTCCCTTTTCAAGAATTTTGGAAATTTCAATTTCCAATGATTTATTTTTCGCTTGGAGGGATTTAATCTTGGATAAAGCATTTTGAAAATACGTATGCAATAACTCAAATGTTTCAAATAACTCATCTTGAAATGACGTACTTACCTGGCCTTCGACGTCGCTTTCGTCAAGTGAACTACGTGCCATGAGAGCGAGATTTTGATTGAAATCATCATCTTCATCTTCATCGCTCTATGTTGCTTGACTTGTTCCTTCGTGAGTTGCCTCTAACTTTTTCCAAATTTCTTTGGTACTATTACACGAGGAAATACGATCGAGATCTTCCGGATTTAAGGCACAATAAAGCATTTGCGTTGCCTTACAATTTTGGTCGTCGTTCTCCCAATCTATATCATCATATTCTTCGAAACTCTTTATAGTCCTGTTAGAATTCGTGGGAATTTTCGGACCTATACATATGATCTTTCAAAGCTCAATATCATAAGCTCGGATGAAGATTGACATCTTCCTTTTCCACTTCATATAATTTGATCCATCGAAGAATGGAGATTGATTTGACACAAGATCTTCATTTGGAGCAAATTGGAATGCCATTTGGATCGTCTCCTCGGATGTTAAGCTATTTATTGAAGGTACCACTCTGATACCAATTGTTGGAGCAATTTCGGTATTAGCGCCGTTGTGCGGAAGCGTAAATATAAAGGTGCGGAAAATAAATCGACACACGGATTTATAGAGGTTCGGCCAAACGTGCCTACGTCCTCTCTCGTTATCTTTTTCTATAGGCTTAAGATATAAACCTCTGCACCTCTCTTCTATCGGTCGAGAGATTACCGTTACAAGCTCGTCTTCTATCGGTCTGAGTAAACCGTACAATCTTTCTTCCATCGGTCGAGATATTACCACTTGTACTTGTCTTTTTGTCGGTCCAAGTTAAACTGTTTTCCTTTTCTATTGGACAAGGAATCAACCACTCTAGCTTTCTATCGGTACTAGATTAACCTCACTAAGATAGCGATTGCGATTCTAACAATGCCGGATCCTTGATCCTAATAACACCGAATCTAATCGTATCTTTTCTTTTTCTCTCTATTGTATGATTTAGTGTATCACACTCAATCACTCTCAATTTAAGCTCAAGAACAACAACTATAATGTTTACAATAATATCTCAAGTGTATATGGTTTGCTCAATGTTGTTATCTGGTTTAATACCAAGGATGTGGTATTTATAGCCTTCTCCATCAAACTAGCCGTTGGCCTATTTTGACTTATTAGCGTGCGCTAGTCTTTTTCATTAGCGTGCGCTATCGCTTGTTGCGTGCGCTAATGTCTGTTTGCGTGCGTTAATTGCTTGTAACTTCAGTCCAGTGGCTACTGTCCATGATAGTTAGCGTGCACTAACATTTTCTTGTAGCATGCACTAATCTTGCATCATTGCATGCATCATATATCCGTTTATACTTTTTGACTTTGGTGCAGCATCTTCCAACAGATTGATTGACTTGAATTCAAACTCCTTAGCATGCGTTATTCCTCATCATTAGCATGTGCTATGATTTCGTCAATGCTTATTTCATTCTGTGTTTGAATGTCTTCACAATGGTAAATAGCCTTCGATAGTGTGCCTTAATGTTCATGTGTAGTGTGCGCTATCTTCACCAGATGACTTGATTCAGGTAGCTTTGAACTTGACTGAACTGCAGATAGGACCCGTTAGCGTGCGCTAACTTTTGAGTCCAGCGTGTGCTAGCTTTGTATTTTGGTCAGCTTTTTGCGTCTTCGTCTGCTTCGTTGCTTTGCTTCGCTTCTTTGTTGTTTTGCTTTGTTTAGCAACTTCATCATCAAAACTCTATTAATGAATATCTGGAATAAATATTCCAACAATCTCCCCCTTTTTGATGATTACAAAACAACCCTTGAATTGGATAAAACTTGCAAAATAAAAGTATATATATTTGTACGTATCAAAGTTTTCGGCTTTGATCGTTTTGTTAGTTTCTCCCATGTTTTCTTTTTCGTTTATCATTTTTCAACTCCTTCGTTTCTCCCCCTTTTTGTATACTTTATTTTTCTCCTTTTCGACTTCTTTCATTTTATTATTTTCTCCTCCTTTTTACTTTTTCCCGTCATTACTTCCATGACGTTTTTTATCCGATTCTACTTTCATGGCGCTTTTTATCCAATTGTTGGAGCAATTTCGGTATTAGCGTCGTTGTGCGGAAGCGTAAATATAAAGGTGTGGAAAATAATTCGACACACGGATTTATAGAGGTTCGGACAAACGTGCCTACGTCCTCTCTCGTTATCTTTTTCTATAGGCTTAAGATATAAACCTCTGCACCTTCTTCTATCGGTCGATGGATTACCATTACAATCTCGTCTTCTATCGGTCCGAGTAAACCGTACATTCTGTCTTCTATCGGTCGAGATATTATCGCTTGTACTTGTCTTTTTGTCGGTCCAAGTTAAACCGTTTTCCTTTTCTATTGGAAAAGGAATCAACCAGTCTAGCTTTCTATCGGTACTATATAAACCTCACTAAGATAGCGATTGCGATTCTAACAATACCGGATCCTTGATCCTAATAATACCGAATCCAATCGTATCTTTTCTTTTTCTCTCTCTTATATGATTTAGTGTATCACACTCAATCACTCTCAATTTAAGCTCAAGAGCAACAACTATAATGTTTACAATGATATCTCAAGTGTATATGGTTTGCTCAATGTGGTTGTCTGGTTTAATACCAAGGATGTGGTATTTATAGCCTTCTCCATAAAACTAGCCGATGGCCTGTTTTGACTTATTAGCATGCGCTAGTCTTCTTCATTAGCGTGCGCTATCACTTATTGCGTGCGCTAATGTCTGTTTGCGTGCGTTAACTACTTGTAACTTCAGTCCAGTGGCTATTGTCCACGACAGTTACCGTGCGCTAACCTTTCCTTGTAGCATGCGCTAATCTTGCATCATTGCATGCATCATATATCTGTTTATACTTTTAGATGTTGGTGCAGCATCTTCCAACGGATTGATTGACTTGAATTCAAACTCCTTAGCATGCGCTATTCCTCATCATTAGCGTGCGCTATGATTTCGTCACTGCTTACTTCATTCTGTATTTGAATGTCTTCACAATGGTAAATAGCCTTCAATAGCGTGCGTTAATGTTCATATGTAGCGTGCGCTATCTTGACCAGATGACTTGACTTCAGGTAGCTTTGAACTTGACTTAACTGCAGATAGGACCTGTTAGTGTGCGTTAACGTTTGAGTCTAGCGTGCGCTAGCTTTATATTTTGTTCAGCTTTTTGTGTCTTTGTCTGCTTCGTTGGTTTGCATCGTCTCTTTGTTGTTTTGCTTTGTTTAGCAACTTAATCATCAAAACTCTATTAATGAATATGTGGAATAAATATTCCAACAACTGCTGCACCTTAGCGCGCGCTATACCACTACATAGTGTGTGCCAATCAATGTTCCCACCCAGTCCAGTAGCTTATGGACTGTTTTTGCACTTCCAGTTAGCGTGCGCTAACTGTGTCTCGACATGCGCTAGCAATCTCAAGTAGCGTGCGCTATATCTAGGCCACAACGTGCGCTATTCTCACTGCACATGCAGTAGGATCGCACCAAAACTCATAACGACACTCCAAAAAGGTATGAGTGAGTAATACGAAAGAAGTTCCCCAAAACTTTGAAATTTACGAAATGGCACGTAGGACCAAAATATCACGATACTGTAACACCCCCAATCCGCTCTGGGATATTACACGCCGTAGAACCTTTCCTCAAGGATCTACCAGGCTGGTAACAACATTGAACATCTCAACAGTGCCTTTAAGGCTAAAATGACTAAGTAGACCGATTTGGTCTTTCAATAAATACATACAACTCAATCACAACACTTGCTTACGTAGGGGTCCAATACAACACACTCCCGTACAATGGGAAAAGAATACTACAGCAGAAATAAGATACAACTAAACTGATACGACATCATACAGGTCCTCGTGTGATTAGTATTGTTCATCTTTCATCATCCTTCATGCCGACCCTGTGCTATGCTCCCCAAAACCTGAATGCAATATAGACATCCACCCCTGGATTACTCGAGGGTTAGCAAAATTCCACTATTTTGCTAGTGCAAGAACAAAGTGAAATATACGAGTCATACAATTCAAGTTCCGAGAATAACAATAACCAGGAATCCTCAAAGATTCAAACATAACGAAAAATACTTCCCGAGGCAAGAATTGAGTAAAACTTTCCAGAAACCGAAGGATCATAATTCAATGGAAACAATTTACAACTGGTTTAATATGACATCAGTAGTTTTAATAGAAAACAATTTAAGATTTCCGAATCCTACTCTTTCCAAAATCAACAGCAGTCACAGCCCAAAGGTTTTGTTTTCACAAATAAAACCAACAACAATTCACAGGGTTAAAACCCATGTCACGTGTCCTCGACGGACATAAAAATCAACACAACATAATCACCCAAGAAATGCAAATCTTGGTCAACGAATACAACACTAACTCCTGAATCTAGGGCTATACCATTGGATTCCCTCGAGGCCTCACCGGATCCTCCCGAGGTGAGCAAAATACATTCACAAATCATATATCACACCGTGAACACCTGCCACGTCACATCACACTCATACCACCGTGATCACTTGCCATGTCATCTCACGGTTGGATCAATCACTTGTTGTCTCCTGACCATATAATCGCATGCCATATGTCACCACAGGTCTTATCATCTCACGGTTAGATCAATCACCTGTTGCATCCTGACCACATGATCACAAACCATGTGTCACCGTAGATTGTCTTAGGCTCTCACGGTTGGATCAATCACTTGTTGCATCCTTACCACATGATCACATGCCATGTGTCACCTTAGACCTTCGACCATATCCACACCAAGGATATCCAAACAATTCACTCAAAGGCAACAAACACAAGGCACGACACCATTGTCAAATCACAACGTACCAAAATGAGATGTGTGAATTTTGATACTATTCCATGTTCTTTTAAGAAATCATCAAATTCGGTACTCATGTATTCGTATCTTCGGTCTGACCGAAGTGCCTTAATATGAGGACCAATTTGATTTTCGACTAGAGCCTAACATTCCTTGAATTTCTCGAAGGCTTCGAATTTGTGCTTCATCATGTACACAAAACTATACCTAGTATGATCACCAGTGAACGTGATGAAGTAATGATATTAGTCTCGTGCTGCTTCTAAAGCACCACATACATCGGTATGAATCAGCTCTTTCAAAAGTCCCTGTAAAGGGGGACTTAGTCATTTTGCCCTTAAGACAAGATTCACAAGTAGGATAGGGATCAGATTCCAATCGACCCATGACTCCATCTTTTTCCATCTTATGAATTTTGGTCTGGCCAACGTGACTAAGCCTAAGATGCCACTTTAATTCTTGGTTATTTTCATCTCCACCACGCTTTCGATTCATAGTATTCATAACTATTTTGTTTTGTAGATTTAGATTATAAAGTCCATTCAACAATGTAGCAGAACCAACAAATTTATTTCTAAAATAAATTTTGCAACTGCCATCACCAATTAAAAAGTGAAAACCTTTCCTGTCCATGGCTGGAATGGATACAATATTTTTATGCTCATTAGAGACACCAATACATCATCTAATGTGAAAACAAAACCGAATTCTAAATCCAAAAGAAGTGATCCTATATCAGTAGCCTCGACACTATATCCACTTCCGACTGTTCTTCCCCAGCTCCCAGCTGCATACTTTGTTCCAAAACCTGATTCACAATGCAAATGTGAGAACTAGCACCTGAATCCAATATCCATGAAGTCGTATAAACAGTAGCAGAACAATTTGTTTCCAAAATTAAAAGTTTTGTACCTAAAGTACCATTAAGCTAAGGACAGTCCTTTCTCCAGTGGCCTAGCACACCGCATTTAAGGCACCTGTCCGTTGGCTTAGCCTTACTTTCCTTCAGAACCATTGGGGCCTTGCCCTTTCCCTTTCCGACCACAGCTCTAGGCCTTAGTTGTTTCTTGTTTTTTCTTATTCTTGTTATTGGACCTCTGAGGCCCAGAAGAAATAACAAGTGTAGCCTCCTTCAGCCTTGGTGTCTTCATACGAGACTGAGCGGTTGATAATTTGTTCATTAATCCTGCTAGATTGCAAGCAATCTCATTGCAGTTGACGTTCATGACGAATTGTGAGAAGGAGTTGGGTAGAAATTGAAGGATGAGATCGATTTGGAGGGAAACATGCATCCTAAAATTGAGAGCTTCCAATATCTCGTTCATAGAGATCATCTTGAGGACATGGTCCCCAAATTTCTCTCCTTCCTTTATCTGAGCTCCAAACAGCTGCTTCGATATCTCATATCTAGTTGTTCGGCTATGCTCCCCATAGAGTTCGGTCAGATGGGCCAGTATCTGCCTAACAGAAGTCATTGTCTTGTGTGCTCTCTGCAGCTCATTAGTCATAGATCCCATTATAAAGCCACGGACTCTGACATCATCTTTGACCCATTTCTCATGGGTTTCAACCTCCTCCTGATTAGACCTGGTCCGAGTAGGAGCCGGTGGGATAACCTCCTCCAAGACGTATCCAAGTGGTTCCATAATAAGGACTATCCTCAGATTTCGGAGCCAGTCGACAAAGTATGGTCCGGTTAGGTTGTTGTTTTCACGAAGTATTGCAAGTGGATTCATTGTCATTTTTGAGATATTAATTCTGCAGGAAGTAAATCAGATTTAATTAGTGTTATATGCTATGATCCGAGTAGAATAAAGGACTTCCAATATTCGTGACTCGGCTCCCACTAAATTTATCGGAAAAATAGACTCCCATGTGAAAAAAAGGACGTCATCATGTGATCAACTTCTTAGTGATCAAGTTCTTTATGAAATTAATAGAGGGCAACCCATATGGTTTATGGTCTATTAGCTTCACAAAGTGGTGTCCAACACCAACCCATCTAATGGATGATTTGATCTTTCTTTTACCCCTACTTCACTTGCCCTCAACCCATACGATTTCTATGGCTCGCTGAATTATCTAGGTTTAAATCATCAACTCCTATCAGTCTGACAATTGAATCTTACCCGGCAACCCATGCGGTTTCTAGTCATTTGATTTGTCACAAATGAAGGCATCTAATGCACTCTAAGAATTTATCGACCTACCCCAAAATACTACCTCGACATACTCGGAAGCATAGCATTTCAGTTTAGGTTTCAATCTTCCAAGAGTTTGATGCAGGGTAGGACACCTTGCACCCTATACAACATAGTGTTTGTTAAGTGGGAGTATTTTGCGATTAATATTACACTTTGCACATTAATACATTTATAGCAATTTTATATTCATACAATATGAATAAAGTAACAACCTAGTTGCTACCAACATGTAGTTCATGGACCTTTCCTAAATATTGGGCCAAGGGAATGACCCAATCAAAACAAGGAAGTAAAATAAATCTTGAATCGACTTCTTCATGATGGATCATCTTGGGCCACCGTCTCGGAAATACTATCTATTACATTTGAATAATTTGCATCGTATACAAATATTCTAGTAAATAAATAAATTAGCTCAAAACCGGCCTTTACAACCCAATCGAATAATAATGATTCAAAAATTAAGTCTATGAACTACATCCCCATCACATAAATATGTCAAACACACAACAAGTAATGGTATGAATTAATCCAATTAATTTAACAATAATTGACTGTTTAATTTCGTCCGTAGTAAACCCTTAAAATATTTTCTTTAAATTTTGCAATCATCAAAATTCCTAATTTAATGATTTATTCAAATTAAACATTATATAATATTGAGAAGATATAGAGTATGCCTTTGATTCTCAAGACCTAGAAGAGAAGATGAAGAAAAACTTTTCTCTCTTTTCTGTAAGTTCTCTAGTGAGGTTTATGTGCAAAAAGAGTGATATTATATAAAAATATCTTGGCAAGCTTTTCAAAGTATTATCCCCATATATTATTCATTCACATGCAGATTATGACAAAAGTCGCCAAGCATGCGAGTGCCTGCATAAATGGATGGCCAAAATGGACTATTTAAATGGTCCAACCATTTAGTCCGTGTTCTGGACCCCGTGAGTCGAGCCCGATAGATAAACCTCGGTTCGTCACTTTGTATTTAAATTAATTAATAAATCTAATTAGTTAATTATATCAAATACCATATAATTAATTTTTCCAAGAAATAATTATATTTGAATTAAATTAATTATTCAGTAATTATTTAATCCATATGACCGATTTAATTTATCAAATAAATTAAATTCAATTAGACATCTAATGTCCAATATTTATTAAGAGAGAATAGGCATAATTTAATCCATCATTAATCCTGTATGCGTGACTCTGTAGGTTCGTCTCAGTCGGCAATGGGAGGATCCAAAGAGTGTGAGGAACACATAGCCAATCTGTGGCTAACACCACAACCCAACTGAGAATGAATGATGGGAATCATTCCAAAACCTGTTATGAATATCGTATACGTATAAACACTTCAATCATATGTCCCGATCAAGCTTTAGGGTCACGATTAAGTCAAACCCTATCTATACTTGACTCCATGCATATGTAAGTGTAAATCAAGATCACAGAACTCTCGTGTATCAAATACAACTAGTTCAATCGCTTTGGCGAAAGACTTTTGATCTCATTTGCCACTAACCGCATATGACATTATCATGTTCACTTACAGGAGAAAGAATCCTTTCTTGGCATACAGTAAAGACTGCTACTTGCCCATTAAGTTGTACTTCGAGGTTGATCCCTACCAACAGGTGAATGAATCGAACTATTCTAATGACTAACTTAATGAACAAGCACATCTTCTACTTAACCCTCAAGTCAAATGTTCACGCATACCTATCATAACCTTACGATTCAGTCATTGACTATCCTAGAGTGAAATCCATGTGACCGAATCGAGGTGAGTCATATCCGAATATATTAATCCAATTAATATACCCATACCGAATGCTCCCACTACTCCTGAATGAAGACATGCACATGTTCAAGCATGCGATATACAAGTCTTCCTAAAATAACTTAATGCCCAATTAAGTTTTATCATTTTCCCGATAAGTTAAGCTTTTGAGTTCTGAACACTTCCAGTGTAAGACTCCTTACGGACATCATTTCTATTTATTTACCAAATCAAGAACGCCAATGATATACAATAAATAAAGAAATAATCACTGCCTTTTATTAATGAATACATAATCACATATAGATTCCCTAACTCTTTTATCATCTGAGTGGCATTCGAGGGCATACGCTAACAATACTCCCAATTACAAACACTAAGTTATAAAGGTTTCGAGGTTTCCTACACTCCATCAAACTCATGAAAAATTAAAATCTAAACCGAAATATTATTCTTCCGAGTATTTCGGGGTAGTATTTTTGGGGAAGGTTGATAAATTCCTAGTGTGTATTAGATGTATTCGGTTGTGACAAATCAAACCCCTAGAAACCGTATAGGTTGCGAGTGAGATGCAGTTATCAAACAGGTATAAGTTGACGGTTTAAACTTAGATAGTTCAGTGAGCCACATATACCATATAGATTGAGGGCAAGTGAACTTAGGGTAAACAAAGATTGAAGCATCATTAGATTGGTTGGTGTTAGACACCACTTAATAAAGAATGGTACAATAGAAACGGAATGGGTTGCGCTCTATTAAACTTTATAAAGAACTCGATCACCACTGTGAATTCAACCATGACATTTGAATTTCACATGGGAGTGTATAATGTCGATAAAATAGCGGGAGTCGAGTTATGATTAAAGAAAATCCTTAAATTCTTTACTCGGATCATAATTAAACAATTACTAGTGAATCTAAAATTATTCTCTGCAGTTAACAACAACACTCTTTCAAAATGACAATGAACCTACTCACAATTTTACTTGAGAAGAAATCTCTTACTGGACCCAACTTTGTGGACTGGCTCCACAATCTGATGATAGTTCTCAGTATGGAGACGCTGGGCTATGTCTTAGAGCTGAACCTCCCACCGGATCCTCCAAGGACCAGGGCTAGTCAGGAATATGTTGATGCCCATGAGAAAAGTGTTAAAGTTGATGTCAGGGTCCGAGGTTTCATGATGGCCTCAATGGGAAATGAGCTTGAGAGGGATCATGAGAACATGCCCTCTTCGAGGGCAATTCTGGCACATCTTACTGAGCTGTATTTGGAGAACAGTTGAACCGCTTTATATGAGATACCGAAGCAGTTGTTTGGTGCTCAGATGAAGGAAGGAGAGAAAGTTGGGATCACGTCCTCAAAATAATATCTATGATCGAGAGATTGGAGGCTCTTAATTTTAGTATGCACGCTTCTCTCGAGACTGACCTTATCATATAGTCAGTTTCTGACTCATTCTCTCTATTTGTAATGAACTTCAACTGCAATGATATTGATTGTAACTTAGATGGGCTGATGAACAAACTGAGTACGCCACAGTCTTAGATGAAGACTAGGCTGTAGGAGGCTGCTCTTGTAATTTCTTCGCAGCCTTAGAGATCCAAGAATAATAAGAATAAGGGCAAGAAGCATTTCAATCCCAAAGGGGGATATATAAAGATAAGGGCAAGGCCCCAATGTTTCCTAAGAGTAAGGTGGCCAAGAAGACAGATTCTTGCCTCACCTGCGGTGAGCTAGGCCAATGGAGGAGGCACTGTTCAAAACTTGACCGCAATGCACCTTCATGTACGTAACTACTAGATAAACGAATTGTTGTGTAACTGTTTATTTTATTTCTTAGATACTTGATTCTGGTGCGATTTATCATATATGTACAAATGAATCAGGATCTGGAATGAAGTAGGAAGCTTGGAGCTAGAGAAGTGATGGTGACAGTCGGCAGTGGACATAGTGTTGAGGTTACTGATATCGGATCACTTATGTTGGATTTAGAATCCAGTTTTGTTATTACTTTGGATGATGTACTTGGTTTGTAGCACCATATTCTAGAAAAATAATTCTTCTAATTTAAAAAAAAAGAATAAATAAATATTTGCAGCAGAAATAAATTTTAAAAAAACTAGTATTCGCAAATAATATTCTCGAGTCATCATTAAAACAAAAACACACTTTGACGTGAAGTTAAAATAATTCGAACACTTGTTCATAAAGCATATTTAGGACATTCGATGTGCCTAGATTTGTAATTGTCACATATAAATAAAGTTATTTGATATCATTTATTTCTCGTTGATTATTATAATGTGTGCATGTTTTAATATTATAATAATAGAATAATAGTTATTCACGAATAATAAGATTATTCAAATGTCCTTGGTACAATCTCGATGAGTAGAGACTCAAGTGATTAATATATTAGTATAAGTTTGATTTATAATCATAGGATGACTATGCGTATGGTACGGATCAATCTTATGGGTATTGGTTGGAGATCTAATACTAGACAGGCCCGCATTGAGATCACTGCATGGAAATGTCATAAGTGAATCTCAATATAATAGTTTGTCAATAAATACTTGAACCTGAGATTTTCATAGAGTCCAACATGATAACTGCTATGCCTTGACGTAATCCAACATCATCTAAAACATGGTGATCATACAGGTTAGCGATCAGGATGAGTGGGAGTCAGGTAGAGGGCAATGAATAATCGATATGGGGATTTGTCCATCTCCTTAGTGAGAGAGATATCTGCTGGGCATCTCGATAAGTAGGACTGAAGGAAATGCATGGCCATGCTCAAATGAAGAGTGATTTGATTCAATCAGTCTACTTAAGATCGAGAAAGCATTTGAAAATAAATAAGTATGACACACTCCATGACTTAGTTCAAATATGATATCGCATGACAAAGGGATTTGACACGTTAAAAGGTTTAATGGACTATTAACTTATATTATTTGGGTAATCATAATGTCTTGCTAGAGGCCACTTATGTTTGTTGTTTAATAAGGTATTAAATAATTGCAAACATAATAAAGGCATTTTGGGTCGCACGTACGACAATTATAGACAAGTGGGAATAAATATTAACTGGGAATAATAAATATAATATTGGATATTATATTTATAAGGAGATTAAATAATAAGTAATATATAATATTGGATATTATATATATTTTATTATTTAATAAGTTGAGGGGCAACTAATCAAATACTAGAGTTTGACTCTAGGGTTTACTTAGTATAAATATAATGCCTTGGACAAGGAGTTGTCATAAGAAATCAAGACACAAAATCGCCCCCCCCCTTCCAAGGAGAGAGAAAAAATTGGCCCCTTATCTTACAGTAGGAGAACAACGTCGGTCATCTGATCTTCTTCCCTTAGTTGATCTAGATCGATAGTACAATCCTTCTAGTAAGGAATTTGTGTTATACTATTCATCAATATTATTCGTAAGGATCTAGCAATCTGGCTTGTGGAATTGTTCGTGTGTGGATCACCCAAACAGGAAGGAGATATTCATCTGCTTCTAGTCCGGTTCAGATCCATTCTTCAAATTAAGGTAATTCGATGAACTCTTAATAAATAAATTAAATTACTGCATGTAGATCCTCGTCTGGGTTTTTCGTTTATTTATTCTGCGGCGTTTTACTCAATTTTATTATATTAGATACACGTAAAACCCATCTGTGGTATCAGAGTCAACTTGCATGTAATTTAATTGTTTATGTAGAACATGTTTATGTGTAAATTATGTTCTTGATTATGTTTATAAAATATAGATTTTATAAAATAATTTTTTGGTTTAATTTGATTAAATCGGATCGTCAAAAATTAATTTTCTGGATTGTTTTCGCAATAATCTGCTCCAGAACTGTTCTGGAACAGGTCTGGTCTGAGACAGGTCGGGTCGGGTCCAGGTCGGACTTGGACCCGTGGGCCATTTTAATTGGCAAAATTTTTTATGCAAAACAAGGGATTCGATCCCTGGTCGTCCGCATACCGGGCAGCCGTATTACCATGTGGTCTGCAGGTTTTGTTTGTCGAATTATACACTGATGTTGTATAAAAGGCAGGAGATCTGTTTTAAATATTGCAAAATAATTCCGCAAAACTCGGGATTCGATCCCGAGTTTTTCGGCTTTCCTCCCGCCCAACTTACCATCTCGGCCACGGATTGTTTTGGAGATTTTCATGGAACAGTATATTTAAACCTAGTTTTAAAAGTCCGAAGAATACTCAAAATGATTTGTTGCGGAAAGGATTCGAACCCGCGTGGTTCTGTTGCAGGACCTCTGACCGGACCAACTGGGTTGCAGGTCTGGATATTCGATTTTTGACATAGTTTTAAGTTATTATCTGATTGTCAGACAGATTGATTATTTAGTATATTACATGCTTTATTAATTATTTGATAATTATTTATGGTATGTGTATGGTGTATGGCATGACTATAAATTGACCAATGTGATTGGATAATTTATTTTCTTATGGGTTGGTTTTACGACCTGTGTGTCATTTAATTTTAATGGGTTTTACGGCCTGCGAGTCGTCTATTTAAATTATTTATTATTTACGGCCTGCGTATCGTTTGCACCTCTTGTAATTTAATTTACTAGTGCAGTGTTAAATTTCATTAATGTAATGAAGACAAGAAGGACGTGAATGACGGACTCGAGGAGCGATTGATCGCGTATGACATTCCAAGGAGTTGGGAAGATCAATGAAGACCAATTGCAACCTTTTAGATTGACTCTTGTGATTTTCACATTGGCTCATGGAAATCACGTTAGGAATTATGGTCATGATATACACGGTCCTATGCTTTTATTTGTCATGTGATGCGATGTATGTTTAAATTTATGCATGTATGTGATGCTATGTATGTTTAGATGTATGTTAGCAAACATAGACATTAACATAAGATAAAAATCCCTTGTTAAATTTTTTAAATGCCGTTCATTTGAAAAACACCTATAAAGACTTCGATCATCTTGAGTGGGTCATGCCAAAGCTGGGCACTTGGATTATCTTAGTAAGGTAGGATGGGTAATGGTGATACCTATGTGTTTTCATGAACTAATAATTCAAAAGAGTTTTGAACCTTAAGGCATAAGATGGGATTATAACATGCTTGGGCATAAGATGCCAAATCCCATGAATATAATCTAAGAGTTACATGTGATGTAATCGATAAAGAGTTATCGACCTAAAGTAGCTCAATTCTAGGCGTCATGCCAAAGCTGAGTTTAGGATTGTGCAAAATGAGATCTTAGCCCACTAAAATTACAAATATTGTAAAATTGAAGGTACTTTGTTTTAGTGGGAGTATTTTTTGAGAAATAAAAAATGTGACTAAATACTTTGCATATTGAATTTCGTAGATAATATAAAATGGCATCAATCAACACGTCCACCATTTCACTGCGATTAGTCCTTGAGAAGGACAAGCTCAAAGAAAACGGCAGCAACTATCTGGATTGGATCCGGAGCTTGAGAATAGTTCTCAAGCAAGAAAGAAAGATGTATGTTCTTGAGGAAGAAATTCCTGTTGAGCCAACTGACAATGCAAACAAAGCAACAAAATACAAATGGAAGAAACATTGTGATGATTCCATTGATGTCAGTTGTCTAATGTTGGCTACCATTTGTCCAGAACTTCAGAAAAATCTAGAGGAGATGGAGGCTTATGAGATGAATGCTCACCTCAAGGAAACTTTCTCGAAGCATGCTAGGCAAGAGAGGTATGAGACCTTTCAAGCCTTATATGCTTGCAAGATGGTTTAGGGGACATCTGTCAGCGCTCATGTACTCAAGATGAATGGATATATTGATCATCTTGAAAGGCTTGGTTTTCCACATTCTAAGGAGCACTCCACGGATGTGATCCTAAACTCATTGCCCGAAAGTTTCGGTCAGTTCATTATGAACTATAATATGAATGAGATGGAGAAGTCCATTGTTGAGCTGCATGGGATGCTTAAAACGGCTGAGCAGAATATTAAGAAGAAACTAAGCTAGTGCTGATAGTCAGCAAAGGGAAGTCCTTTAAGAATAAAGGCCAATTTTCAAGGCTAAAGCTCCCAAAGATGGAAATTTCAATCATTGCAATAAACCAGGACACTGCAAAAGAAATTGTAAGATTTACTTGGAAGAGCTAAAACGTACCAAGGGTAGTGAGACTTGTAACACCCCTAAGTTATTCAGGGTATATTACAGCGCCGTGAACCCCACCGTGGACCCACAAGGCTAATCATACGCGGAACTATAAAACTTCACCGAGAAGGTCCAAATACAATGAAATGAAAGACGATACAAAGGGTATTCAAACTATGTCCAATGTATCCAAATACATCACAGTACAAAATCAAAACCTCGGCAGCACAGGCCGGAACATCAAGGAAGACTGAAAACAAACAATACTCGAGTATTCAATAACCATTCCTATACAAAAACACTGAATGGAGGAACACAAAACATAACCGGAGATAAGACACAGTATCACGCTTGCCCATCATCTTTATGCCGACTCGATACCTACCTATCCGCTCTCCTGGAACCTGAAATACATAAAAAGTATTTCCCCCATAAAGGGGTTAGCCATCAAATAGCTAGTGCAAGTATATCAAGTATGAAACGCAATACTCCTCGACAATAAAGTAAAGGTAACCGTCAATTCATCAATTCAAGACTAGTATTCCGGAATAACTAAATCTCATAGCATCACATCAATACATACATGGTCAACTGTGGAACCGCACCAGAGGCTATGGAACCCTCAGGGGACCCGTCGTCCCGCCCCAGAGTGGTTAACCCAAATTATCCGTGGAATCGCACCAAAGGCTACGAAACCCTCAGGGGACCTGTCGGCCCGCCCCAGAGTGGATATAAACAATCATGCCATTCATATATCTTACTTTTAAAGTTGAGAACGTACAATCATAAATATATACTTGCCTTTGAGACATCGGGAAATTGAACGGAAAAGAGTATGAGTTCGGTAGGTCCAAGAACGTGCTTCCGGCACCTAAATAATTCGTAAGGGATATGAAAATCAACAATCCTTTCTCATAATTCCCGAAGAAACTCCCAAAACCCATTTACGATTCACGAAAATACAAGGGTAAACAACTAGAGGTTGGAAAATCACCAAAACCCTCACAAGTCCGAACACGGCACAAACTAATCCATAAAATCGTAGGGAAATCATGTATACAGGATAGTTACATCATAATCTCAAGGTTCTCAAGATTCAAAACGGATAAGTCGGACGAATCTAGGAAAACCCCCAAAATTTCCAAAAAATAGGGTTCTAAGGATTTTTACCTTGATTTGGACGATAGAATGGATTAGATGTTGTGTAATCCTTGTTTTCAAACCAAAGATGTTGATGTTTGAAGATGGATCGCTTCCAATCACCCAAAATCGCCTCTCCCGAGCTTCTCCCCTCGAAAATGAGTGAAGAGAATGAAAAATGATGAAATGGAAGTCAACTGTCCAATATATACTCGCCCAGTCTAGCGCACGCTATGCCTCGATTATTAGCGTACGCTAGCAAGGTCACCGGGTAGTCTAGTGGCCTCTGCCGCCCCCTTTAGCGTGCGCTAATCGCCTTATCTTAGCGTGCGCTAGCCAAAAATGGTGTCCAAAAACTGGAGTCCAGAACCTACTGTCCTCTGCCCTGCTCGAGTCTTAGCGCGCGCTACCGCTATGGCTTAGCGTGGGCTATGCAGCTTTTATAGCATGCGCTATCCGAAGACTAATGTATGTAACTTGATAGTCCAGAAAACCTGACAACCACACTGCCTCTACCAACCAGCCCGTTAGCGTACGCTACGGATAGATGTTAGCGCGTGCTACTGACCACGAATAGCATGCGTTAACAAAATCCTAGCGCGCGTTAACTGCCACTCCAGAAAGCAGTATGAGTTACTGGTTCTGACCTGACTGGTCCCTTAGCGCGCGCTACGGCTCAAACCTAGCGTGCGCTACTCAAACGGAATTAGCGTGCATTAGCCTAGGCCTAGCGTGCGCTATTTCTCTAACCCAGAATACTTCCGCAAGGTTTAAACAACACGATTGTGATCCAAACAAGATACGAAACTCTATAACAATATCGACAACATCACCAAGAGTTTATCACTATAAGAATAAACGTCAAAGACTTCGGATAATATCCGAAGTAAAAATGTTATAATTACCGAAGTCTATGTTCGTGTAGTTAAAGGTATACTTTAGACTTCGCTTATTAGACGAAGTCTAATATCGTAATAACCGAAGTCTATCTCGGTTTTTAGAACCCGAATATGGGGGTTTGCGAAGTAAAAAAGGTCCTTCCACTTCAGTTATTTTATAATCGCTGAAGTGTATATTTCCTATTACACTCCTTTTTACTTCGCTTATTCTATTTTGTGTCGCTAATTATATATCTCTGACTTCGTTTTTTATCCGAAGTAAATAACCACATTGCATATTTCTTTTCAATTTGTAAATATAGAATACCTGTTGTACATAAACATTATCCACCCTATAAAAACCTCAATTCACAAGATCTCAACAACACAACCTCAAATACATCAATCAACCTCATTAAAAATCCAACAAACTCAAATCACAAGATCCCAATTCAATAACACAAGATCATAAGCATTGATAATAATAATAAACCACAATTTCATATATAAACGGCGGACTGTCGTACAAAAATGCCAAATATTCAGATTCACGTGATTCACAAGTTTGCATTGGGCATAACTATAATATGCCAACATCAAATAAACTTCCACAATGTCTACGAGACACATGCATAGGTCTAGCTAATGGACTGCACATTAACAAAACATTCACCATATTTACCCGATCAAACGACATGTTCTGATCTAACTATACCAACAGATATGCACCAGAGTACCAGTAGTGTTGCAACCAAGACCATACACATATAGTACTGATTTGAAACTAGACAAAGAACTTCCTGACAATAAAGCCAGCCTAAGCACCATCGACAAACGTGTAGACGAACTTGCTCCACTCGTTCCTGACTTCATCATACTCCTCCTGGGTGTAGTATTGGTCTTTGACTGAACCAGATGTTAAAAGTAGTTACATGTTTCATAGCAGAATGAAACCAAGCACATTTGTAGAAAGGCACCATTGGTGCATCTACAATAGCAAAACGTAACATATGATCAGGAGTTTATATGCACCTTACAGCTGTGCTCAAGTTTCTGATACTCAGCCTCCTCTTTCTTGATTACGAAAGGACTTTATCATGCATGTAAGTCTCATAATGTTTCTTATCCTGAATAAGAATTGTATGAGAAAAATCCAAAACCGCTTCAAGCAAAATAAGGAAAATAGCGAGAAAACAAATAGAAAGGAAAAGGAAAATGACCCCTTCGGCTGCATGTAGATCTTTCTCTATCATCATCGCTTCACGCCCGCTTACATTAATGCATCAACTTGACTTTGCTGAGTCTACATTGTAAAGATTGGGGCATGCAAAATAAATAACTACGAGGACTCTACATAATATAAATTGGGGCATGCGGAATAAATAACCACAAGGAGTCAACATAGTAATGGAGAACAAAAATAGTACCACAGAGATTTTCAAATGACACTTATCTTGAGCTTTCGCTCCTGCATCATTCACTCTACTCTCGAGCTTTTCCAGCAATGTTTCCTTTTCTCGTATTTCTTCATGCAATTTCTGCACGAAATTTCCGAGCCAATGAATAGATAAAACAAAAAATTTTATGATATACCCATGAGACAGACTAGAACTCTAGCTAAATACTAACAAAAACTACTCTAGAAAGAACAACAAAAGACAAGGAGACCAAATTCCAAGAAACAGACAGATATCTCTTGATGGAGCTCATCCACATTAGATGCAGGTGCAGCACTAGATTCCAAGGAGAGCGATTTTTTCACATCTTCCAGCTCAAATAACTTCGGCCTAATGATCCTCTCCAAGGTGATGCGCCTTTTCTAGAAGAATTTACAGTAAATAAATATCAGGAAAGCCAAGCAACAATTATAGAGAAACCAAGAAGAGCCTTCGGAATTACCCATGTCATGTATGAAATAAAAATAAATTCAATGAATTATATGACGCAAATATACTCTATCCGTCGCTTAAAGCTTTAGACTTACCCCTTTTTTTGTCCCTTTAGAAACTTTACATTTATCACATTTACACAATCAAATCAAACAACCATCTTTTACTTTTTAATCTCCACCACACACTCACTATTAACACTTTTTACTTTTTAATCTACACCACACATTTATCATCGTTACTTACACCAATCATTACCCAAAATACACTAAATATACACACTCTGTCAAGCTTTGAGTGGGACAGAGGGAGTATTAAATACCAGAAGAAAATACAAGGTATCTCAGGAAACATCCGCGAAAATCAAGCACATCTAGAAAGATCAATCACGAATACCATTCTTGGTATCCTGAAAAAGTTTTAACTGACATGATGCCATTGATCTTATTTTACATTTATAAGACAAGTCAAAAATCTATCTCAACTCAATAGTTATTTTAAGTGCAATACCACCTTTCCAATGAGGAAACAAAGATTATATGTTAGAGAAGACCAACTTCTTGAAAACATAAAGACCTTGGAGAAATGCTAATTATATATCTTCTCAGCATCTTTTAACCAACATTAATTGAGTTAACATGTCAGTAGTACCCCTGCGAGCTTAAGGAATATTACTATAGTTAAAATTCCTTATTGCCATCAATTTAGCAGAAAAAACCCTTTGAGATCCTAGAGAGTTGTATCATGATCATTGAGAACTTTTTATTACTGCAGTAGGGATTCGTTAAAAGCTCATTCAATTGTTCAATGCTATCACTATCCGTAGGATGTGTCCAAAACAGTTTAACAACAAAGGTTATCTCATGGAATGCGACAAAAGTATTCCAACAGCCAGAATATACCGCTACTCCCTAAAGTGACATCTTGGAGTTCTCTGCTGCCCTAATTTCACAGAAACGGTGGAACCGTTATTCACCAATACTTGGAATGTCAAGTTTCCCAACAGATTGCATCTACTTTTCACTCTTAACATGAGTACAGCTATAGTATTCCAACAGCCAGAATATATTGCTACTCCCTAAAGTGACATCTTGGAGTTCTCTCACGCTCTAATTTCACGAAATGGTGGAACCGTTATTCATCAATACTTGGAATGTCAAAGTTTCCAGCAGTTGCATCATTTTTCACTCTTAACATGCGTACTAAAGTTAGCTTCATTAAGTATTTATTAATAGAATAAGTAGTGGGCATAGTCTATGTCATAAAGAAGAATAATTGGTGGCAATGAGGGCACCTTTACCTTTGGTTAATCGGTCTGAAGATTCCTCAAATCTTCTTCCTTAGCCCGCTTCACTCCCGGATACATTGTCGTTCCCTTACTTCGAGTGCCATTCTTTCCATATTTTTATCTCCTCATCAAATGAACCACAAAGACGACCAGCTCAAGTTTTTGTTGGGGAAGAATAGTTTGGGTGAACCACGGGAAAACCTGCAAATGGGCCATATTTGATCATTGTCTTGAAGCTGCTATAGTACTACTATATTTAGGCAAATGAGAGAACTAGCAAACAGATTAAACATGAAACTTGAGTGCTTTGATCTGCAGTGTCTGAAAATGATGTTACATTTGAGCGAAACAAACACCACTAAACAACTTTTGGAATTGAGAATAAAAACATATCACGGCAAAAAGCAGACTTGAAATATACCACACAACAGCAGGGGAAGGTGGGACCTGTATTGGCATTTAAAGTCTTTCATGCAATGTGTTAATTCATCTTCAATACTTTTACAATGTGAATAATAAAGAGAACATTAATTTATTTGCATCGAAAAGGTTTGAACATTGTACAACATATGCTAACACAACCCACCAGCTTTCTATCAAATATAGATTTCTTAAGATTAGATCATATGAAATGATATATATTCTGGCTTCCAAAAAGGAATGAAAAAGTCAGAAAGAAAAAAACAGAGAAAAATGAAAACAGATAACAAAATACGATTAACCGAATGACAAGACTAGTATATATAATTTGATATAGGTCATCAGATTAACTCAGTTTCTGTCTTACATCTCGTACCCATCAGACGTGTAAACCTCCTTCAGGTTTGATATCCTCTGATCAAAGGCAACCATTTTACCAGCATCATAATCTTTGACAAGCACTTGTCTCTCAGCACTAGCCTGCAAGACATACATTATACTAAAACAGTGTCGACAACATCATGCAGAAGATATTAGAACAGCTATAAGGAGATCAAAGATAAAAATATCATTGCAAGCATAGTTGTTAAAGGCGAAAGGCGCACCAAGGCGATTCGGGCTCCCATCGCCTGAGGCGCAAGGCGCAAGGCGAGGCGCGCGCCTGAGAGATGTGAGGCGCATAAAAACTAAAAAATAAATTAAATTGAATTATAAAATTTATAAGAACATAGTCACAAGAAAATATAACTATCTATAAAAAACTTGATAATTAATAAAATTGAAGTGTCAATACAACCAAATAACTTTTAAAATATTCTAGAAAATAAAGAAAAAAAACAAAAAAGAACTCCTACTGTCGAGGCGCACCAAGGCGCAGCAAAAAGGCGCACCGAGGCGCACCAACGCGCGCGCCTGGCTAAGGTCGCCCGCCTGGAGGCTTAAAAGGCGACCAGCCTTTTTTTATGCGCGCCTTGCGCCTGAGGCGCGCCTGAGGCGCGCCTTTAACAACTATGATTGCAAATCCGTATAAAAGGGGACATTAAGTGTTTGTGTTAACTGTACTCTCCAACAAACCACCAATGGCCATATCTCCACAAGCAGGTCTCTGTAGTAGTTTTCTAAATGTTAATTCATGTAGAGTAGCATGTTATGTGCATGTAGCAAAAATGTGAAAAAAAAAAAGAAAATGCAAGACTAGCTTATAGATAGAACAATAGAAATAGAAGTGAAAAACAAGAGTTCTCAAGGAAGTGCGAAGTTTACCACATCAACCAAAACATTCATCACTGTAGGGTTGTCAGAATGCATAACAGAGAATGCAGTGGGATGATTAGTATGGGGAAGCATGTGCCTCGGAATGTCAATTCTACCAAGAGAAAACAAATCATCTGTTGGAAAATGTTCATTTGACAAAAGTAATTGGGAATTGATTCCACTTAAGACGCCTTGACTGTTACCTTGGCATGGAAAAGTCATAAATGATAATCGTAGCGGTTATAGTTCGCTTCCTTCGCACATGCTCTTAGAATGCGGGCATCTTGATGATCTGTGACAATGAAAGCATTGAGTACCCGCCAACCGCATTTTCAATAGCTACGGACCACATATCTCCATATTCCAATTTCGCAATAAATAATTGAACCAAAGCAAGGAGCAGATCGTAAAGTGTAACTAAAAATAACACGCCCTCACATACATGGAAAACAAAAAGATCCTTGTCTTCACAACTTAAGAGGGATACCGACATTTCCGAACTTCATTAAGGTGACACCAAGATAACGATAATACTGTGCAATATACCTAATATACCAATATTGTGTGTGTATATATACATATAACACCCTCATAACACCAATGATACATTGATTAAAATGCTCTGTCATACCAATCATCCGTCATTTCACCGAGAAAATATGAGCTAATTGAGAACATTCTTACATTTCGATTTGCGTATTGCACACAAACATAAAACCGAGAAAAATACTTCCTCCACTCTAATAATAATGCAATACCACTATTATTCATATACCAACCTTAATGGTACGTTGTCAACTAATATAAAAACAAATGTTAGCATGTAAGGTATCGGATTATTTCATATGTATATTTGCAAAATAGTATTTCTTTGTAGTTGTTGCTAATAATATATAATTAAAGATATTGATGTTCAAAGTTATACATTGAGATCGTGAACTTTCTCTGTTCCATCTAATTGGGAACAGAGGTAGTATTACCCAAAGAAGTTTAACTAATTTAAATATTAATATCCAAGCAGAAGGAAGAATTCATTACCAAGATCATCAGTGAGTCGGATATAACCATAAAATGTAACACGTGGAATTTCAACATGTGGAAGCCCCAACTCAACATCAAGCTCCTTGAATGTATCCATGGTTATGCTAACAGAGGCCAACTCAAACAAAAGTGTTGCTTTAACGTATTTGTTGGGGTAAGGGTCGATCACGATTTCAGATGTAAGGCATAATATATAATATTAAAAGTATAAAAAAATCACTTAAGCCAAATAACAACAATCAATACGATGAAACATATTCCAAGCAACAACAAATCCAACAACAAGCCCCAGATTTTTATACATACAACTTAAAACACAAGATATAGATTTCAATCTTACGCAGAGCAGGAGCCATAAAATAATTGTTCGTGTTGCAGTTTAATTCTGAAGCTCATCTATTGTTACGTTTGCAGGAGCCATAAAATAATTTCAATTCCACACAATTACGGTCCTATAAGCTCCATGTTAGTTCAATTTTGGTCCGAAATAATTGTCTAAATTCCCAAAATGCCCTCACATACCAAAATATTTAAATATGCCTATGAAAGTTACACGAGGAGAAATCATCAAGTCTTGAATTGCCACATCTGGAAGTTAAAGAACTAAAGCGCCAACCCCTAAGAGTTAATGAACTAACACCACAATTCACCTTATAAGTAAATGCATTGTATATGTTACTAATGATCGGACTTCAAATTTAAAAGATATGAGATAAGAAGTCGTGTCTAAATAGTACATTTACGAGGGTAACCGAGAAAGAAAGAAAAATAAACACCAACACACCCGAGGTTCAAGAACTCTTCAAACCGATAAAACCCATCATCTCTCTGCAGCTAACAAACACAAAGATCAAAGCTTCGTAAACTATACAAATCCCAAATTCCTGAGTAGCTAAAAATATACACATCAAATTCGTAAATTAAATAAACCCGAATCTATCTTATTAGCTAAAAAAACTCAAAGCTCGAAGATTAACTAATTCTCACAATTAAATAAAACCAAATTTTTCTACCAGACTAAAAACCTAGAGATCAATGCTCTAAGATTACCTATTTCTCTAGATTGAATAAACCCCAATTTCTCGATCGCAACTAATAAAGATTGAAGCTCTTGATAATTACCTTGTTGGGTTTGGGATTGTTGGAAGCTAGGTGGAGAATCTCGACCACCGGGAGCACGAAGGCAAGGGTTTTCCCGAGTGGTGGAAGCGTCGGCACGATGCATAGCAATTAGTAACAGGATAGTGGTGCTGGCTCGGAGTGCGTAACTCAAGCCGCCTTGGGTGAGGGCTTGAGCACCGGCTCGGAGAGCGGAGGGTTGAGATTGGAGAATCGCGTGGTGCGAAAATGAGCGGACGAAGAAGGAGGGTTGAGATTGGAAATGAGCGGGCGAAGAAAGGAGGGTTTTTTGGAGTATGAAACATTTTGGAGTCCGAAAAATAATTGAGCTCAAGTATATTTAAAAATTGCGTCAAAAAAATTCACACTTTTTACTTCGTAATTATAAAATTAGCGAAGTCTTTGGAATTTAAAATTTCTAACTAGCTCCCGCCTTTTTGTTTGATACCATTTATCAAGTCTATGTGTGTAGTTTACTTCCCTAAATTGAAAAGCGAAGTTGTTGTTTGTTTTTACTTCGCTAATATACATTACCGAAGTGAGACGTACCGAAGTCTTTGATGTTTTTTCTACTAGTGTATAGAGCGATGAAATAAGAAAAATGGCAAAGTCAAACAGTCAATAAAAGTATGGGTATTACATTCTCCCCCTCTAAAAAGAAGTTTCGTCCCGAAACTTAAGAAATAAAAAGTTCGGGGTACTCTGACCGCATCTTTTCTTCCGTTTCCCAAGTCGCCTCCTCGACTCCATGTCTCGACCATTTCACTTTAACTAGTGGAATGTTCTTACCCCGAAGTTGTTTCTCGCGACGCTCAAGGATCTTCATGGGTCTCTCCGGAAAGGTAATATCCTCGGCTACGTCAATCTCACTATAGTCGATAACGTGGCTCGGATCCGGCACGTGCTTTCTCAACTGAGACACATGAAAAACACTATGGACGTGACTTAAATCTGGAGGCAACGCCAAGCGATAAGCGAAATCTCCAACCCTGTCCAAGATCTCGAAAGGTCCGATATACTTCGGACTAAGTTTACCCTTTTCCCCGAAGCAGAAAACCCCTCTGGTCGGCGACACCTTGAGTAAGACATGATCCCCCACTTCGAACTCCAAGGGTCGACGACGAGTATCAGCATAAGATTTCTGACGGCTCTGGGTAGTCAGCAATCGATCCCGGATAATAGAAATCTTTTCCTTAGTCTCCATCAACATATCCGATTCCATTCCAATTAGCTCCGAAGCCTCGTCCCAACATAATGGCAACCTACATCACCTACCATAAAGTGCCTCGAATGGTGCCATTTTGATCGACGCATGGCAACTATTATTGTAGGCAAACTCAATCAACGGTAAGTGAAGCTCCCAATCATTACTCCAGTATAAGGCACAAGCTCGCAACATATCCTCCAATGGCTGAATTGTCCTCTCTGTCTAACCGTATGACTGAGGATGAAAGGACGTGCTCAATCTCAACTCAGTACCCAAAGCCTGATGAATGCCAAAAATGCGATACGAAACGACAGTCTCTATCAGAAACAATGGTCTTGGGGGCACTGTGCAATCGTACGATCTCAACTATAAAAGTTCGAGCCAATCTATTCGGTCCCCAAGTATCCTTAATATCCAAGAAGTGTGCAGACATGGTCAATTGATCGACCATTACCCAAATCATATTCATTCCGGCCCTAGTTCTCGTCATGCGAGTGATGAAATCTATAGAGATTTCTTCCCACTTCCACTCAGGAATGGGAAGCGGCTTCAACAACCCCGCTGGTCGTTGATGTTCTATCTTGACTTGTTGACATGTCAAGCACCGTAGTACAAATTCCGCGACATCCTTCTTCATGTTGTTCCACCAAAAATTTCATTTCAAATCCTTATACATCTTACTCGTTCCGGGGTGGATTGAGTAAGGCGTAGCATGGGCTTCTCGGATAATTCTCTGCCTCAACTCTAGATCATTCGGAACACAAAGCATGCCCTGAAATCTCAGAATACTATCCTCGTGAACCATAAAGCCAGGAGCATTTCCTTTAATTACATCTTCCTTCAGTTGAGAGATCATCGGGTCACTCCACTGTTTCCCTTTGATGTCGTCAACCAAGGACGAAGTAATTTCGAGAGTACACAATTGTCCTTGTACTCGTTGAAGCCAAACTTCTATCCCTTGCTCGATTAAATCCTGATGAATCTTCATCTGATATGTAAGAACCTCGAGCATTTGAAGAGATGCCGATTTGCGGCTCAAAGCATCCGTGACGACATTGGCTTTTCCGGGGTGGTAAAGAATTTCCAAATCGTAATCCTTTATCAACTCAAACCAACGTCTCTGTCTCATATTCAGCTCTTTCTAACTGAAAATATACTTCAGGCTCTTGTGATCGGTATAAATACGACACGGAGAACCATACAAGTAATGCCGCCAAATCTTGACTGCGAAGACAATTGCAGCCAACTCCAAATCGTGAGTAGGATAATTCATCTCATACGACTTTAATTGTAACGCCCCAACCCGGCAAGGGTAGAAACATTACAATATGGTTACACATCAGATACAAACATATACAACGGAATTATTAAGATAAATTCATCAAGGAGTATCAAAGGGGACTAAAACAACATCCAAATGTCCGCAAAACCAAACAAACGAAAGTACGATTACAAATGTCAAAAAATCCGGAAATACGATATAGAAATAATGTTCATTTATTCAAAGAGATCTAGGGTAGGTCCACACTCTCTCATCCCCAAAGCTAAACCCCGCATGAGCTAAGTACCTGCCGCATGGAAAGAAAAGCGGCTGAGCATAAAGAGCTCAGTGAACAGATATGAAATAAACAAGCAATACAAAGCAATACGAAATGAGGTTACATGTAGTGGCACTTGGTTATATCAAAGGTATATCAAAAGTATATCAAGGTATATCAAAGGTTTATCAGAGTTAGGTATGAAAAGTTATCAAGGTTTAAATATCAAATATTATCAAAGTTAAGTGTCAAATGATTTCAGTATTTAACCCCCAGGCCCAAACCAAGCCCAAATAAACAAAGTAGCTCAATGGAGTGATCAACTCCCCAAATGTGAAGGGACCGCATTGCACGCATGCCCAATCACCAAATATAATATGGCCCAAATGTAGAGTGGCCCAAAATAATCAAATCAAATGTCAACAGATCAAATCTAGGATGCATCCATACGCCCCTGTAAGCAGATAACAATAACGATGGCCAAAGCAAATATAATATAAGAGGGACGGTGGGGGACATCTCTCCAACCCCACTGGAGTACATAACATTGGTGCATCAATGCTATGGTTGTGACTACTCCACAACAAGTAATACAAAATGTCCGGGTAAATACTGAAAGGGTCAAATAGCCAAGGTCCCAAATCAAAGTATATATGTCAGAGGTCAAAAGTTCAAATCAGATATCAAGGTTCAAATATAAAGGGACAATATCACATGTTCAAATCAAAGGGTCGGATACCAAGTCAAAGTCAAAATCAGATATACAATAATGAGGAGAGAGAGAGAGTAAGTCATGAGAGAGAAAAGTTGTACCCTTGCTGAAAGGGTGCGGAATATCTGTACCTTAGTTCCAAAGCAAAAGTAAGGTCAAACAAACAAGGAGAAAAGGATCACTCTTGCTTCACCAAACCTAGAAAAGAGTGGATACGAATCATGACGAGCTCATTTCGCATAAGTTACCTCTTTTAATTATCTTTCCATTTTTAGTAACTTTCCATATTTAGCAGCTTTCTATTTTAGGTAACTTTCTATTTTAGCAGGTTATCAAAATTAGCGAGTTTTCTCGATATAAACATGTTCTGTATAGTTATTTATTCATCTCATAAAGTTTTCATATCATGATAAGTTATGGATTTCATTTTATGCATGTTTTTCCAAAATTAGGGTTTCTTATGACAAGTCTTCAAAATTTAGGGTTAAAAGTGTCAATAATGAAAGTGAAGAGTCAAAACTGAATATAACACTCAAATACATATATATATACAGCCCATACACTTCAAGTATAATATATATACACATTACACCCTCAAGTATCACAAGTTACAAAAAAATAACCCTAATACACCCTAATTTCCACAATTAAACCATTGATTATCAAAACTAGTATGTAAGGCCCATAATTATTCCCAAGTATCACGAATAGTCCCTAACACATTATTCCAGCCAAAACATATATACATTCATCATATTTACATTATTAGTCGCTCTAGGTATCATATTTACAATATAAACCTTCTAATCATCAATTATCTCTTATGTTTCATAATTTCAGCTTTTAAACACAAACCGGTCACCAATTTATGAATTTTTATTCCATAATATAACTCCAAAATAAAGTTCATAAAAATTCTCACATGTACGTTAATGTCTTTAAAACCAACATGAATTTTTCCAGAGTCTATCAGTTAGTATAATCCTATTTTAAAAATACCCAAACCCAGACTACTCAGAAAACTGGCTAGCAGCAGTACCTAAAAAGTATTCGCCTCAACGGCCTATCATTTCATTCAGAAAAAATCCACAAAACTTCCAGTAAGTCACACATAACCCAAATATTACTCCTGTAAAAGTAGAGCTCCTAACTCCTTATCGTTTGAACATGAAAAATCAAAAACCACGACTAAAATTAAATTCTGCAAACACAATTTTGACATATCGTCTCATAAAATTCAAAAATAAGACCAAATCAGATTCAAATCCATCCAAACCAATTGGAATACTTAACTAAGACCCTAAACTGAGTTTCCAAACAAAAATGCCGAATTAAACATTAATAGAATTCGTTTGGTAATGGATACATATTCGATCATCAAAGCTGTCCAAATCAATTAATTCATTTAAACCCTAATTTATCCAATTCTTTTTAATCCATTTAATTATATGATCATAACACATCATATATTCAGAAAATACACATAAAAAACACATCAAACTAATTCTCATATGAATCTAACAAGATCAATAACAAAAACATTCATACGATTCATAACAATTTCATGGTTATTTCTTAGCCGATTTATATAGGTTTTTAGAGTAGTTTTTTATCACACGAATTAAGGATCAAAAAAGTGAATCAAAATCACAAGAACATACCAAATAGGGCTAAAAAAACGTGACCAAGAATTGGGCCAAACAAATCAACCAAAACCGAATCAAAACCCTTTTCTTTCTTCCTTTCTTCTTCTTGACAACCACGAATAAATAGTCTGCTTGTTTATTCTTTTTTTTTTTTCTGATCGTTTGTTAAAGAGAGAAAAACAAGGATAGATACGGTTCAAATAATAAGGCAAAGTGTGTTTATGTTTTAGGAAAGAAATAAATATAATTGATTTGATTTAGGCGTGTATTAGGCTACAAATTAGGGGCGGGAATCCGTTTGATTTGTTGTAGCGTAGGATTAGGAATAAGGAATTTAGGAGATTTAGGATATCATTTAGTCATTTGCATTTAATATATAACTTAAAGTGTTTTTTTTTAAATGTCATAAAATTAATATTTCACACTTAGGTTATATTTCAAAATGGTGAAAAATTAATGGTCAAAAATTTAGGGTTTTACAACTCTTCCCCTCTAAAAGAAAATTTTCGTCCTCGAAAATGAAAAAGGAAAGGTAACGAAACAAAACGAAAGCATACCTGACTACGAAAAGAAATGAGGGTTGCTGGCTCGCATAGACTCCTCGGTCTCCCAAGTCGCCTCGCGTCACTAGTACAAATTGGATCTTAGGAAACGCACCTTAGATAGCGCTTTTATAAAGCGCTATAAACTTCCATAGCGCATCTGCACCTAATAAATTTAATAACCAAGGGGGAAAAAGAAAAAAAACTACCATAGCGTATATTTAGAGAAACGCTATCTCGAGAAAATCTAAGATAACGCTTAATAGAAACGCTACGGTAATATACGCTTCATAATGTTTTTTTTTTTTGAGATATCACTTGCATTTACTCCATTCTCCCAATCCAAAAAAGGAGCAAAAACGACTACATATATCTCCATTCCCCCGATCCCCAGTGATAGCTATCTCAATCAAAAACGACTATAGATATCAACTGACCGCCACCAGCCATCGCCACCACCACCACATAGCACACACAACCGACGGCAGATCCTAGAGCATTAAACCGACGAAAATCTTCAACACAAAACTGACGACATATCACAAAAATTCGAGGTTAGTATTATAATTAGGGTTTATATTTGAGGATTTATCTATTCTTTCTGGCTCTTGCCCTTTTTATTGGGTTTGATTTTAATCCCTTTTTAAGGATTTCACATATTAGAGAAACGCTATCACTCGGGATTTCACAATATCTTGGTTGGGTATCGATTGGGGAAATAGAATTGATACCATTATAGCTTGAGAAATTGGTCTGTTTACTACCAGTAGCCTCATGTGGGTGTGTTAATCAAATGATAATTTGAGCTTAGTTGTTATAGCCATGTTTAATTGCTACTGTTATTAAGGTCTTTATTGTTCCATTATATGTCATCAGATTAGATGTTTTATCCTGTTATTGGTTAAATATATGATGTAATTACTTTGTTAATATATACATTTATCATTGCGAGTTTTAACTATATTCTGTTGTTCAATGAATCCCACATGACATATAGTGATTATTGCATGTTTAAATGACTTAGTACTTTTTTGTTGCTGTTTTGTGGTCTAAAAATTTCCTAATTACTACCTTCTTGCTCAGGAACCTGATTGTTTGACTACTAGGTGACTTACATTTGCTTATTTACATTACATCCCAGAGCTTCTTTGAATGTCGATGTAATACATTAGTGTCAATCAGTGTACACAAATCTGCAAAAGCTGATGCCTAATTTATTTCTGTTCTCTTTGGTCGCGGTTGTTTTATTACTATTGGAATTAGTGGGTAGTTGGTTATGGGTTATGAAATATTAGTTTACTTGCAATTATTCAAAAATCGTTATTGTGGCATTTACTTGTAATTTAGTTAACTATGGATCGTAAGTGGGTTGTTGCGGACCGATTATCAAAAGAGTACAAGAATGGAGTCAAAGATTTCTGTACATGTGTAGCCCAACATGCTAGTAATCCTCGGTTCATCACATGTCCATCTCAAAAATGTATGAATATTAAAACAGTCAGTGGTCAGAAAGTGTTGTATGAACATTTAATTTGTCATGGTATCGATAAAACATACACCGTATGGACATATCATGGTGAGGGGAAAGGTCAATGTAGCTCAAACCGTTCAAGTCCCGGTTTTTGCTCTTCAGATAAGATGGATACAAGTGTTGGGCTGGTTGATCGCGATGGAGCATCTAGTCCTGTAACAGATACTCCGTCTATTGTTAATGAAGAATTATGGGACCATCCTGATATGCACGAGAGGTAGAGGGCTGATGCTGGGTTACCCTTATGGCCTGGGTGTACGAAGGCAACAAAACTATCTGCTGTGTTGACTTTATATAACTTAAAAGCCGGTCACCAGGTTTCTGATGTGTTCTTTACTGAATTGTTACAAGTCGTGAGTGATATGTTTCCTGATGATAATGTGCTCCCTCGTCGAGCGTATGAAGCAAAACAGATGCTCAAACTAATTGGCTTAACACATGAGAAGATTCATGCTTGCCCAAAAGATTGAATTTCGTACCGGAAAGAGTACGCTGATCTTGGTGAATGTCCTAAGTGTGGTGCAAAACGTTATAACAAAAATAAGTCCCCTGCCAAGGTTATGTGGTACTTCCCGATAATTCCAAGACTTAGGCGGTTATATAACACCCCGAATGATGCTAAACATTTGACATGGCATCATGATGGGCGAATTAAAGATGGAATGTTGAGACACCCAGCTGATTCGCCTCAATGGAAGAAATTTGATGATAGATATCTAGGATTTGGCAAAGAACCAAGAAACTTGCGCTTAGTACTTTCTTCCGATGGAATGAATCCTTTTGGGATTCAAAGTAATACCCATAGTACATGGCATGTTGTTCTAATGATTTATAATCTGTCACCTTCGTTGTGCATGAAGCGCCGGTACATGATGCTGTCTACTTTGATACCAGGTCCCAAACAAACCAGTAATGACATTGACGTCTACTTGGCTCCTCTAATCGACGACTTGAAGTTATTGTGGGAACAGGGTATTGATGTGTATGATGGGTACAAAAAGGATAATTTCATGTTAAAAGACATGTTATTTCGAACAATCAATGATTTTCCAGCTTATGGAAATCTTTCTGGTTATAGTGTGAAAGGGCATGGTGTGTGTCCTTGGTGTACTGAGGACACTGATCATCTTCGTTTAAAAAATTGTAAGAAATCTTTTTACATGGGACATAGAAGGTGGTTGGAACCAAATCATAGGTACAGAACAATGACAGAGGAATTCAATGGTGAAGTTGAAGAGCGAAACGCACCTGATATATTGTCAGGTGAGGATGTGTTGGAAAGGTGGAAAACATCGAGACACAGTTTGGTAAGAAATTTTCGAAGACCATTCCTACTCAAGGTTGGAAGAAGAAATCAATTTTTTTCCAATTAGGCTATTGGAAAGACTTGTATGTGAGACACTTTGTCGATCTTATGCATAACGAGAAAAATGTTTGTGCTAGAATTTTAAATACTTTGCTAGCTGATAAAGAGAAGTCTAAAGATGGGTACAATGCAAGAATGGACATGGTTGACCTTGGAATTAGAGAAGAATTAGCGCCTGTGATAGAGGAAGGGAAATCACCATATTTACCACCTGCCGCTCACACATTGTCTAAGAATGAGAAAAAGGTCTTACTTGAGACACTTCAGTCAGTTAAGGTCCCAAAGGGGTACTCATCTAACATTCGGAGTCTGGTATCTGAAAATGGGTTGAAGTTGATATCTTTAAAGTCTCATGATTACCATGTCATCATTGAGACTCTACTCCCAATTGCGATTCGCTCCATTTTACCCAAAAATGTGCGTACCACTATTACAAAGTTATGTTGGTTTTTCAAGGCGATGAGCAGTAAGGTCATTGATCCTAGAAGATTATCTAATTACCAAAAACAAATTGTGGAGACACTTTGTGAGCTTGAGATGTATTTCCCACCTTCTTTCTTTGATATCATGCTTCATTTGACTCTTCACCTGGTTTACGAGACAAGGATGTGTGGTTCTCGTCGTATGAGATGGATGTATGGCATGAAGCGGTTTATGAAAGTGTTGAAAGGATATGTGATGAGTAGGTATCGTCTGGAGGGTTGCATCGCAGAACGTTACATAGTGGAAAAAGCATTAGAATATTGGTCTGAGTTTATCCCACATGTCGAATCAATTGGACTTCCAACTACACATCACACCGGTAGGATTGATGGTGAAGGTGTCACAGGAGGTTAACAAGTTGAGATTACCCTTCAACAACGAGGTAGGGTACATTTATATATTTTGCTCAATAGTGTCGATGTGTTACCATTTGTCAAGTTACACAAGCAAATTATCTCACATGAGCATCCAGACAGAGATCTGAATTGGGTGGAAGTGGAGCATAACCGTACATTCATTGATTGGTTCCGTAATCATATTTCAGAAAAGCTACTGAAGAATGAGTCAATCTCTGAAAGGGTGAAGTGGTTGTCTAGGGGACCTGATACACATGTGTTTTCTTATAAATCTTACCTTGTAAATGGATATACATTTTACACCCGAGATCACGATGAGAATAGCACAATGCAGAATAGTGGACTTTCAGTTCTGGGTAACGAAGGTGATGGTATAAACCATTTGGTATTGTAGATGTACCAACTAATTTATTTCTAAAATAAGTACGACAGGGTCCATCTGCAATGAAGAAATGATATCCTTTACGGTCCATGACAGAAATTGATATAATATTTTTGTGCCCCTTGGGCAAAACAAGTACATCATCTAAAGTGATAATAAAACTGGATTCTAATTCCAACATTAGTGATCCGATGTCAGTAGCCTCAACACTATGCCCACTGCCGACTGTCACATCACTTATCCAGTTCCAAGATTCCTACTTCGTTATAGGTCCTGATTCATTGTACATATATGAGAACTTGCACCAGAATCAAGTATCCAAAAGTGGAATAAATAGTTACACAACAATTCATTTCAAAAACTAGTAGCTTCGTACCTGAAAGTGCATTGCAGTCAAGTTTGACAGTGCCTCCTCCAGTAGACTAGCTTACCACAGCTGAGGCAAGAATATGTCTTCTTAGCCCCCTTAATCTTTGAAAACATTGGGGCCTTGCCCTTTTCTTTTTGTACCCCACCTTTGGGCTTGAACTGCTTCTTGTCTTTTTTCTTGTTCTTCTTGGACCTCCGAGGCCCAGAGGAATTTCAAGTGAAGCCTCCTTCGGCTTAGTCTTCATTTGAGACTATGTTGTACTCAGTTTTTTCATTAGACCAGCTAAGTTCAAGCAATCTCATTGCAGTTGAAGTTCATTACAAACTAAGAAAATGAGTCAGGAAGTGATTGCAGGATAAGGTCCGTCTGTAGAGAAGCATGCATCCTTAAATCAAGAGCCTCCAATCTCTCGATCACCGATATAATTTTGAGGACATGATCCCCAACTTTTTCACCTTCCTTCATCTGAGCACCAAACAATTATTTTGATCTCATACCGAGCAGTTCGGCTGTGCTCCCCATTGAGGTCAGTAAGATGTGCTAGACTTGCCCTTACAGATGTCATGTTTTCATGGGCCCTTTGAAGCTCATTGTTCATTGAGGCCATCATGAAACCTCGAACATTGACATCATATCTGACCCATTTCTCATGGGCTTCGATATTTTCCTGACTGGCCCTGGTCCGTGCAGGAGCCGATGGGATGTACGCCTCCAAGATGTAACCCAGCATCTCTATACAGATGACTATCCTCAAATTGTGGAGCCAGTCCACAAAGTTTTGTCCGGTAAGAGTGTTCTTTTCAAGTAGAATCGTGAGTGGGTTCATTATAATTTTTGAGAGATTTTCGTTTCGTAACTACAGAGAATAATTTTGAGATTCGTTAGTGATTTTTTATTATGATTCAAGTAAAGAATTTAAGTCCTTTCTTTGTTCAAAACTCGGTTCCCACTATTTTTATTGGCATTAAAACTCCCCTATGGAATCCGAAAGTCATGGTTGACTTTATAGTGGTGATCGATTTCTTTACAAAGTTTAATCAAGGGCTACCCATACAGTTTTTATTCTATTATTCTTTATAAATTGCTGTCTAACACCAACCGATCTAATGGATGATTCGATCTTCTTTTATGTCTAGTTCATTTGCCCTCAACCCATATGGTTTCTATGACTTGCTGAACTATCAATGTTTGAACCATCAATTCCTATCAGTCTGATAATTGAATATCACCCGGCAACCCGTATAGCTTCTAGGGGTTTGATATGTCACAACCGAAGGTATCTAATACACTATAGAAATTTACCAACCTTCTTCAAAAATATTATCCCGACATACTCGGAAGAATAATATTTATGTTTAGGTTTCAATTTTCCATGAGTTTGATGGATGGTAGAAAACCTCATAACCTTTGTAACTTAGTGGTTGTAAGTGGGAGAATTATGCGATTATATATTACACTCTGCACATTATTCATTTTATAATCGCGGTTTGGTGGTTTGTTTTTTTGTCATACAATATCAAAAACATACACAACCTAAATCCACCAACATGTAATCCATGGACCATTCCTATGTACCGAGTCATCACCGACTCGATAAAAAGAAAATGTTGGACACAAAATATAATTGTACAACTTAGAAGGGGGTGTGCGAATAAGCTGTAATCTTTTTTGAAGTTTAACTTTGCATAGAGGAAGTCTGAAACAAAGTTGCTATAATTACAGCAACTAGACAATCTCCTGTAGCTTGGCGCTTACAGGGTTTTAAGGATAAGTATACTAAAATCACCGGCAGTAGGAAAATAATAAGGACAGAAAGTAATGACACATAATTTATTGTGGTTCGAGGTAATCCCCTCTACGTCCACAGGTCCTCCATACAGAAGAAGAAGTTTATTAAAATCAATGCGTACACAACTGTATGATTTTAACTAAACTCATCGTTGTATCATTCACACAGATTAACACAGCCAACTGTAGCTTGAGCCGTTAACACAGATTAGCTGTAGGCTTCTTCGACTTGCTTATTTTCACACAGATTGAAGCTTCATCCTAAACTCTATTCTTCCCACATAGGACGGAATAACTTGACTTAGTCCACACAGGGCTAAGGGTCTCAACAATAGTTTTCGAAGTATCATGAATTGAACAACAGCTGTAGGCTTTGTAAGCTTCACTATAGTTGTGTTGTTCTTTGTTGAGGACTTGGATATTTGTTTACTCAATATATACGCTGTATGCTTAAAGAAATATATTGCTCTTAGATGATAAGATCGATGTTCAGTCTAGCAGATGTTCAGTTTCAGTGTTCACAGCAATGTCCTCTTCCTTGGGCTATTTATAACCTTGAGAATAAATTCATTATAAATGTAGCCGTTGGCTGGTTGGTGAGATTTGGACAGCTCTGATTGGAGGCTTCAGAATATATGAATTAAAGATGTTTCGCATTAATGCTTCAGACATTCTCTTCGATCTGAATTAAATTCTCTTCTGTCTGTAGTCTCTTTGGCTGCATTAAATGTCGTCCTGTCAGCATTAAATGATATTTTAAAACTGTGGATACTTTAATAAATAAATTTTATTTCACAATGGCTTAAAGTTCATTCTATGTCTTGTTGGTTTTGTATTTTACTTTTCCTAAGTAAAACACCCTAAAGCATTGTTTGCTGTAGCCAACGTCTTCTTCTGCTGTACTCTGAAGCTTAGCTGTTAGATTAGTCTTCTTTGGGCGTTGTAAGATATTACGATGTAAGGACAGGCTGTAGGGTGCATTTATCAAAACACAGGGTATTATTTTTTCCAACAATATCCCCCTTTTTGATAATGCCAAAGCCCTTTAAAAACACGAGGCTGTCTTTGTCTTCTGTCGAATGATCTGATCTTCAAGACTTAGACTAAAATTTGAACTGTTCGTAGGGAAGTTCTAAAATTATAAATCCTACAAGACTAAGTGTATTACAACTTAAACTATGATTGGCTTGTATGCACAATGTTACAGTAAGTAATCTAACTCAAATACAACTTAATCCATGAAATGTTTGCAGACAAGTTCTTACAGGTTGAGACTTAGCAGAGTTTTATACTAAGTAAATATTTCAATATGAATCGTAATCAAAGCAGTAACTGAAGATCACGAGCTGTAATATTTTGAGGTAAAAAAAGATTTTTCATTGATAATTTGGATTACAGTGCTAATTAGAATTGAAATAATACATCAGAGAGCATATAGAAAAATTGCAACTGTTAGAAGTCATCCCCTATAATGCTGATGCTTTCAAGACTTTCGAGAGGGGTCATGCTCGATTCATTTCCACCAATTGATTATGGAGTCTCTGCCTCGATCCATATAGATGTTTTTTTCCTTCCTAGGAGACATTGTAGGCGAGAATCCAATCTTTTGGGCGAGTTTGCCGATCACCCTTCAGATGTTTAGAATTCAGTTTAATTTGTAAGGGAATCTTTCCTTCTGACAGGAGCCTTGGGAACTCCTTTGCAGCATCCTCCAGAGTCTTGAAATGGTTCAACATGGCAAATTCCCTGATGAGAGTACAAAAGTATCTCAACAATTCATTATGCTTCCATGCCTTCGACTCTACAGCTGATGGCTGCCGGTTTGTAGGGAGTAAGGTCTCAACGGGCTTAAGCACTGTATTTTTCCACAGAAAATTAGGATCTTGGAACTCAGGATGAGAACCAGTTCCCCTGTACCCTCTTGCTCCTTGACATGGCCCGGAACCATCCAGTCTTCCGATGGTTGTAGCAACACTTGTTGGGATTCGGTGATAGAAACGAGTTACGCAGCAGAAAAATAAAACGGTCAAACTGGATAAATCAAGCATCGCATATCGAATATAAATTGATGAAGATAAAATTAAAGATGTCAAACCCTTGTTGACCTTTGATAATATTATTTTGATGGAAAAACCCGAGACAAGCTTCAATAGTTTTCGACCACCGAAAAATCTCCATTCTTTTTCGTACCACTAACACTAACACAAATATAATTCATTCAAGCTTGATGAATGACCAAATACCAAAAACGTCGGATGTCTCTATGTTATCACGCATCAGATATTGATTGGAAAATTATATATCAATTCGTTCTCTAAGAATACGGCATGGAATCGATATAGTATTTTTCTTCTCTTCTCTTCTTCCTTTTCTTTCTCTCTAAGATGAACAAGAAATTTAAAGAAATTTTTTTCCTCCCTCATTTGATAAGCTCACGGCTGAAGGTATAGTGTGTGTGTGTGTTTCAATTCTTGAAATGATGTGAAAGACTTACTCATTTTATAAATCAAAATGAGATCAAATGATGAGATATCATATCTCATCCATTTGTCCTCAACTTATAAAATAAGTCTAACACACCGCACACATCACATGACATGCTTCCAAGCATGAGCGGGGCTGCCCACTGTTAGGCGTATTTTTATACGCTTATTTATCATTATTTTGTATTATTTTGGCGAGTAAACTTGCATAAATGAGCTTTTAATGCCTTATTCTTGTATGTCTGATAGGAAATTGGAGTCCGGAAGCTAAAATGAGGCAAAACGGGTAAAAACGGCGATTTTTGGCCTCGGGGCCGCGGCACGTACCAAGTGAGCCGCGGCACACGAAGGTACCCAGCAGACACCGAGTAAACTATACTCTGAGCCGCGGCACTGATGAAGTGAGTCGCGGCCCAGGAGGAAAAATCTGCGCACAGGCTTCCCGCTGAGTGCCGTGAGCCGCGGCACAGATTAAGTGAGCCGCGGCCCACGGGGCGGTTTTGACAGAAAGTGCCGCGTTTCTGGGCCGTTTTGGAGCCTGTTCTCGACCTAATCACACGGACGCGATTTGGAGGCTGCTGGGAGCTATAAATAAGGGTTTAAAGCCATAATTAATCATGGGGGGAAGATCGATCAATCTTGGAGGAGGAATATCGAAGAGGAGAGGAATAAGCAGAAGACATCAAGAGCAGAGGGCGGAAGCCAGAAGAACGGAGGAATCCGAGCTCTTCATCTGTGTTTGATTTTCATGCTTTCATTCATTAATTCTGTATTTTTATCTTTTAGCATGTCAGGCTAAAACCCTATTCTAGGATTTTGATGAAACCAAAGTTTTGACGGATTTGCTTTTGATTATCTATATAAATCTCTTTTCTGTTGAGTTTTCCCAATCGATTTTAATGCTTTCAATTGTCTGGCCAATAATTGGATTGTTTTAATTACTCAACTCAAATCGGGAGAGGAGAGTTGGTGAGTACTATTGGTGAGTACCGTTTTATCTTGTGAGATAGGAATATACTCATAGGAACTACGTGGCTTTTTGAGGATTTTGTGCTTTTTGCCTATTGTCGAATTAATTCACCTAGGGATAGAGTGTGTTATTCGCCTTTAGAAAAATCTATTGACCTCGGGGGAGGCGGTAGAGTATATTAGCAATCTTCGCCTTCAATAAATTGGGGAAATCATTAACTTCAGATAATCGAGAGTAAATTCAGATAAACCAAGGTGGATTCAGAATCCTAGACTTATTCATCATTTGATTTTCTTTCTTCAAGCGATCGTTTTTACTGTTAGTCTTTTATTGGTTTTATTTAGTTATTAATTGCAATCCAAATTTCGATTGTTCAAATAAAATTAGAATACATAAAAATCGGTACTTAGTGATTCAGTCCTCATGGGAACGATACTCACTCATCACTTTATTACTTGTCTACGATAACGTGCACTTGCGTTTAATGAAATATCGCAACAAGTTTTTGGCGCCGTTGCCGGGGACTGATTTTTTTTTTACTAATATCGATTTCAGTATTTCTAGTCTTAGTTTGAACATTTTTATTGTTTTTGTGTTATTTTATTTATTTGTTTGTTTTTCCTTTCAGGATTTTCCGGTTAGTGCATGAGAAAATTCAGTAACGAAGGCCTACTACCTTTGGATACCGAACTCGAGCGCACTCTTCGGAGAAACAAAAAGGAGAAATGAGCGTTACCACCCACAATCACCATGGCTGAAAATACCGGAAATCACGAAGCGGAAAACCCCATGGTGCAAGCTCAACCGGCATTAGCACTCCGCGATTATGCTATGCCACAAATCAACGCGAACTTTTCGGGGATTCGGCGTCCCACCATCCAGGCGAACAATTTCGAAATCAAGCCTGCAATTATTCAGATGGTGCAATCGAGTCTGCTCTGTGGATTGCCGAACGATGACCCCAACGCACACATTGCGTCGTTTCTCGAGATTTCTGACACGTTCAAGAACAACGGTGTCACCGATGATGCCATCCGCCTAAGGCTTTTCCCTTTCTCTTTGAGGGACAAAGCAAAATTTTGGTTGAACTCTTTACCGCCGGGCTCGATCACGACATGGGCAGAATTAGCACAAGCCTTCCTTGCTAAATTCTTCCCACCTTCGAAGACAGCGAGGTTACGAAACAAAATTACTACTTTTGGTAAATTTGATATGGAGTCGCTTCACGAGGCGTGGGAGCGATACAAAGATTTGCTAAGGAGATGCCCACATCACGGCCTACCGGACTGCTACAAATTCAAACATTTTACAATGGATTGAGTGCTTCTACACGCACTCTCGTCGATGCGGCCGCTGGAGGAGCCTTAATGGGAAAAACTATGGCTGAGGCACACTCTTTGTTGGAAGTTATGGCCGCAAATGCGTATCAATGGCCGTCCGAACGAGTAAATCTAAAGCGAGTCATGGAAATTTCGAATAATGATCCGATCTCTACGTTATCGGCCCAAGTCGCAGCGCTAACTCAGCAACTTCAGGCATTTTCGCATGCTCCTTCCCCCGTTACCATTGAATCTTGTAATTGGTGTAAAGGATCTCACCCTAGCGCAGAGTGCCAAGTCGGAAACCCTTTCGAGCAGCCCCCAATTGAACAAGCTCAGTTCGTAGGAAATGGAAACCGGCAAAATAATCCGTACTCCAACACTTATAATCCGGGATGGCGTAATCATCCTAACTTCTCATGGAGAAACGGACAGAACTCGAACCAGCCTCCGTTCACTCAACACCAACAGCAATCTCCTCCTGCTCCAAAAGTTTCTCTAGAGGAAGCAATTGCGAAATTGGCAGCGAATACGAGTCAGTTCATGACCCATACGGAAGCAACATTGCAAAACCATTCCGCTTCCATTCGCAACTTGGAAGTTCAACTGGGCCAGATAGCAAATGTATTAACAACCCGCCCGGAAGGTACCTTGCCAAGTACCACTGAAACGAATCCCAGAGAGAGTGTCAATGCCATTGGTTTGAGAAGTGGGAAGAAATTGTGCGAGCAGCCTGAGCAGAGCAAAAAGATAAGTGAGGATGAGGAGGAGAAAAATTCAGCGACTAAGGAATCACCAAATTTGAGACCCTCAATACTGTTTCCGGATAATCCGACGGCATATGTACCACCCGTCCCGTTTCCACAGCGACTACAACATAAAAAAGTGCACAAGCAATTCTCGAAGTTTCTCGACGTTTTCAAGAAGCTTCATATAAATATTCCATTTACCGACGCCTTGGAGCAAATGCCGAGTTACGCGAAATTCATGAAAGAAATCTTGTCAAATAAAAGAAAACTCGAGGAGTATGAGACAGTCGCATTGACGGAGAAGTGCAGCGCTATTCTTCAGAAAAAGCTTCCGCCAAAATTGAAGGATCCAGGAAGTTTTAATATACCTTGCACGATAGGAAATCTGACTTTTGAAAGGGCATTGTGCGATCTCGGCGCTAGTGTTAATCTCATGCCTCTATCTATTTTCAAGAAGCTTGAAATTGGAGAAGCAAAACCGACGACTGTCTCCTTACAATTAGCTGATAGATCTATTAAGTATCCGAGGGGAATAATCGAGGACGTCTTAGTAAAAGTTGATAAATTCATCTTTCCGGCCGATTTCATTGTGCTTGACATGGAGGAGGACCACGACATCCCAATTATCTTGGGAAGACCGTTTTTGGCAACCGGCCGAACTTTAATCGACGTGGAAAAAGGGGAACTAACTCTAAGGGTTCAAGACGAGCATGTCACGTTCCAAGTGTTTAAATCTCTTCCATGTCCAGGTGGTGTTGAGAAGAGCTCGCAAATTGAAAGTGTGGATATCGTTGCGAAAGACACACACCGGAAGAATCATCGGTTGAAAAACTCAGAATCCATTTCATATGGTCCGACTTCTAAGACAAATGTTGAACGAGTTGCATATCTCAAGCATGTGGACATGCTGTCATCATCAACCGTTCATCCATCAATGAGAAATTCCGATGCTGTCATAAGTTTGTTCGAGAAAAAGGAGAATAAGCCGGACGTAAAACGGAGGCTAAATCATGAGAAAAACTGGTGCTTCGGAAAGTTGTTTGTGTCAAAACCTTTTCGCAAACAATATTTGGTGTCCGAACCGAAAATTGAATCGTTAAAGACCAATGGTCAAAAGTTTAAAACACATATTAACGGTTCGATGAACGGGGCGGAGTCCAAATGGAGTTTGCGAAAAGTGAACTGATTTCCAATAGGTCCGGCTGAAGACTATAAACTTAGCGCTTCTCGGGAGGCAACCCGAGTTTTAGTAGTAGATTTTTGTGTTTCAGTATTTTCTTGCATTTTTGAACATTTATTTTTCATCATTTTTGCTTTGATTTGCTTATCCCTCTCGTTCTTGACGTGTTCCTTTTAAAATTCTGTGCGTAAAAGTCCTGTGGAAAAATTTATGCCTGAGCCGCGGCACAAGGCTTGTGAGCCGCGGCACACACAAATCGAACCAGAAGGCTGAACATTCTGTACTATGTGCCGCGGCACAACTTTACTGAGCCGAGGCACACTTGATTTCTGAGCCGCGGCACGTTGCTGCTGAGCCGCGGCACACCAATTGCAAAATGATGAGCCCAGGACGCTGTACTCTGTGCCGCGGCACAGACCAAGTGAGCCGCGGCACATCAACACTCTGATCCACGGCACCCGCATTTTGAGCCGCGGCACATGGCGACTTAACGTCCACACCCAGGCTAACTGTACTCTGGGCCGCGTCTCACTTAAGTCAGTCGCGCCTTCGCTCGTAATCCGAATGTTCTGTATTCTTTTTATAAAACGATCGGCCGACACCCAGGTACTTCCTTCCCCTCTTTTCCTTCCCCTGCACAAGCGATCGGCCAAGAAATTTTCTTCTTCCTCTTGCATTCTTCTTGCACTCTTCAAAATCTAAGCAAGGTAACTCTAAATTCCTCCTCTTAAATGCTCTATGAATTGAAAGGTGAAGTTTTGTTATTCATTTGATGATTGATTATGTTTTTGTTTCTTTTTTTTCAAAAGTTCTATCAAGTTGAGTTGAGGATATGATGGTCTTGATCAATTTTTAATGATTATTTTCGATTATGAATGAATTGAATATGTCGTTGTCATGAAGAATGATTCGTGTTGTTGTTTTTGGGGATTTAATGAAGTTATAATCATATTTGTTCTTCAATTAAAAGGATGCACTCAAGATGTTTGATGAAATGCCTGAATGAAGTTTTTGATGAATGTTAAGTCAATGTTTTGAACTATGTGCAACGAATTCGTCTGGAATTACAGCGTACCCTAACCAACGTCAAGTTTACATTGTTAAATCTCAATTTTATTTTTCTCTCACGGCGGTGCTAGCTCGTTAAATTCTTGATTCAAGTTTTGGATATCCTTAGCCGAGTAATGCTGTTCTCATTATTGCTTAAGTAAGAAAACTCTGGTGTTTAACATTTCAGGAACTCGCTATGGCTAGAACCAAAAAGCTCAAAGAAAAGGGCCAGATCACTGTCGTCCCCCACACGAGGGGAAACTTCTCATAGTCGAGCCGAGTCAGAGGCGCACCAATTTTCTGACCCGGAGATCCATAAAATCTTCAACGAGAAGATTCGCCCTCGACCTCTGATCCCGGAGAGGGGATTCACCCCAGCCCCCCAGGACGGGGAGCTTCTGACCATGATCGACGAGATGGGGTGGGCCCGTTTTGCTACACCTCCCGAGCCGGTGGTGATATCTATTGTGCAGGAGTTTTATGCGAGCGCTTTGTTGAAGCACATTCGGGCGGGGCAGATGTTACAGCAGTTAGACACTCGGACTCAGGTCGTAGTCTGAGGTATTACGGTAGATTTTTCAGTAGCTGCTATTCGGAGGTTATTTGAGCTGCCTATGGTTGATGAGACGGCTTATACGCGAGTTATGGATAGCCTCACGAAGGAGGCTCTGCTCGAGACTCTTACACAGTCCGACTCCGATTGGGAGAGGTGATCTCCGGCTTCTTCCACCTTCTACTTTAAGAGCTCACGCCTCAGTCGGTTCGGGCGTGCCTGGGTATATTTTATCTGTGCTCGTATAGACCACACCTCGCAGATCCGATCTGTTTTTCTCTCTCGAGCCCGTACATTATATGCTATCACCTCCGGGCTGCGATTTGATGTGGCTCCTCTCTTGGTCCGATCTATCTTCCAGTGTATTCAGGGAGGGTCCAAGACGGGGCTGAAGCACCCCTCTCTTATCTGCGCTCTGTGCCGGCAGTCGGGGATGACGTGGTCGGACGACGAGCCGATGCTAGCTCCCCAGGGCCCGATTGATCACCGCATCATTTCGCATTTCGACCAGTGGGGAGGAGCACCGGCACACGCTCGGGGGTGAGGATTTTTACTTGATGAGGCCCACGAGGGGTCCCCCGAGCCTCTTCTGCTGACACAGGGGCAGGCAGATGCCAGCCCGCCGCCCGACAGAGAGCACTTGCAGGCGATGTTTGACGTGTTGATAGAGGAGATGAGTAGAGAGAGAGAGGAGATGAAGAGAGAGAGAGAGCCTTCTGGCTGAGATGAGAGAGGAGAGGCGGACGGAGAGAGAGAGCATCATTGCTGCCGTCCGAGATGAGATGAGAGAGCAGGCCCGTCGGGCCAACCGTCGTGAGTCGAGGCGTCTGGCAGCGAGGGATGCCTACCACCAGGAGCACCTTGCTGCATGGACGGCCCACATTATGCACCCGGACGGGCCATTTATTCCACCTGCTCGGCCAGCCACACCACCCTCCTCGCCGGACGACGCCGGCGCCCGTTCGTGAGCAGACTGGAGGGGAGTACTTGACCTTTCACTTTTATTGCATATTATATTTCGTCCATTGAGGTCAATGTACGTCCTAAGTTTGGGGGGGTTACTTTCTGTTGATATACTTATTGTTGTACTTATTTCGTTTGCACTGTCGTTATTTTTAGTTATCTTTTTGTTGCTAGCCTTGCTTGTCATGATTTTACTCTTATTCGTGAATTTTTTCGTGCTCCTTTTTGTGTGAAACTGATGTTACAATACTGATTTCTCTCTGAAGAAACGGTTGAGTTTTAGTCGAGTTGTAGTCAATGATATCTGTTTCTGTTAAGTCTTCATTTAGGTCCGAAATTTTTTCGTTTTGTAGAAATCTTAGCAGATAAGAAAGGAGACATACGTGTTTTCAAATCGCCACCTATATGTTTGGTTACATTTTTCCCAATAGCTAGTCATCCAGTAACATAAGTCGTGTTGGCACCTAATTTGAGTTTAGAGTCGGACAGTTTTTCCCAAAAGTCGTGATATTATTTGTTCTATGACGGGAAGTCTAGTAACCGGGGGTATTCGCGTGAACCGTTGTTTACTCTTGCGTAAAACGACGACCCTGATTAGACTAGTGGTTTAGAGATTTCGCATGTGCCGATGATGGGAAGCCTAGTAACCGGGGGTATTCGCGTGACCCGCTGTTTATTCTCGCGTAAAACAGCGACCTTGAATCGGACATGCGGGAATAACTATTCGAGTTGTTTCTCCGCTGTGGAGGGGAACTTAGTAACTAGAAGCATCCATGAGCCCCATGAGTGTCTTTTACGTCAAATGGTTCCCCAATACATGAGAATGGAATTCCACCCTAGGATTATCCCGATGAAACATCCCGAGATCCGAACCTAGTGGTCAACTCGAATCAATTTATTGATCATATATAAGGGAACACTGTCCGAGGGTTATTTTTGATGAAACTCTTGGAATTTTTGCCACCAGACTGTGGAACTGGGCGAGTTAGCTTGTTTATTTTAACCTTTCATATTGACAGTCGATTAAATTCACACTTGTTAATCTTTGAGCTGTATTTTCTTCATGAACGATTGATTAGGACTGAAGTTGATTACTTTGTGGAATCAGTGTCCTGGATGTAGCTCGCTATTACGATACTTGTATTATTCTTTGAGATTTTCAGGATAGTATTGATTAGGTTGAGCACTATGAGTTGCACTCTTATTCACGATATTCTTTTGTTGAAATTGATTATTTTTGCTTGAGGACAAGCAAAGGCTCAAGTTTGGGGGTATTTGTTAGGCGTATTTTTATACGCTTATTTATCATTATTTTGTATTATTTTGGCGAGTAAACTTGCATAAATGAGCTTTTAATGCCTTATTCTTGTATGTCTGACAGGAAATTGGAGTCCGGAAGCTAAAACGAGGCAAAACAGGCAAAAACGGCGATTTTTGGCCTGGGGGCCACGGCACGTACCAAGTGAGCCGCGGCACACGAAGGTAGCCAGCAGACACCGAGTAAACTGTACTCTGAGCCGCGGCACAGATGAAGTGAGCCGCGGCCCAGGAGGAAAAATCTGCGCCCAGGCTTCCCACTGAGTGCCGTGAGCCGCAGCACAGATTAAGTGAGCCGCGTCCCACGGGGCGGTTTTGACAGAAAGTGCCGCGTTTCTGGGCCTTTTTGGAGCCTGTTCTCGACCTAATCACACGGACGCGATTTAAAGGCTGCTGGGAGCTATAAATAAGGGTTTAAAGACATAATTAATCATGGGGGGAAGATCGATCAATCTTGGAGGAGGAATATCGCAGAGAAGAGGAATAAGCAGAAGACATCAAGAGCAGAGGGCGGAAGCCAGAAGAACGGAGGAATCCGAGCTCTTCATCTGCATTTGATTTTCATGCTTTCATTCATTAATTCTGTATTTTTATCTTTTAGGATGTCAGGCTAAAACCCTATTCTAGGATTTTGATGAAACCAAAGTTTTGACGGATTTGCTTTTGATTATCTATATAATTCCATTTTCTGTTGAGTTTTCCCAATCGATTTTAATGCTTTCAATTGTGTGGCCAATAATTGGATTGTTTTAATTACTCAACTCAAATTGGGAGAGGAGAGTTGGTGAGGAACTATTGGTGAGGACCGTTTTATCTTGTGAGATAGGAATATACTCATAGGAACTACGTGGCTTTTTGAGGATTTTGTTCTTTTTGCCTATTGTCGAATTAATTCACCTAGGGATAGAGTGTGTTATTCGCCTTTAGAAAAATCTATTGACCTCGGGAGAGGCGGTAGAGTATATTAGCAATCTTCGCCTTCAATAAATTGGGGAAATCATTAACATCAGATAATCGAGAGTAAATTCGGATAAACCAAGGTGGATTCAGAATCCTAGAATTATTCATCATTTGATTTTCTTTCTTCAAGCGATCGTTTTTACTGTTAGTCTTTTATTGGTTTTATTTAGTTACTAATTGCAATCCAAATTTCGACTGTTCAAATAAAATTAGAATACAGAAAAATCGGTACTTAGTGATTCAGTCCTCGTGGGAACGATACTCACTCATCACTTTATTACTTGTCTACGATAACGTGCACTTGCGTATAACGAAATATCGCAACACCCACTTTGTTGCTGGTGAGAAAATGAGCTGAGCCACTCGATTCGTGTACCGGACGTTCGCGTGTCTAGTCCATTAAATATACTTTATTTTATTTCAAATGTATTTATACTTAATTTATTAATCTAATTAAGTAATTTTATAAAATACATATATATAATAATATTTCCAAGAAATAATTATTTTTGAATTAAATTAATCACCTAGTAATTAATTTTAATTCACAAGACCGCTATGATTTATCAAATAAATAAAAATAGATATCCAGTATCCAATATTAACTAAGAGATGATTATCCATCAAATATCCTTGTCCGAGACTCCATAGGTCTATCTTAGTCGACAATGAGAGGAACCAAGGAGTACGGATAACACTTAGCCAGCCTAGTGGCCCTCACAGCAACCCAACTGAGAGAGAATGATCGAATCATCCTAAAACCACCATTTCGTGAATACTGTATACGTATAGACCCTTCAATCATATGTCTCGGTCAAGTATTAGGGCCACGATAAAGTCAAATCCTATTGTAACTTGACTCTATGCATTTGTTAATGCAAACCAAGATCACCGAGCTCTTGTATATAAAATACAACTACCTTTAAATGCTTTGTCCAAAGACTTATGATCTCATTTTCCATTAACCGCATAAGATATTTACCTACTCACTTACAGGAGAAAGAATCCTATCTTGGTATTCAGTAGAGACTGCTTCTTGTCCACTAAGTTGCATTTCAAGGTTGATCCCATCGACCGGTGATTAGATCAAACTACTATAATGACTAACTTAATGTCACAAGCACATCTCCTACTGCAACCTCTCAAAACCTTTCAATTCAGTCATTGATAGTCCCTGAGTGAAATCCATGTGATTGAATCGAGGTGAGTCGTGTTTAAGTATACCAATCCTATTAGCATACCTATAACGTGTGCTCCGACTAACCCTTAGTAAAGACAGGCACTCTACATGTCAAAGTACACATTATACAAGTCTTTTCTAGACTTACTGCCCAGTTAAGTTTTATCGACTTGCGAACCAATTAAGCATTCGAGCCCTAAACACTTCCAGTGCTTATATCCTTATATCCATCAGGAGTTGAATGTTTGCTCTCAAATACAAGGACTATTATTTAATATACCAAATAATGATGCCAATGATATACAATAATATAGCAATAATGAATGCCTTATTTAATTAATATTCATAATTACAATGCAATACTCTCACTCTCTCATCCTCAGAGTGGCATTCGCGGGCATATTCCTAACAACACTGTCATTCCATATAGCTTCCATCGCCCTTTCTTTCTCCATCCTCCTTCTCCTTCCATCATCGCGGGCCTCTTCCCTCTTTTTGGTATTATCAAGCTCAGTGACTTTACTATGAATATCTTGAAGAATATCCATTGACTCAGCTTGCTTGTCTTTAAGATTTTCACCGAGTCCACTAGACTGGCGACCACTGCTGTTAGATCATCAATTCTCTGATCATGAGCAGTGAGTTTGGATATAGTGTACTTGAAGGAGGCGACCATTTTGGCTTCCGCAACTCTCAACTTTTCCTTCTCCTGCTTCAGGATCCTTTCCTAATGTTGTTTAAGCTAGTTTAGTGCTTGCCATAAGGCATTCAGCACGAGGCAGAATGCTACTTCAACATCCTGCACAGCTCTTTAAAGCTTGGGAAGTTCATCCTGAGCAGTTTCTCGCATCCAGTCGAGTTCTCTCCCGACGGTATACAGAAGTTTGATAGCATCCTGTAAAGAGACGGTTTAGGGACTGATTTGTCCTGCCTCGTTGCGGAGGAACTGATCCCTCCTGTTGGCTCTCAGCTTCTGCCTGTTCCTTAGAAGGGACTGGTACAGCTTGACCAGATGATGTCCCCTGGCGCTCGGCGGCCTTGGACTTTGGAATTTCTTCCTCATGAGCATCTTCACGGCTCATCCTCTGACTTGCCTGTAGGGCGTCATCATCCCCATCTCAGTCAGGATCTGAATGATGGATTGAGCTCCGAGTCCTGTCGTCGGGCTGTTTCTTCCCTTTCAGTCGGGCCTTTTCCTTTTCCACATAATATGTTGTGATCAGCTCATGACAAAATGGATCATCCCATTTGATCAAGACCTTGACGTTTTGGGTGTGGTCTGGTGCATCTTGACCAGATGATGTCCCCTGGCCCTCGGCGGCCTTAGACTTCAAAAATTCTTCCTCGTGAGCATCTTCACGGCTCATCTTCAGACCTGTCTCTAGGGCGTCATTACCTCATATCATTCGGGATCTGAATGATGGCTTGAGCTCCAAGTCCTGTCGTCGGACTATTTCTTCCCTTTCATTCGAGCCTTTTCATTTTCCACATAATATGTTGTGATCAACTCATGGCAAAAGGGATCATCCTATTTGATCCGGACCTTGATGTTTTGGGTGTCTGCGACCTCCAAGAGAAACAGTTCTTTCTCCTTCTAGTCCTCCCAATTATGCAGAGTGTCGTATGGGGCGACCATGTAGGCCTTACATACTTTGAAGCATTCGAATGCCTCATCGATTTGGACCTTGAGTATTATCTTATTTATGATGTTAGTGGTGGAGGGACTGCAAACACTAGAGGGTTCCAATATCCGGTTGGGATCCTCTACAGTTATGGAAGACTGTTGAGGAGAGGGATCCCTAACAGGGTGGGATGCCCTATTGGGAGAGGGACTCTTTACAGGGGTAGGGTCCCTGTTGGGAGTGGTGGCTGTCGGATCCAAAGGGGTAGCCGAATCACCAATGCCTTCCAACTTAAAAAACAATTGTCATCTGTCATAGCCATTACAGGCTCAGGATCTGTTGTGGGAGCAGCCAGTGTTTCTTCCATAGGAGTTGCGTCATGTGGGTCAGCTACTGCGGCAGAGGGTGCAGTAGGCGGAGCTACCTGAGTTGCTGCTGTAGTCAAATATGGTGATGTAGGAACATCTTCCGACATTGAAGTCTTTTTTGTCTTTAACTTTTTTTTCTTCTTGACAGCTGTAGGAGAGCTGCTGTCGAGAATAGATCTATTTTTACTGACGATCTTCTTCTTTCTATCATCAGCTTTGGCCTTCGAGGAGTGATCGGCAATGTCTATTGGATCACACGACATTGGCAAAGAGAAGGGGTTGGGCCTGTTGGCAAGAAGAGTTGTTGTGTTGAATACAGTGAGCTTGGAACCACCTACTCATTTTCCAGCATGAATCTTCTTGGCAGCAGGTGATTGCTGTATGCCACAACAAGTCAGCAAGTTGTGCAGCTTTAGGCCAAAGGACTTTCTTGGTGAATCTAGCTTGGAAGCCTCAGAGATGATATGCTCTTAATGAACAGAGCGAGCAAAGATTCATTCGTCAATAATGGTGTTCTTCTTCTTCAGAGAAAATCATGAAGTTTGTGAAGAAGACATTTTGCAGTAGATAGAGAAGATAGAAAGATTTTAAAATATACAAGTTGTATGATGTAGGCTCGTTTAATATGCAGAAAGTATAAAGAGTTTCCGGACCAGCATACTGGCCCTTTTATAGTGTGCACAAATGCTACATTACAATGAAGGGTCAGATTTAAGGAATAAGAACCATTTTTGAATAAACATACAATATGAGTTCAGTTGTAACAAGTACATCTAATCCATCATTTTTAAAAATTTTTGTCCGGTCCCACCTTTGACACATTTCAGCTTCCACTACTGCATAATTAGGCATTTTGAATTTTAAAATCACGGTATTCAAGGTATTAAAGTCCATATGTCGTTTTAGTATTAAATGATAAATCATTTTAAATACAGACGGTGCACATGGACTAAAAACTATTTTGAAAAAGGTTTAAGTATATTAAATTTGATATGCTTAAAATATTAATTGAAATCCTACAGTGTTTGGGCTGTATCCACGAAAGTACAGTGTTCCCCCTTAAAAAGGTATATATAGAATTAAATTCTTACAGCAATTGATGATTAATGCTGTATTCTTGGGTCCTACTGTGTTCCCCCTTAATTGATGCGCACTTCATCTGTAGAAAGATAGTTGTACTTTTTCTTCCTACAGTGAAAGTATAACTCATAGTTCTGAGTGTAATATTAATTAAAGTGGACACTGTATTTATGAGTCTTACAGCATTCCCCCTCAATTGATGAGTGAAATTAAAAACTTACAGGGAGTTTTAGTCGAGCGGAAGCATTCTTAATTCCTGGTGGAGTATACAGTGTAACACCCCCAGAATACGACCGGGAATGTCACACGCCGTAGACCCTCATCACAAGGATCCACCAGGCTAAACTCCAAAAGACTACTCAAAGATTGACCGACCGGGGTCAAAATTTAATACAAAGTAGACCGACAAGGTCTTAAACCAATTCATAAACTAATGACATTCATACAACAATGACAACAATAAACTTGAACACAGAAAGGAATGACAACTCAATTTAAAAATCGATAACTACACCCATGCAAGGGTGAATACACAAACGACAAAGAAAATACTGACCAAAATGAAACAAAAGAAAAGACTCGACTGTGTGATTAGCATCGTCGTCTTCCATCTCCTTCCAAGCCAATCCGTGATCGCTCTCGAGCCGCCAAAACTCGAGCGCATAACAGGCACCACCCCGAAAACTCGGGGTTAGCAACCGGAATTTTGCTAGTGCAAGTACATAATATACAAGATATACAAACAAGTAACAACACAAAATTCAACCGCCGTGAAGCCTTAACACAAACCATACATTCCCAGTCGGCCAGAATGACACTCGCATACACAAGGTGAAAGGTAATCACATAGTCACATTCTCCTTACGGAAAATAACATTCAAGAAACTTTAAACGAGCCCAAGGAGTCGGGAAGATCCCTTTTGTAAAAGGAAAAGTATTTTGATAAGATAGTTTGCAAACATTATTATTGACTCGGCCGTTTAGGGTTTTTTTTTAAAATCGAATGGGAATACTTTTGGAAATAATTTCAAAACTCTCGGTCCTAGACCCAACGTATGGAAAACGATTACACAAAACCAAGTCAATCGATTTGGGGTTCTCGACCCAATTTATAGAACACCGTCACAAACGAAATCATTACAACGTCTCACGTGGTTCTCAACCCATTCCAAATAACATCATCATGAAATCAATCATCTCAACATTCCACAGGTGGTCCTCGACCCAAAACACGTAATAGCACCACAATACAATCAAAGGTACAAAACTCTCATTCGACATATCCCGCTCAAGACCCCGACATTAACCCTGAGATTTCGTCAAACCTCCTTGGTTAATTAACCCCGATACCAACGCTTTAAAAACAATTTGAAACAAGCTTTCGAAACACGAATAGCGGTCTATATCAAGACAAACATTTAAAAGTGAGTTGAAAGAATTTGAGATACGAATATCGTCTGCAACGGGTCTTAGCTATCACTCGAATACCCGTAACTAATAAGCCTCGCAGCGCCCACCGCACACTGCACCGGCGTTCACTCCACTATGTCGGCCGCTCCTTGAACATGTCACCGCACCGCCACTCCTGCAAGAGCCGCCTTGCACGCGCATTAGGTGACACCGGCGTTCACCACCCATATGGAGCCGCACATTGCAGCGTACACCAGCCGGAGTACACCGCCCGCCTCGAGGTTCCGGATATGACGTTTCTCACAACAAGTATCAACATTGTTCAAACATCAAGCACACGGACAATTGTCACAACAATTTTCAACTCGGTACATCAAGTCACACAATTTCTCCGCCAGTCCATATCCACACAAATAAACAATAACACGCACGTTATCAATCAAACTCAATCAACACCGCACATATATCTCTATGTTGCGACTCAACCGAATATATACACATTTATATATATAGATATGTATATATATATATATATAAATATATAACCTCACTATATTATATGAATAACTATAGTTCGCCCATCAATCCAAGTTGAGTACGTCAACTAATGTTAGAATTCAACACTCGTCGATGACCGACATAAACATATATATTAATATACGTATATACATACATATATTTAACATGTAACTATATATATAAACACACATATATATATATATATACACATACATATATATACCTCCATATAAACTCATACACTTCGACAACAATGATTTCACGCAGTTACAATTCGTATATCGAGGTACTTGCCTTGGTAATACGACGCGAAGGAGACGACGAAGGAATAGGTTCCGGTCCGAACAATCCTCTCAAATCCGACCCTAACACAATAATGATATACAATCAATCTCACATCATGAATACGAAGAAATCCCTCCTAGTTCTACCCGTTGGGACAATTCATCGGACACCAAGAGTGCGTAGGGAATTGAAATCGGTTAACGGTGAACTAACGGGATTTCATCCCAACCAAAAACAAGAAAACCAAGGGTCACGAGAGTACTATCAAAATCTAACAACAACATCGGTTAATTCGGATTAAAGCACAAGATCACCACCAAACCCTCCCCAAAAATCATACTAGGGTTAAAGGGGTTCTTACCTCTTGAAGATTCAAGCCCTAAAACCCGAAGAACACGTGCTAGATCCACAATCCGAGCTACACGATCGAAGGAAGATGAAGAAAAACACACAATCAAAAGGGTGGATGGAGAAGAAATCCCCCTCTCAACTCTCTCTCTCTCGCGCACGGTGGAAGGGAGGAAGAAAATGTGCAAATCTCAATAAAACGCACTGATTATAGCGGCCGCATTGTGGTGCCGCGGCTAAAGCGTGCCGCGGCACAGGCCAAAAATTGCGCCTGTGGTGGCCGACCGCTCGTTGTGCCGCGGCTCATTCGGAGTGTGCGCTGCTCGGACTCGGCATGTGCCGCGGCATCCGGATCGTGCCGGGCACGCTGTACAGAGGTTTTAGCCGGCAGTGCCACACGGTGTGCCGCCCGGGACAAGTGTGCCGCGGCACCGACTATGTGCCGCGGCGCACAATCCTTGTGCCGCGGCACACTGCACACCGCTGCCAACAATCGGTAGTATGTGTGCCGCGCGCACAATCCTTGTGCCGCGGCTCACACCCCCCCTCGGGTCCCAAAATGACGAAAAAAGATCCGGAAAGAGAATAAAAGCAATAGGAATCGATATTTGGGCAACAACAATACGAAATGGAAGTACGGAACCCCAAAACGATCTGAGGTACACAACCAAGGTCGAACAAGGAACAAATTCCGTAAATTTCTAGGAAGTTACAAAAACGGCCCAAACATCCGAAAATCACGATACAACGTCGGATTAACAATCCGAAACTCACAACATGTTCTACTCAATCATACGAACTCATGGAAGTAAGAAAATGACGAAATCGAACGAGTTTAACGAGAATCAAATGCACATGAGACAAAATATAACACAAGATGAAATTATGTAAAAACATCATCAATACCGTCTAAGCGGAGAAACTCCAAGAACAAAATAGGTTCAGAATTCCAAAACAATGACAAGCGAGTTGTCGAAACGGACTCTAGGAAAAATGAAAATTACCGGAAATCGAATTTGCGGTATTACATTCTACCCTCCTTAAAAGAAGTTTCGTCCGAAACTTAAAATAGAGAGCGGAACAATCAAGGAAATAACTACTTGCTCAGCCCCAATTCATCACGAGCAAAGCGCGAATGCAAGGTTCCAGAAATACGATGAACTGACCTAGCGAGCATCCGGTACGTGAGTCGAGGCGATAAAAATGTATGGGAACACGATAAGTTGAGGTGGAGGAGTATGAATTTGGATACCAAAACTCCCAGAGGGAAGAAAATCACAAAATAGTTCAGACGTCCTGAAAATCATGTTTCGAGCTCAACCAACCGCATCCAAGTTCATAATACATTCGGAAATGTTAATTGCTCGCGAGGGAATATTAGCTTCGAACAAAATTTCTGCAAGAATCAAGCTCAGATGTGGAAAGACCACAATAATTCACGGAGTCTAACCACACGGTTCTGAAATTCGTTCGGAGAACGGTAGGCTAAGTAGAACAAGATAGTTTAAAATCGTCGAGAGGATCATAATTGAGTTACCAACAATGAAAAATCATACAATGCCGAAAATACCAAGGAAAGTACGGGTAATACACTTCCCCATACTAAAAGGTATTTCGATCCCAAACTTAGAACAACAAGAGTTGGAAATATAGAGCAATGAAATGAAGAACGATCAAAGTCACGATTGTTCAAAACAGCAACAATTAGGACATATTGCAAAATATTCGTCCTCCCATGTTAGGCTCTTCAGAAGGAAACATAGGGTTTCGGGACATTCTCCAGTCACTAGCTCTGCTCTCTCTCAGGGCGGCATTCTTTGCCAATTCGGAAACTGTCTCACAGTGTTTCTCCCGATGACCTTCACACCCACACCAGAACAAGTCAAGAGTGGAGAGGGACAATTTGCGCGAACATGTCCCAGCGATTCTGATTGAAACATCTCCTCTTCTTACCGCGAGTCACCGATGCTGGTTTGGGACTTCCAGCGTTCACTCCCGACCGCGAAGATGACGCTTTCGAACAACGTAAGGGCTTGGGAGCCTTAGTCTCCTCACCGCCCAGAAATTTTCCCGATAGCCTCGGTCTCTTTGCTTCGCTCGTGGGCTCGACCACTGAGGAGATTTCATAGGATATCGTTTGATCTAGATACTCCTTCACCGTAGCATGGATCGTGGTTGTACGAACCACCTTGCCGCTTCCATTTCCATCATCACGTCCACGTCCGCCGTGGCTTGACATACTAATACGGATAACACCGATCAACAGTATTAGTTTATCAGACGTACAATATACCACAATTATCGTCCCGAGTTTTAGTTAGCATCCTGAGAATAACGGTACTATCGTAAAGCATAAAGTTTTATGAAGTCAAGTTCGAGTTCCTCGACGAGGACGATCATTATATGTATGCACTTAATGAAAACAAATTTTTGAAAAAGGGGCTAGTCACGTTGCGCCCAAGACTTGTAAACATTGTCTTTTATTTCGGAAGAGGAAGTTTACATAATGACTCTAAAAATTATTTACGAGTGATGAATAAAAGAAAAAAAGAAATCGAAAATTAATTCGTAACTAATTTGAAATATTTCAAGAATGTTGAGTCCCAAATACCACAATTTTGAAAATCTTTCCTCTTCTTCCAAAATGTTTATTTGAGAGAATTTTCCACCGAGATACGTGACCATTTAACATGACGATATTAAATCATGGCTTCACACAATGTTAGGAAATTTCAACGCATCACTTTAAAATATTCGAGATACTACAGCGCCGTGGGCCCCGTGCCGGAACCTACCAGGCTCAAAATCATTTTAAAAAAAAAATGTTCAAAATGCCAAAAAGGCCGATGTCGGTAATATTCTCAAATACTCACAAAAGTCATTTATAAAACATCAAATACTGTCATAAGAATACTATCAAAACATGCAAGACCAAAATATCAAAACTCGGTTTGCAAGATAATAAAAGCCATCTTAAAATACTCATGCGGTGGATAAAATTGTCATTCGTAAATTCATTCTAATAAAGTACCGAAACAGATAAACATGTTCGACTTCCCTGTAATATCCTAAAACGATAATATCACCAACAAGTTCCAATTCCTAGTTCACATTAAGCATATTAGCACAATGTAATCAAATACATGTATAAGGGGACTTACGATCGGGAGGCTTACCATCACGGATTGCCGGAAGATGATGTCGGAACCACGATACTAATCACGACTCTGATGCGCGCGACTTACACAAGACATGGACTTGACCCAACGGCCTAGGTTTTTCGCAAACCTAAGCTCCGATACCATAAATGTAACACCCTGCACGACCGGGAATGTCACACGCCGTAGACCCTCATCACAAGGATCCACCAGCTAAACTCCAAAAGACTACTCAAAGAATGACCGACAGGTGTCGAAATTTAATACAAAGTAGACCGACAAGGTCTTAAACCAATTCATAAACTAACGACATTCATACAACAATGACAACAATAAACTTGAACACAGAAAGGAATGACAACTCAATTTAAAAATCGATAACTACACCCATGCAATGGTGAATACACAAACGACAAAGAAAATACTGACCAAAATGAAACAAAAGAAAATACTCTGACTCTGGTGTGATTAGCATCGTCGTCTTCCATCTCCTTCCAAGCCAATCCCGTGATCGCTCTCGAGCCGCCAAAACTCCGAGCGCATAACAGCACTCCACCCCGAAAACTCTGGGGTTAGCAACCTGAATTTTGCTAGTGCAAGTACATAATATACAAGATATACAAACAAGAATAACACAAAATTCAACCGCCGTGAAGCCTTAACACAAACCATACATTCCCACAACAAGACAGAATGACACTCGCATACACAAGGTGAAAGGTAATCACATAGTCACATTCTCCTTACGGAAAATAACATTCAAGAAACTTTAAACGAGCCCAAGGAGTCGGAAGATCCCTTTTGTAAAAGGAAAAGTATTTTGATAAGATAGTTTGCAAACATTATTATTGACTCGGGCCGTTTAGGGGTTTTTTTTTAAAATCGAATGGGAATACTTTTGGAAATAATTTCAAAACTCTCGGTCCTAGACCCAACGTATGGAAAACGATTACACAAAAACCAAGTCAACTGATTTGGGGTTCTCGACCCAATTTATAGAACACCGTCACAAACGAAATCATTACAACGTCTCACGTGGTTCTCAACCCATTCCAAATAACATCATCATGAAATCAATCATCTCAACATTCCACAGGTCCTCGACCCAAAACAGAATAGCACCACAATACAATCAAAGGTACAAAACTCTCATTCGACATATCCTCGCTCAAGACCCCGACATTAACCCTCGGAGATTTCACAAACCTCCTTGGTTAATTAACCCCGATACCAACACTTTAAAAACAATTTGAAACAAGCTTTCAGAAACACGAATAGCGGTCTATATCAAGACAAACATTTAAAAGTGAGTTGAAAGAATTTGAGATACGAATATCGTTCGGTAACGGGGTCTTAGCTATCACTCCAATACCCGTAACCAATAAGCCTGCCAGGCGCCTCCACTGCACACCTGTGCACCGGCGTTCACTCCACTATGTCGGCCGCTCCTTGAACATGTCACCGCACCGGCGTCACTCCCGCAAGAGCCGCCACTTGCACGCGCATTAGGTGACACCGGCGATCACCACCCATATGGAGCCGCACATTGCGGCGTACACTGTGCCGAGTACACCGCCCCGCCTCGAGGTTCCGGATATGACGTTTCTCACAACAAGTATCCACATTGTTCAAACATCAAGCACACGGACAATTGTCACAACAATTTTCAACTCGGTACATCAAGTCACACAATTTCTCCGCCAGTCCATATCCACACAAATAAACAATAACACGCACGTTATCAATCAAACTCAATCAACACCGCACATATATCTCTATGTCGCGACTCAACCGAATATATACACATTTATATATATAGATATATATATATATATATATAAATATATAACCTCACTATATTATATGAATAACTATAGTTCGCCCATCAATCCAAGTTGAGTACGTCAACTAATGTTAGAATTCAACACTCGTCGATGACCGACATAAACATATATATTAATATACGTATATACATACATATATTTAACATGTAACTATATATATAAACACACATATATATATATATATACACATACATATATATACCTCCATATAAACTCATACACTTCGACAACAATGATTTCACGCAGCTTACAATTCGTATATCGAGGTACTTGCCTTGGTAATACGACGCGAAGGAGACGACGAAGGAATAGGTTCCGGTCCGAACAATCCTCTCAAATCCGACCCTAACACAATAATGATATACAATCAATCTCACATCATGAATACGAAGAAATCCCTCCTAGTTCTACCCGTTGGGACAATTCATCGGACACCAAGAGTGCGTAGGGAATTGAAATCGGTTAACGGTGAACTAACGGGATTTCATCCCAACCAAAAACAAGAAAACCAAGGGTCACGAGAGTACTATCAAAATCTAACAACAACATCGGTTAATTCGGATTAAAGCACAAGATCACCACCAAACCCTCCCCAAAAATCATACTAGGGTTAAAGGGGTTCTTACCTCTTGAAGATTCAAGCCCTAAAACCCGAAGAACACGTGTTAGATCCACAATCCGAGCTACACGATCGAAGGAAGATGAAGAAAAACACACAATCAAAAGGGTGGATGGAGAAGAAATCCCCCTCTCAACTCTCTCTCTCTCGCGCACGGTGGAAGGGAGGAAGAAAATGTGCGAATCTCTGAAAAACGCATGATTATAGCGCCGGCCGCATTGTGCCGCGGCTCACTAAAGCGTGCGGCACAGGGCCAAAAATTGCGCCTGTGGGTGGCCGACCGCTCGTTGCCGCGGCTCATTCGAGTGTGCCGCGGCTCGACTCGGCATGTGCCGCGGCATCTGCCGGATCGTGCCGGGCACGCCAGACAGAGGTTTTAGCCGGCAGTGCCACACGGTGTGCCGCGGCCGGACAAGTGTGCCGCGCACCGACTTCACTGTGCCGCAAGCACAATCCTTGTGCCGCGGCACACGGCATGTACCGCTCGGCCAACAATCGGGTAGTATGTGTGCCGCGGCGCACAATCCTTGTGCCGCGGCTCACACCCCCTCGGGTCCCAAAATGACGAAAAAGATCCTAAAGAGAATAAAAGCAATAGGAATCGATATTTGGGCAACAACAATACGAAATGGAAGTACGGAACCCCAAAACGATCCGAGGTACACAACCAAGGTCGAACAAGGAACAAATTCCGTAAATTTCTAGAAGTTACAAAAACGGCCCAAACATCCGAAAATCACGATACAACGTCGGATTAACAATCCGAAACTCACAACATGTTCTACTCAATCATACGAACTCATGGAAGTAAGAAAATGACGAAATCGAACGAGTTTAACGAGAATCAAATGCACATGAGACAAAATATAACACAAGATGAAATTATGTAAAAACATCATCAAGACCCGTCTAAGCGGAGAAACTCCAAGAACAAAATAGGTTCAGAATTCCAAAACAGCGACAAGCGAGTTGTCGAAACGGACCTCCGCCGGAAAAATGAAAATTACCAGAAATCGAATTTGCGGGTATTACATACAGAACCTTGTTGTGCTAACATGCTTTGTAAAGATGTCAGCTAACTGAATATCTGTATGAATTTTCTCGATCCCAACAACTTTATTCTCCACATGATTCCTGATTAAGTGATGCTTCATATCAATGTGCTTGGTCCTTGAGTGTAGTAATACATGAGTGTGCGTGATTGCGCTTTCACTCGTGCTGTCGCACATTATTGGAGTTTTTCTTGCCTAAATGCCATAGTCCTGTAGATGTTGCTGTATCCATAGGATCTGCACACAACAGCTTCCAGCAGCGTAATATTATGACTCAGTTGTAGAAATTGAGTTGGCCAATTGTTTCTTACTGAACCATGACATAAGTCTAGGTCCAATAAAGTGACAATTTCCGCTCGTACCGATCCAACTTACAGCCTCCGAGATCCGAGTCATTGTATCCCACCAAATCGAATCCTCTTTCCTTAGGATACCACAATCCTAAATTGATTGTTCCTTTAACGCACTTAAGAACTCATTTGGCTGTGGTGAAGTGTGACTCTGTAGGTGCTACCTGATACTGAGCACACACTCCTACAATAAATTGGATATCAGGCCCACTGGGTGTTAGGTACAGGAGTGATCCTATAAGATTCATGTAGGGTGACTGATCAAATGGCTTTCTAGCTTCGTCAGCACTTATCTGTGTGGAAGTGCTCATGGGGGTGGATGAGGACATTGAAGTGTTCATACCAAACTCGTTGAGCAGCTCCTTGCTATATTTCTCCTGGTTAACTTAACTCTATGCATTTGTTAATCCAAACCGAGATCATCGAGCTCTCGTGTATCAATTACAACTAGCTCTAATTTCTTTGGCTAAATACTAATTATCTCATTTGCCATTAACTGCATAGGACATTTACCTGCTCACTTACAGGAGAAAGAATCCTATCTTGGTTTTTAGTAGAGACTGCTACTTGCCCACTAAGTTGCACTTCGAGCTTGACCTCACCAACCGATGACTGGATCGAACCACTCTAATGACTAACTTAATATCATAAGCACATATCATACTGAAACCTCAAGTCAAAGGTTCACGTATACCTATCACAACCTTTCGATCCAGTCATTGACAATCACTGAGTGAAATCCATGTGACCGAGTTGAGGTGAGTCGAGTTCGAGTATACTAATCCTATTAACATACCTATAACTTGTGTTCTCAATAACCCTTAGTGAAGATAGGCACTCTACATGTCAAAATACACGTTATACAAGTCTTGTCTAAACTTAATGCCCAGTTAAGCTTTCGAGCCCTAACCACTTCTAGTGACTATCTCCTTATCTCCTTAATTGAGTGGAATGTTTGCTCCCAAATGCAAGGACTATTATTCTATATATCAAATCATAATGCCAGTGATATACAATCATATAGAAATAATAGTTGCCTTATTTAATTTAATATTCATAATTACAATACAATGCTCTCACTCTCTCATCCTCTAAGTGGCATTCGAGGGCATATCCCTAACACTGGACACATTCCTCAGGAACGAACTCTAAAACCAACATCCTCGATTGAAGATGTAATACCCGCAATTTTATTTTCCCAGTATTTTCACTTTTCAATGTATTTCTCATTTTTAGCAACTCTCGTGTAACCGTATTAATTTTTGAGAATGATTGTTTCGAGACTTTTTGTCATCCAGTTCTACGTTTATTGGTTCTTCCGTCGCTTATTGATCTGATTCCCGTAATTGTTGCTCGGAACCGCTGTACGGGGTTGGCGTAGATCCATTGTATGTTATCATACGTATTGTGTTGTTCCGTTTGATGCTTCGTTCGTGTTTCGGTGTTTCGGACCGTTGTTACCCTGTGCCTAATGATCGCTTGGATTCGCGTAGTATGGTTTTCAAATCCGATCAATTTTAAAATTTGTAAAACCTCGGAGTATTTCCAAGGTGTCGAACCCAAGGGAATTGATGTGTCGAAAATAAAGGAATTAACTCTACTCAAAATTTGACTGCTATTTAGGAATCCGAAAAATTGTTTTGATTCTAATTATCTAATTTTAAAAATCGAAGAACAAAAATTAAATAAAAGATGAAATATCTAAATTAAGCAAATAAAGCAAATTAGCAAGATAAAATCACAAGTCGAAAGGTAATTGATCCTAGGGTAGTATCATCTAATTGAGTTCACACAATTCGTTCACTTGATTCCTTTTCCCCAAATTTTAATTCAATCCTAGAAATAATCACTCGGTCGATCTAGAATTCCGATCAAGGCAACCTAGAAAGAAAGTTAATTAAAACCCTTTTCCGCTGTGGCTCAAAGGATTGAAATCACTTAAAAGCACCAACTTATTTATCTATGATTTATCTTTCTCCGCTAGGTCTCAAGATAAAATCATATTGTGTATCAAGTATTTCCACTAATCAATTACTCCTTAGGACAAAATCAATTAGCTAACATGCATCAATTAAGGGCCCTTTAATCTAGCATGAGATTTAACACAACTTGAACACAAGCCTAGGATGAAAGGTCAAAAGGTAATCAAAGGAACATCATGTGAACATCAATTAAAATTACTAACCCTAGAATCAATCAATGAATTAGCCAGACATACTTGAAATTAAACAAGAAATAGATGGAGAATGCATATTATTAATATGAAAAGAGAGATTACAACCCGTTCGTATGAACTCCGAGTCTTCAATAATAATTCTCCTCCAAAAAGTTCTTGAATCAAAGGAATAAATCTTGCTAAAAAGTGTAAAAATCTGCTTAATATGATAAAAGAGTGATAAAGGCTGATGGAAGATGATCCAAGATGCTAAAAGCTGCTAGAGAATACTCAAACTAGGTCTAGAATGAGGTTTATATAGCCTAAGGGGGTTAAAATCCCGATTAGCCCTAATCTAGGAAATAAATAATATCCAAAAGAGTCAAAATCCGTCCAAAAACGAGAGCCCGCTGGGAAGCCTTTCGGCCTGGCCTATCGGCCGATAGGCTGGCCGATAGGTGGTTCGTCGATCTCTTCACTTGGCAGGGCAGAAATTCCTTTCGGGCACACCTATCGGCCGATAGGCTGGGCCGATAGGGTGGTCTGTCTCTCGCAAAATTCCGTCTTTTCCGTCCGTGACTCGACTCTTGGTCCTTTGTCTCGTTTTGGGTCCTTTTGGCTCTAAAAACCTGCAAACACACTAAAACCAACCCAAACGCGTAATACGGCTCGACTAATCATAAATAAGCCAAATACGAGCACATTAATCACGAAACGAAATAAAAACCCAGTATAAAATCCTAGAAATAAGTGGTAAAATTACCACTTATCAAACCCCCCCAAACTTAAGCCTTGTTCGTCCCGAACAACAAAAAGAAAAGAAAAAGAAAGTCGTGAATCATCGTGCAACTCATAGTGTTCAACCTAATTAATACTATCCTGTAATTTTCTCCTAATAATCCGATTGTCATAAAAGCGAGCTGCACTCAGAATAATGATTCCGCAAAGTAGTCAAGTTCAGTCCTAATTATTCGTTCATGAAGAAAATCCAGCTCAAAGATTAACAAAACGTGAGTTAAATCGACCGTCAATATGAAAGGCTAAAATAAACAAGCTAGTTCGTCCCGTTACACAGTCTAGTGGCACAATTTTCACGAGTTTCATAACAAATAAACCTCGGTCAGTATTCCCTTATATATATACTCAAAAATTTGATTCGAGTTGACCACTAGGTTAGGATCTCGGGATGTTTCATCGGGGTAATCCTAGGGTGGAACTTCCATTCTCATGTATTAGGAAACCGTTTGACGTAAAAGACACTCATGGGGCACATGGATGCTTCTAGTTACTAAGTTCCCGTCTACAGCGGAGAAACAACTCGAATATATAATTTCCGCATGTCCTAATCAAGGTCGCCGTTTACGCGAGAGTAAACAATGGGTCACGCGAATACCCCGGTTACTAAGTTCCCTATCATTGGCACATGTGAAATATCTAAATCACTAGTCTAATCAGTCGCTGCTTTTACGCGAGGGTAAACAACGGGTCACGCGAATGCCCCGGTTACTAGACTTCCCTTCATAGAACAACATTATCTCAATTTTTGGGAAAAACTGACCGACTCTAAACTCTATCTAAGTGCCAACACGATCGACTTAAACAAGACGACTCACTATCCGGAAGATGTAACCAAACGTATTGACGGTGATTTTAAAACAAGTATGTATCGTCTCTTATCTGCCAAAACCTCTACAATTACGAAAAATTTTGGACCTAAATGAATACTATGCAAAACAGAAATTACTAACTACAACTCGACTAAAACTCGACCGTTTCTTCAGAGAGAAAAACAGTGTCGTAACATCGGTATCACACAAATGGAAGCTCGAAAAATTCACGAATAAAGAAAAACTAAAGACAAGCAAGGCTATCTAAAACAAACAACGAAAAGCAAATAAAAGCAAACACGAAATCAAAAAAAAACTACTACGACCTAAAAAAAAATAGAAAATAGAAACTAGCAAACACACCAAACGAAAATGAACATAAAAAATCTAAAAACTAAGCAACAAAAAGCCAAAACCACGCAACACCAATATGATAAGCACAAATAAAAACAACGGGCACCAACACAAGCAAATGAAGATACAAGGCAAACAAGGTACTCACACGTAAAGAAATTAACAAAGCCGCACTTCTCCCTCCCCCCAAACTTATTTCGCATCCCAAAGGAGGAATAAGTTTGAAAAGAGAAAGGAGTGGCTTTGTTAATGGAGTACCTGATCACTGTGGCTGAAATGGCGGGTTTGTCGGCGAGCTCGTAGTGTATACTGGGCCGGGTATGTCCTATCGGCCAGGCCTTTCGGCCGATAGGCTGGGCCGATAGGAACTTCTGTCTCTTACCATGCTCATATCGGGCGGGATATCGGTCGATGTGGAATTCCTGTCGACCACTGCTTGCAACAATAAATTTTTTTTTTTCTTCAGCCTATCGGCCGATATGCTCGCCCGATAGGATTTTCTGTCTCAAAAATTTTCCAGACTTTTTCTCTTCGCATAATTGGTCCCGTTTTTGCTTGGGTATGGCGATTAAAGACCTGCGAGTATTTAAAACTCGGCGTGCATGGATTAGAACTTAACAAAAACTAGCAAAGCTACTACGAAACTAGAAACTACAAAAATCACGCAAACAAAAAATCGAAAATAAATGAATAAAACGAACTAATATACATACATACGTTGGGTTACCTCCCAACAAGTGCTACGTTTAACGTCTTTAGCTAGACGATACCTCATTCAACCCGGATCTTCAGTGACAACTCCCCCTTGAACGGGTTTGTTGATATCAAGATAGCATACGCTCCTCTCATTAAGTCGAGACTCGTTCGCCTCCAACATTCGAACATACTCCGGCAAATCCTCGGAAATTTCATCAACCTCGAATGTGAGTAAATGGAGTGTGAAATACAATGCTCCAACAAGTCGGTCGGGGCGGCATAATAGACTCAATTTCAAAACATTCCTCGGGCGCATCGTCGGGCTTCTTCATCGCGTCATAGATGGAAATTTTGATTTTGATCGTTAACCCGAAAAGTAAGATCGCCCTCCGGACGTCTATAAGTGCTCTCCCGTTGCTAGAAACGGTAACCCAAAGAACAATGGTTGATTCTCATCATCGGGCATAACAAGAACTACGAAATCGGCAGGGAAGACCAAGTGTTGGACTCTAACGAGCACATCCTCCACAATTCCCCTCGGATAAGTGATCGACCGGTCCGCCATGAGTAGAGAAATGGTAGTCGGCTTCATCTCCCCAATCTTCAACCTCTTAAAGATGGATAGAGGCATAAGATTGATGCTTGCCCCGAGATCACACAACCCATTACGGAACGTTTGGTCGCCAATCATGCATGTCAAAGTAAAAAGACCCGGATCCTACTGCTTGAGTGGGAGCTTGTTTTGAATGATAGCGCTACACTCCTCTGTCATATTTATTGTTTCAAACTTCCTCAACTTCCTCTTGCTTGCCACAGCGTCTTTCAAGAATTTCACGTAACCCGGCATGTCTCTCAAAGCGTCTAGAAGTGGAATGTTGATATTCACCTTTTGAAACATGTCGATAAATTGTTGAAGCTTTTCATCATATCTCGACTTGGCCAAACGCTGTGGAAATGGAGCTTTTTCCTCAAAATCTTTCATATTCGAACTTCCAGGATCCTTGCGGCCGATAGGTGGGTCGATAGGCTTCATCTTTGTATGTCAGTATCGGTTGGGCTATCGGCCGATAGGCTGGCCGATAGGTTCTGCTGTATTCCATCTTCTTTCTCGTTCTCGGCTCCCGTTTCTAATACATCCTCGTTTCCAGATTCCTTAACTCCAGCCCCATGATTACTGTACCTTGTCCCACTCCGAAGCTCGATTGCGTTGCATTGTTGCGTCTTCGGGTTGGTCTCGGTGCTGCTCGGAAAATGGCCCGGCTTATGAAATCCGGCTTGGGCGTTCGCCATTTGACTCATTTGGGTCTCCACCATCGACATCTGCTTAGTCAAGGCTATCACCGAGTTTCCAATAGATGTCACACTATGCTCGAGAGCTCCGAACCTCTTGTCTACTTTATAAATAAAATCTTTTTGGCTCGCCTCCAACCGTTCCAACATCTCTTCCATAGGTGTCTTAGCAATCGGCTCTTGAATAACCCCATTTTTCACGTTAAATCCCGGTGGTGGCTGGAGAGCATTGTTCGGGTTGGCATAGGAGAAATTAGGGTGGTTTCGATTGTTCGGATAAGAGTTCCCCAATTTCCCCTTGCCGGAAGTTTCCTCCTTGCATGTAGTTCACATCCTCCTTAACCGCAATCGGCTCGTTTAACTCTTCAAAAACTGAATTGACTCCCAAAGTATTCTTTCTTAGCATCTCGAGCTCTTTTTGTTGTTTTTCAAATTTTGCCTTTAAATCACCGTAGGCGTCCTCGTCACCGGCTGGGACCCTTCTTCTCGTCATCTTCCTATCGGTCACGTCCTCGTAATCATTGTTGACCGCTAGCTCAATGAGATTCTTGGCCTCTTCATAATCGTTAGCTAGAAATCCCCCTTTCGATGAATAGTCCAATTCTCTTCTAGCCTTCCTCGTCAAACCCCGATAAAACCGAATATAGATCTCCTCTTTGTCAATTCCATGCTGTGGGCATTTGCGAAGTAGCTTCTTGAATCGGATCCATGCCTCGTATAAATATTCATCCTCATATTGCTCGAATTGCAAGATATCGTTGATTTGTTTTTGCACCTTCGAGGGAGGATAGAACTGTGCTAAGAACAACCGGGTCATCTCTCTCCAAGTACCAATTTCCTTCCGATCTAGGCTCTTGTACCAATCTAGCGCATCGTCTTCTAAGGAGAACCGGAATAGGCGGAGCTTAATGACATCCGGAGGCACTCCGTTTTGCTTAATGGTGGCACATATATCCAAAAACGACTCAAGATGAGCGTTTGGATCTTCATTAACTCCTCCTCCGTATGTTTGAGACTTCACTGTAGCAATGAGGGACGGCTTAAGCTCGAAATTGTTGGCATAAATCTTTCCCCAACCTCCTTCTTGATAATCGTCCAGCTTAGGTCGAAAGCGGGCATTCAAAGGGATCTTCTCGGGACGAGCGAGTTCTCGTGGTTGGTCAACAATGCCGGCCATGGTATCAACGAAAGGTATAGTAATAGTCTCGGTTCTCGGTTCTTGCTTCTTCCTCCTCAAAGACTTCTCGATTTCCGGGTCCAAAGGAAATAAGTTCTTTCCTTGGGATCTCGTGATCATGCACCGCCTACAAGGAAAAGAAAACAAGATGTGAGGAAACGAGATCGAATATTAATAATAAAAGTAAACTACCTAAAGTAACAATCTCTTCTTTTTCGAATTATTCCCTTAAATTTTCTATCAACTCCCCGGCAACGGCGCCAAAAATTGATCGCTTGGATTCGCGTAGTATGGTTTTCAAATCCGATCAATTTTAAAATTTGTAAAACTCCTGAGTATTTCCAAGGTGTCGAACCCAAGGGAATTGATGTGTCGAAAATAAAGGAATTAACTTTACTCAAAATTTGTTGCTATTTAGGAATCCGAAAAATTGTTTTGATTCTAATTATCTAATTTTAAAAATCGAAGAACAAAAATTAAATAAAAGATGAAATATCTAAATTAAGCAAATAAAGCAAATTAGCAAGATAAAATCATAAGTCGAAAGGTAATTGATCCTGTGGTAGTATCATCTAATTGAGTTCACACATCTGCTCACTTGATTCCTTTTCCCCAAATTTTAATTCAATCCTAGAAATAATCACTCGGTCGATCTAGAATTCCGATCAAGGCAACCTAGAAAGATAGTTAATTAAAACCCTTTTCCGCTGTGGCTCAAAGGATTGAAATCACTTAAAAGCACCAACTTATTTATCTATGATTTATGTTTCTCCGCTAGGTCTCAAGATAAAATCATATTGTGTATCAAGTATTTCCACTAATCAATTACTCCTTAGGACAAAATCAATTAGCTAACATGCATCAATTAAGGGCCCTTTAATCTAGCATGAGATTTAACACAACTTGAACACAAGCCTAGGATGAAAGGTCAAAAGGTAATCAAAGGAACATCATGTGAACATCAATTAAAATTACTAACCCTAGAATCAATCAATGAATTAGCCAGACATACTTGAAATTAAACAAGAAATAGATGGAGAATGCATATTATTAATATGAAAAGAGAGATTACAACCCGTTCGTATGAACTCCGAGTCTTCAATAATTCTCCTCCAAAAAGTTCTTGAATCAAAGGAATAAATCTTGCTAAAAAGTGTAAAAATCTGCTTAATATGATAAAAGAGTGATAAAGGCTGATGGAAGATGATCCAAGATGCTAAAAGCTGCTAGAGAATACTCAAACTAGGTCTAGAATGAGGTTTATATAGCCTAAGGGGGTTAAAATCCCGATTAGCCCTAATCTAGGAAATAAATAATATCCAAAAGAGTCAAAATCCGTCCAAAAACGAGAGCCCGCTGGGAAGCCTTTCGGCCTGGCCTATCGGCCGATAGGCTGGCCGATAGGTGGTTCGTCGATCTCTTCACTTGGCAGGGCAGAAATTCGTTTCGGGCACACCTATCGGCCGATAGGCTGGGCCGATAGGGTGGTCTGTCTCTCGCAAAATTCCGTCTTTTCCGTCCGTGACTCGACTCTTGGTCCTTTGAATCGTTTTGGGTCCTTTTGGCTCTAAAAACCTGCAAACACACTAAAACCAACCCAAACGCGTAATACGGCTCGACTAATCATAAATAAGCCAAATACGAGCACATTAATCACGAAACGAAATAAAAACCCAGTATAAAATCCTAGAAATAAGTGGTAAAATTACCACTTATCACCTAACGCGCGCTAATGTTATTGTGGAGTGCACGCTAAACATCCTTCAGTAGCGCACGCTACGCTTGTTTTGTAGCGCGCGCTAACGAGTCTGCCCAGTACTAGACAGTTTGCTACTAGACTCGGTCAGGTGCCCAGGTAGCGCACGCTATGGCCGATAGCGCGCGCTACCGATACGCTTTTAGCACACGCTACGTTTGGCCGGCAGCATACGCTAACGAGGTCAGGTGAGTACTGGGCAGTTCACTTCTGGACTCGGCTGATGTCCAGGTAGCGCACGCTATGGCCGATAGCGTGCGCTACCGAGAGGCTATTAGCATACGCTACATTTCGGGTAGCGCACGCTAACAGCCCATAGATCTGGTTACTAGACTGGGACGTTAACTTTCTGGACTGGAGTTTTGTCCCATTAGCGCACACTAACTTTTGAGGATTAGCGCGCGCTAACGCTCCCTGGATATATAAACCAGGGAGTTGACCCAGATTTTTACCCTTTCTCATTTCTTCTCCTTCCCGCAGCTTAGAGCCCTTTCAGGCAATTTTCAGGCGATCTCTTCCTCCGATCATTTCAGGCGTCTTCTACCTTGAGTTTTTATAGTAGATTAACAACACCTACTTGTGTTCTTCATCCTTAATCCAAGATAAATCTCTTAGAACCCTACTTTTGGGCAATTTGGGGAGTTTTTGGATTTTTGTCCGTTTCGTTCCATTTTGTTGGTTAATTCATGATGAATATGATTAATCTTGCTAGTATTCTTGTTTTCCCTACGGATTCATTGCATATTTCGTGGTTGTTGCATATTCGAGAAGGTTTGGATGTGGCCCGCCCTCGTTATTTTTATACGAATATACATGAATCGTAGGCGGGTTTTCAGGTGTATTCCTTTTCCGTATTCGTTTAGGGTTGGTTGTGATTATGTTCTTCGAATTGTTAGGTTCATAATTGTCGGTCCATAGCATTCGTCGACGTTTTTCCTTCCGTTCGTTGCGTCGTCTATTATTCAAGGCAAGTAATTCTTGGAAACCTTTATGCTTAACGTGAAATGGTAATGTATATTGTGTGTGCTTTACTCACTTCGGGAGGGTCCGACGGGGCCTCAAGGGAATCTATGGCTTCGTCCTAGATTCATGAGTTTGTTTCGCTAGCCAGCTCGGGAGGGTCCTAGAGGCCTCGAGTGGGATTCGTGGCTTCGTCCCGGTCTTAGGCGACGTGTGTGCTTGATTTGTTTTATCAATGTGGCCAGCTCGGGAGGGTCCTTAGATGCCCAGAGTGGGTTTCGTGGCTTCGTCCCGGTCCTAGGCAAATTGATTGTGACTGTTTGTTTCCGGAAAAGACATTGGTGCATGTACTATGAAATGCGTAAGCGATTGGTTTGCCTTGATTACTTGTACTAGCGTAATTGTTAACCCCTCTGGGGACCCGTTGTGGGGAAATTCTTGTTATGGATTTCAGTTTATGATCATCCGGACAAGGGAGCGCTGGGACAGTACGAGGATGCTTGCCAGGGTCGTTGACATGTGCATTGAGTCCTTTTATTTCCGTTGTTCCATTCGATATGGTTGTTGTCTACTTTTGAAACTTATAGATTCTACTCACGAGTACTTTGGCTTTTCTCTTCGGATTATGTTTTGTATTCGTGGAAGTTATTTATGTTTGCCATTATTGAATATTCCACCGATTGTACCAGGCGTGTTATCTGATTTTCAACTGGATAATGTGTGTTTCTACTGTGGTAAGTTGTGTCTAGCCTGGTGGGTCCCATGTAGGGGTCCATGTCACTGTAATATACCTTGAATATCTCGGGGGTGTTACAGAAAATGGTATCAGAGCACTAGGTTTATGGATACCTAGGCTTGTTGGTTATTTGGGTCTAGTTGTGTCTTGTTCTGCACATTGTCACACCGCTGCCAGCATCTCAGTACTTCCAGTGCTCGTAAGTTTTCCTTACTCGCTCCTTTGTTTTCTCATAACATAAGTCCGTTTCTTGAATTGTGGATGTTTTTCGCCTCTTACTTATCATAGAGTAGTTTTTGCTATCTCTTAACATCAGTATGGATACCGGAGGAAACCGTGGTCGTGGTCGTGGTCGTGGACGCGGCCGAGGACGTGGGGCAGCCGGTGGGGCGGCAACGTCGCATTCTTCGGGAACCGGCAGTACCGGTGACCGTCACAATCATGCTTCTTCTCAGGAGCGCGCCGACCTTGGTATTGCGGCCGTTATACAGCAAATGGTAAACCAAATGGCGGCGATAGCTCAGGCGGTTCAGAATCCGGATCTGACCCACGCTAATCGGGGCGGAACGGATCGTTGGATTCAGGATGTCATCAAGATGCATCCTCTTCAGTTTTCGGGAGCTTCGGACCCGATTGACTGGGAGGGGTGGATCAAATAGTTATCTAAAGTCTTCACTGCTACCAACTGTCCCGAGGACCGTAAGGTCCCTATTGCCCAGTACTTTCTCACTGGGGACGCTACGGATTGGTGGGAGGTCGTTGGGCCCAAAGACGATGTTGCTTCATGGGCCGAATTTCAGGAATTGATGGAGACGGAATATTGCCCGTGGCCGGTTAGACAGGCTCGGGTCCATGCTTTCTATGATGCCCAACCACGGGATATTCCCGTATCCCAATCTATTGCCGATTTTAACAAGGAGTTGGGCTATGTGAAGACTCAAGTTGTCGAGGAGAGCGACAAAATTTTCCATTTTTCCAGGCGGATGAAATTGTCGATTCGGGACTACATGTCTGGGCTCGTCTGTACTACTTTGAAGGATTATCAGAGTCGAGCTCTTGCCTATGATATGTCAGTGACAGCCAATGCGGCGGTCCGAGAGAATAAGAAGAAGAAATCTGCTGGGAATTTCTCGGTCAGCAGAAATCTCAGTCTGCAAATATTTCTGGGGGTGGTTCGACCCATTTTTCTGGGGGCTATCGAGGTACAGCCAGTGCCTCTGTCCGGGACCCCAGATGCTTTAACTGTGGCAAGATAGGCCATGGGAACCAGGAGTGTCCTCGTATGCCTTTGACTTGTCATACTTGTGGTCAGTCAGGCCACAAGGTTTCTTTTTGTGAACAGATCAGACTGATTCGCGGCACCCATTCTTCTCACCCAACGCCTATGGAGCCGAGTGTGAACCAGGGCTCGTTCGCTCTGCAGTCTCCGCCGAGTGTTAGCTGAGGGAGAGGTCGGGGTCAGCCCACTAGAGGGGGAGTTTCCAGTGTTGGCTCCGCCCCTCCACGTATCTATGAGATGAGAAGGGCCGATGATCCAGCGGCCACTGTGGCGACAGGTACCGTTCATATCTATTCCCATCCTGTCAGTGTGCTTTTTGATTCGGGTGCTACGCATTCATTCATTTCTCTAGAGTGTGTACGCCGTTTGAGTCTTGACTGTTTATCACCTTGCGAGCCTTTCATCGTTAAACTTCCTAGTGGTGATAGAATTTTCGGTGATTGAGAGGTCCGGGACTGTTCTGTGTTTATTTGTGAAAGGGCTTGGTTCTCTAATCTTATTGTTGTGGGTATCGAGGGTGAGGATTTGATTCTTGGGGATGATTGGCTCGAGCGACATGGCGCAATCATGAACTACCATACGAGAATCATCACTATGTTAGCCGAGGACAACACCGAGCACTCTTTTGCGGGGAGAAAGAGGGGAAACCAGAAGTTCGTTATTAACGCCTTGAAGGCGATGAGGCTCCTGCGAAAGGGGTGTACTGGTTATTGGTGTTATGCCTTGAAGGCGGAGGATGGTGGAGTCGAGTTTTCGTCGATTCCAGTCGTTAGTGAGTTTCCTGATGTATTTCCTGACGAGTTACCGGGATTGCCACCGGATCGTGAGTTCGAGTTTGCTATAGAGTTAGACTCGGGCGCGGCTCCGATTTCGAAGGCGCCGTATCGCATGGCACCTTCAGAGATGGTCGAGTTGAAGAAGCAGTTGAGTGAGCTTCTTAAGTCGGGGTATGTTTGACCGAGCGCCTCACCTTGGGGCGCACCGGTCCTGTTTGTGCGGAAGAAGGATGGTTTGCTGCGTTTGTGTATCGATTATCGCGAGCTAAACAAAGTGACCATCAAGAACAAGTATCCTCGGCCAAGAATTGATGACTTGTTCGACCAGTTGCAGGGAGCTGCGGTATTCTCGAAGATCGACTTGAGATCTGGGTACTATCAGCTTTGGGTGAAGGAGTACGACATTCCGAGAACAGCTTTTCAGACGAGATACGAACACTATGAGTTTGTAGTTATGACTTTTGGGATAACTAATGCACCGACCGTGTTCATGCAGTTGATGAACAAGGTCTTTATCGAGTATTTCGATAAGTGTGTCGTCGTCTTCATTGACGATATCCTTATTTATTCGAGGAACGAGGAGGATCACGCGTATCATTTGCGAGTAGTGTTGGACATTTTGAGGACCGAGCGACTCTATGCAAAGTTCTCGAAATGTGAATTCTGGCTGAAGGAAGTGATGTTTCTAGGTCACGTGATTTCAGCCGAGGGTGTTCATGTGGACTCGCAGAAAATTGAGGCAGTGTTGGATTGGGCACCGCCTAAAAACATGAAGGAGGTCAGTAGTTTCTTGGGTTTAGCTGTCTACTATCGTAGGTTTGTCGAGGGTATCTCGAAACTGGCTCGACCACTTACACAGTTGCTCCAGAAGTCTGAGAAGTTCGTCTGGAATGACGATAGGCAGTCGAGTTTTGAGGAGCTGAAGAGGCGTTTGACTTCAGACCCGATTTTAGCATTGTCGTGTGGCAGCGGGGGTTTTGCTATTTATAGTGATGCTTCGGGTCAGGGTCTTGGGTGCGTATTGATGCAGTACGACAAGACCATTGAATATGCGTCGAGACAGTTGAGGACGTATGAGCTTAACTATCCTACTCGTTATTTGGAGTTAGCGGCAGTTGTTTTTGCACTCAAGATTTGGCGTCACTATCTTTTCGGCTCTGCATGTCAGATTTTTACCGATCATAAAAGTCTGAAATAAATATTCACTCAGCGGGAGTTGAATATGAGGCAGAGGAGGTGGTTAGAGTTGATTAAGGATTATGACCTCAAAATCCTTTATCATCCGGGCAAGGCGAACGTCGTGGCCGATGCCTTGAGTTGGAAACCGGTTGCGTTGCGAACGCTTGAGATCCTTACGTCTCAATCTGAGCTTCGGCGGGATTTGATCGAGTTGGATGTTGAGGTTTTGTTGCCTGGAGCTGTCGGGTAACTTTGTGCTTTAGAGATCTCATCATCCTTGATCGACGAAATTAAGCTAAAGCAGTTGGAGGATCCGATGACTACTCAAATCCGAGAGAACATTCTTAAGGGAAAGTCTCCTAGGTTTGTGATTCACAAGGAAGGTGTTTTGAGATTCCAGAGTCGGCTTTGTGTACTGAACGACTCACAGTTGAGACAGAGTATTTTGCGTGAGGCTCATGCTACACCTTACTCCGTTCATCCTGGTTCGAGTAAGATGTACAAGGACCTAAGAAGGAATTTCTGGTGGAATAATATGAAGGAGGAGGTCGCACAGTTTGTAGCGAGATGTTTGACTTGTCAGCAGGTCAAAATCGAGCATCAGCGACCGCCGTGTTATTGTGCCACTTCGCCCGAATGGAAATGGGAAGATATACCGATGGATTTCATTATGAGTTTTTCGAGATCGAGGTCGGGCATGAATATGGTGTGGGTGATTGTCGATCGTCTGACCAAGTCGGCACATTTTCTGGGCATCAAGGACACTTGGGGCCCGGAGAAGTTGGCTCGTATGTTTATCGAGCAGATCGTGAGGCTTCATGGTACTCCGAAGTATATTGTTTCGGATCGTGTTGGTCATTTTGTATCGCACTTTTGGCAGGCGGTGCATAAGGCGTTGGGTACTCGTTTGCGTTTGAGTACCTCTTTTCATCCTCAGTCAGATGGACAGTCGGAACGCACTATCCAGACGTTCGAGGATATGTTGCGTGCTTGTGCTCTCGATTGGAGAAATAACTAGGAGGAGCATTCACCATTGATCGAATTCACGTACAACAATAGTTAGCACGCGTCGATTCGGATGGCACCATATGAGGCGCTTTATGGGCGGCGTTGTCGATCACCGATTTGTTGGAACGAAGCGTCTGATTTAGTCGGGACTGAACCGGATATTATTTTAGAGACGAGGCGGAAGGTGGATTTGATTCGAGAACGGATGTTGACCGCCCAAAGTCGACAGAAGTCATATGCCAACGTCCATCGTCGACCTTTGGAATTCGAGGTGGGAGACCACGTTTAGCTAAAGATGTCGCCGACGAGAGGAGTCTTTCGTTTCGGGAAGGAGGGGAAGTTGAGTCCGATATTTATTGGAACCCTTTGAGATTCTCGAGCGAGTCGGTGAGTTGGCATACCGTTTTGCACTACCTCCGGCCTTGAGTCACGTTCATAGCGTTTTCCATGTTTTCCAGCTGAGGAAATATGTTCCGGATCCTAGTCATATCATCGATTATGGTGAGATCGATATTGCCGAGGACATTACTTTCGAGGAGCGTCCCTTGAGGATTTTGGAGCACCGTGAGAAGCGACTGAGGCATAAGACCATTCCTTTGGTCAATGTGCAATGGTCGAGACATGGTGTCGAAGAAGCAACTTGGGAGACCGAGGATAGCATGCGTGCTAAGTACCCCGAGTTGTTTATTTCTTAAGTTTCGGGAAGAAACTTGTTTTTAGAGGGGTAGAATGTAATACCTGCATTTTTCTTTTCCCGATATTTTCACTTTTCAGTGTTTTTCTAGTTTTTAGCAACCCTCGTGTAATCGTATTAATTTTTGAGAATGATTGTTTAGAGACTTTTTGTCATCCAATTCTACGTTTATTGGTTCTTCCATCGCTTATTGATCTGATTCCCGTAATTGTTGCTCGGAACCGCCGTACGGGGTTGCCGTAGATCCATTGTATGTTATCATACGTATTGTGTTGTTCCGTTTGATGCTTCGTTCGTGTTTCGGTGTTATCATACCATAGTCTGCCCAGTACTGGACAGTTTGCTATTGGACTCGGTCAGGTGCCCAGGTAGCACACGCTATGTCCGCAGTCTCCGCCGAGTGTTAGCTGAGGGAGAGGTCGGGGTCAGCCCGCTAGAGGGGGAGTTTCCAGTGTTGGCTCCGCCCCTCCACGTATCTATGAGATGAGAAGGGCCGATGATCCAGCGGCCACTGTGGCGAGAGGTACCGTTCATATCTATTCCCATCCTGTCAGTGTGCTTTTTGATTCGGGTGCTACGCATTCATTCATTTCTCTAGAGTGTGTACGCCGTTTGAGTCTTGACTGCTTATCACCTTGCGAGCCTTTCATCGTTAAACTTCCTAGCGGTGATAGAATTGTCGGTGATTGAGAGGTCAGGGACTGTTCTGTGTTTATTTGTGAAAGGGCTTGGTTCTCTAATCTTATTGTTGTGGGTATCGAGGGTGAGGATTTGGTTCTCGAGGATGATTGGCTCGAGCAGCATGGCGCAATCATGAACTACCACACGAGAATCATCACTATGTTAGCCGAGGACAGCACCGAGCACTCTTTCGTGGGGCGAAAGAGGGGAAACTAGAAGTTCGTTATTAACGCCTTGAAGGCGATGAGGCTCCTGCGAAAGGGGTGTACTGGTTATTGGTGCTATGCCTTGAAGGCGGAGGATGGTGGAGTCGAGTTTTCGTCGATTCCAGTCGTTAGTGAGTTTCCTGATGTATTTCCTGACGATTTACCGGGATTGCCACCGGATCGTGAGTTCGAGTTTGCTATAGAGTTAGACCCAGCCGCGGCTCCGATTTCGAAGGCGCTGTATCGCATGGCACCTTCAGAGATCGTCGAGTTGAAGAAGCATTTGAGTGAGCTTCTTAAGTCGGGGTATGTTTGACCGAGCGCCTCACCTTGGGGCGCACCGGTCCTGTTTGTGCGGAAGAATGATGGTTTGCTGCGTTTGTGTATCGATTATCGTGAGCTAAACAAAGTGACCATCAAGAACAAGTATCCTCTGCCAAGGATTGATGACTTGTTCAACAAGTTGCAGGGAGCTGCGGTATTCTCGAAGATCGACTTGAGATCGTGGTACTATCAGCTTTGAGTGAAGGAGTACGACGTTCCGAGAACAGCTTTTCAGATAAGATACGGACACTATGAGTTTGTAGTTATGACTTTCGGGCTAACTAATGCACCGACCATGTTCATGCAGTTGATGAACAAGGTCTTTATCGAGTATTTTGATAAGTGTGTCGTCGTCTTCATTGATGATATCCTTATTTATTCGAGGAACGAGGAGGATCACGCGTATCATTTGCGAGTAGTGTTGGACATTTTGAGGACCGAGCGACTCTATGCAAAGTTCTCGAAATGTCAATTCTGGCAGAAGGAAGTGATGTTTCTAGGTCACGTAATTTCAGTCGAGGGTGTTCATGTGGACCCGCAGAAAATTGAGGCAGTGTTGGATTGGGCACCGCCTAAAAACATGAAGGAGGTCAGTAGTTTCTTGGGTTTAGCTGGCTACTACCGTAGGTTTGTCGAGGGTATCTCGAAACTGGCTCGGACACTTACACAGTTGCTCCAGAAGTCTGAGAAGTTCGTCTGGAATGACGATAGGCAGTCGAGTTTTGAGGAGCTGAAGAGGCGTTTGACTTCAGCCCCGATTTTAGCATTGTCGTGTGGCAGCGGGGGTTTTGCTGTTTATAGTGATGCTTTGGGTCAGGGTCTTGGGTGCGTATTGATGCAGCACGGCAAGACCATTGCATATGCGTTGAGACAGTTGAGGACGTATGAGCTTAACTACCCTACTCATTATTTGGAGTTAGCGGCAGTTGTTCTTGCGCTCAAGATTTGGCGTCACTATCTTTTCGGCTCTGCATGTCAGATTTTTACCGATCATAAAAGTCTTAAATAAATATTCACTCAGCGGGAGTTTAATATGAGGCAGAGGAGGTGGTTACAGTTGATTAAGGATTATGACCTCAAAATCCTTTATCATCCGGGCAAGGCGAACGTCGTGGCCGACGCCTTGAGTTAGAAACCGGTTGCATTGCGAATGCTTGAGATCCTTACGTCTCAATCTGAGCTTCGGCGGGATTTGATTGAGTTGGATGTTGAGGTTTTGTTGCCTGGAGCTGTCGGGTAACTTTGTGCTTTAGAGATCTCATCATCCTTGATCGACGAAATTAAGCTGAAGCAGTTGGAGGATCCGATGACTACTCAAATCCGAGAGAACATTCTTAAGGGAAAGTCTCCTAGGTTTGTGATTCACAAGGAAGGTGTTTTGAGATTCCAGAGTCGGATTTGTGTACCGAACGACTCAGAGTTGAGACAGAGTATCTTGCGTGAGGCTCATGCTACACCTTACTCCATTCATCCTTGTTCGAGTAAGATGTACAAGGACCTAAGAAGGAATTTCTGGTGGAATAATATGAAGGAGGAGGTCGCACAGTTTGTAGCGAGATGTTTGACTTGTCAGCAGGTCAAAATCGAGCATCAGCGACCGACCGGGTTATTGCAGTCACTTCCCATTCCGAAATGGAAATGGGAAGATATACCGATGGATTTCATTATGAGTTTGCCGAGATCGAGGTCAGGTATGAATATGGTATGGGTGATTGTCGATCGTCTGACCAAGTCGGCACATTTTCTGGGCATCAAGGACACTTGGGGCCCGGAGAAGTTGGCTCGTGTGTTTCTCGAGCAGATCGTGAGGCTTCATGGTACTCCAAAGTCTATTGTTTCGGATCGTGATGGTCATTTTGTATCGCACTTTTGGCAGGCGGTGCATAAGGCATTGGATACTCGTTTGCGTTTGAGTACCTCTTTTCATCCTCAGTCAGATGGACAGTCGAAACGCACTATCCAGACGTTCGAGGATATGTTGCGTGCTTGTGCTCTTGATTGGAGAAATGACTGGGAGGAGCATTTGCCATTGATCGAATTCACGTACAACAATAGTTGGCACGCGTCGATTCGGATGGCACCGTATGAGGCGCTTTATGGGCGGCGTTGTCGATCACCGATTTGTTGGAATGAAGCGTCTGATTTGGTCGGGACTGAACCGGATATTATTTTAGAGATGAGGCGGAAGGTGGATTTGATTCGAGAACGTATGTTGACCGCCCAAAGTCGACAGAAGTCATATGACGACGTCCGTCGTCGACCTTTGGAATTCGAGGTGGGAGACCACGTTTAGCTAAAGATGTCGCCGATGAGAGGAGTCTTTCGTTTCGGGAAGGAGGGGAAGTTGAGTCCGAGATTTATTGGAACCCTTTGAGATTCTCGAGCGAGTCGGTGAGTTGGCATACCGTTTTGCACTACCTCCGTCCTTGAGTCATGTTCATAGCGTTTTCCATGTTTTCCAGCTGAGGAAATATGTTCCGGATCCTAGTCATATCATCGATTATGGTGAGATCGATATTGCCGAGGACATTACTTTCGAGGAGCGTCCCTTGAGGATTTTGGAGCACCGTGAGAAGCGACTGAGGCATAAGACCATTCCTTTGGTCAAAGTGCAATGGTCGAGACATGGTGTCGAAGAAGCAACTTGGGAGACCGAGGATAGCATGCGTGCTAAGTACCCCGAGTTGTTTATTTCTTAAGTTTCGGGACGAAACTTGTTTTTAGAGGGGTAGAATGTAATACCCGTATTTTCTTTTCCCGATATTTTCAATTTTCAGTGTTTTTCTAGTTTTTAGCAACCCTCGTGTAATCGTATTAATTTTTGAGAATGATTGTTTAGAGACTTTTTGTCATCCAATTCTACGTTTATTGGTTCTTCCGTCGCTTATTGATCTGATTCCCGTAATTGTTGCTCGGAACTGCCGTACGGGGTTGCCGTAGATCCATTGTATGTTATCATACGTATTGTGTTGTTCCGTTTGATGCTTCGTTCGTGTTTCGGTGTTATCATACCATAGTCTGCCCAAGATCTTGGACAGCTTTGCTATTGACTTGGCCAGTGCCTGTAGCACACGCTATGTCCGCAGTCTCCGCCGAGTGTTAGCTGAGGGAGAGGTCGGGGTCAGCCCGCTAGAGGGGGAGTTTCCAGTGTTGGCTCCGCCCCTCCACGTATCTATGAGATGAGAAGGGCCGATGATCCAGCGGCCACTATGGCGAGAGGTACCGTTCATATCTATTCCCATCCTGTCAGTGTGCTTTTTGATTCGGGTGCTACGCATTCATTCATTTCTCTAGAGTGTGTACGCCGTTTGAGTCTTGACTGCTTATCACCTTGCGAGCCTTTCATCATTAAACTTCCTAGCGGTGATAGAATTGTCGGTGATTGAGAGGTCCGGGACTGTTCTGTGTTTATTTGTGAAAGGGCTTGGTTCTCTAATCTTATTGTTGTGGGTATCGAGGGTGAGGATTTGGTTCTCGGGGATGATTGGCTCAAGCGGCGTGGCGCAATCATGAACTACCACACGAGAATCATCACTATGTTAGCCGAGGACAGCACCGAGCACTCTTTCGTGGGGCGAAAGAGGGGAAACTAGAAGTTCAGTATTAACGCCTTGAAGGCGATGAGGCTCCTGCGAAAGGGGTGTACTGGTTATTGGTGTTATGCCTTGAAGGCGGAGGATGGTGGAGTCGAGTTTTCGTCGATTCCAGTCGTTAGTGAGTTTCCTGATGTATTTCCTGACGAGTTACCGGGATTGCCACCGTATCGTGAGTTCGAGTTTGCTATAGAGTTAGACCCAGCCGCGGCTCCGATTTCAAAGGCGCCGTATCGCATGGCACCTTCAGAGATGGTCGAGTTGAAGAAGCATTTGAGTGAGCTTCTTAAGTCGGGGTATGTTTGACCGAGCGCCTCACCTTGGGGCGCACCGGTCCTGTTTGTGCGGAAGAATGATGGTTTGGTGCGTTTGTGTATCGATTATCGTGAGCTAAACAAAGTGACCATCAAGAACAAGTATCCTCTGCCAAGGATTGATGACTTGTTCAACAAGTTGCAGGGAGCTGCGGTATTCTCGAAGATCGACTTGAGATCGAGGTACTATCAGCTTTGGGTGAAGGAGTACGACGTTCCGAGAACAGCTTTTCAGATGAGATACGGACACTATGAGTTTGTAGTTATGACTTTCGGGCTAACTAATGCACCGACCATGTTCATGCAGTTGATGAACAAGGTCTTTATCGAGTATTTCGATAAGTGTGTCGTCGTCTTCATTGACGATATCCTTATTTATTCGAGGAACGAGAAGGATCACGCGTATCATTTGCGAGTAGTGTTGGACATTTTGAGGACCGAGCGACTCTATGCAAAGTTCTCGAAATGTGAATTCTGGCTGAAGGAAGTGATGTTTCTAGGTCACGTAATTTCTGTCGAGGGTGTTCATGTGGACCCGCAGAAAATTGAGGCAGTGTTGGATTGGGCACCGCCTAAAAACATGAAGGAGGTCAGTAGTTTCTTGGGTTTAGCTGGCTACTACCGTAGGTTTGTCGAGGGTATCTCGAAACTGGCTCGTCCACTTACACAGTTGCTCCAGAAGTCTGAGAAGTTCGTCTGGAATGACGATAAGCAGTCGAGTTTTGAGGAGCTGAAGAGGCGTTTGACTTCAGCCCCGATTTTAGCATTGTCGTGTGGCAGCGGGGGTTTTGCTGTTTATAGTGATGCTTCGGGTCAGGGTCTTGGGTGCGTATTGATGCAGTACGACAAGACCATTGAATATGCGTCGAGACAGTTGAGGACGTATGAGCTTAACTATCCTACTCGTTATTTGGAGTTAGCGGCAGTTGTTTTTGCACTCAAGATTTGGCGTCACTATCTTTTCGGCTCTGCATGTCAGATTTTTACCGATCATAAAAGTCTGAAATAAATATTCACTCAGCGGGAGTTGAATATGAGGCAGAGGAGGTGGTTAGAGTTGATTAAGGATTATGACCTCAAAATCCTTTATCATCCGGGCAAGGCGAACGTCGTGGCCGATGCCTTGAGTTGGAAACCGGTTGCGTTGCGAACGCTTGAGATCCTTACGTCTCAATCTGAGCTTCGGCGGGATTTGATCGATTTGGATGTTGAGGTTTTGTTGCCTGGAGCTGTCGGGTAACTTTGTGCTTTAGAGATCTCATCATCCTTGATCGACGAAATTAAGCTGAAGCAGTTGGAGGATCCGATGACTACTCAAATCCGAGAGAACATTCTTAAGGGAAAGTCTCCTAGGTTTGTGATTCACAAGGAAGGTGTTTTGAGATTCCAGAGTCGGCTTTGTGTACCGAACGACTCAGAGTTGAGACAGAGTATTTTGCGTGAGGCTCATGCTACACCTTACTCCATTCATCCTTGTTCGAGTAAGATGTACAAGGACCTAAGAAGGAATTTCTGGTGGAATAATATGAAGGAGGAGGTCGCACAGTTTGTAGCGAGATGTTTGACTTGTCAGCAGGTCAAAATCGAGCATGAGCGACCGGCCGGGTTATTGCAGTCACTTCCCGTTCCGAAATGGAAATGGGGAGATATACCGATGGATTTCATTATGAGTTTGCCGAGATCGAGGTCAGGCATGAATATGGTATGGGTGATTGTCGATCGTCTGACCAAGTCGGCACATTTTCTGGGCATCAAGGACACTTGGGGCCCGGAGAAGTTGGCTCGTGTGTTTATCGAGCACATCGTGAGGCTTCATGGTACTCCAAAGTCTATTGTTTCGGATCGTGATGGTCATTTTTATCGCACTTTTGGCAGGCGGTGCATAAGGCATTGGGTACTCATTTGCATTTGAGTACCTCTTTTCATCCTCAGTCAGATGGACAGTCGGAACGCACTATCTAGACGTTCGAGGATATGTTGCGTGCTTGTGCTCTTGATTGGAGAAATGACTGGGAGGAGCATTTGCCATTGATCGAATTCACGTACAACAATAGTTGGCACGCGTCGATTCGGATGGCACCGTATGAGGCACTTTATGGGCGGCGTTGTCGATCACCGATTTGTTGGAACGAAGCGTCTGATTTGGTCGGGACTGAACCGGATATTATTTTAGAGATGAGGCGGAAGGTGGATTTGATTCGAGAACGTATGTTGACCGCCCAAAGTCGACAGAAGTCATATGACGACGTCCGTCGTCGACCTTTGGAATTCGAGGTGGGAGACCACGTTTAGCTAAAGATGTCTCCGACGAGAGGAGTCTTTCATTTCGGGAAGAAGGGGAAGTTGAGTCCAAGATTTATTGGAACCCTTTGAGATTCTCGAGCGAGTCGGTGAGTTGGCATACCGTTTGGCACTACCTCCGGCCTTGAGTCACGTTCATAGCGTTTTCCATGTTTCCCAGCTGAGGAAATATGTTCCGGATCCTAGTCATATCATCGATTATGGTGAGATCGATATTGCCGAGGACATTACTTTCGAGGAGCGTCCCTTGAGGATTTTGGAGCACCGTGAGAAGCGACTGAGGCATAAGATCATTCCTTTGGTCAAAGTGCAATGGTCGAGACATGGTGTCGAAGAAGAAACATGGGAGACCGAGGATAGCATGCGTGCTAAGTACCCCGAGTTGTTTATTTCTTAAGTTTCGGGACGAAACTTGTTTTTAGAGGGGTATAATGTAATACCCGCATTTTTCTTTTCCCGATATTTTCACTTTTCAGTGTTTTTCTAGTTTTTAGCAACCGTCGTGTAACCGTATTAATTTTTGAGAATGATTGTTTTGAGACTTTTTGTCATCCAATTCTACGTTTATTGGTTCTTCCGTCGCTTATTGATCTGATTCCCGTAATTGTTGCTCGGAACCGCCATAAGGGGTTGCCGTAGATCCATTGTATGTTATCATACGTATTGTGTTGTTCCGTTTGATGCTTCATTCGTGTTTCGGTGTTATCATACCATAGTCTGCCCAGTACTGGACATTTTGCTACTGGACTCGGTCAGGTGCCCAGGTAGCACACGCTATGTCCGATAGCGCGTGCTACCGATACGCTTTTAGCACACGCTATGTTTGGCCGGCAGCGCACGCTAACGGGGTCAGGTGAGTACTGGGCAGTTCACTTCTGGACTCGGATGATGTCCAGGTAGCGCACGCTATGGCCGATAGCGCGCACTACCGAGAGGATATTAGTGCACGCTATGTTTCGGGTAGCGCACGCTAACGGCACATAAATCTGGTTACTGGACTGGGACGTTAACTTTCTGGACTGGAGTTTTGTCCCGTTAGCGCACGCTAACTTTTGAGGATTAGCGCGCGCTAACGCTCCCTGGCTATATAAACCAGGGAGTTGACCCATATTTTTACCCTTTCTCATTTCTTCTCCTCCCCGCGGCTTAGAGCTCCTTCAGGCGATTTTCATGCGATCTCTTCCTCCGATCATTTCAGGCGTCTTCTACCTTGAGTTTTTGTAGTAGATTAACAACATCTACTTGTGTTCTTCATCCTTAATCCAAGGTAAATCTCTTAGAACCCTACTTTTGGGCAATTTGGGGGTTTTTGGATTTTCGTCCGTTTCGTTCCATTTTGTTGGTTAATTCATGATGAATATGATTAATCTTGCTAGTATTCTTGTTTTCCCTATGGATTCATGGAATATTTCATGGTTGTTGCATATTCGAGAGGGTTTGGTTGTGGTCCGCCCTCGTTGTTATTTTTATACGAATATACATGAATCGTAGGCGGGTTTTCGGGTGTATTCCTTTTCCGTATTCATTTAGGGTTGGTTGTGATTATGTTCTTCGAATTGTTAGGTTCGTAATTGTCGGTCCCTAGCATTCGTCGGCGTTTTTCCTTCTGTTCGTTGCGTCGTCTATTATTCAAGGCAAGTAATTCTTGGAAACCTTTATGCTTAACGTGAAATGGTAATGTATATTGTGTGTGCTTTACTCATCTCGGGAGGGTCCGACGGGGCCTCGATGGAATCTATGGCTTCGTCCTGAATTCATGAGTTTGTTTCGCTAGCCAGCTCGGGAGGGTCCCAGAGGCCTCGAGTGGGATTCGTGGCTTCGTCCCGGTCCTAGGCGACGTGTGTGCTTGATTTGTTTTATGAATGTGGCCAGCTCGGGAGGGTCCTTAGAGGCCTCGAGTGGGATTCGTGGCTTCGTCCCGGTCCTAGTCAAATTGATTGTGACTGTTTTTTTCTGGAAAAAACATGTCTGGTTTTGGCTTTTGAAATGACATTGATGCATGTACTATGAAATGTGTAAGCGATTGGTTTGCCTTGATTACTTGTACTAGCGTAATTGCTAACCCCTCTGGGGACCTGTTGTGGGGAAATTCTTGTTATGGATTTCAGGTTATGATCATCCGGACGAGCGAGCGTTGGGATAGTACAAGGATGCTGGCCAGGGTCGTTGACATGTGCATTGAGTCCTTTTATTTACGTTGTTCCATTCGATATGGTTGTTGCCTACTTTTGAAACTTATAGATTGTACTCGCGAGTACTTAGGCTTTTCTCTTCGGATTGTGTTTTGTATTCGTGGAAGTTATTTATGTTTGCCATTGTTGATTATTCCGTTGGTTGTACCGGGCATGTTATCTGATTTTCAATTGGATAATGTGTGTTTCTATTGTGGTAAGTTGTGTCTAGCCTCGTGGGTCCCATGTAGGGGTCCACGGCACTGTAATATACCTTGAATATCTCAAGGGTGTTACAGAAGATACAACCAGTCGAGGCTGATGAATACGGGCAGGATGGTACGTGTCCGATCTGCGGAACAACGAGACTCCCATCCATGCAAATTAGCTGTCGCACCAATAAGATAAAAAGTGTCTAACCAATGCCACTGACCTGCCTGCCTGACCTGTCTGCATATTTGGAAATTAGCTAGAGAATGACATGTGCCCGAGCAAGATTTCCCAAAAAAATTCCCAGCTCGGGTCATTAATAAGGATCGAAACTTTTACACCCAAACTAAGCACTGTAAAAGCAAAAAGCTAAGAACTGGTCCAAATTTCAGATTGCCATTCAATAATACAGTAATTTCTTGTCGTCATCTCTATCTTATTTACTGCAACTCAATATTTTATTGTATTTAGACACTTTTAAGTGGAATATTCGTGCTCACGTGTATGGATTAAGTATTTACGTCATTCTGATTATGTGGATTTGTTAACCAACATAGATATCAACAAATTGGCGCTAGAAGGAGGGCCCTACCCATGTGGTAAAGTGTGAAAAAAGAGAGATATACACCCAGCTTTTGTACTTTTATTTTCAAAAAATGTGTGACTCAAGGAACCACCGGACTCCGTGGAAAAAGGCAACCATTTCAGCCAACGAATCTCATTCTCAGCCCACCGATACTCCACTCGTCGCAGCCACTGCGACACAAATTCTTCAAGACCTTGCCTTTATGCAGGGATGGCTTCTTTAATAAGCTGAGCCATTCATTCAACCCAAACACCCCATGTTCCGCCGCCGCCTCTAAGGCAGACGGAGGAAAGAAAGGGGCCGATCAGTGATGTCGAGTCACAGTTTGATCTGGCCCCCTCATGGACCTAGCGACACAAGCATAAACAGGTGATCAATAACTAGCATGTTACATAGATTATTAAATCAGAAGTGGATAATCCATATCCCAGTCATCCTTCAACTATCACATCCCAAGACCCCTCCGCCGTAGCATGATATTGTCCGCTCTGGGCACCTCTCCTCTGAGCTGGCCTTCACGGTTTTGTTTTTGGGAGCCCAACGAGCAGCTTCCCAGGAGGTCACCCATCCTGGGACTGCTCTCGCACCAGCACGCTTAACTTTGGAGTTCTCATCACCCTGAAGCCACTTGGATCCAAAAAGGCCTCATGCTATAGGTGTCACAGCACGCTCAAATAAGGCACTTCGCCCGCTCTCTGCTAGTCGGTGTGGCATGTGACAATTTGGTATCAGAGCCACTCTGCCGTGTCGTGAGAATGTGCCGACAAGGGCGTCGAGTCCTTTGAGGAGGGATACCATAATCTATAGCACCCCCTGTGATTTACAGAGATATTACAGTACCGTAGATTCTTTTTGGAGAACCTACCAGGCTGAGACCAACATAAATCCACACATACCTTGACAATTCTCAACTTTAAACCATATACATTACAACACTCAACAATACATTGTTTCGTGGGACTCCAACTGCCACAATAACATCATCAAAATGACTGAACCACAAACAAAACATATTACCCGACATTACTCGCGCGAGCACAAGGCAAAACACGACTCGGTTCACAACAGGACGACCCCATAATCAAAATAGTACATGATATCAGTGTTGCTCGCCATCCTCGTGTCCTTCCTGTGCCGATTCGCCACTAAGACCTGCATCTGTATACACAATAAGTATATTCACCCCAGAAGGGGTCAGCAAACAACCGGTGCAAGTACAATGATTCATGAATATGTACCACAAGTGAATAAACAACCACATCACAGTGCCATCATATATATATTCTGGAATACAGTACCACAATCATCATTATTGTATATGCAATGCAATGCAATTCCCATGCATGCCATGACTCACGCACACTTGCCCATTCCGCTCGGCTCTTTTGGCCAACCTAAGTCGCTTACTTGGATTTTTCTGCTTTCCGCAATGCATGTTTATGACATATTATTTCATGTCAATGCGCAATTATACTGAATATTCGCAAATTCACACTTCTGTTGATTACACATGTCACAAACCACAGAAATTACCACTTCCTGAAATTATCACTTCTGAAACCACATTTTCTGAAATTACCACTTTTCAGAGCAACCATATTTTTCACATATTCATTATTTTCCGCTCCGCAATGCATGTTTATGACATATTATTTCATGTCAATGCGCAATGATACTGAATATTCGCAAAATTCACCCTTCCGCTAATTACACATGTCACAAACCACAGAAATCACCACTTTCTGAAATTACATTTTCTGATATTCCCACATTTCACAGAAAACATATTTTTCACATATTCATTCACACGAAGTACATCAAACATAATCAAAGTACTTGTCTGGCATTCCAGCGAATGGAAAAAGGTTCGACTGACAAGGAAAACGGACTGAGCGATTAGCCAAACCTTCAACCTAAAACGGATCATATTATATGATTAATGGGTTAAGATTTATATAACCATTAGAACACTACTTCCTAATTAGCCGTCCTAAGGGTCAGAATGTAGTTACGGACACACTCCGCGCGTTATTGGGGTGTAAGAATGTTGTGTTTCGAATTAGGAGCCATTTGAAATTCGTTTGACCCATTTTGAATTGAAACCAAGAAGGTTATACACTTTTCCAAGAAAATATTAAAGTTTAAGGCCAAATTGAAGATTTAGAAAACTTCAATCAAGTCCAACTTTATTTCTATTCTCAAACGACATAGCCCTGGGTTTTCAAAATTTATGTTTTCCACCCCAAAACTTTATATCACTATCTAATAGTCGTTTTCACGTCTCCCATCTATCTTAATCTCACCGGAAGCTTCTTTGACATCGACTAACGCCATTATTACACATAAAAACACATCGATGCCCCAAATCGGCAAGGTCCGTAACCACACATATTTTCATCACACACACACACTCACGGCTCACACCCACATACATCACACACTAGCACACACACACACACACACCCGCACACAACTCACACACACAATAACACACAAACACACGCACACACTACACACACGCAACACATACCCAGCACACACAAACACACATACACTACACGCACGCCATAATACTCAACCGAATCCATCAACTAAAACTAGAAGGATGTAGCTCGTCAAGAGGGCTTCCTAACGGTATACAAGATTTCAAGTTCCGACAGCCCAAATGACCGTACGGGGGCCCGACGCCGAGCGGCAATTTCGCCCCCGTTCCAGCTATTCCAGCCTCGGTTTGTAAAACTCGACGGATATTTGTGACCTACTCTATGATATGATCAAAACGATATATAGATTGCGAGATTTTACCGTAAAATTATCCGTGGCGGCGGAACGCACTTGGGCTTCTCGGCTCTATCTCTTCTCTTTTCCTTATTTCTTCTTTTCTTTCTCTGTTTCTCTTTTTCTCTCCCTTCTCAGACTTATCCCTTTTCTTTTTTTTTTGTGATTAGCACGGCTTACAGCCGTGTGCGTGCGTGCGTATATATTTATCCGCAAGGTAAGGCGGCGGATAAATACATATATCATTATAATGATTCAGATAATTATTTCTATCTTGTCCCGATGAATGTTGACAATGCGGTAACGTACAAAATTATATATATAAAATATATAGTAACATTATGAAATTACAAAAATTCAAGTTTGTTATTCTAAATAACATGGGGTGATATAGTTTTCAACTCCGACACGATAACCAAAATTATGCGACGGTTCACAAAATATAAAATCACCCACTTTCTTTGATACGGGGTATCACACCCTTCCCCCTAACAAGAAGTTTCGTCCTCGAAACTTGAAACGGAAGAGGGTCGTTGAAATATATGTCCGAGTCATTTTATTCCTTAAATCCCAAACATTACACCAGTACATATTTATAAGAAAACATCGGTACACAACATGTCTTATTAAGCATAGATCATGGGTTAACGACGACAGAGTTGTCTTCGACCTCTTCTTTCGGGTCCTCTTCGGGATCTTCCTCGGGATCCTCTTCAGCCTCTGCGATTGAAATTAGGGCTGCTGGGAAGATAGCAAGGATTTCCTCAGCATTGGCTCGTATCATTTCCCTTTCTTGCTGGATCTGATCCTGGAGGGCCTCTCTCACTTGAGTGTACTGGGACTCCCTCTCTCGAAGAGTACGCCGTACTGTAGCCAACTGAGCTTCTAACTGCGCATCATGCTGACGTTCTCGTGTAGCTGCTTCCTGCGCAGTCTGACTTGCGTCTCGATGAAATTGAGCTATGGCCTCTAGATAGTTGATATGATCTAAACAACGGGTATGCTTAGTAGGATCCATACTTACCAATTACCCAACTGTTCCTTCTCGGTTTACGTCTTAAGTCTACTATGGGAATACCACTCAGGGCCTTATATTCACATTAAACCGATCTTAAGTCGGCGGCCCTAGCGGTGCTACAGTTGTTTGTAGTAGCCGCTATTATGGCGGCGCCATCATCCAGTGTTAATTATCTCTTGCCGCCATAACAATGATAATAATAAAATCTTAGCGATAGACTTGCAAGGGTACCTGATAGGGATCAAGTCAATCAATGGTACGAATACGACCAAAATATTGGTCATGGTAACAAAAATGCAAACACAGACTCTCGGTACTCCCACTTGATGTCAAGACATGGTGACCATCTCTCAGATGTTGATCATCAAACCGAAAGGAGCAAAAATAGATCAAAAGAAAGGAGAGTGAACAGGAAAATAGATTTTTCATGTCCCACTCCTTTTGAAATAAGTTTTGTCCCAAAACCTAGGACATGAGACAATCAAGGCAAGGTAAACTTTAGACGACACACGTTATCTGCTGCCAATAACGGACACAAACTCCATGTCATATAGAGCCGCTGCGGTCCGATTCAATACGCAAAATGTTTATGAAGGGCAATGATCACGAATCACTACGGTTAATAATCCAAATAATACGATAATCACAATGTGAACTTAACACTAAACGAGCATATAATTCCGACAACCTCAAAGGTTTGGAAGATAACTTGCTGGGACGAGTACCCGAATCTTAAGGAAATCAGACGCTCGAGAATCACGATGCGAGATCGAGCAACAACGGTCGAACCACAACGATCGAACAACATTGATCGAACAACAACGATTGGACGATGATAATCAAATAACCCCGAAGTTCACGCCTCAACCCAAGACATTAAGTGGGCTGGTAAGAATTACAAGATATTCACTTTGCATAGGACTCACAAGGGTTGAACCGAACTTGGGAAAAGTCACACTGTAAACGGACTAATATGAAATAATGCCACAACTCGTTTGAACAGCAAAGACCGAAGAACAGAACACATTCAGCTGGTATCGACGAATATAAGCGATTCAATATGATGGAAACATACAGAAGTCAAAAATTCGGGTATTACGATCCACTTTAAATAAAAAAAGTTTGTCCCCGAAATTTATAACAATGAAAATAAGGTAATAATATAACAAGCAACTTCATAAGGTCGAATGACCAAATCTCTAAGCATTCTGATAAATGCGGAATGACTACTAACATCCCGATAATTTCTTGGTAGTGACGCGATTCAATTAACGGCACAAGTTGAAATCAAAGTAAAGCACAACACAATTAGACATAGTTTGCTCGGGTGGGACCATAAGTCACCAAAGGAGATATGGTCCAATATTCAACGACAATGGGGTTATACAACGAGATCTTAAAACCAGTACGTGACGGAAACCATAATTACGATAGGCTCAGACATCAAGCCAATCATCGCAGTATCACCAAACTCACAAGTTCTCCAGTGCAACAACAGAGTCAAACATAAGGTTCCAAGGCCCTACATTGTACAAGCGCAAGAATCCCGATTATTATACTCTCCCCCCCAATGGAGTTTTGTCTTCGAAACGTAGAACTACCAAGTTAGATATGGAGAGCAAGAAGATAAAGAGAATCACAGCCATAATTGTCGGAAGCATCAACAATTCCGACGTATTATGAAAGCATCACCTGCCATCATCTGGGGTACGGGACACTCTTGATCGTTCGCTTTGTGCACCGATAGTTTGTGGACATTTGGTCGAACGTTAATTGTTCACAGTTCCTCGGAATCATTAGAATCATCAACCGAGTTGAACAACTCGGAGTTGTGGATATACCATTCATATGACATGACCAACAACAACATTTAACATCAATTGATTCATCAGAATCGGTGCTGAAAATGAGATCAAGAACAAAATCTTCAAAATGGTTAGCTCAAGAAAGATCAAGGAATTGCCTCGATCCAACGAGGAGCAATAGATTAGATAATGTTATACCCCAAAACACCTTTAAACGGAACAAAATCGGCCAAGATCACGAACCCTAGTCACCTTCGGTTCACACCGTGGTGTCACCCACGGAGAAAAGGAAAAGAGTGGAAGTGATAAATCACAATTGCTGTCCAGTTTATATGCCAGATTGTAATATCCTAGAATTTCACTACGATTTTTTTTTGCATTATTTTATATGAGTTGTACTGTACAGAGTGGGACCGACACAATATGGGTGGATAATTTTGGGAACTGTGACAGTCGTGCCAGTATGTCTATCGAGGTTATTTTAATTCTAAGATATTACATGCTTGGTGTGTGTTTCGATGTCGGATATACTGTATGAGTATTTATACAATTTCCATACTTGGTCGACAGTTGTGTTTAAGGATATCGTGCATCAGATGTATCGTATGAGAACGTTATTGGAACGAGCGTATGTATTCAGTATGTCGCGTGTACTTATTCAATATATTGAGATGACAGACAGGAGCAAAATGGATAAGTATGAAATCCATTACGTACGTTAAGTGATGAAGCTTACGTACGTAAATAAGCAAGCTTAACGTACGTTAAGTTGGGTACATAACGTACATTAAGAAGGGAATCGGATAGGATCGAGTCGTGGTCGGCAGGTGGGCCCGGTGTCGGTAGCTTTCGGCACGAGCGAGTCTGACTTCAAGCCCTACGTACGTTAAGAAGGTGTGTTGCTGTAGCAAGTCAACGTATGTATTATGTACGTTATGGAGAATGTGTTACGTACGTAAGGATGTGAACGAAATGAGTCAGTGGCACCTGGATCATTACGTACGCTACCAAGGTCAGATAGCGTACGTAAGAGTGAGTTACGTACGTTAAACTTGGTGTGTTATGTACGTAACGCGTTAGAGGTTTATATAAATAGACGCCCGTCATTTCATTTCTCTTTGGAATTTCACTTCGTTTTTCGACCTTCAACACGCAGAGATGGATTCTTGGTCCGTCTAAGTGGATTATGAGCTTAAGGACTTGGATTTGGAGCTTGAAAAGAAGAGATATTTATGATTCTTCAAGTGTTTGATGGTATTATTCATCTTCAAGAGGTATGTTGGATAATCCCTTTCTTCTATTTCGAATTTTGATGTTGTTGTTGATGTCTTCCTCGTATGATGATGGTTACAGTGTTGTTGTTGTGATTCTTGAGGTTGTATGAATCGTATGTTAAGGAACATGATGATAAATACCTTGGATTAAGAATTAAATGATGGGTTAGAAGATAGAACCCACCGAATCACATCGTTTTGTTGGCTACAAACATGATTATGGATTGATTCATATTCTTGAAGAACACTGGAATTATACATGTTGTGATTTTATGGCATTGGGAAGGATTATGGTTAATTTTGGCCTGTGATTATTCGTGATGATGATCGGTAATTTTATTCCAATAAATTTACAAAGATGAGCCGTGTTAATCCGTAATTAAGATTGAAGTTGGAACCAAGAATGTTGAAGACATTGTTAGAATTATTGATTATCGAATTTCAGCTTGTATTCATATTGTTAAGAGTTGATATGGTTTGGTTTCATATGATTGAAATGTCATTGAACCGTTGAGTTTGATTGATTGGTTATATCGGTTGTTGATTGTTATCGAACGTATCGTTAATTAATCATTGCATTAGGTTGCGTTTAGTGATCGTTGATGTTAACCGTTGTGCTGCAGATGAGTCGGGGCTGCGGAGCTTGTAGATGAAGACAACGGGACTAGTAACAATTTCATCGTACCAGTATCGAGGCAAGTTATGCTTGCTCAGTTCATAATGTTTAATAAATGGTTTCGCTTTCATTTCATTTACGATTCATATAGCAATGGTATTATGGAATATGAATTGTCGGGATGATGGTATGTATATTATGTTTGGACTAAGATAAATCATAATGTATATGATTTTAAAGATGTATAGTGGAAACGGAAACGTGAATTATATTTGGTCTATTGTATGAGAAGTCAGATATCAAGGCCAGTTATCATGCCGATATTGAACTCGAGATGGTGATTCGGTATCAGTAATGGACTGCACTTTATTTTTAGTTATTCGGACAACCGTGTATTCGTTCAGGGATGTCGGTTGCGGAAAGATTAGTGTCTTCGGCTTTGAGGTAATTTAATATTGCTAGATTATGATAATTATCCTATTGTATTGTTGTACATGTGTGTATTGATGCTTCATGTGATGAGTATGCATCTTTGATGGTATATTTTGTGATAATGTCCGAAGTATTCCTGAGTAGATACTTCCGTGACCCTTGGCTGCGGCCTTGGGAGTTTATGTGTTGATATATCTTATGGAACTGTGTTGCGGGATAAAACCCGAATGGTACCCATGTCCGGAGTATTCCTGAGTAGATGCTTCCGTGACCCTTGGTTGCGACCTTGGGAGTTTATGTGCTAATATTTTGTGCATTGTGGAGCATGCTGTGAACTGTTGTCTGACGGAAATACGACATTGTGGTCGTGTCGGTCTTTCATGATCGAGTTATTGTTGCTCTTTTAGAAAATCTTCTGATCCTTGTTGGATGTGCGTTTCTTCGAGATTTGTTGTCATGTTGTATCGTGGCATATCTGGAGTCAGATACATTCTGATCTTTCATGTGTAGGATTTTCGGGACGGGCACGTGTAGCATATGTTGGTTTCGACCTCATATTGAACCGTGCACACGAGACGTACTTCGTGAGGCAGATTAGGTACGAGACCAGACGTGTATTGATCAATACCCGTGGCTGGCTTGTAGACGGACACCTGTCCGGATCGGGCATATCGTGATGTCAATCTTGAGTCTTATTGATTGGTTGTTCACAGTCCATGTATAATCGTATCTGTTCGGAATTCGGGTTGTCTTTGTAATTCCATATATATGGTCTGTATATGGTCGACGATTTTATTCTCTCGTGTATCTGTCGCCATTGAACCTTTACTAATCTTGTTCGGAGTTACCATATCGATGGTCAACTCATTTGATATCGATTCTTTATTAGTCTCGTTTGGAGTTCACCCTGTCATTGGTAATCTCGTTCGTTATTGATCCTTATTGATTCTGTTTGGGAGTTGTCTCACCATTGGTATTCTCGGTTATTAGTACTTGATTGATGTTATTAGAGTTTACCGTGTCGTCGGTATTCTCAGTTGTTGATCCATTATTATCCCTATTCGAGTTTACCGTGTCGTCGGTATTCTCGATTGTCGATTCCTTATTGCTCTTGTTGGAGTTTACCGTATCGTTGGTATTCCCGGTAGTTGGTCCTTATTGATCTTGTTAGAGTTTACTGTGTCGTCAGTATTCTTAGTTGTTGACCCTTTATTGATCTTATTGGAGTTTATCGTACCGTTTGTATTTCTGGTTGTCGATTCTTTATTGATCTCGTTGGAGTTGCCGTATTGTTGGCATTCCCGGTGGTTGATCTTTCATTAATCTTGTTGGAGTTACCACATCATGGTATTCTCATTCGTGGTTGATCCTTTGTCGATCTTGTGTGGAGTTATCATGTCATTGGTATTCCGTTTTGATGCATTGGTTGTTTATCATTATTGATTGTGTGAACATTCATGTTTTGTATTGATATACGGGACTTGCCATTGTCTCGGGACAGTTGGTTTACAGATGTACCGTGTGATATCGGTTTTACCAGAATTGGAACCCGATTGTGCGATCCAGCGGACAGAATCGGACTTGGCCAGATTATTCCATATTAGAGATATGTTTATGTTTGAGAATCTTGGTATCGTTTCGGATACAGCTCAGGTGGTTACTCTTGAATTCATCCGTCACTTAAGAACGCGAGATGTGATTATGGTAAGGATTGATTTGATATGGATTGTGATGGGTTGGTAAGGTTATGTCGGTAAGACTACATTGGAATTATTCTTACCTTGTAATTACATTGATATGTATTGTTTTTGTGATGTGATCGTTATCATTGTTGAGTATTATGGCTGACCCCATCATGGGCTTTACCTTTTTGGTACTCGAAGTTCGAGCTAGTAGCGGTCGTGAAGGGATGAGCTTTCCTGTGATACTGGCTATGGCGTGGTTGTTGGGATTCGAGTGTTCTTTCTAGTTTATATAATTCCGCTGCAAATGTATTTAATTATGCCTCTATTCGCTGCGTGTGAAATTTTATAATGGCTTCAGTATTTTTCCAACTAGTGTTTACTCTCTAAATGCCCTTTTGGCGTCTTTGCCTTGTGCTTTCAAATGATATTTTCTGACGGTAAATGAGAACAACGTTTTTAAAAATATTTGAGTATTTAAAACATTACCGTCATTGGCCTTTTGGCATTTTTAAACGTTTGCGAAAATGATTTTAGCCTTGTGGGTTCCAATATGGGGCCCACGGCGCTGTAATATTCCCGGTCGGTTTTGGGGGTGTTACACAGACAGATTAGCGTGCGCTATCCACAAGGTAGCGTGCGCCAATTCTGCACAATAGCGCGCGCCATACCAATACCAACCAAAATTCACCACCACAACCATACCCCCACTAAGACAACAAACACGCAACAATCTAAATGGCAATTAAATGCGTGTCCAAACATGACACACGATCCCACAACTTACGACTGTGGTACCAACAAATTAAGAGGGCGAGCTATGTTTCGCCAAGACTCGTAGTTACTTTACTCTTATAGGAACATGAGGCTTTATTTTACACGTCGATTTTGAAATCATTTTTAAATAATGCACACACAATTTATATTTTTAACATTTTCGAAGACGTCTATAGTCCGAATTGTTTCAAAAATCCACTTGGGACGTAGATAAAATGAAGATCCTTCCTCTTCTACTACTTGTTTAATGGAAAAGAAAAGATTTTCCACCGAATACATACTCGTTTGATATAACGATATTAAATCGTAGGTTTTCACCATTTGAAATAGTTTCAAAAACCACTTTAATCATACTCCCGCAACGGTTAGAATTGATACTTAAAAATCTCATTCTTAAAAGAATATAAGAATCGATAATATTCCTAATTTTTCAAAATACGCTGTATAACTATTTTCACCCGGACCGTATACGCAATGTACATCTCAAAACCCTAATACCACCAACAAGTTCTAGCCCCTCGTCCAAGGTTGATCGAATCGGTACCACACAATCACCGCACAACTAAGAGGGACTTATAATCAAGAGACTTACCATCTCCATATGCCAGTATGCTCAAGTTACACAAACATATAGACGAAGGAAAATTAATAGACCTAGTTCGAAGAAATATAAACAGATTACTCTAGTTTCCCGCAGGGTTCTGACAAGATCAAAAGCCAATGAACACAGCCCCAACAGAATACGACTCACAAGGACTTAAAATCCATATGTTCAGGACTAAAATAATTTAAAATAAAATTTTGGGGATAAGAGGAACTTACACCGCAGGTCGCACGAGGTAGCAGCAACCCAGTGATATCATAAACAGACAACCAACTCAACTTTGACCGACCCAAAACACCAACAGCCCAGGTATCCATAAACCTACGCTCCGATACCGACCATGTCTCCTCTATTTCATATTTGATCGACTGGTGGACAAACAACCAACGCTCAACACCGAACGGGCAGGTTGTGTAATATACATATTTTTTCTACTTTTGGTAATTTTCCTTTTTGATGCTTTTTCACTTTTGGCGACTCGTCTGTAATTTTTTTTTGATATTTTTAACCTATTTTGTTCTGTAATTTTTTCCACTCGAATTAGTTTCAGGGCTGTTTTATTTAAATTCGTGCAATGTTTTGAATTTTCAGCATTTGGATTTGATTCTTGTAAATAATGTTTTAGATTGTCATTTCGGTGTTTCTACAAGTTCGTTTAATGTTTTCAAATGTGTTGTGAGCTTTAGTATTGTTGTTCGATCTCGAATCGTGTTTTTCTGATGTTTGGCCCATTATGTATTTTTCCAAAGTTTTTCGCGTTTGTATTCGTATTCATTTTTCCATACCTTCGAGTGGTTGGATTCGCATGTTTGTTTATCACTTTGGTTCTTTCTTGAGAACCCTTCATTACCATTTCGTCGTATTTTGCGAATCGTCGAGTTTTGAAGCCGTTCGGGGCTGTCTGGACAGCAGGATAAAATTTGCTGTCAGGCAGCTGATTACCACTACTACAAAACTGGGCCTTTAACAGCGGTTCTGGAGCCACATTAACAGCGGTTCCGGAACCGCTGTTAAAGGTGGTGCTGTTAATTTAACAGCGGTTCCCTTTAAAACCGCTGTTAATTTTACAGTGTAAATTTAACAGCGGTTTTTAACTAGAACCGCTGTTAAACTGGACATTTAACAGCGGTTTTTAGCTGGAACCGCTGTTAAACTGAACATTTAACAGCGATTTCAACTAGAACCGCTGTTAATTTAACAGCGGTTTTTAGCTGAAACCGCTGTTAAATGTCCAGTTTAACAGCGGTTCCAGATAAAAACCGCTGTTAAATTTACAGTGTAAAATTAACAGCGGTTTCTCCTTAGAACCGCTGTTATTATTATTATTTTTTTAAATACCAGGTTTGTTTTTTTTATTTCCAACCTGCTAAACATACACATAAAACAGCATCCTAAACACCAAAAACAGCATCCAACCAAAAACATCAAATAAAACCTCAGCAACACAACTTTATTTCATCTATTCACCAATACAACTAAACAACTTTTATCCAACCATCAAATACAATAACATTCTATCCAATACAAAAAAAAATACAACACAATTCAAGTACAGTGGCAACAAACAACAACAAGCAAAATCAAGCACAAGTAAAAAGGAGAAAAGGAAGAAGAAGAATACAACAACGAATACACTGCAACCATGAACAAAACATGAATCAGAAAAAGGATATCCCTACAACCATGAACCAGAAAAGAAACTGAATCTTCAGGTACAACAATGGTATTCTTACAAAATTAAATGTCAAAGGTTTACGCACATAAACGGTCCCTAACCTCCAAAAATTGTTTTGCCCATTCGATTCGAATTGCACGAATACTCTCTATAGTAAGTGCCGCAACATCATCAAACATCTGTACATATAAACATATGTATAAATTAACAAACTCATCAACTTAAACGAATCACTTTTAAACTGAAATAATTTAAAAAACTGAAATTAATTTAAATAATTTAATAAACTGAAATAAAAGTTTATCACCTCCATCCATCCATCGATAATACGAGCTCGGACAATAGTCGACATCCAGTGCATGACGTAATACCCACACTTCCAACCTCTGTTTTGTTTATTACACTAAAAAGAATATGTTGCTCAATTATATAATATATAATATTTAATAATATATACTTATATAGCTAATATATATATATATATATATATATATATATATATATATATATATTGAACGTATTACTTACTTTGGGATATATCCACGTAATCGTCTGTTTGGATCTACTTGTATGCATACCCCCATCACCTTAAACGCGGTCACGGCACTTTTTAAAAGAAGTAATAATGTATTATGAAATGAAAACATTGAGATACATATCATCTCAGAACATGAAGAGAAAACTAAGGATATGCATCTGTTCTACAAGTTAAATGGGTTAATTACAGAGTATACCATTGAGTTCTGTCTAATTATTGTGAGAAACCTCTGCTATCTTACAAAATTAGAAATGCCCGGTCATTTGAAATATTTACAAAGGGATTGGATAGTTACAAAAAGAACCCCTGAATTTTGGGGTCTTTACAAAAGAGCCCATCTAACTTTGAAAATCACAAAAAACACCTTTGAGGTTTGGTTTTGTCTTACATTTTGGCCAAACCATCAGTTCACCTGACTTGATCGAATATTATAGAGATCAGAAATAAAAAATGAAACAAAGGCCATTTAATAGTTTAATAAAATGATAATCTCATCGGGACCTAAAAATTAGCATAAGACGTATTTTACAAATAAATCAAAAACTAGAAACACTAATGACTAAACAGATCTCGATCTACACGAATCAAATTGTACTTAAATTTCGACATCAATTAGAGAGTAATAACCTTGAAGCGTTTCTGAAGGCGACATGTAGATGCTACAAGTTAATATAATATATATTTTTCAAGTAAATGCTACAAGTTAAAACTTACTTGTGGACTACGACCTTAATGCGATTGTCGGGCTTACGGTGTAGTGAGCAAAACCACACAACTTCGGCTTTTGCCAGAATAACGACCAAAAGTTGCCAATGCTCACTGCATTAACAAACGAAATATTTAATTTTTCCATAATCAATCTAAATACATCTACTTACATAATTATTAATATATAATAATCTAAAAAGACAAGAAAGAAATATTAAGACTTTTAGAGAAAAAAAGAGAGTAGTGAGACGAATATGTTAGATCTTACTCATGATGGTAAGCTCCAAGGTATATCTGTTTTCTGGCATCTGACATACGCGAAGCGTTGTATCTGGAGGCCTCCTCTCCCTTATTTCCCATATTTTGTATTGATTGAGGATCAAAATATCCATACAAATCCTCGTCCATCGTGCCCACATTCAATTTCGATAAGTACCTAATTTGTTAAACAAAATATTACTACCTTATTTACATTTCAAACTATGAATTTTTGATAAAAATACATAAATATGCATGTAAAGAATTGTTTGACTGTTCACAATGCAACACGTCCTTCATAATTGTTTGATCGCTCACAAAGAACCTTCATTAGCGAAACAATCGATCACCAAGATTTTTTTCTTTTGGTGAGAATCTGATCGGTGACATCTCAAAGCAACAGGGGACAAGATTTATTCACAATGCGGCTAAAAATACCTGTAAAATCGCTCTGCGGCTCAATTAGGAACCACCCCCCCAGCATTCTTTTACTCTTCTGGTTCATCTCAATTAGGAAACCCCCCCAGCTTTCTTTTACTCTTCTGCTTCATTTTCACATCAAATGTACTCTAACAATATCTCGACATAAACACAATATACCCGAGGCTGAAAACATTAGAATACGAGGGGAAAAATCAGAATTTCGGAGCACCAAAATCATGTCCTATAATCAGATGATAATTTAATGATAGGCCCGTTGTAGGTCGATTACTCAGAAGATTACACGATGAATCAACAAATTTCTGGTTTCACATCAAAGAATCACAGGATGAATCAACCTGAAACGCATTCACTAGGCACATACCTGTCATGCGAAAATTCAAGCGAAAAAACTCTCTTAACAATTTTTCTAACACCAAAACGAACCACACATACCCACTAAAAGTATATATACCTTTCAGATTTGAAATCATAAAAAACCCCATGTGTTTGTTTCTGTTTACAAATTAGATCTGTTTACAAATTAGAACCTCCAATAAGGGGATATTTGTTAAGAAAGAGATATTACAAACACCAAGGGGATGTTTATAATATCCCAAGAGATTTGGAAGATTTATTTTTTTCCTTTTTGTAATCGGACCAAATGTGGATCATCCGTACATGTTGACTTCTACAATATAAATCACATAATGTGATATGACTAAGCCACTACTTGTCTTGAATGAAAATACATAAATATGCATGTAAAGAATTACTTACAAAGTCCAAAACTGTAGAATCGATAAGCTAAGCCACTGCTTGTCTTGAATGATTTCCAAAAGATCATTGTAACTTATGTACAAGGGAACGTCATCACCACCACAACCAAAGGAAGCTGTATCCCATGGCACCTGTAACGGCTCACTAAAGAGAGTCGCTGCAACACTAGATAACTCTCTCAACGTGTCACTGTCACTCGACCGGTCATCTTGACGAGCATGTTTCTTAGGTGGCTCGGGTCGCTCAATATCCTAAATCATATAGAAGAAACATGAAAACTGTAAAAAGCAACTGTAAAACTAATTATAAACGAAGTATCTTTTATTTAGATTTTAATATTAAAAACTACTACAAATTTTATTCTTAATTTTCTAAATTCTAAATATTCTAAATTTTCGGCTAGTTTCTTGAGGACAAGCAGTGTAAAAACCAACTATTTTACATCTTTTTTTCTTTCCTTGACGGTATTGAATTAATGGTAAAGTTACAAAAAGTACCCCAAGGTCTTAGTCTAATTACAAAAAAACCCATTAATCTTTCAAAGTTAGTTACCCCATTGACATTTTTCCTATTCTACGAGATGTACTCTCAGCAGGGGATATTTGTTTAGATAAATACAGATGTAGGTGTTTTTGATCCCTTGAGAGGTAATTGGAATTTTTTGTAATTAGGCTAAACATTAGATGTATCTTTTATTTAGATTTAATATTAAAACATGAAAGAAATATACCTTGATAAAGTTGCCAACGACAAGATCCTTTGGCCATGCAATAAAGGTACCTAGAGCTTCCCTCACTAAGCTTACCTCTTCAGTAGGTATAGGAACTTCGGCACCGCCATCTACGGCCTCCTCGACTACTACCTTAACCAAATGAGCTGGTAAAGGTGCACAGTGCAGGGTAGAATCACCATGATGAACGCGACCGATAGCGACTAGACGAGGAGGATGCTCGTCCACATAAAATCCAAATCAACCAGTGTCCCCAGGCGGAGTCTGTAACACCCCCGATATATTCAGGAATATTACAGCGCCGTAAATCCTTTACATAAGAATTTACAAGGCTGATTAAAGGAAAAGACAATAACAGATACCGATTTATGAAATTTCTGAAATAAAATACAACCGTCTGGTTCAAAACCGAGAATACAAATATCCAATGAAGAGTTATTATTACATCACTAAAATCCAAACATTATAAATGGACGATGTACTCGAGTACTTATTGAAATAACCAACAAACAATGCATAAGAAACCCCGGAACATCACTCGCACCCTCGTCGTCATGCATCTCCGGTGGTTGTTTCCCGCTCTCTGGATCCTGAACATACACAAATGTTCACCCCCGAAGGGGTTAGCACAACGATGCTAGTACAAGTACAATAATCATACAACAGTGATATAATCAACAATTATATCGTAACAAGTTTCTCCAACGAGAAATATTCACAACACATATCATACATAACAGTTTCAACATACTGTTGGTATTCCAACGATCCAACAAGACACATATATAGATTCCCATGATGATCCCGTCGGACCAACACATGGTGGAACTACCTGTCCAACGATCCAGCGCACACAGCTATAGATTCCCATGATGATTCCCGTCGGATCAACACATGGTGGACATATAATCACAACATATTTACACGATAAAATGTCATTGTCATAATATAAACAATTCTAATTAGAGTATTTGCCTTGGTTCGTTGACAAGAATAAACTTCCACGAATATCAAAATACTCGAAGGTCGCCCCCTTCGATCAATCACGTGTTAAGCTCGAACCTTAACAAAAGAAATAGCATAGAATTCATTTCATGTCGAATGAACGTCTAACAATTCAACAATTACGGTAGAAAGTCCTTAATATGCAATCTGTCTGGATAGCTTAACGCACGCTACGAATCCTATGTAGCGTACGTTAATGCTACTCGTTAGCGCACGCAGTACACACAGCCTAGCGTACGCTAACCAGGCGTGGTCAGTGCCTCACTGATCAGCCGACTGACTCAGCTGATGACTTAACGCACGCTAAGTCCCAATCGTTGCGTACGCTAAACGTACTCGATAGCGCGCGTTAATTCTCGTAGCTTAGCGCACGCCAAGAGTGCATGGCAGTTCACTGGAGGGCAGCAAAATATACAAATGGTGATGAAGTAAGCGAATCCCTCAGTCATTAATATTTGTTATCCGGCTTCATGTTATGATCATAACCTTTATGAATGATCTCATGGATACTAACAACTTCGAGGTGCAAGTATATGTATAATCATCATAACACTATAATCCGTCTTGATTACAATTCTCATGCGAAGTTGGTGATCTCCGGTTGATGTATTAGATTCTACTATCATTATACATATTCAGACTTCATCTGGAGGTGAACTAACAATTCCCACTTATACGAAAGAATATTTCCTAAGACGATTCTTACCTTAAGTCCTTATAACCGAAAATAATACCACCTCCAATTTATGATCACTAAGATGACATAAATCATACAGATAATAAACTTCAGAATGTTCTCTTATCACTTGAAGTACTAGGATTCCAACTACGAGGTTCCAATGATAATATCATAAGCATAGACATTCCAATCTTTAAAACATGATGTTTGTTGAATAATTCACCAATGAAATTCAATATCACGTTAGCATGATCATCTAATCCCTTGGAATCCAAATCTAAGGCTGGTGATAGGTTGAACATACCTTAATATGCCGAAATCACTGAACCACAAGGTAGAATCCGACTCCGGTTGGTTATGTGCCACTCCAAGGTGTTACTTCTCTTCAATGACCACTCACAAGTGATAACCAATATTCAAGGATCACCAAGATATGTTCTAAGTGTGTTGGAGGGATGATTATAGCTCTCTGGCCTCTCAAGAATGAAGAATGGATGAATGAAATGTAAGCCAAAATGGGTTGTTGTCCCATTTATAATATTCTGCATTTTAGCCGATTAGCGCACGCTACTAAGCATTCCTTAGCGCGCGCTAATAAGAGTTGACTTAAAAATTGTCCAGGTTCGTCCGCGGGAATCTTACCCGGACCCATGTCCCGGCTGGCGCATGTGCTAACCACCTACCTCAATAATTCAGTGTCTAGTGCACGCAACTCCTACATACGTAGCGTGCGCTAGTAATAGCCGATAGCGCGCGTTAAGCTACATTCTTAGCGTGCGCTATCACGAGTTTGCATGAGAAAATTTACATGTTGTTATACTTAAGTACAAGGATGCCAATGCAAGAAATATCATACTCCAATAATCAAAACCACAAATCCGAATAATACAGGGTTGAATACAGATGAAATACGCCGTAATAAATTCGGATATTACATACTCTCCTACTAAAAAGGAGTTTCGTCCCGAAACTCAAGACGAAAATAATTCGGGATATCTGGACTCCATACCATCTTCCGTTTCCCATGTGGCTTCTTCCACTCCGTGGCGTGACCATTGAACTTTGACCAAAACGATTGGTTTGTTCCTCAACTGTTTAACTCGACTCTCGAGTATCTTGACCGGTCTTTCTTCAAATGTCCCATATTGAGCAACTTCGATCCCGTCGAAATCAATGATATGACTAGGATCTTGTATATATCTCCATAACTGGGATACGTGGAACACGTTATGAACATGGCTCAATGACGGCGGCAATGCTAATCTGTATGCCAACTCTCCAACTCTCTCAAGGATCTCAAATGGTCCGATATATCTCGGACTCAGCTTTCCTTTCCTTCCGAAACGAAGTATTCCTCGAGTAGGAGAAACCTTTAAAAGTACGTGGTCTCCCGTACTGAACTCCAAAGGGCGACGGCGTACGTCTGCGTAAGATTTCTGACGACTCTGGGCGGTCAACAGCCTTTCACGAATCAAGGCTATCTTTTCTCGAGTCTGCACGATCAACTCTGGTTCTGTCTCGATCAAGTCTGACGAATCATCCCAACATAGAGGCGATCTGTATCTCCTCCCGTATAATGCCTCGAATGGTGCCATCTTAATGGAAGCATGCCAACTGTTGTTGTAGGTAAATTCAATCAATGGTAGATGAATTTCCCAATCGTTTAACCAATCTAAGGCAGAAGCCCTCAGCATATCTTCCACCGTTTGAATGGTCCTCTCGGATTGTCCGTCAGTCTGCGGGTGGTAAGCTGTACTGAAGTTCAATTCGGTCCCCAAGGCCTTATGAACTGCTTTCTAAAAGTGAGACACAAAACGGCCGTCTTGATCAGAAATGATGGTCTTCGGCGTACCATGCAATCAAACTATCTCCGATATAAATACTCGTGCTAACCTCTCTGGTCCCCACGTGTCCTTAATGCCTAGAAAATGAGCTGATTTGGTTAAACGATCAACTATCACCCAAATCATGTTCATTCCTGTCTTGGTTCTCGGCATACTGGTGATAGAGTCCATCGATATGTCCTCCCACTTCCATTCAGGGATTGGAAGCGGCTTCAACATTCCGGCAGGCCGTTGATGCTTGATATTAACCTACTGACAAGTCAAGCATTTCGAAACATAGTCTGCTACATCTTTATTCATGTTGCCCCACCAGAAATTCTGCTTCAAGTCCTTATACATTTTACTGGTGCCCGGGTGGATAGAATAGGGCGAACTGTGAGCTTCCTTCATAATCATCTGTTTCAGAACATTGACATCGGGAACGCAGAGTCGGTCCTGAAATCTCAAAACTCCATCATCATGGATTACGAATCCGGGGGCCTTCCCCTTGATCACTTTGTCATATAACCGAATCATCAGAGGATCATCTACCTGTCTAGATTTGATTTCTTCGATTAATGACGAAGTTATTTCCATCATGCACAGTTGTCCTTGGACTCTTTGTAACCACACTTCAATTCCTTCTCGAATCATCTCACGTTGAAGACTAAGTTGGGAGGTCAGAGTCTCCAGCATCTGAATAGAAACAGGCTTGCGGCTGAGTGCATCGGCCACCACATTCGCTTTGCCTCGGTGATACAAAATCTCCAAGTCATAGTCCTTAATCAATTCTAACCATCTTCTTTGACGCATGTTAAATTCTTTCTGACTGAAGATGTATTTGAGACTCTTGTGATCCGTAAAGATCTGACAGTGAGTCCCGTACAGATAATGCCTCCAGATCTTCAAAGCAAAAACTACTGCTGCTAGCTCCAAATCATGTGTTGGGTAATTCACTTCATAAGGTTTTAGCTGTCGTGAAGCATAAGCGATCACCTTGTCATTCTTCATTAATACGCATCCGAGTCCTTGGTTCGAAGCATCACTGTAAACTATGAATCCTCCAGTCCCCTGTGGAATTGATAGAATCGGTGCCGTCGTCAATCTCTCTTTTAATTCGTCAAAACTAGTCTGACACGACTCGTTCCACTCAAACTTTTGAGTTTTCTGCAGGAGTCGAGTAAGTGGGCGGGAGATTTTGGAAAACCCTTCCACGAACCGACGATAATACCCAGCAAGTCCTAAGAAACTTCGGACTTCTTTCACGTTCTTTGGAGGTTTTCAATCCATAATTGCTTCGATTTTCTGCGGATCTACTCGGACTCCTTCCGCTGATACCACATGACCGAGGAACATTACTTCCTTTAGCTAGAATTCACACTTAGAGAGTTTGGCGTACAGTTGCTCGCTTCTCAAAAGTTCTAATACAATCTGCAAATGCTGTGCATGCTCTTCCGGGTTCTTAGAATACATTAGGATGTCATCAATGAATACGACCACAAATTTATCCAAATATTCGATGAACACTCGGTTCATAAACTGCATGAATACAGAAGGTGCATTAGTGAGACCAAATGGCATCACTACAAACTCATAGTGTCCGTAGCGAGTTCTGAATGCTGACTTTGGAACATCAGATTCCTTAATCCTCAGCTGATGGTATCCTGATCTCAGATCGATTTTAGAAAATATTGTTGCCCCTTGCAACTGGTCAAACAGATCATCAATCCGTGGCAACGGATACTTGTTCTTAATCGTCATCTTGTTCAGCTCTCGATAGTCAATACACAGTCGAAGCGATCCATCCTTCTTTCGGACAAAAAGAACTGGCGCTCCCCAGGGTGAAACGCTTGGCTGAATATAGCCTTTGTCCAGTAACTCCTCCAGTTGCTTCTTCAGTTTGTACATCTCAGTAGGTGCCATACGATACGGCGCCTTAGAAATTGGTGTAGCTCCGGGTTCCAGCTCAAGAGTGAATTCTACATCCCGTCGTGGAGGTAGTCCAGGTAATTCGTCAGGAAATACATCTGGAAATTCATTCACAACAGGAATGGATGAAAGTTTCATAATTTCATCTTCTTTCTTCATTGCATAGCACCAATACCCTGTACAGCCCTGTTTCAACAATTTGACAGCTTTCATTGCTTTGATTAACTTTCCTGAGCTTCCTGGTTTCCATCCTTCAAATAGTAATTCAGAGCCATCATCAGCGATCAGCGAAATATTCCTCCTTCGGTAGTTTACAATTGCTCCATATCGATTAAGCCGATCGTCTCCAAGTATTAGGTCATCTCCTTGCATTTCTATCACAATTAGATTTGAGAGCCACTCCCTACCCCCAAATGATACAGGGAAATCTCTGGTCTCTAAGTTCCCAACAATCCTCTCTCCAATCAGTAAACCAACAACATAAGGTTCACAAGTATGAAAACCGGAAATATCCAAACGATTTACACAATACAAAGATATAAAAGAATGCGTAGCTCTTGTATCGAATAAAACGATAACTGGCTGGGAAAGGATCTGGACAGTACCTGATGCGACAGCAGCATCCTGATCGTCTATCCTCCTCATCTCGTACAGACGTGGGGGATCAGATCCGGCACTCGATGTCCGATTTCGGTCCCATTGTCCTCTGCCTCGTCCACGGCCAAAATTTTGAGGCATCTGAACACTTTGCTGCGTCTGTTGGATACTAGCTTCCTTCTGAACTGGCTGCGATGAACGGGTTCCATTGTATTTGGTGGCGTCCTTGAAAAACATCGCACGGTGCCCTTCCTGTCCGCAGTTAAAACATGTAACTGGAGTGCGCAAACAATCACGCCAAAGGTGGCCTGGGCGACCACAGTTAAAGCACTTCCTAGCTGTATCCGTCGTGGCTGACATTGTTCCATAATTCTTTCCGCTCTTAGATGGGTGCGGAGGTTTCTTGAAAGAAAAAGAAGACTGGGCCTTGCGGGGCCCACTGCTCTTGTGCTCTGTAAAAGTACCAGAGACTTTCTGTTTCTTCGACTCCATAAACTTCTCCATTGCTGCTTCTTTTATTTCGTACGCCAATGCCTTATCCACGATATTGGAGAGTGGTACATTCAAAACCGGACATGTACCTCTGGATTTCGGTTTCATCCTCATTTCAAAATGAATCATCATCTCCGCATCTGCTCACCGGATGTCGAACAAATGATAATCACTTGGTTAAACGTCTTAATCGCAGGATACGGGTTCGTCTGATGGTTGAGCGGAGAAAAATTCCCGAATTTTGGCTTCCCTCACAGGACGAGGGCAGTACTGAGCTTCCATCATCATTTTAAATTCTGTCCAATCAGCATCATGATCTGCAGGTCGGATAGCTTCCCACCATTCGGATGCCTCCCTAATCAGAAAGTACTGGGCAATAGGAGCTCTCCTGTCGTCTGGGCAATTAATTCCAGCAAAAATTTTCTCCAATTCCTTCAACCAATGATCCCAAGTGGGAGTCTCGGAAAAGCCATCAAATTTAGGTGGTTGCATCTTCGCCACCTCTTGCAGCCACCGGTCACCTCGATTTCCCATGTCTGGGATCCCTTGCTGTCTCTCTCCCTGATGTAGTCCCACTGCCACTTGCATTCGGTCCACGACTTGGGCGAACTGAGTCATCCGGTTCACCACTTGACGAAGGATCTCTGGTACAGCACGTTCTGGTTCGTTGTTAATAGATTGCTGCGGCTCGCCTGAGCTATGACTGGCCTGATTAGAAGGCGACGCTTCCCTTTCAGCATTTCTTCGTCCACGACCGCGACCATGTCCACGTCCGCCTCTCAACATACTGTAAGCATAAATACTCAATATACAGGAAACAAAATCGTTCTAATATTTGAGTATAAAGGGGCATAACATGTAAAGAACGAGATAGAGTTTAGGAACTTACAACCACCATTCGCAGGAAGACGTAGGCAGCGCAGTGATGCCATTCACGGCCGGTTACCTCAAAAGACATAAATGACCCCTATTTTAACCCAACGGCCAAGATATCCATAATCTTAGCTCCGATACCATATTCTGTAACACCCCCGATATATTCAGGAATATTACAGCGCCGTAAATCCTTTACATAAGAATTTACAAGGCTGATTAAAGGAAAAGACAATAACAGATACCGATTTATGAAATTTCTGAAATAAAATACAACCGTCTGGTTCAAAACCGAGAATACAAATATCCAATGAAGAGTTATTATTACATCACTAAAATCCAAACACTATAAACGGACGACATACTCGAGTACTTATTGAAATAACCAAGAAACAACAGACAGTAAACCCGGCCGGAACATCACTCTGCACCCTCGTCGTCATGCATCTCCAGTGGTTGTTTCCCCGCTCTCCTGGATCCTGAACATACACAAATGTTCACCCCCGAAGGGGTTAGCACAACGATGCTAGTACAATTACAATAATCATACAACAGTGATATAATCAACAATTATATCGTAACAAGTTTCTCCAACGAGAAATATTCACAACACATATCATATCATAACAGTTTCAACATACTGTTGGTATTCCAACGATCCAGCGCACACAGCTATAGATTCTCATGATGATCTCGTCGGACCAACACATGGTGGAACTACCTGTCCAACGATCCAGCGCACACAACTATAGATTCCCATGATGATTCCCATCGGATCAACACATGGTGGACATATAATCACAACATATTTACACGATACAATCACATTGTCATAATATAAACAATTCTAATTAGAGTACTTGCCTCGGTTCGTTGACAAGAATAAACTTCCACGAATATCAAAATACTCGAAGGTCACCCCCTTCGATCAATCACGTGTTAAGCTCGAACCTTAACAAACGAAATAGCATAGAATTCATTTCATGTCGAATGAACGTCTAACAATTCAACAATTACGGTAGAAAGTCCTTAATATGCAATGCATGCGGATAGCTTAACGCACGCTACGAATCCTATGTAGCGTACGTTAATGCTACTCGTTAGCGCACGCAGTACACACAGCCTAGCGTACGCTAACCAGGCATGGTCAGTGCCTCACTGATCAGCCGACTGACTCAGCTGATGACTTAACGCACGCTAAGTCCCAATCGTTGCGTACGCTAAACGTACTCGAGAGAGCGCGTTAATTCTCGTAGCTTAGCGCACGCTAAGAGTGCATGGACGTTCACTGGAGGGCAGCAAAATATACAAATGGTGATGAAGTAAGCGATTCCCTCAGTCATTAATGTTTGTTATCCGGCTTCATGTTATGATCATAACCTTTCTGAATGATCTCATGGATACTAACAACTTCGAGGTGCAAGTATATGTATAATCATCATAACACTATAATCCGTCTTGATTACAATTCTCATGCGAAGTTGGTGATCTCCGGTTGATGTATTAGATTCTACTATCATTATACATATTCAGACTTCATCTGGAGGTGAACTAACAATTCCCACTTATACGAAAGAATATTTCCTAAGACGATTCTTCCCTTAAGTCCTTATAACCGAAAATAATACCACCTCCAATTTATGATCACTAAGATGACATAAATCATACGGATAATAAACTTCAGAATGTTCTCTTATCACTTGAAGTACTAGGATTCCAAGTACGAGGTTCCAATGATAATATCATAAGCATAGACATTCCAATCTTTAAAACATGATGTTTGTTGAATAATTCACCAATGAAATTCAATATCACGTTAGCATGATCATCTAATCCCTTGGAATCCAAATCTAAGGCTGGTGATAGGTTGAACATACCTTAATATGCCGAAATCACTGAACCACAAGGTAGAATCCGACTCCGGTTGGTTATGTGCCACTCCAAGGTGTTACTTCTGTTCAATGACCACTCCTAAGTGACAACCAATATTCAAGGATATACGTTCTAAGTGTGTTGTAGGGATGATTATAGCTCTCTGGCCTCTCAAGAATGAAGAATGGACGAATGAAATGTAAGCCAAAACGGGTTGTTGTCCCATTTATAATATTCTGCATTTTAGCCGATTAGCGCACGCTACTAAGCATTCCTTAGCGCGCGCTAATAAGAGTTGACTTAAAAATTGTCCAGATTCGTCCGCGGGAATCTTACCCGGACCCATGTCCCGGCTGGCGCATGTGCTAACCACCTACCTCAATAATTCAGTGTCTAGCGCACGCAACACCTACATACGTAGCGTGCGCTAGTAATAGCCGATAGCGCGCGTTAAGCTACATTCTTAGCTTGCGCTATCACGAGTTTGCATGAGAAAATTTGCATGTTGTTATACTTAAGTACAAGGATGCCAATGCAAGAAATATCATACTCCAATAATCAAAACCACAAATCCGAATAATACAGGGTTGAATACAGATGAAATACACCGTAATAAATCCGGATATTACAGTCTTCCTTCATGAAGGGCCAGAAACATCATCGGCACAACTCCCCTTCGTACTGACACGGGTAACATGATGATCATCAGGTGTACGTAGATCGGTGTGGGGCTGCTGTGAATGGCCAAATGTCTTCATCAAATTTTGTGTCACATCATATGTGATCTTCTTCGTTAGTTCCTCCAACACACTTGATGATGCAGATCGACGTAAGATCGTCCAAAATAATCTAGAATGCGTACACCAAATCCAATCCCACGAACACGACCAAGGTGCTCCGGTCTCCCAATGGCCTCGGCCAATATATCATGTCGTCCCTCGGGAGTGAAGCTGCCTTGTGTACACTGTGCCTCCAACTCATCCTACAAAAGAACGTTTTTTCGTAAGTGTAACACAAATGTGAAGCACATAAATGAACAGTTAATATTTTTGTTGTATGGATAAAAAAAACTTTGTTTCATAAGTGAAACATAAGAATGAACTTTTAAAATCTTATTCACAACCTTTCATAAGTTAATATTATGACTTTTATTTTTTTCAACAACAAAAATTTAAGTTATAGAATTTAATTGCAAAACAAAAATTTCCAGAATCAACTTTTGAAAAGATAAGAAAACTAAGTTTATTTAATTTTAAGTACATTGTCAAATATTAAATGATTTTTTAAACTTACGATCTTAGTAATTATCTCTCGTGCTGCATCTGATGACACTCCTACAGATCTTTTTTGGCGACCAAGTTTCCACCTCTGATGACGTGAAGGAGGAGATGGAGGATCAATAATAACATCTTCTCCAGACTTTGACGCTTCTTCTTTACGCTCCTTCATATTTCTCTCCATCTCCTGTACCTCCACAAAATCATATCCGCCTCGAGCCATAGTATGGGGAGCATTGTTCGTCTTCGCTATATCTTGTTTCTTGATTCTCTTTTCCTGGAAAAAAATATTTGCAAGGAATCGAAATAATATTTGTACTATCAATGTGTTCATAGGTCAAGTACAATGTGATGCAACAAATATGAATAAAGTCTTCCCAATCCTTTGTCACAAAATAACTATCAGAAGAGAAGACAAACTGACATAAAAAATAGATAGAAAGAGTAGATAACATGGTAGCTCTTAAATAATATCTCTATCAACAGCTTTCACAACTTCGTATTGACATTCAAGATTTTTAGCAATGCAACACGTCCCGCATAATTGTTTGACTGCTCACAGCAGCCTTCATTAGCGGAAACAGAATCGATCACCAAGATTTTTTTCTTTTGGTGAGAATCTGATCGGTGACATCTCAAGCAAAGAACAGGACAAGATTTATTCACAATGCGGCTAAAAATACACGTAAAAGCATCTGCGGCTCAATTAGGAACCCCCCCCAGCTTTCTTTTACTCTTCTGCTTCATCTCAATTAGGAAACCCCCCAGCTTTCTTTTACTCTTCTGCTTCATTTTCACATCAAATGTACTCTAACAATATCTCGACATAAACACAATATACCCGAGGCTGAAAACATTAGAATACGAGGGGAAAAATTAGAATTTCAGAGCAGCAAAATCATGTCCTATAATCAGATGATAATTTAATGATAGGCCCGTTGTAGGTCGATTACTCAGAAGATTACACGATGAATCAACAAATTTCTGGTTTCACATCAAAGAATCACAGGATGAATCAACCTGAAATGCATTCACTAGGCACATACCTGTTATGCGAAAATTCAAGCGAAAAAAACTCTCTTAACAATTTTTCTAACACCAAAACGAACCACACATACCCACTAAAATTATATATACCTTTCAGATTTGAAATCATAAAAAACTCCATGTGTTTGTTTCTGTTTACAAATTAGATCTGTTTACAAATTAGAACCTCCAATAAGGGGCTATTTGTTAAGAAAAAGATATTACAAACACCAAGGGGATGTTTGTAATATCCCAAGAGATTTGGAAGATTTATTTTTTTTCCTTTTTGTAATCGGAGCAAATGTGGATCATCTGTACATGTTGACTTCTACAATATAAATCACATAACGTGATATGACTATAATAATTATCTCAATTCATTGTTGTCTCATGATATTTTTTTCTCATGTAACTCGGAAAACATATGATGTTCCATTTTTTTAGAATTTCATCTCATTTCTGCTTTGTATGAAAATTGCGACACGAAGTAATATGTAAGGAAATATATGCAAGTAATAGAGCTACAGAAAATATCTTTTGAATTCAGAATTTACCTCCCAAGTAGGGTCCTCACGAGTCTTTTTGAATTCTTTCCAATCGTCCTCCGATATACCATATTTCTCGCAAGGAGACAACCCTTTCGACAGACCATATATATACTCGCCGGTCAAATCAGTCTTAAATTGCCTCCACATCCTGCCAATAGACTGCAATGTCTTCGTGCGAAATTGACCAATATTGCTAATTTGACTGACATCAAAGTTGGCCTACATTGACAATTCAAATCGAAACGTTATCAATAATACAATTTTAAATTATTTGCAATAATTTAAGTTTTTTATAGAATAATTTGATCAAATAAAGTTTTTTCATAAATTTTAATTTTATTCCAGATTATTTATATTTAATTTAGTTTTTTAAATTATTTTATTTAATTTCAGTTTTTAGAAAATAAATTACGTAAATTAAGGTTTTTTTAATAAATTTCACTTTTAATCCATATTTATATTTAATTCAGTTTTTTAAATTATTTTATTTAATTTCAGTTTTTATAGAATAATTTAATTTAATTTAAGCACAAAGTGAAACACATAATTAATCACAATAGTAATGCACGTACCAATACATCCTGCCACAGCATTTCCTTATCGGGCTTGTCCGGTACGTGATTTCATTGATCGTACAATATAGAAACATGATCTTTCGCAAGTTTACCCAAATACGTACTCAACTTGACTTTGTGCTCGTACTTAAGTTTTCCCCTGACTGGATCGATATCAAGAGGTAGCTTTTTCCCATCTACACGCCGTTTGGCCATACTTCTACATCTTGTAGGATTTCTCGATGTAGTAGTCTGTGTATGAGGAGAAGCAGCGGAATGAGAAGGAGAATGGCGAGGAGTATGAGGAGAATGAGAAGGAGAACGAGAAGGATGCCGAGGAGAAGTCATGTGCCTGTATAGACAAATGAAAATATTGTCAAACACAACATAAACCAAAAAAATAATATTTGTCAAACACAACATACACCAATAATATTTTTTGTTTGAAAAAATCTCTGTCAAAAAACTAATACTTGTCAAACACAACTGTAATATTTTTTTTTGAAAAACTCTTTGTCAAAAAACTAATACTTGTCAAACACAACAATAATATTTTTTTTTTGAAAAACTCTTTGTCAAAAAACTAATACTTGTCAAACACAACGTATTACCTAGTTGTCTAAATTGACTCTTATTATAACTTAACATCTAATTACCTACATTTTGATTATTAAGTACAAAATCTACCGATTTCTATGTGAACACCTACTCACTTTATAAGAGGAGAATAAATTAATTCGGTTAGACTTAGAATGAGAACAAAAATGACATATGTATCTATGCAAAACTTAGATGTATTCATTCATGTACCTGATTTTTATTTATCTTTTGAGATCATAGTTCTCCCATAAACCTTCATCATGGTCATTTCGAATGGCATGTATGTCGTCAGCTTCATTTTCTTCAACAATAGTGGGTAACCGTGTTGACAAAGGAATAAATTCACAATTGTCAAACGTTGATTCTTCAGTTTCATTCATATCCACACTTCTACCAGGAATAACCACGGACAATCTTTCATTACATGGATCGTTGACATAAAACACCTGTTTTGCTTGGTGTGCCATGATAAAAGGCTCGTCTTTGTAAGCTATCTTGTGAAGATCTACCAAAGTAAATCCTAACTCATCGGTTTCCACACCCATATTATTATCAGCCCACTTGCACTTAAACACAGGCACTCTAAACTTAACATAATCAAGTTCCCAGATCTCTTCTATAACTCCATAGTAACTCGTCGATGCCAAAACTGGGTTTTTGTCTTTTGAGCTTGAAAAGTGCATAGACTCGGCTTGAAGAGTAACTCCACTATTTTGAACCGTACTCTTGTCATCTTGTGACTTTGTATAGAATGAGTACTTATTAATATCGTATCCACTCCAAGTTACGACATCAGATTTGGGTCCGTAAGCTAGCCATTGTAATGTATCAGATGCACTGCTAGAAATTTGTTCCTTAAACCATCTCAAGAAAGTCTTATTATGTTCGATCAACAACCATTTTTCACTCATTCGGGGATTCTTTATCTTCAAATGATTCTTGTGAGCTGACAAGTAGGGAAGAACATCATCAGTGTTATTCAAAATGTACAAATGTGCTTGAAGCACCTCATCTCGACTCTTGGTTACAACTTTAACACCTCGTGTACCCTTTCCTCTAATTCTATACTCATGTCGAGACTTAGGAAGCCCTACAGATTCCACTTGTGACATGTAATCTGTGCAAAACTCGATAGCTTCTTCTGCAATGTACCTCTCCACAATAGATGCTTCCGGACGAAATGGGTTTTTGGTATACCCTTTGAAAATCTTCATGTATCGCTCAATGGGGTACATCCATCTCAAATAAACAGGGCCACACTCTTCAATCTCTCTAACTAGATGGACAAGTAAGTGAACCATGATATCGAAAAAAGAAGGAGGAAAATACATCTCCAATTGGCATAAGATAACAACAGCCTCATTTTTCCACTCATCCAAAACTAGAGGATCTATCACTTTGCTACATATAGCATTGAAAAAAAAGCACAAGCGAGTTATGACATGCCTGACTTTTTTAGGCAAAACATCACGTATAGCCACTGCTAGAAGTTGTTGCATCAAGACATGACAGTCATGGGACTTTAAGACAACCAATTTAAGAGTGTGCAACGACACAAGAGTCTTAATATTTGAAGAGTAACTTTGTGGCACTTTAATGCCTTGTAAACATTTACAAAAGCTGATTTTCTCCCTTTTTGATAAAGTATAACATGCTGGGGGGAGATAAGTTCGTTTACCAACTGATTGTGGATGCAACTGAGGACGAATACCCATATCCTCTAGGTCTAGACGAGCCTGGACACCATCTTTTGTTTTGTCTTTAATATTGAGAAGTGTGCCGATCACACTATCGCACCCATTTTTTCCGACATGCATAACATCTATGCAATGTCTAACATCTAGTTTGCTCCAATATAGAAGATCAAAGAATATGGACCTCTTCTTCCATATGTTTGTCGCAACGGACTTTTTTGTAGCTATCCCAAACACAGTATTGATATTCTTAACGCGATCGTAAACTTGCTCACATGTTAATGGTATCGGTGCAAATCCCTCTTCCTGGTATCCATTAAAAGCTTTTCTCAATCTACGATATGGGTGATGGCGCTTGAGAAACCTCCGATGTTGAGTGTAAACTGTTTTTTTTTTCATTTTTGAACTGAACGTAGCTTGTGTTTTCTTCACATATAGGACATGCATGATGCCCCTTCACACTATACCCGCTCAAGTTTCCATATGCCAGAAAGTCATTAATGGTACAAAATAAAATTGCACGTAGCTTGAAACTTTGTTGGTGGTACCCATCAAATACGTCAACCCGTTCATCCCACATCATTTTCAAATCATCAATCAACGGACTTAGATAAACATCTATGTCATTTCCTGGCTGCTTTGGGCTTGAAATCATCATTGACAACATAACATATCTCCGCTTCATACATAACCAATGAGGTAAATTATAGATCACAAGTAGGACGGGCCATGAGCTATGCTTAGTGCTTAAATTACCAAACGGATTCATCCCATCTGTGGCAAGTCCAAGCCTAAGGTTTCTTGCCTCACCCCCAAAATCCGGAAATAAATGATCTATTTTCTTCCACTGTACAGAATCAGCAGGATGACGAATTAGTCCGTCGCATTTTTTCCCTTTTGCGTGCCATATGAGATTCTTTGCATCATCCTTATTAGCAAACAGTCGCTTGAACCTTGGAATAATTGGAAGATACCACAACACCTTCATTGGAGGCCCTCGTTGTGTGCTCTCTCCATCACTAGAATCATCATGCTTCACTTTGTAGTGTGATGCCCCGCACCTAGGACACTTATGCAATAATTCAAACTCTTTTCGGTACAATGTGCAATCATTAGGGCAGGCGTGTATTTTCTTATACGCTAAACCCATCGGACACAAAACCTTCTTCGCCTCATAAGTACGGTTAGGCAATTTATTACCTTCTGGAAGTATCTCCTGTATCAACTCGAGTAATTCGGTGAAACTTTTATCACTCCACCCATTTTTTGCTTTCACATTAACCAACTTCAACACGGCAGACAAGCGTGTAAAATTTTTACAACCCGGATATAAAGGAGTCTCTGAATCACTTTTCAATGCATCATAAACATGCGCTCATCGGAATGATTCTTCTCCAACATCACGAATCATGTCTTCAAATTGATCACCATCTATATCTACGTGTGTGTCTTCAGCTGGAATGTCTACTAGTTCGCCATGCCATATCCAAATCGTATAGTTCGTATTTATTCCCTCACAAATAAGATGTTCACGAATTATGTGAGCTTCATGTCATCTCCCGTTCATACACTTGACATAAGGGCAAAAATATCTTTCATCGGGTTCCGGGCGATTTTGTCGGGCGAACTCAAGAAATTGTTCGATTCCATTATCATACTCATCACTGTTACGACTTGCATTCATCCAACTTCGATCCATTTTTCTTCTTTTCTGTTGTACACATACTGAAATTAAATTTGCAATTCCTTTAGTTAGAACCAACCACATTTAGTGTTATTTTAATCTTCTACCAAAAACATACAACTGTTATTGCTATTAATATACTATGTCATCTCACTATTTTATAAAGACTGTAACCTTTTCCTGCATTAACTATTGGGAGAAGATCCTTAAGATGAAAGTTAACATCTATCCCAAAGGGAGAAGATCCTTAAGAAGTTAACCACATCTATCCCAACGTAATTCATGCTTTAAAAGGTAAATAAAAATCAACAGAAACAAAAAAAAAAGAAAAAAAGGAACTTACAGAAAAAAAAACGCAGCAGAAGATAACCCAGAACCCAGATGAAAAAACGAAACATGTCAAAGGACAGACTACTCGACGGCATACTTGGTTCTTTATTTCGATCAAATCTCAAATGTTTTTACCAATGAGGTCAGAGGAAATCAAGAGAAATAAAAGAAAATGGATGCATTATTATTGAGAATTAAGAAATGAAGTATTTGTTATGCAAGTATATTATTGACGGATTTAACGCTTAGAGCCCTACTCGGAAAAACTCATGATTTCACTCATGGGTTTTTTGTATGCCCTCTCCAAAACTCGAACTCCGTAACACTAGACTCCGAATAAGTTCATGAGTGGTATGGCAAAGGCTGCTGGTTCGGCCCTAATGGTGCCGGATTACGGATCTTGGGGAGGGCATACAAACGTGGATAATATCATGAGTTGTTCCGACAAGCGCTCTAACCTTTCGAAGACGGATCAACACACAATTTTACAGAAATAAATCATAATAAACAACAGAGATAATTAGCAACTGAAAAATAAAACTTCCTTCAAAAAAAATTTAAAAAAATCCAGGCTTCACTATAGATTCATTTGTATTCACTGTCTTTTGGTAAAAAAATACAAGAACTGTATATCCTGAAAAAAATGAAGACTGAAAAAAATCGAGAAAGACATTCTTTCTCTCCATAACAGCATAAACAAAGAAATCCAAAAGAGGACCAAGAATACGAGAGGGTGGGTGGGGGGTGGGGGAGAATGGTGATCTTCCACTCGAAAAAACAGATCTAGTGACTATAAACGATTGAAAATCTAAGTATCAAAAGAAATATATCAAACCCAGACGGCGTACAGATAATATAAGCAAATAAAAATCAACAGAAAAAAAAGGAACTTACAGAAAAAAAACGCAGCAGCCGCGGGTCGGAAGGCGGCGGGGGAATCCTACTTTGAAGTTCCCTGTGAAGATCCGGGGGCAGACACAGGTCTCGAACAGAAAAAAAAGCGGGAGTAATCAAAAGTGACGCCCTTGGGAGTGAAGTGGTGGGTGGCGAAGTTGAATTTACCGATGGGGGAGATGAACCCAGATGAAAAAATGAGAAATTGTTGTAGAGAGAGAGAGTGTGTGCGCGCAGCAGAGGCGGAGGGAGAAAGGTGGAGGAAGAAAGAAAAAGAAAACCTCGACTATTCTTAATGATAAAACAACAGCGGTTGTTAAGCAACAACCGCTGTTAAATGTATTGTTAACAAAGTTTAACAGCGGTTATAAATAAAACCGCTGTTATTGTTTTTTTGAAAAACATTAACAGCGGTTATTGTATAAACCGCTGTTAATTGTCACTTTTAAGTGAAAATTTAACATAGGTTTTCCTTAACAACCGATGTTAAATTGCAAGTTCATTTTTTTTTATTTCTCGGGATAAATTTAACAGTGGTTATTATAAAACCGCTGTTAAGTGCCTATTTTAACATCAGTTATTTTAATAACCGCTGTTAATTTATTGCACACTATTTACAAGTATGCCACCACGTCATTTTAACAGCGGTTTTCGAACAACCGCTGTTAAAAGGGCGCTGTTAAAGGCTAGTTTTGTAGTAGTGTACAGTCCTAAAGTACATGTTATGGCTGTAAAGACCAAGTTATTACGGCCATAAATTCCATGTTGTTACGGCCGTAACACCCACTATTTTAAAGCAGCAGGTTTTTCTTTTGTTTTCAGAACATAACCCTTCTTTTCTCTCTTTGCGACGGCTGCGCCCTTCGGCGATTCAGGGATGATTTCTAGACTTAATAACATCAATTTTTCATTCTTCAACATAATCATAAAGGTTTTAGTATGGATTAACAACATCAAATCATCATTTTCCCCTTTGCATTGAGGTAATTACCTTAGAATCCTATTTCGGGATTTTTTTGGGGGTTTTCTTCTTGATTCCGATTTTAACCCAATTTTGATGATTATGTTAGTGTTATTAGGTGTTGACGATTGTATACGATGGATTATATACCTATCTTGATTTTGATAAACCCAGATTTCGATTTGGGTGTTCTTGAGGAAACCCTTGAATATTTAATGCTGATTAAATATTTCAAGGGATTTCTATTTGGGTTTTGGGATGTTTTTCATCATGATTGATCATTGTATTCATAATTATTATGTTTTGTTTTACTCTCATGGTAGTCGGAGGTTTCACGGCTCCCAACCGAGCCGCGTTTTTTGGAGTATTTACGTATCGACTATCTAGGCAAGTATCTTGTTTATATAATTTGTATCTTGTGAGTCGGCGTTGTGAATCGGATTGTGATAGTTGTCTTTCTATCTTTAAATGCGATATTTATGATTTGACATGGACGAATGGTATATTTATCTCGCTGTGTCGATATGTTCTTGAATGTTCCATACTGGGGGATTTTGGAGATTTTAATTGTTGAGATGAATTCAGCTCGGTTGTGTTCCTTGTTGTGGAATTGTCTAAGTGTTGACCTTGGATATGATCGTGTTACACTTGAAAATATATTGTATTACGCTATTTGATTAATAGCTTGTGTCGTGTTAATAATGTGTTGTCTCTTCATGTTGTTGTGATATTGTTGATGTGCATCATGAAATTGTGTGGCACTGGGTTTAACTAGGTAAGGCTTGACGAGGCCTTTGGGAATCCGAAATTGATGCATACTGATCGAGATCTAGTCATGTGTGTACCAGGTATGGTGCAATGGGGCCTTTGGAGCTTGTTAGTTGATGAGTACGAACGGTATTTGTGCGTACCAGATAGGGTCTGACGGGGCCTCTAGAGTTTGTTACTTGATGAGTACGAACTGTATTTGGGTGTACCAGGTACGGTTTGACGGGACCTCTAGAGTTCGTTACTTGATGAGTACGAACCTTACTTGTATGATGTGAGGTAGATCTGATGGGGCCTCTGGAATTTGTTACTTGATGAGTACGAATAATGGTCTGTTGTTGGGTCACGTACCCATGATTATATTCTGGATTTTGAGAAGAGAAACAAACTTTTGGCGGAGATCCTAATGATATTGGAAAGGTTTTATAACTAAGAACTGGAGGTCCTATAATATTTTCATTTTATAAATCTCCGAGATGAGCTGAAATATTTTTCATAAGATTTAAGCTTGTTTTCTGAACCCTAAACCTCTTGGGAATTTCTTATCAATGTTTATCATTGTTTGATTCATAGCTGGTATTTGTGTGATATAGTTAGCATACATGTACTAGCAAATTCCAAATGCCAAGCCCATAAATAGAGGAAATGCGTATTATGCATTTTAGGTACTCCTATTTCATGGGAGCAGTCACAGGGTCAGCACGAAGGATGATGAAAGGCGATGATGCTAATCACATGAAAGTTGGTGTTTGTGTCATTTATTAAGTGGTATATCCTTCCATTGTGTATTCTTACCCTTGTATGGGTATTATGTTGTATTTGTACACCTGTGTGGGAATGTGTTGTATTGGGGTTCTGTTCGAACTTGTTACTATTATATCATCGGGTGGCCTTGGCGACCCAGTGATGTCAGTCGGTGACTTGTTAGGTTGTATTTATTGAGTTGTTTTACCATGTCGGTCAGTCTTTGGGGTTAATAGTCAGTGTTCAGCCTGGTATATGCTTACGGGAATATACGGCGCTACAATATTCCCAGACCGGACAGGGAGTGTTATAGAATATTGTATCAGAGATTAGGTTGTCGTAAGTGTTCTTGAGTTAAGATCGTATGATTTATCAATTACAACTACAAACCCCATCTGTCGTAGTGTTTCGTTTTGTTACCTTGAATTCCTATTTCCAGTGTGTTGTTATATGTTGTTATGTTTTTGTTATGGTAATTGTTATTTGTTTACTATGCCGAGAGGCAGAGGCTGCGATCATGGTTGTGATCATGTTTAGGAAAATCGATCGCTATCGAGGGCCAACCGATCTAGTGCCAATGGTCGGGAAGACCAATCACTCAGTCAAGGGCATGCAGCTGGCAACGATGTGAACATATGGTATCGTTACCATTAGCATGGCGCATTAGATGTATAACCCAACACCAGTTGAGAATATTTGGATGGGCAGGTGGCTTCAGGAGGTGATTAATATGCATCCTCCTCATTTTCAGGGTTCGCCGATGCTTTAGGACGGGATGGTTGGCTATTCCAGTTGGGGAAAATTTTGAGGCTATTGACTGCCCCGAGGATCGGAGAGTGCCTATTGCATAGTATCTTCTCGACCAAGATGCCGCCAACTGGTGGGAGGATGTTAAGCCTAGAGATCGTGTTGTCACTTGGGGTGAATTCAAGCAGTCAATAGAGGTCAAGTTATATCCAGTATCAGAGAGATGCGAGTTCAAGAGTTTTTCTCGGCTCAACAACAAGATATATCTGTGTCGGAGGCTATTGTTGATTATAGCCGATAGCTTAATTATGTGTAGAAGCAAGTTAGGGATGAGGAGGACAAGATTCGTCATTTCGATAAGCGGATGAAATTGTAGATTCATCAATATATGACTGGTTTTGATTGTGCCACATTGTGAGGATATCAGGATGGTGATTTGGCATATGAGGTGAATTTATTATCGATAGAGCCTGTGTCTGTGTCGAAGAAGCAGCGAACTTCTGATAATTCATCTGGAAGCAAGGGATCCGGGGTTTCTAAACCTCAACCCTCATACTGTTCATATATGATACCCTACTGGACAGTGGGCAGGTCTAAGAATTCTAGGACGATATCATTAACCGCTGGTAACGTGCCTAGATGCTTCAACTGTAATGTTCCGGTCCACGAACGAGCGAACTATAAGTAACCACCAGTGACTTGTTACAATTGTGGACGCCAAGGGCATCGAGTTCAGTATTGTGAGGTAGTCTCTGGATCGTCGGAGATTCAAGCTTCGGCACCGGTGTCGATATTGACTCGTGGAAACAATTGATGTTTGAGTTGTTTTACCTGCGTGTTTTATTTTGGCTTGTTGTTCGACACTCTTTATTCTAAGTTTCGGGACAAAACTTCTTTCTAGAGGGGGAGAAAGTAATATCCATACTTTTTCTACTTTTGGTAATTTTCAACCTTGGTGCTTTTCCACTTTTGACGACTCGCTTGCAATCATTTTGACATTTTGAAGCTATTTGGCTCTGCACTTTATTTGAATGAGTTTTGAGGCTGTTTTATTTAAATCCGTGCGATGTTGTGATGTTTCTGTATTTGGGTTCGACTCTTGTAAATCTATTTGAAACTGTTATTTCGGTGTTTCTACGTGTTCATTTAATATTTTCAGATGTGTTGTGCGCTTTGGTATATTGTTGGATCTTGAATCGTGTTTTTCGGACGTTTGGGCCATTTTATAATTTCCAAAGTTTTTAGCACTTGTATTTGTATTAATTTTTCCATACCTTCGGTGGTCGGAATTGCATGTTTGTTTAGCACTTTAGTTTATTGAGAACCCTTTTGTCGCATTTTGAGGATGTTTGGGGATGTCCGGACAGTAGGATAAAACCTGCTGTCAGATAGCAGATTACGTCTGTAAAGGCCATGTTTTTGCGACCGTGAATTCTGTGTTGTTGCGATCGTAATACTCTCCATCTTAAAGTAGCGGGTTTTTCCTCTATTTTCAGAACAAAACCCTTCTTTTCTCTCCTTGCGGCGGAGGCGACCCTTCGGCGATTCAGGGGCAATTTCCAGACTCTTAACATCAATCTTTCATCCTCCAACATAATCATCGAGATTTTAGTGTCGATTAACAACATCAAATCATCTTTTTAATTATTGAGATGAATTTAATTCGGTTGTGTTCCTTGTTGTGCAATTGTATAACTGTTGACCTTGGATATGATCAGATTAGACTTGAAAGTATGTTGTATCACGTTATTTGATTATTGCTTGTGCTGTGTTAATGATGTGTTGTCTCTTGATGTTGTTGTGATATTGTCGATGTGCATCATAAAATTGTGTGGCGCTAGGTTTAACCAGGTAAGGCTTGACGAGGCCACTGGGATTCGGGACTTGATGAGTACGGATCGAAATGCGATAATATGTGTACCAGGTATGGTCCGATGGGGCCTCTGGAGTTCGTTACTTGATGAGTACAAATGGTGTTTGTCTGTACCAGGTAGGGTCTGATGGGGCCTCTAGAGTTTGTTACTGATGAGTGCGAACCATATTTGTGTGTACACATCCTCTGGAGTTTGTTACTTGATGAGTACGAACTGTATTTGTGCGATGCTAGATATGTTCATATGAGGTCTTTGGAATTTGTTACTTGATGAGTACGAGTAATGTTGTGTTGTTGGGTAGCGGACTCGTGATTATATTCTGGAAGTTGAGAAGTGAAACGAACTTTGGGCAGAGACCCGAATGATTTTGGAAAGCTTTTATAACTAAGGACTGGAGGTCCTAACAGATTTCCATTTTATAAAACCCTCGAGATGCTGAAATACTTTTCTTAAGATTTAAGCTTGTTTTCTAATCCCTAAAACATCTAGGGAATTTCTTATAAATATTTATCATTATTTGATTCATAGCTGAAATTTGCATGGTATATTTATATTTAGCATACTTGTACTAGCAAACTCCAATTGCTAACCCCTTAAATGGGGAAATACATCTTATGCATTTCAGGTATTCCTAGTTCGTGGGAGCATTCACGAGATCGGCATGAAGGATGATGAAAGACGATGAAGGTAATCACATGAGAGTTGGTGTATGTGTCATTTATTAAGTGGTATATCCTTCCGTTATATATTATTACCCTTTAATTGGTATTATGTTGTATTTTACCCCTGTGTGGGAATGAGTTGTATTGGGGTTCTCTTTGAACTTATTACTATTATGTTGTCGGGTGGCCTTGGCAAACCATTGATGTCTGTCTTTGACTTGTTGGGTTGTATTTATTGAGTTGTTTGACCATGTCGGTCGGACTTTATGGTTAATAGTCACTATTCAGTCTAGTAGATCCTTACAGGAAGGGTCTACGGCGCTGTAATATTCTCCGACTGGACCATGGTTGTTATAAGTTTCTCCATGCATATGGATGACTGCTAGGAGCTCAACCTCCTGCGAGCTCGCCTGGCCGAACTGGAAGGAAGGCACTGCTAGAGTATGCCCTCGAATGCCACTCTGAGGATGAGAGAGTTTGGGCATTAATATGTAATATGGATTTATTTAATAAAAAGGCATATGTTATTTCTCTATTTATTCCATGTCATTGACATTCTTGATTTGATAAATAAATAGAAATAATATCCATGCATATTGAGTAGGAACATTACACCACTTATGAGATAACGAGTTATGGCACTGGAAGTGTTCCAAACTCAAATTGCTTTACTTTTATGCAAATCGATAAAACTTAACTTGACATTAAGTTTATTTAAGACTTGTATAAAGTATGCTTGGACGTGTGCACGTCGTCACTTAGAAGTAGTGGGAGAATTCGATGTAGTTATGCCAATGATATTAGTATACTCGGATACGACTCACCTCGATTCGGTCATATAGTATTCACTCTAAGATAGTCAATGACTGAATCATATGATAGGTGTGAATGGAGCTTTGACTTGAGGCGTACGTAGAATATGTACTTGTGATATTAAGTAAGTAATTAGAGTAGTTCGATTCATGATACCTAAAGGTAGGAGTCAATCTGAAGTGCAACTTGATGGACAAGTAGCACTCTTTACTGAATACCAAGATAGGATTCTTTCTCTTGCACGTGAGCAGGTGTATGTCCTATGCAGTTAGTAGCAAATAAGATCAAAAGTCTTTGGCCAAAGCAGATGAGCTAGTTGTATTTGATATATGATAGCTCAGTGATTTTGATTTTCACTAACATGGCATAGTGTCAAGTTGTATTAGAGTTTGACTTTACCTTGATTATAAAACTTGATCGAGATATCTGAATAAAGGTTCATATGTATATGATATTCATAACATAGAAGGTTTAAAATGATCCTACCCGATCTCAGTTGGGTTACATGAGCCACGGGTCTATCTAGGTGTTACTCACACTCTTTGGATCCTCTCATTGCTAACTAAGGCGAACCTACAGAGTTGCGCAACTGGATAGACACCGGATTAAAATGAACTAATTCTCTCATGTGAATATTAGACAGTGGATGCCTAATTAATTTATTGATTAAATTATTGAAGTAATGAATTAAATTATATTACTTGGTTAATTTGATTCACTAAGTCGGTTATTTAATTAATTGAGTAATTTCTTGGAGGAATTATTTATTAGTTATATATAGTATGCATTTAATTTACCTAATTGGATTAATTAATTAAAGTGCAATACTTTTATCTGGACCAATTGAGTTCAGTATCTAAATTCACGGTGACCTGGGAGGAGCCCAAACTCGTAGTGGCCCGGGAGGAGCCCAACTCAGGGTGGCCCAGGAGGAGCCCAAAAGGGGCGGCTGATTTGGGATGGCTAAGGGCCCCTGATTTTTGTGTCTTTTTATGGACATAAAGTCCTAAGAAAAGTAGTATAATTTTCTCTCCTTCTAAAGCTAAGAGTTTCAACCTGATCTTGTGGCATACAAGCCTTGTCAGAAGGAGGAGATTTTTTTTGGGTGCTTCAACCTAATGCGTGTGAAGTAGAGCTATCATGCTTTCGATGCTGGATCAGTTCAAGCTTTCAGATTTATGGAAGAATATCATCATCATCAAACACATCAGTTTCGCCCGATCAAATTTTTCCAAGAAAGGTAAAAATTTCTACGACCTCATTTTTCTTCGAGTATACGATCATTAATTGATCCCTCTCAATTTAGGTGAGCACATGGTTTATTGTGCGAATCTTATTTTCTGTTGCATTTAAATAGGTTGATCACTGCTAAACAAGTAAATCTAATGATAACCTCTGAACTTCCACATGGGAGTGTGGATTTCCATAAAATTAGTGGGAGTCGAGTTATGAAGCTAGAATCCTTAATTCTAAACTCAAGTCCTAATCAATGTATCTCTAATAAAAATTTTCTTTATTCTCTGCAGAAATAATAACACCAAAAAATGACTATGAATCCACTAGCTATTGTACTAGCAAAGTACACCCTAATCAGGCCAAACTTTGTAGACTAGCTCCGAAATTTAAGAATAGTCCTCAATATGGTGATGTTGGGCTACATCTTCGTGGCGAACATCCCACCGGATCCTACTCAGACCAGGGAAAATCAGGAAGAGGTTGATGGTCATGAAAAATGGGTCAAATATGATGTCAGAATTTGTGGCTTCATGATGGGATCAATGACATATGAGCTGTAGAGAGCACACGAGAAAATGTATGCTAGGCAGATACTGGTGCTCAGATGAAGGAGGGTGAGAAAATTGGGGAACACCTACTCAAAATGATAACCATGATCGAGAGATTGGAAGTTCTTGATTCCAAGATGCATACTTCTCTCCAGACTGACCTTATCATACATCACTTCCTGACTCCTTTTCTCAGTTTGTCATGAACTTTCAATTCAATGAAATTACTTCGAACATATCTAGGCTGATGAACAAACTGAGTACATCACAGTCTCAGATCAAGACTAAGTCTAAGGAGGCTGCACTTGTAATTTCTTTAGGGCCTTGGAGGTCCAAGAACAAGAAGAAAAAGGACAAGAAGCAGTTCAAGCCTAAAGGTGGGGTACTGAAAGATAAGGTCAAGGCCCCAATATTTCCAAAGAATAAGATCCAAGAAAACAGATGTATGCCTCAACTGCGGTGAGCTAGGCCACTGGAGGAGGAATTTTCCAAAACTTGACCGTAATGTGCCTTCAGGTACGGAACTACTAGTTTTGGAAATGAATTATTCTGTAACTGTTTATTAAACTTCTTAGATACTTGATTCTGGTGCGAGTTCTCGCATATGTACAATGAATCAGGAGAATAAAGTAGGATGCTTGGAGCTGGATAAGTGACGATGACAGTCGGTAGCGGGCATAATGTCGAGGCTACTCATATCGGATCACTTATACTGGATTTAGAATTCGATTTTATTATTACTTTAGATGATGTACTCGTTTTGCCTAAGGGGCAAAAAAAATATTGTATCAATTCCGATCATGGACTGTAAGAATTCATCTCTTTATTGTATAAGGGTCTTGTTGTATTTACTTTAGAAATAAATTGGTTGGTACTGCTACATTATTGAATATACTATACCATTTAAATCTAAAGAATAAAACTACTATGAACACTATAACTAGGAAGTGTGGTAGGGACGATCCAAACCAAGAACTTAAGTGCATCTTAGAATTAGTCTTATTGGTCAGGCCAAGATTCATAAAATGGCGAAAGATGGGCTTAGGGGTCTATTGGGACCGGATCCCTATCTAACTTGTGAATCATGCCTTCAAGGCAAAATGACTAAGTTACCCTCCACAGGGACATTTTAACAAGCTGCTGAAAAACTTGGATTGATCCATACAGATGCATGTGGCCCTTTTGAAGTGGCACACGACGGTTTTCAATATTTCATTACATTAAGTGATGACCATACTAAGTATGGGTTCGTCTACCTAATGAAACATAAATCCGAACAGGTCATCATGTTAAGGCTATGATAAATTCGAGGAATTTGATAAATTCAAGGAATTTAAAGACCTAGTTGAAAACCAAACAGGTCATCATGTTAAGGCTCTTCGGTCGGATCGAGGTGGCGAGTATATGAGTATCGAGTTTGACGAGCTCTTAGAAAAACTAGGACTAGTATCACAATTTACACCTCCAACTACTCCATAATTGAATGGTGTGTCAGAAATTGGACATGGTTCGATCCACACTTAACGATACTGATATACCAATTTACCTCTGGTGTTACACGCTCCTTACTGCTGCAAATATCTTGAACAGATGTCCTTTCAAATTCGTTCCTAATACTCCACATGGGATACGTAGATATAGGTAGCTATGTCTTAATCACATTAGGATTTAGGATGGCCTGCTTATGTCAAAAAGAATAAAGTAGAGAAACTGGAAGCTAAGTCTGTGAAGGGTAGTTTCATAGGATATTCAGGAAAATCCATGGGATATATATTCTATATGCATGAAGATCATAGGATAATCATTGCTTTACAAGCACACTTCCTTGAAGATGAATTCATTCAGGATGGAGGTGCAGTTAGAAATATTTCTTTGGAAGAAATACAAGAAAAGTCTCAATGAGACACTTGTACAAGATATTAGAACTAGACCTTCATGAAATACAAAACACAACCTCACAAGTCTAATAGAGCTTCTCAATTACCTGAAAGGTACGGATATCTTCATCAAGATCAACTGGGTGTCTATGATACGACAGAAAGTAGCCAAGAGAATGATCCCTCTATGTATGAACAAGTAATGGTAGATGTGGACTACTCGAAATGGGGAGAAGCTATGGAAGCTGAGATAGACTCAATACGTGCTAATCAGGTCTGGATATTAGTACATCGTCCCAAGATGATCTATTCATATGATGCTTAGTATATCAACCAATATGGATTATGAAATATGGAAAATGGATGTGAAAATGGCTTTTATAAATGGACTCCTCGAGGAGGAGATCTATATGGAACAACCTAAGGGATTCGTACCCAAAATTGATATTCATAAAGTATGCAAGCTTCAGCAGCCATTTATGGGGTGAAGCAAGCTTTGTGAAGTTCGAATCTTCATTGTAACAAGACAGTCAAAGAGTTTGACTTTGTCCAAAATAAAGAAGAGCCCTGCATTTACAAGTATAATACCCGTACTTTTTATTGAATGTTTAACCTTGCTGTTCTTGATCTTTTGTCGCTCTGTAAATACTTTGAGATGCTGTCAATGTCGATTTAGAGTTTTGTACCTTTCTGGATCATGATCGTGTTGTCTGGACCTTTCAGTAGTGTTCTGGGATAGGCAGATAGCGCACGCTAGGCCTAGGCTAACGCACGCTATTTATACTTGAGTAGCGCACGCTAGCTTTGAGCCTTACCGCATGCTAACAGTCCGGACTTGGCAAAGGCAGTATCTAATTCAGCCCCCTGGACTAGCAGTTAGCGCACGCTAGGCAGTTGCTAGAGCATGCTATTCGTGTTCAGTAGTGCGCACTAACATCGCTCGTAGCGCACGCTAACGAGCTGAGTCAGTAGAGGCAGTGAGGTATGTCTACTTTCTAGACTAACAGGTAACACACTCTAGGCAGTAGCTAGCGCACGCTATAGATGTTGCATAGCGCGTGCTAGTGCCCAGTCGTAGCGCACGCTAGCGGAGTTGGGTAGTGAATATTAATTTTTGCAGGATTCCAGTTATCGCACACTAACGTGTGGTAGCGCGCGCTAACATCTCAGGACAGAAGCCACTGGACTACCGAGTGACCCCATTAGCGCATGCTAACCCCGATTTTTAGCGCACGCTAACCTGGCGCTGTATATAAGGGGCAGTCAACCCCTACACTCATCATTTTCAACATTTTCAATCATTCCGACGGGAGAGCTCGGAAGAGGGCGATTTGGGTCGATTTGACGCGGTCCTTCTTCAACTATCATCATCTTTAGTTGAATAACAAAGATTACACAACATTTAATCCATTTCTATCTTCTAAATCAAGGTAAATTCCTTAGAACCTTAGTTTTGGAATTTTTAGGGATTTTCTTAGATTCGTCCGATTTATCCGTTTTGGAGCTTGAGATCCCTGAGATTATGATGTATCTACCCCGTACCCATGTTTCCCCTACGATTATATGGTTGGTCTTGTACCTTGTCCGGACTTGAGAGGGTTTGGGTGGTTTTCAAACCTCTAAGTGATTATCGTTGTAGTTTCATGAATCGTAGGCGAGTTTCGGGAGTTCTTCGAGTGATTTGAGTATGGATTATTGATTATCGTATTCCTTACGAATCGTTTAGGTGACAAAAGTGCGTTCTTGGACCTACCGAACTTATACTCTTTTCCTTTTGATTCTCGATGTCTCAAAGGCAAGTATATGTTTATGATTGTGCGTTCTCGACTTTGAAAGTAAGATATATGAATTGTATAATGGTTTGTATCTACTGCGGGATGGGCCAACGGGTCCTTTGAGGTTCCATAGCCTCTGGTGCGGTTCCACGGATATTTTGGGTTAAGCACTCCGGGACGGACCGACGGGTCCTTTGAGGGTTCCGTAGCCTCTGGTGCGATCCCGCGGTTAATCATGTATGTATTGAATGTGATGCTATGATATTTAGTTATTCCGGAATACTATTCTTGAGTTTATGAGATGATGATTACCTTTACTTTATTGTCGAGGAGTATTGTGTTTCATATTCGATATACTTGTACTAACTATTCAAGGGCTAACCGCTTTACGGGGGAAATACCTTTCATGTATTTCAGGATCCAGGAGAGCGGATAATCATGTACCGGCTCGGCATGAAGATGATGAGCAAGTGTGATGCTGTGTCTTGTCACGGGTTATGCTTTGTATTTCCTCCATTTAGTGATGTTGTACTTGGATGGTTTTTGAGTACTCGAGTACTGTTTTCAGTTTCCTTGATATTTCGGCATGTGTTGCCATAGTATTAATTTGTGATGTGTTGTATTCGGATTTATTGGATATGATTTTGAATACCATTTTTATTATCTTCTATTTGATTGTACTTGAATCTTCTCGGTCAAAGTTTATAGTTCCGCGTATAAATAACCTTGTGGGTCCCACGGTGGGGGTTCACGGCACTGTAATATATCCTGAATAACTTGGGGGTGTTACAGAATATGGTATCAGAGCTTAGGTTTATGGATACCTAAGTTGTCGGTCTTTTGGGTCGATTGAGTCATCGTTTGTCTATAGTATCACTACTTTGCCATCATCACACTGCGACCGGTACTTGTAAGACCTTTTACTCTCCTAGTGTTTCCTTAATCGCTTTACTTCTGATTGGGTATTTTTTGGAAATCGGTCACTTCGATGACGTGCGATTTGAATTGTACTTACGTGCTTTGTGTATCTTTCAGAATGTCTGCTGATAGGGGACAGAGACGAGGCCGTGTTCGTTGATGCGGACGAGGACGTGGCGCGGCCGCTTCCCTCAGTTCCGTTGTGGGGTCGACCACCCCTAGTTTATCTAACTCAGTACATACTGATACCGAGGGTCATCACGACCAGTCGACCGGCCAAGGTAATAATGCAAATTTTGGAGTTACGAATGTCCTTCAACAATTGGCTAACCAGATGACTATCCTGTCCCAATTCGTTCAGCTGAACAATCCGAACCCGACATCGGATGCCTTGCTTCAGAATTGATCTGTATGCACCCTCTGCAGTTTAGCGGTGCTACAGAACCGATAGGTTGGGAGAATTGGTTAGTGGAGTTAGATAAATTGTTTGAAGCGGTCGATTGTCCGGAAGTGAGGAAGGTACCGATTGCTCAGTACTTTCTTACCAAGGAAGCCGCAACATGGTGGAAAGTTATCAAGCCACAGGATCATGCTGCTATGTGGGGAGAGTTTAAAGAGCTACTAGAGGCCGAGTTTTGTCCTTGGACAGTGCAAGAAGTCAGAATCCGAGCCTTTTTCGAGGGTAAGCCGCAGAATATTCCAGTCTCGCAGGCGATAGTGGAATACAACCAACAGCTGATCCACGTGAAGAATCAAGTGCAGGATGAGCGTGACAAGATCCATTACTTTGACATGCTGATGAATATGGATTTACAGCGTTATATGGCCGGGTTTGCTTGCACTACCTTGAAGGAATACCAAGACAGGGCCTTGGCATACGACATGTTAAGTCCCCACAATGATACCACAGAAGAATCAAAGAAGCAGAAGATTGTTGGTAACTTTTCTGGCACTAAAGGTGGCAACTTCCGGAGACCTCAGATGACTAACCGTTCTCTCGGGCAGTCGTCACGTTCTGTTAGAGGAAAGAGGAGTGTTCATTCTGCTCCACGCACCTCAACTCGCTCGGTAACTTGTTTTAATTATGGTCGCCCAGGCCACGTTAATCTAGAGTGCAGCACTTGTGGACAGATGGGACATAGGGCAGCTTATTTCCCCGAACAAGATCAGACTGTGGACACTCGGACTTCTACCCTAGCGCCTTTAGATCAGAGTATGAATCAGCGCAACAAGTTATCCAGTCGCAGTAGAGTTACGGTGGAGGATGGGAACAGAGTCATAACGCTAGAGGGGGAGATTCTAGCGTCGGTTCGGCACACTAACGAGATGCGTCAAGCAGACTAACCCGATACGGCGATGGCCTCAGGTACCATTCATATCCTATCTCATCCAGTTCATGTACTATTTGATTCGGGTGCTACACATTCTTTCATCTCCTTGGAGTCTGTACGCCGTTTGAATATAACTTGTATGACTGGTTGCGATCTTTTCATTGTGAAACTACCTAGTGGGGATAGAATCGTGGGGAATCAGGAGATTAGAGATTTTCCGGTGAATATAGCCGGTACGGATTGGTAGTCGAACTTGATTGTAGTTGATATGGAAGGCGAGGATGTGATCCTCGGCGAGGATTGGCTTGAAAGTCACCAAGCGATTATGAATTACTGTACTAAGGTTACACTATGATGACTAAAGATGGTTCCGAGTAGTCGTTTATGGGACGTAAGTCGGGCCAACCTAATGTAATACCCGTACTTTTTATTGATTGATTGTTTGACCTTACCGTTCTTCCTCTTTAGTCGCTCTGTAAATACTATTGTTATGGGTGATGATTTAGAGTTTTATACCTTTTTGGATCATGATAGTGTACATATGAGACTTTCGTCAGTGATCTGGAACATCCAGATAGCGCACGCCAGGCCTAGAGTTAACGCACGCTATTTTTACTTAAACAGTGCACGCGAGCTTTGAGCTTTAGCGCGCGCTAACGTTCGGAAGCATGTAAGGACAGTAGCTAATTTTGACCTCTGGACTGGTGGTTAGCGCACGTTCATGTGGACCCAGACAAGATAGAGGCAGTGTTTGGCCGGGTATTATCGGAGGTTTGTCGAGAGGTTCTCTAAACTCGCTCGACCGCTTACTCAGTTGTTGCAGAAGTCAGAAAAGTTTGTGTGGTCGATGAGAGGCAGAAGAGTTTAGAAGAGTTGAAGAAGCGGTTGACTACCGCTCCCATCTTGGCCTTACCGTGCGGTAATGAGGGTCTCTCAGTTTATAGCGACGCCTCAGGCCAAGGGCTTGCATGTGTACTCACGCAGCATGGGAAGACAATTGCATATGCTTCCCGTCAATTGAAACTGTATGAGTTAAATTACCCTACTCACGATCTTGAGTTGGCTGCAGTTGTGTTTGAGTTGCAGATTTAGCGTCATTACTTGTACGGCTCGTCGTGTTAGATTTTCACCGATCACAAGATCTTGAAATACATTTTCACACCGAAAGAACTGAATATGAGACAGAGGAGGTGGCTGGAGTTAATCAAGGATTACGATCTCGAGATCCTTTATCATCCGGGCAAGGCAAGTGTAGTGGCAGATGCCTTGAGTCGAAAATTAGTATCGCTTGGCACTTGAGTTACTCACAACTCAGCCAGGGCTCCAGCGAGAGCTAATGGATTTGGGTATTGTGGTTGTGTTACTGGGGAGAGGGGTACAGTTGTACACTCTTGAGATTTCTTCTTCACTAGTCGACGACATTAAATCGAAACAGTTAGAAGATCCGATGTTTATTCAACTCCGTGAGAATGTGGTGAAGGGGAAAGTCCTGGGATTCGTGATTCATGAAGACGGTGTGTTGAGATTCCAAGTTCGGCTATGTGTACCGAACGACTTGGAATTGAGGCAGGGCATTATGCGGAGGCTCATGCATCACCTTACTCGGTCCATTCGGGCTCGAGTAAAATGTATAAGGATTTGAGAAAGAATTTTTGGTGGAATGACATGAATAATGAGGTAGTGCAGTTTGTGGCTAAGTGTTTGACTTGTCAGCATGTCAAAATCGAGCATCAGCGGCTACTCGGGTTGTTGAAACCACTTCCCATTTCGGAATGGAAGTGGGAGGATGTTTTTATAGATTTTGTCATGAATTTGCCGAGGACAAAAATGGGAATGAACAAGGTGTAGGTGATCGTGGATCGATTAACTAAGTTGGCACATTTTCTGGGCATCAAGGACACTTGGGGTCCAGAAAAATTAGCTCGTATTTTTATTTTGCAGATCGTGAGACTTCATGGTATGCCGAAGACTATTATTTCGGACAGAGATGGTCGGTTTGTATCGCATTTTTGGGAGGCGGTATATAAGGCACTGGAGACACGTTTGCGTTTGAGTACATCTTTCCATCCTCAGACCGATGGACAGTCCGAGCGTACCATTCAGATATTCGAGGATATGTTGCTTGCGTGCTCGCTGGATTGGAGCAGTGATTGGGAGGAACATCTAGCCCTGATCGAGTCCACTTATAATAATAGTTGGCATGCGTCGATTAAGATGGCACCGTATGAGGCACTTTATGGCCGACGATGTTGATCACCGATATGTTGGAGTGAGCCATTCGATTTAGTTGGCGCCGAGCCGGATCTTGTGTTGGAGACTAGGAAGAAAGTCGAGTTAATTTGAGAGAAAAGTCTTATGCGGATGTTAGACGTCGACCCTTGGAGTTTGAGGTAGGAGATCATGTCTTTTTGATAGTGTCCCCGTCGAAGGGAGTTTTCCGTTTTGAACAAAAAGAAAAGCTTAGTCCAAGGTATATTGGACCTTTCGAGATATTGGAGACAGTTGGCGAGTTAGCATACCGTTTGGTATTGCCCCCGTCTTTGAGCCATGTGCATCGTGTTTTTCATGTTTCCCAGTTGAGGAATTATGTTACAGACCCGACTCACGTTATAGACTTCGGGTATGTGGAGATCGAAAAGGATGTTACGTTTGAGGAGAGGCCAGTTAGAATTTTGGAACGCCAGGATAAACAGTTAAGGCACAAAACCACCCCCTTGGTTAAGGTGCAATGGTCGAGGCATGGAGTGGAGAAAGAGACGTGGGAATTCGAGGAGGATATGTGTGCGAGATACCCCGAGCTTTTTGATCCTTAAGTTTCGGGACGAACTTCTTTTTAGAGGGGAAGAATGTAATATCCGCACCTTTATATTTTTAGCAGTTTCTATTTTTGGCGCATGTCTATTTTTAACGGCACGCTTATAACCTTTTTCGATGTTTTGAATCTATTTTTTTCTTGGTGTTTTTCCATTTGGACGAATTTCGAAGGTGTTTTTACGTAATTTCATTTTATGTCATGTTTTGTCGCATGTATGTCCGATTCTCGTAAAACACGTTCGATTTCGTTGTTTCTTCATTTCCATGAGTCCATATGGTTGAGTTATTCATGTTGTGAGTTTCGGTTTGATATTCCGACGTTGTATCGTGATATTTGGACGTTTGGGCCATTTTGTAATTTCCTAAAAGTTTAGGGAATTTTATCTCCTTTGTCGTATTTCAAATCTCCCGGTAGTCAGAATCATATTTTGTTTCAGCACTTAGCTTTGTCGTCGCGAATACTTCGTATGTATGTTATGGATTCTATCTTTGGTTGTGTTTCGACTTCGTATTTTCCTGAGCAACGAACTGCATTCAGCAGTGTTGAACTACTGCGTGAATAACGTACGTTATTCATGCTTTCTTGCATGCGTTATCGGTATGCATATAACGTACGTTAAACCTTAGTGTTAATGTACATTATGGTCCTCAGCGTTTTGTATAGTAGGTTATGCCAAGTTTCTGTCGAGTCCTTACATACATTAACTCATGGGTGTTATGTACGTAAGCTTCCTTATAGCGTACGCTAACTGTCGCTATCGGCCTCAGCAAACTGGATAGATTGTTCTGTCGAGCCCTTACATATGCTAACTCTTGAGTGTTACATACGTAAGATGCTTAACGTACGTCAACCACCCCATGTTAACGTACGTAACAAATAGTCAGGTATTTAATACCTAAACAGATCCAGTCGCGTCATTTTTCTCCTTTCTTCCTTCCTTGTCCGCGGTTGGTGTTCTTCCAGGCGATTTCGAGCGATTCTTCAAGATAAATCGGTGGGGTCCATAATAGATTGTTTTTGGTGCTCCCAACGAAGTTTATCATCATCGTAATCACCTTCCTCCATCCGAAATCCAAGGTAACTCGACTAGAACCCTAACTTTGTCCATTTTTGGGATTTTTTCGGGTTTCGTCTTTCTTAACTCATATCGTTCATTTGTGTTGCAATATTTCCTATCGATTGATGTTATCGGATGATTTCCATTCCGTTTCTGTCGTGTTTAATCCGTGGATTGTTGATTCGGGGAGGTTTTGTAAAAACCCTCGCCCGTATTGAACGTATACGTATTGTTAAGGTTGTAATCGGTGTTGTGGGCATATTCCATTTGATTATTGTTATAGGTTAGGACTAAGCTGTGTTAACCTTCCATCTAGGAATGGACGTTGTAACTCCGGGCCATTCCTAATCGTCGTTTAATTTCCGATGTCTCAAAGGCAAGTACTTTAAATTTGTTTGCATAGTCTAGTATTTGAATTATGGCTTCCCGTGTATGTTGTGGATGTGAATGCGTATGTTCACCCAGGGATGGTCCGATGGGGCCTCTAGGGATACGTAGTGCCGTGTGTATGCGTATCATGAACTGAGGTTAATCACCCAGGGATGGTCCGACGGGGCCTCTGCGGGATACGGTGGCCGTGAGTCTCGTACCAACGATTAACCTTTGAAATGTTTTGTTGGGGAAATGTGTTTTGTGCTTGTGCACAATGATATTCCGGAATATAAAAATGTTTTCTAAAATGATTTTGGCGCATATTTCATCTGATTAGAATGGTAGTCCAAATGGATTGTACTTGCACTAGCTGTTGACGCTAACCCCTTAAATGGGGGAAATACTTTTGTATTTTAGGTACAAGTCTTGGAGGCGAACGAGCATGCAGTCAGTACGATGATGATGGTCAAGGGTGATTCTGTTCAATGGTCATTCGTTGATGTCATGTCTATTAAATTTTATTAATCATGTCGTTTGTTTCAGTACTCGAGCACTTCTTTCTTTTGAACATTGTAATTGTTGTGTACCCGATTTGGGATTGGTTTTGACGTTGAATCGCACTGTTGGGTTCTGTGTACTTATTTTGTATGTATTGGTTTGAGAAGTCGTTCGTATGTTGATGATGTTTATCACCGTCGTAATGTCGAGTGTGTGTGTTAGCCTGCTGGATTCCAAAGGGTGGGTCCACGGTGCTGTAATATGCCCTAAACGTCTTGGGGGTGTTACAGGATGACTGTATGAGTCATTCTTTCATCGAGTCATTGTCAGTGAGAAATAGTATCGCAAGACCTCGAAGCTTCGTATGACCTGTGTAGGGACTCTATTCTCTGTTATGTTCATACATGCATTATGTCATTGATTATACATGTTTTGCTGAAACATGTATGCGATATTTATGGTGCAACTGATTCATGATTATTTGTTTTGGAGCGTGTGGGCTCTGTATCGGCTATGATTTGCGCGATTGATATGATTGTTTATCTGTTGAGTATGTATACTCGTGTTTGGATATTGACTTAGCATTTTGGATTGGCCGTTGAGGCATATTTGAGCTACGATCATGATTGAACGATATTCTTTCAGTAATGACAGAGGAATCCGAGGGCGTGGCAGAGGGGATAAAGGCTACAGAGCGGACCAGAACCCAGAAACTCATGCTAATGCATGTGCGAGTGCGGATATGGATCAAAGTTTGGCCGGTGGTGTTACATACGCGATCGATTCTCCTTCAGGAAGTCATGCTCGAGAAGCTAATCAGACCGAGGGTGATCACATCGACCCTTTCTTGCTTACTGAGATGACACGGATAGTGGAGACCATGCAGGCCTCGATGGTTTGTGGTCCACCGCAGCAGGGACCCTAGGTGCCGTTTCATGGGTAGGCTGGGGGTGTGAGTCAGATTATGGTCGATATATCACGACAGAGGCCGCCTACTGTTAAGGGTTCATCGGAACCAGCTGACATTGTTCATTGGCTTGAACATTTTGATAAACTCTTCGACATGGTTCAGTGTCTGGAAGAGAGTAAGGTGGCAGTAGTGGCTTACTACTTGAGTAAGGGCGCTTATTTTTTGTAGATTTCTGTGAAACCCACCGATTGTGATTGTGTTTGGGACGAGTTCAGGACTCTCATGTTAGAGTGGTATTATCCGGCTACACTTCATGAAGCCAAGTTGTCAGAGTTTTTGAACCCCGAATCCGTCGAGGATAAGGGGGTGTTGTCATTGCTGAGAAGTTTCATGGACTTCTTTAAGTTTGCTTCGTCTATTATCCATACTGAGGCGGATAAGATCAAGTATTTTAGAAAGAGGATAAACCCGCAGTTGAAGATGCAGTTGTTCAATCATAATTGTAACTCACTTGGTGAATTTATTGAGAAGGCTCTTGGAGCAGAGCTTTTGATCAAGGAGCTTGCTAATAAGAACCCTTCAGTTTCTTCTGGTAAGAGGACTAGGATGCCGGTTCGTTCAGAGGAACTATAGGCTCCAACATCCAAGAGGTCGTTTTCTAGTCGCCTTCGTGCTGGGAAAGCATCTTTCTCTTAGATGACAAGTTCGACTGTGATTCAGCGGGCACATTACCACTCGGTGTACGGTGCCAGCTTTCGTTTTCCGTTCATGTGGGAGGTAGGGACACCTCCAGAAATATTGCAGGAATCCTAGTGCCAGTAGATCTCAAGAGGGCTCATGGGCCTCGAGGGATTTTCTTACTCCAGTCCGTACTTCATCCAAGGGATCCTATCAAGCTTCGGAAGCCAGAGTAAATGATAGCCAAGGAAGAGTGGCGAGTTTATGTTTGGGTCTCCCTCAAGTCGAGGAGATCAAGGAGATCGATGATCTGGAGGGTGTTGATGTTGGGGACATTTGAGATGTAGCCTTAATTTGAATATTCCTTTCTTTAATTTTCGGATTAAGATTTAACTTAATCTGTATTGATGTATTGTGGTTGTGTATCATTTGTTGTCGATGTATCTTGTAACGATAGTATTTGAGAATCTTGAGATTTGAGATTGATTTGACTTTTCCAATTTTTCTTTTGGTGTTGTACCTGAGATTTTGTGAAAATCTCGGTAAGTCTTGGTTGTGATTTGAGATGTCAAGTCGTGAGGACTTGGGCGTGCGATTGATATGGTCCCGAATGCAGAATAAAATGTTTCGGTCGAAGGTAATGGCTCCAATGATCAAGAGCTCTCACTATGGCATAGAACTCCTTGTCGTAAGTACAATAGTTGAGTCGAGCCCCACCCAACTTCTCCGAAAAGTACGCAATAGGCTGCCTGCCTTGAATGAGGACCGCCCCAATACCCACTCCACTAGCATCACACTCCACCTCGAACAGTTGTGCAAAATCGGGTAACGCCAAGATAGGTGCTTCACATAACCTTGCCTTTAACTTTTCAAATGTCTCTTGGGCAGCCCTGCCCCACACTAACGGACCCTTCTTCAAACACTTCGTTATCGGACTCGTTATGGTGCTGAAATCTCGAATAAACCTCCGATAAAAAGAGGCAAGACCGTGGAATGATCTAACTTTAGTTACGGTTTTAGGAGTAGGCCACGCCTTAATAGCTTCAATTTTACCCTGATCAACTGACACTCCTTCCTTCGAAACAACATAGCCAAGAAAAGTTATACTCTCGACGAGAAACGCACACTTTTCTTTCTTTCCATAAAGCCTTTGAGACCTAAGAGTCTCGAATGCTTGTCGTAGATGTCCGAGATGCTCTTCCACCTACTGGCTATAAACTAAAATATCATCCAAATAAACAACCACAAATCTGCCCAAAAATGCCTTAAGTACTTCGTTCATCAAACGCATGAAAGTACTCGGGGCATTCGTTAGTCCAAATGGCATGACGGTCCACTCATACATCCCATGCTTAGTTTTGAAAGCCGTCTTCCATTCATCTCCCTCCCGCATGCGAATCTGGTGATAGCCACTTCGCAAATCAATTTTAGAGAAGACCACCGAGCCATGTAGATCATCCAACATATCATCAAGCCTTGGTATCAAGAATAGATACTTAATTGTTATGTTATTTACGGCCCGACTATCGATACACATCCGCCAAGAACCATCCTTCTTAGGAACAAGTAGGACCGGAACCGCACATAGACTTAAACTTTCTCGAACATACCCGTGGCTCATTAGTTCTTCAATCTGATTTTGAAGTTCCTTCGTTTCCTCGAGATTACACCTATAGGCAGCTTTATTCGGAAGAGGTGTTCCTGGTATAAGGTCGATTTGATGCTCAATTCCACAAATTGGCAGCAAACCCGATGGCAACTCTTCAGGGAAGACGTCCGCGAACTCATGTAATAAGTCAGCCACTGTATCCTCATTTTTCGCTGCCACGAAATCATCTCGGGTCTCCTTTAACACCAGCATGTAAACACGCTCACCACTCTCCATGGCGTGTTCAACTTCCCTTTCGCTAGTGAACATGGCGAGTTTCGGTTTTTCCCCTCGTTTGGCACTCATGGAATGGACAGCTTGGGGTGACATCGGCTTCAACACGATCTTCTTTCCCTTATCTTGCAACTCGTATTTGTTGCTCTTTCCCCGATGCAAAACATCCCTATCAAATAACCAAGGGCATCCCAAAAGTACATGACAAGTATCCATTGGAATCACATCACATAATATTTCATCGTGATATGAACCCATTGCCAATCCGACCCGAACTTGCTTCAAAACTCTCACCTTACTTCCGTCATCAAGCCAATCTAAAGCATATGGCTTAGGGTGAGTTGTGGTGGTTAGTCCAAGCTTCGTCACCATTTAACTCGAAGATACGTTGGTGCAACTCCCTCCGTTGATAATCAAACTACACCACTTATCTCCAACTTGACACTTTGTATGGAATATTTGGTCCCGTTGTTCTGACTCGCTCGGAACCGACTTGGCTTGCAAAGTGCGAAGAACCAAGGTTGTATCGTAATTCGGAGCATCGTAAGCCTCACATTCTTCTCCTTCTTCGTCCTCCATGTTGAAATCAAATACGTCCCCAGTCTTTCTTTTTCGTCCTCAACCAACAATTCGTCTCGGATCGTGACACCTTCCCTTAGTGTCACCACTCGTTTGTTCGGACAAGCATTTTGATAATGTCCGAATCCTTGACATTTGAAACATCTTACTTTCGCCAGACTCGTCTCCTTCGGCACGTAGGGTGTCTTAGGAATCGCGACAGGGACCGGAGTCGGTACAGTTTCCTTAGTAGTTGAACTAGACCCGACGCTTGGGTTTCCAAATTTGACTGGAAACTCGGGTTTATACAACTTCATCCTGTTTTGAGCTTCTAACTTCACACATAGCCCACATAATTTATTGAATTCCTCGTATGGATACAGTTCCACCAAGTTAGCTATGCTTCGATTCAAGCCACGCAAGAATCGCGACATCTTCTGCTCCTCATTCTCTTCTATTTCTCCCATTAAGGTCAGATTCTCAAACTCCTCAATGTATTCACTGACATTCAACTTTTCTTGCATGAGATCTGCAATTTTCTTGTACAAGGAGAACCGGTGTGATGTTGGTACGTATCTTTTACGAAGTTTTCATTTCAATGAATCCCACGAACGGATCTTTTATTTCCCCGCACGAGCTCTTCGTGTTTTAATTCCTTCGTACCAAAGTGAAGCTCCTTTCCCCAACTTGAGAATTGCATACTTACACCTTTTCTCATCGTCAAGGTCTTTAAACTCGAACATACGATCAATTTTTCGTTCCCATTCCAGGTAAACTTCAGGGTCTGTCTCTCCAACGAACTCCGAAAGCTCGTTCACCTTGAACTCTTCGACATGGCATGAGGGTCGTTCATAGTCACCACGCCTAGGTTGCCAACGCTTGTCGCATTGTTCTGGTATGTCACGCAATGCGTCACGAAGTTTTGCCAAGAAATCAGCGTCGTTGAGATCCATAATGCTAAAGATCAAGAACTTGGGCTCCGATGCCACTTATGATACGAATTCTCGCTGGTGATGCGAATTCGCTATCGATACAGCGGAAGGCTGTTTTTGACGAGCGGAAGCTATCGGCAAGAAACTGTCAGGAACTGGTAACAACAGTTCGCTACAGCAATAACACTGGCGAGCAGTATGCGCGCGCGATGAAGACGGCAGCTCGATACAACAACACGATAGGGACTTGGGCGAATGGAAATGACTCGAAACAGGTAAGCTCCAGACAGCGGCACTCGCTACAACAACTTCGGTCGGATGCTAATAGAAACAGAAAACAAGTTCGAACAATCGAACAGCACTTGAAGCGGAAATTTGATTAAGTACAATACTGTATCGAAAACAAGAAGAATATCGAAACAGAACCGAAACAGTTGTTTTATCGAATTAGACCTATAATTCGATAAAGTGATTTCTTCTCAAGACCTATTGAGAATCAATTGGATTAAGATTCGAAAACGCGTCGAATAATAATCAAAGTTTTGATGAAAATCATTCACCAAGGAAAACACAAAGTGTATTCTTATTTCTTCAACATTCAATAATGTCTCATTAAAACTTCATCACCCTATTTATAGGCAAAAGTAGCCTGACAAGAGCCTGACAAGCTAAACTTAAACTATTACAAGTTGGGTTTAAGATAATGAAAAGATAATAAAAAGGTTCCTTATGTCACTTGCTGACAAAAGTAAAAGTTGGTCATTGTCTCCAAGTTGAAAGTTGATAGCTGCTTTTCCCACAACAAGTTGCCGAGAATCCTGCTACATTGTAATAAAGAAATGCTGAAATTTCTTTTATTGTTAATTTTTTATCACTTGGACCTCCCCCCCAAGATGCAAGTTGCCTTTTGTTTAAGTTACTCCAATTCCGATTATCAAGGTAACTCCGTGTCTCGTTTTCTCGCCCAAGTATGTTGAATGATCGCTTACGTCGATTATCACCTCGTCTTCTTCCCTTGGACTTCTCAATCCTGTATCACAAGGTCGCTCGACCAGAAGGTCCCCACCGCATGATGAAAATCAGGCATGGGGAAGATGAGTCCGACGTAGACTACATCGACCGGGTGGATGAAATAGTCCTCACCGGCGAGCCCATAAGCGACGAGCTCGCCCTCTACTCGATCCTGGGGGGATTCTATGGTCATTCACCCATGTTTAGGCACCTCACGAAGAACATCCCTTCGACCTACGCGATCTTCCGCGCCAAGGCTGCCGATTTTCTGGCCAGGCAAAGGCTCCTCACCCTTCGCCTAGGTGAGGAGATGCTGCCTCCCTTCCAAAAGATGGTGATCGCCAGATCCAACAAGGCGGTCTCCAAGCCAGCCGGTGATTTCATGGCCTTCGAGGAGGTGGAAGCCCATCTCCTCCACACGTACAACCGAACTCCGGCTCATATTTTTTACACCATCAAGGGGCGCGAACCGCTGAGCAAGCCAAAGGCGATAAGGGACAACGTTCATCTGGACCACAAAAAATTTTGTGCTTACCACAAGAGTCCCGGCCACAACACCAATCAATGCCGAGACCTCCTCAGACAACTCTGGAGATTGTTCGAGGAGGGCAAGTTGGACAGTCTAGTAACTTAGCCGTAGCCCCGGGCGGAAAGGATCAAGTGCCGCGATCGGCGTCAGAACGACGATCACCAGTCTCCCAATCCGATAGCCAGAATCAAACACGACGAGGCAGAGGATTCATACAAGTCGATCCTCCCAATCAACCCTGGCGGCCAGACCTTTATGCTTCAATAAAGAGGTGGAAACTTCGGAGGTCTTTCCCCAGTTTCCACCATGTCAAACGAAAGGCCACTGCCCAAAGCAACATCTCTAAAAAATGGAGGACTCGCTCGCCATCTAAAGTTCATCATCTAACATGATGGACCTAGGCACGAGATCGCCTCCCTCAGCACAACGTATACCGTCGAGGATCGCCATCTAACATGACGATACGAGGTAGAAGAGTGCAGCCATGGTCCTGGAGGTCGATGGAACCGACAGCTTCGTCCATGCAAGGTTCCTTTGGGATACGATCGCTCGCCCTTCGTTTAAATACGAGGCGGGCGTAGCCGAAGGACCCTCCAAACAAATTTGTGGACACGCTCGCCCGCCCTCAAAGTTTCATCATCTAACATGGTGGACCCGGACAATGCGATGCGTCCCTACCCCCGTCACAATGTATACCGTCGAGGATTGCCATCTAACATGACAATCCGAGGTAGAAAAGTGCTAACAAGCCGCGGTCGTGGAGTCGATTAATCCGACGACGCCTCGTGCAAGGACTCCTCCAGACCAAGACCGCTCGCCCTTCGTTTAAATACGAGGCGGGTGCAGCCTAATGGAGGACCCTCACAATAAAGTGAGTCGCGAGACAAACCTACAGGTGGAATGTCGCTCGCGCACAAGACATGGTCATGGAGGTCGGTCCATCGAACTCCGCGATCGTGCATGGTTTCTCAAGACCGAGATGATCGGCCTTCCTCGAGGAATCTGCAAAATTGAAGACCACAAAGAGCTGAACCAAGAATCAGTCTGCTCAAGAAAACGATCGTTTGGTCCATAAAAAGTTGAGTCGCTCGTCTGTAATTCAAACGATCACCGGTAACACCACCTCACCCAATGCCTTCAGCATCGGAGCGAGTTGGGGGGCAATTGTTGTGTCGCGATTAACACATCTCGACGGCAATCCACGTAAGGGCCAAACGAACGTGTCAGCGTCAAATGAGCCACGGCACACCTACTAAACGAAGATCCTAGATCAAGTCCAAGTGCCGAGCGATCGACATCCAGGGCGATCGTCTCTTTGCACGTAGCGATCGACTCTGGTGCCCGGCCAAGGATGACCGCCTCATGCCATGTGTAAAACCAACATCCATCGTATCTACCAAGACCGGATCTCGGAGTAAAGGCCCACATGCAGATCTGTAAAAGGCGCCGTAGGAAAAGGCCTTTGACTCCAGCCCATCAATAGCTGTCAAAGACAAGGACAAACCTCACCTACCGACAGACCCGCCGAAAGGTCCAAAGTGGACCTCCCAAGACAGCGACGTAAGGCGCATGGCGTCTTCTCACTGGTTCGCACAGCTGGCTGTCAGTAGCAGCCATAGACTTTAAGGGAACCAACCCATGTGCTGAGACGGTATCCTGCTTATTATAATGCAAGAAAGGCGATCGCCCGCTCGGGATCAAGACATCCCATCTACCTCCTCTCCTATAAATAGAAGGCTTCCTGCACTTGGAAAGCTCTCGGCTTTTCTCTTGACTCTGTCTAGGATTTCTCTCTCTAAACCTCTTAACTAAAAGACGGTCGGCAGAAACGAGAACTCCCTACAGTTCAAGAACTCATAGAGCAGCACTCAAGAGCTAGATAACTAGGGTCTTTACACTCATTGTAATTGTACTCTTACATTAATATTTGTACTCCAACGTATTCGTATTAATAATATCTCGCGAGAGCATTCAAGCCCGGGCCTTACAAACCCGGCAAATCTTGTGTTATTTACTTCCTCACGGACGTGCTCTCGCATTTTGTTTGTTACTCACCCATTCCAGCATATAATATCCGGATAATATTTTGGGTAACAACAGCAGGTGCTACTATTTTTACAAATGTGGATCTACGGAGTGGCTACCATCAAATCCTAACTCGGCCCGGATATGAATGGAAGACTGCATTTAAAACCAAAGATGGGCTTTATGAATGGTTGGTCTTGCCATTTAGGTTTTGTAATGCTCCTAACACATTTATGAGGGTAATGATGCAAATACTTCAGCCTTTTACTGGTAAATTCCTGGTTGTGTATTTTGATAATATTTTAATATATAGCAAGACCAAGGAAGAACATCTCTCTCATCTAAGGAGAGTAGTAAGAGTTATACGAGAAGAGAAACTCTATGTCAACATGAAAAAGTGCTCCTTGATGACATCCATTGTTGTATTTTTGGGATTTATTATATCTTCAAAAGGAGTCGAAGAGGATCCGGAGAAAGTGGCAGCCATCATCAATTGGCCAGTACCACAATCGTTACAAGAAACAAGGAGTTTTTATGGATTAACAACCTTTTATCGGCTTTTTATTAAAAATTTCAACACTATAATGGCTCCAATTATAGATTGCATGAAGAAAAGACAATTTAAATGGACATTGGCAGCTTCTAACGCATTTAAGAAAATTAAGGAGTGCATGACACAAGCTCCGGTTCTAAGGCTGTCATATTTTTCAAAGGTGTTCGAAGAGGCATGTGATGCTTCACATGTGGGAATTGGAGTGCTCGGCCAAAAGGACCATCCAGTGGCATTTTTCAGCAAAAAGCTTAATGAAGCCAAGTTGAAATATTCTACATACGAGAAAGAATTTTATGTATTAATACAAGCACTGCGGTATTGGCGACACTATCTTATTCATAAAGATTTGTGCTTTATTCTGATCATGAAGCTCTCAAACACCTTAATAGTCAAAAGAAGTTGAACCAGAAGCATGGAAAGTGGATTGGGTTCTTGCAAGAATATACTTTTGTCATAAAACATAAAGTTGGCCTGGAAAATAAAGCAGCCGATGCTCTTAGTTGAGTAATCTATGTTATTAATACATTATCTGTCAAGGTAATAGGTTTTGAAAGGATCGAGGAATATACGACATGCAAAGATTTTCAAAATATCTATGCCGACATGAGCGTTGGGCAACATCAGGTTCATTCGAACTTCTCTCTACATGATGGTTATTTATTCAAAGGGCACCATCTTTGTCTACCTTCTACTTCAGTTCGGGATGAAATTATTTGGGAATTACATGGTCAGTGTCATTTTAGAAGGGACAAAACAAATTCTATGGTAGAAGAAAGATTTTTCTGGCCACGTTTAAAGCATGATGTAACAGTTGCCGTTTCTCAATGTCGCATTTGTCAAATGGCCAAAGGAACAAAGAAAAACACGGGTTTATACATGCCTCTTCCAACTCCTGATGAACCTTGGCAAGACTTAAGTATGGATTTCATACTTGCCTTACCCAAAATGGCACAAGGACATGATTCAATCTTCGTGGTTGTAGAACGATTCTCAAATATAGCACGTTTTGTTCCTTGTTTAAAGACATTAGACGTAGTCCATATAGCAAAGTTATTTTTTAAGGAGATTGTTCAACTACACGGGCTGTCGAAGTCTATAGTGTCAGACCGCAATGTAAAATTACAAGCTATTTTTGGTGAACATTGTGGAGATTGATGAATACGCAGTTGAAATTTCTACTGCCTATCACCCTCAAACAGACAGGGAGATGGAAGTTGTTAAAAGGAGCCTGGGAAATCTACTAAGTTGTTTGGTTGAAGATAAACTTACAACTTGGGATCAGATTTTGGCAATGGCCGAGTTCGAGTACAACAGTTCTGTCAACCGAACTACAGGACGGAGTCCTTTTCTGATTGTATTAGGCATGCAGCCTAAGAAACCAATTGATTTGGTCCCTTTACCAATTTTTGGTCGACATAGTGCTGATGCAGAGGCATTTGCTGAACATATTCAGCAAATCCATGGTGATGTTCGCCATAAAATTTCTGCCAATAATGCTAACTACAAAAATCAAGCAGATTTGCATCATAGACATGCTGAATTTAATGTTGGAGATCAAGTAATGGTGCGCGTCCGGACTGAATGCTTCCCAAACAGCATATAAAATGCTACAATACAGACGCGTTGGACCATATAAAATCAGTCACAAAATAAATTCTAATGTGTATGTTCTAGACCTTCCAGCTGATTCGGGAATTAGCAACATATTCAATGTTGAAGACCTTACTATTTATAACGGGCATGACTCTTCAAAAGCTATTGTTCCAGTTCGCCTCCCGCCAACATCAAATGTTCGTGATGAGATTAAAGATATAGTGGATACAACTGTTGTTGCTACTCGAAATGGAGGCTATCAAAAATATTTGGCCAAATAGAGAGATAAACCATGGTCTGACTGTACATGCATTTCTGATGAAGAATTTCAGCAGTTGGATCCTGATATTTATAACAAGTATCATTCATTTAATTCGTCGCAGCCGATTTTTTTCCAAGCCAGGGAGAAATGATGCAAAGTCATAGAAGTATGGGAAAATATATTCAAGAAGGCAAAATAAGGTTCCAGAAAATAATTAAAGTCAGTACAAGAAAATAATTAAAGTCAGTAAATGACCTGTCCATTTCATGTTGAAGTTAATTATTGGAAGTCTTGAAGTCTCATGTAATTTAGTCAAAAAAGAGTCCATAAGTCTCTTAAGAGTTTAATAGTCCCTAGAATTAATTATCTTAAATGTTATCTAGCTAGAATGTTCCTAAAAGACCTGTAAATACTTGTATTCAGATCCGTTTAAGGCAGAGTTGAATGAATTTAAATCTTACTACTTTCTTGGGTGTGAGACCTAAGAAATCTATGTGTGAGGCATAGTTATTCTTCCTCTTGTTTCATAAATCAGTTCATCATTCTCTGTTCTGTCCATTACTTAATTATTGAGTTGTTCAGTCTAGCTTAAGCGCTGAATATAAATATCCTGCATCAGTTTCACAAAGCAAAAGGAGGTTTTAACCAAGAAAAATGAATTTAATCTTTCCCAGAAAGTACTCCATGAGTGATACATTAATTCAGGAGAGTTACACATAAATTGAATCATATCAAAACTCTCCAAGGAGCAAGCTAGGCATCCGGAATTAGAAAACTCTACCATGTTTGCAACTGAATGTAGTTTGTCTTCATTAATAATTCCTGAATCTCATAAGCTTCTCCATTACCACCCCGTCTCCACCGCTTCTTCACCATTTCACCTATCACCCACATATACATACACATTTATATTTATTTTAATCTATACATACTCATGCATGATACTTTTTTTATTAAATAATTAAAATAGAAGATGGTACTATTAAAAAATTAAGAAAAGAATCAAAAAATGATATCACAATTTTTGTTACCCAAAATATTATTCGGAGATGATATGCTGGAATGGACGAGTAACAAAAAAAATGCGAGAGCACGTCCGTAGGGAAATAAATAACACAAGATTTGCCAGGGTTGTTAGTCCCGGGCTTGAATGCTCTCGCGAGATGTTATTAATATGAATATTGGGGAGTACATATATTAACGTTAGAGTACAATTATAATGAGTGTAAAGACTCTAGTTATCTTAGCTATCGAGTGCTGAAGATTGCCGGAAGAACCAGAGTTGAAGCTCTGTGAGTTCTTGTTACCAAGATGGAGAGTTCTCCGTATTGTTTGCTTTTAGTGTTATGTGTTCACGTTGTAAACTGTTACTGTGTTAACGTTCTGACCATCTTTGCCAATGCTGGAGGCCTTCTATTTATAGGTGAAAGGGTGGCTGGGACGTCTGCGTCCATCGCGGGCGATCGCCGTTTCCTGTATTTAAATAAGGCGGGCGATCATCCCATCACGTGGGACTGTTTCCTTAAAGTCTGCAGCTGCTGCTAGTTGCCAGATGCGCGAACCAATGAGGAGGTGGCGGGTGTCTCTTCTCGCTGTCCTGGGTGGTCCCACCTTAGGTCCTTTCGGCGGGCCTGTCGGTTGGTGAGGCCGTCCTTATCACTGACAGCTGCTAATGGGCTGGAGTAGGGCCTGTTCTCGCGGCGCCTTTTGCGGATCTGCACGTGGGTCTTCACCCGAGATTCGGTCTTCGTAGACTTTGAGGGTGTCGGATTCACACGTGGCATGGGATGGTCGTCTCCAGTCAGACATTAGAGGCAATCGCCAGATGTCAATAGACGATCGCCTTGGATGTCGACCACTAGGTGCTTCCCAGTATCCGTCTTCTTTAGCTGGCTCCTGACCATTATGTTGATCGCCATCGAGGCATATAAATCGCCGCACAACAATTACCCCCCAGCTCGCTCCGATGTTGAAGATGTGGGGTGAGATGGTACTGCTAGCGATTGCCTGTTTTAGTCGAGCGACTCACCTACTTATGAAGCGGACGATCGTCGTCTGGATGAACTGATTTTGAATTCGGACGATCTCCTTAGGCGCTGGAAATAGAGGGAAGTGGAGGCGGGATTTCGAAACGTCACAGGGACACGCATCGCTCTACCGTTGGGGGAGTCCGATGGTTTTTGTCGGACTTGTCGGCTGGCGTGCCCTCGAAACGATGCATACACGGGTTTCGAGGGCTGTATTAAATGTGTCTCCCGACGGTTGCACTTTAGCCCCCTGGATTCTGCCTATTTGCACAGAGGTCCCTGCTCTCGCCTATAAAAGGGCTAGGGCTACTGGAGTTTAGATCTTTATGCGCCCTTGCCTTTAGACTAAGACTCTGCCGAAATTCCTTGAAGCTTCTTGTGCCGATCGATGTTCCCTCTAGGTAAGAACAAAAAATTTTCTTCCCCCTTTTTTCTTCGAACATGTCTGGAGGAGGATCCCAAGTGTATGAGGTGGGTAGCACTTCCACCGCCGCGCCTTCGCCTGCCCGGGATGAGACCTCCGCAGAACTTCACGTGGAAACGGCCGTCGAGGCCATTCGCACAGGGGTTGCACCCGCGGAGGTTGAAGAGTTTTTCAACGAAGCTGTCATGGCGAAGTCGGCTATGGCGGAGCAGAAGCACTTTACGGTAGACGAGGATGAGGCAGTGAGACTAGATTGGGAGCAGAATAGTGTGTTCGGCCAGGCCTTTTTGGAATTCGCCGGACTTATGGAGAGGCTGTCCGGACCACGTCCTCAGTTTGATTTTGGCGCATACTCGGTCGCCCACCCCTATGAAACCGTGAAGTAGACGTCATTTCAGGCCGTGGACCGCTCCCCGTGGACCCTCGGTCAGATCCGGAGTTCGGCGACCAGGAAGGACTTGAGTCGTTGGAGGGCGGAGTTCCATATCCCCTCTGATGTCTCATTGTATGTGCCCGAGGAGAACAAATGCGTCGACCAACCTCCCGAGGGTATGGTCGCCGTTAATGAATTGATCTTGGGGCCGGATTGCGGATCCCATTTCCGTTCTCCGTGCCACACCTATTGACTGCCTGGAATGTGGCGCCGCTCCAATTGACGCCGAACTCCTGGTTGCAGATTGTCAGTACCTTGACTCTTTTTGGCAGTCACCGGTTGTTCCGTCTACCTTCTGCGCTGGAAATGAAATACCTCTTCAAGGTGACGGCGCAGAAGGGTTCAGTTGGCGGCTACCACATTCAGGGTCGCATGGGCAGAGTGGTCCTCGGGGTGCCGAACAAGGTCCGGGGTGACCTGACGAAATGGTGTTGGGTCGGCGGAGCGTGGAGATCGGCGGCGAGCAATAAACCAGAGGATGAGTTGGATATCCCCACCAGCTTTCGGGAGAGGAATCCGAGTAAGGATTTTAACTCTCCCTTTGTTCGGATACATCTCGAACTGATCTAATTTGGTTTCCTTTTTGTAGGCTCCCTTGTTCCAGCATATGGAGACCTTCCATTTGACTTCCTGATCGTTTGGGAGCTAATGCGTGGTCTACCGGACAAATACATCGACGCTCGCACGTTCAACAACGAAGCTCATTGGTTGAGCGCTCGGCTGTTTCGCTTCCCTCGCCACTTGAAGTTTCCAGGTATAAATGTTTACTATCCCCTTTCTGGTTGACAATTGTCTTTGATTGAAAGAGATGTCTAACTTGGTTGAATGTCTTCTTTGACAGAGATCCACTCCCCCCACTACCCCGAGCCACCGAGAGAGATTACAATGTCGAACCCCGGCCTCATGAGTCGTCTCCACCAAGGGAAGTAGGCAGGCCATGCCCCTGCAACGATGTCCCGCCCTGTTCCTCGGGCGAGACCTCTCATAGCGCCGGTCGTCGCGCCGGAAACTCGGGAGGAGGAGCAGCTCCAGCGCAAACACAAGAGGCGGAGACCGGAGGAGCCCCTGCCGACTGCTGCAGCGGAGGCGTCCATTATGGTGCCGCTGGTTGCCGTGCCTCCCATTTCCGCCGTTCCAATGGCGGAGGGGCCTACACCCTCAGCGGCCTTCCTAAAGGCCACGGCGATCGCTGACGCCCAGACTCCATGGGGCAAGCCCTATTTTGGCCGCGACCCCGAGAAGGTCGAAAGGTAAGACTCGTTTGATCTTTCTGAGTTAAGCCACTTGTGTAGGGTGCATACTAACTTCTTCTTTTTTGTTGCAGGGTCCGCCTTGCTGACCCGAATACCTCGCCGATGGTGATGGATTTCCTGGCGAGCAGGTCCCCCCGCGAGCCTACCGAAGTCCCTCACTATGTCTCTCGGGCTCTCTCCTCCCTTCCGAAGGCTTGGACGACCGACCTGGATGCGATCGCACGCCGGCGGTCTGGAGATGCAATGAAGGCGACCCTTGCCTTAACCCTCCAAGCGGCGACGATGGCTGCTTAATCTATAAAGGATTATGAGGGGCGGCCCTCTACTGCTCACCTCCATTCGGACCTTGAGGCTGCTCGGAACCAAAACGCCGAGTTTGCTGATAGGATCGTGGCCATGGAGAAGGAGTATGCTGAGACGGCCAAGCGAGCTAAACAAGATCTTGACCGGATGAGGCAGGAGCTCGAACGGTCCCAGGCGGTGGTCGATCGGATGCGCGACCAGATGACGGAGGCTCGTCGGTTGCATGTGGCCTCGTAGGAGGAGGTGACCGGGTTGAAAGCAGTGGTGGACCGGCTAAATGGCGATTTGGAGTCATCGAAGGGGGAACTGACCTCCAAGGTAGCCGAGCTCAAGGATGCGGACAAAATAGCCGCGGGGCTGAAGGAGAAGTTAGAGGCGATCGAGACCGATCCCTACCTCAGCATGGAGTACGTCGACGAGTTTGCATATTACATGGCTTACACCGACGCCATCCGCGCTGCCAAGAAGGTAGGGCTCGAGGTCGGCCCTCTGATCGAAAACTTCAAAGCCTACGTGCTTGAGCATCCCTTGCAGCCGGACTTCTCTCTGCCGATCCTTGACCTCACCGACCTCGGGATCGATCTGAGCTGGTATCCGTCGCCGGAAAAACTTGTTTATCTGTAAGCCGGTGAGGAAGCGCATGCCGATCCATCTGCCGGGGACGATGGCCAGGCGGGGCGGCCTTAGTGAGACCGCTGTCATGATGTTTTTTCCTTGTAATTTTCAGTTTCTTCTTGTTTTGCCTTCGGGCGTGTATGTACAAACGACTTGAATGAAATAAAATACGTTTTTGCATATTATTTGTTATTTGTAAGTTCGCCCCTCTGAATGTTTCGCATACGAATTTACACAAGTGTTTACATAATTGCGCTTGATGTCTTGCTTGTATGATTGTCTGGTCTGAATGTTTCGCATAATTGCGGCCATTGTATGAATAGCTCCGAATGTATTGGTATACTTGAAATTCTTACTTGTAAATATCTTGAACAAAACCGATCATCATATATGTGTTTGAAGAAAGCCGATCGTATGTGGTTCCATCCTCCTGATCGCATGTATGAATAGCTCCGCTTTGCCCCTTGTTTTTGTTTACTTAGTGAAAGTAAGGGAATGAAAATAATTCGTTTAGTGAGCTATCTTTAGTTTGTTTCTTGCGATCTTCAATTTTTTTGATTCCGCGAGGGAGGTCGGGCGTCCCGGCTTGGAAAGATTTCACACAGTCGTGGGGTTCGATGGAACCGACCTCTGCGACTATGTCTTATACGCGAGCGACATTCCGTCTGATGGTTAACTTCTCGAGACTCACTTAATTGTGAGGGTCCTCCGTAGGCTACATTTCGCCTCGCAATGTAGCGAAGGGGCGGTCGGTCTTTGCCTGGAGGAGTCCTTGCATGGGGCGCCATCGGATAAATCGACTTCGCTACCGTGGCTTGTTAGCACTATTCTGCCTAAGAGGGCATACGTTGTGACGGGGGTAGGATGCGATCGCTCGCCTCGTTCCAACAGATTAGATGATGGATCCGAGGGCAGGCGAGCGCATCCACTGATTTGTTTTGGAGGGTCCTTCGGCTACATTCGCCTCGTATTTAAACGAAACGGCGGGTGATCTTTGCCCAAAGGAACCTTGCATGGACGGGATATCAGTTCCATCGACTCCCAGAACCATGGCTGCACTTTTCTACCTCGAACCGCCATGTTAGATGACGATCCTCGACGGTATACGTTGTGCTTGGAGGGGCGATCGCTTGCATAGGTCCGTCAGGTTAGATGACGACCTCGTGTAGGGCGAGTGAGTCGTCCTCTCTTTTATTTGTTTGTTTTGACGAGGCGAATCATATATAGGGGATCGAAGAATCACATTAAACTCTTTGTACATTGGGTAACTGAATACAGAGTTTTTATTGGTAGTATTTCTTCAAATGTACGGCGTTCCAGGGATATTGGTCCGGAGTGCCGTCTGGGTGTTGGAGTTCGTAGGCTCCTCTGGTCAGCCATTTAGATATCCTGAAGGGGCCTTCCCAGTTCGGGCCAAATACTCCCGTGTGAGTCTGGACCTTTTTGAGGACTAGGTTGCCCACTTGGAATCGCCTTTCCTTGACCTTCGAATTGAAGAATTTCCTTTTGTGGATCGTGTTCTTCATTTCCGAGGTCAGTCGTCGTTCTTCGAGCATATCCAAGTCGGTCCGTCGGGCTACATCATTGTCCGTCGTCATTTCTTGTTCGGTTCGGTGGCTGAGGACGGTGATCTTCGAAGGGATCACTGTTTCTGTTCCGAAGGCGAGGGTGAACGGGATTTCGCCGGTTGAGTTTTGGGTCGTCGTTTGGTAGGACCACAAAACATCTGGGAGCTCGCTCGCCCATCGTCCTTGTTTAGATTCGAGTCTTGCTTTGATCGTGTGTTTGAGGATCTTGTTTACAGCCTCTACCTGCCCGTTCGTTTGAGGGTGGTAAGGGGCCATTTCTCGCAGAATTGCATAACTTTCAAACCGTCAAACTGCTTCCCGTTGTCGGAGATGATAGCCTGGGGTAGACCGAACCGGCATATGATGTTCTTCCAAATGAACTTGATTACTTGTTCTTGGCCGATCTTGTTGAGTGGCTCGGCCTCAGCCCATTTCGTGAAATAATCGACTCCCACAATGGCAAATTTACATCCCACTGGCGTCGTCGGCAAAGGACCGATGAGGTCGATGCCCCATTGGGCGAACGGCCATGGACTGTACATAGAAGTGAGCTGTTCAGGGGAGAGCTTGATGTTTGGGCCCATCACTTGACACCTGTGACACGATCGGGCGTAGGCAATCGCGTCTTTTTGTAGTGTAGGCCAGAAAAAACCTTGCCTGGTCGTCTTGTGGATGATAGCTCGTCTTCCAGCGTGATTCCCACAGATCCCGTCATGGATTCCGGATAAAACAAGTCGGCCTTCCTCCGGCGTAATGCACTTGAGGAGAGGAAGGCTGAAAGCTCACTTGTAAATCCGGTCGTCCAATAGGGTGTATCTGGTTGCATGGAGCTGAAGCTGGCGAGCTTTGATACAATCAGCGGGGACCGTTCCGTCCTTCAAGTATTTGATGAACGGAGTCATCCAGCTCTCTTCGGCGATGGCAACTGTGGTGATCAGGCTCCTATCGATCGCCGACTTTGCTAACTTCGTGATTTGGATTTTAGAGAAGTCTGTCGCCCTATCTGACGATACTAGTTTGGATAGGGCATCGGCCTGGGAGTTGTGTTCTCTCGGGACTTGTTCGATTAGCACTTCTTCAAACTTTGTGCACAATTCAGTGACCAATTCTTGGTATTTGATCATATGTTCGCCGCGCGCCTCATATTCCCCCTCGACTTGGTTCACGACCAAGAGGGAGTCCATGAAGATGTGGAGGCGACGAACGTCCAGGGCGAGTGCTAGATCGAGCCCGCCTACCAAGACTTCGTACTCGGCTTCATTGTTGGTCGCACGGAACCCGAAACGCACAGCATTTGTGAAACGTTGGCCGTCGGGGCTGATGAGGACAATCCCTACCCCTGCTCGCGAGTTGGTTGTCGAGCCATCTACGTACAATTTCCAAGCAGGATGGCCGACCTGGGTCGGACATGGCGGGAATGTTAATTCTACCACGAGGTCTGCCAGAGCTTGGCCTTTGATTGCCGTGCGAGGAGCGTACGTAATACCGTATTGGGCGATCTCCAGTGACCACTTGAGAAGTCGCCCGTTGGTGTCTGGACGGTGTAGAACTTGCCTTAGAGGGGGAGTCGTCAGAACCTCCACTTGGTGTTCGAAGAAGTAGGCCGGCCCTCAGCTTTCGAACACTCATGACTAAAGCGTAGGCGATATTCTCCAGAGGCGCGTAATGCGTTTCCGCATCATGGAGCGCTTGACTAACGAAGTAGATCGGCAAGTGAGCTTGTCACTCTGCTCGCACTAATACAGCGCTCAGCGCGACCTCCGAGGCCGCCAGGTAGAGGAATAGCTTCTCGCCGGGGATTGGCTTCGCCAAGATTTGGGGATTAGACAGATACTCCTTGATTTTGGCGAACGCCACTCGACTTTCCTTCGTCCATGCAAATTTCTTATTCTTTATGGTGGCGAAGAATGGCTTGCTTTTGTATCCGAGCTGAGAAATGAAACGGTTAAGGGCAGCTAGACAACCTGTGAGGCGTTGCACCTGTTTGACATTTCGTGGCTCCTGCATGTCGAGGATCACCTGGATCTTGGTGGGGTTCGCCTCGACCACCCTCTAGCTCACGATGTGCCCCAGGAACTTTCCGGAGCTTACCCCGAAGTTGCATTTCTTAAGGTTCAGTTTCATGTTGAACTTCTAGAGGATGGCGAACGTCTCGGCAAGGTCATTGAGGTGATCTTCCTTTTTGAGGCTCTTGACCACGATGTCGTCAATGTAAACCTCCATGGTCTTGCCGATCTGGGTGGCGAACATTCCGTTGACTTGCCGTTGGTAGGTCGCCCCCGCATTCTTCGGACCGAACGGCATTCGGACCCAAAAGTACACGTCTTTTTCCATGTGGAACGACGAGTGTTTTATGTCTTTCTCAGCCATTGGGATCTGATGGTACCCGGCGAAGGCGTCCATGAACGACATCATTTCGCAACCTGCCGTGCTATCGACCAACTGGTCAATATGAGGCATCGGAAAGTGGTCTTTTGGACATGCCGTGTTGAGGTCGGTGAAGTTGATGCATAACCTCCAGGAGTTGTTCGCCTTTTTGACAAGCACCGCGTTGGCTACCCACTATGGCTCGTCGGTAGCTACTCTAATTAGTTTGTTGTCGAGTATCTTTTTGACTTCTGCGTCGAGCGCAACGTACTTCTCCGGACTGAATTTCCTACGTTTCTGGTGAACAGGCTTCCTTGCCGGGTCGATCTTTAGATAGTGGCAAGCGTGTTCAGAACTAATGCCGACCATATATTGATGCGACCAGGCAAAGACTCCGATGTTCTTACGTAGTAAACTGATCAGATCGTCCTTTAACTCGAGACCGACGCTTGTGCCGATCTGCACTTCCCGCTCCGGGCGAGCTGGATCTATGTTATGCTTTCCAACTCTTTAATGGGGATGGTCGCTTCTCGTTTGGAACGATTTCCGGACTCGATCCTTAGATCGATGTTGAGGCTTGTCTCGAAACCGATCCTTGGCTCGATGTCGTCCGTCAATCGATGTGAGATGCTGTCCTTTAAGTCGGGCTGGTACGAGGTGCTTGGCTCGTCGATCTCCATCGGTTGATTGTGGATCGTCTCAATGTTATAAATAGCATTGGAAGTTTTTAAGGAAGTTACGATACCGGAGTAATTCAAAAATATCTTTGCCATTAGCTAGTCTCCTTTTACAGTACCAACCGTTCCATCGGCAGTGGTGAACTTGATACAGTAAAAGAAAGAAGAGGCGACCGCCTCGAAGGTGTCTATAAATGGGCGACCTAGGAACCCATTATAGATGTTGGGCCTATCTATGATTACAAAGTTGAGGTTCCTAGTGATCCTAACCTTGGGATCGTAATAGCATATTAGCTCGACAGAGAGCTTGATCCTTCCATAGGCTTGGACCGTGTTGTCGCCGAACCCTTGAAGCACGGTATCAAATGGCTTGATGAACTTAGTCAGGTTTCCGAGCTGGTCAAGAGCAGATTTGAATATGATATTGCAAATGCTCCCATTGTCAACCAGCACGTGATCGACCATTTTCTCAAAGATACATGCAGAGATTACCAATGCATCCTCTTTGGGGCACTGCACTCCCTCCCTATCCTTGTTGGAGAAGGTGATGAGCGCGTCTCGGTAGATGGTCGACTCTGGGGGCACCACGAAATGGACCCCTGCGAATGCCCTCAGCTCGGCCTTCCGCTTTCTATTCGACATGGTGGAAACCGGGGAAAGGCCTCCGAGGTTTCCACATCCCGACTGAAGCATATTGATCCGGCCGTCGGGGTTGATCGGAGGGATTGATTTGTCTGATTACTCCGGCTCGTTCTGCTCGATCCTGGCAACTGGATTGGGAGGTATTCTGTCGCTTTGTTGGTGGTCGCGCCCCCGACCCTTTCTGCCCAGGGTTTTGGCTTGGTCACCAAGTTGTCCAACTTGCCTTCCTCAAAAACTCTCCAGAGTTGTATGAGTAGGTCGCGGCACTGGCTGGTGTGGCCGGGATTTTTGTGGTAGACACAAAATTTGCTGCGGTCTATATGACCGTTGTCCCTCATCGACTTTGGTTTGCTAAGCCACTTGCGCCCTTTGATGGCTTTGAAAATTTGAGCCGGAGACAGATTGAGGATGCGGAGGAGGTGAACTTCCACATCCTCGAAGGCCTTGAACTCACCGGGCGTCTTTGTGACCGCCTTTATGGGCTTGGCGACCGCCTTCTTCGGGACGTGGGATGGCGCCTTCCCTTCTCCAGTAGATCCCTCGCCTAAGCGGAGGGTGAGCATCCTCTGCCTGGACAGAAAGTTGGCGGCCCTGACGCAGAAGATCGCGTAGGTCGGGGGGATGTCCTTCGTGAGATGCCTAGACATGGGTGAATGGCCATAGAATCCCCCTAGGACCGAGTAAAGGGCGAGCTCATCGCTTATGGGCTCGCCGGTGAGGACTATTTCATCCACCCGGTCGATGTAGTCTTCGTTGGGCTCGTCCTTCCCCTGCCTGATCTTCATCATGCGGTGGGGGCCTTCGGGCCGAGAAACTTTGGCGGCCAAATATGACGTGAAGTCGTTCGCCAGTTTCTCAAAACAGTTGATCGAGCGCGGTGGCAATGAGATGTACCACCTATTGGCAAGATCGCCCAATGTCAGTGGGAACATTCGGCACTTCGTCGCGTCTGATGCTCCGCATTCGGTCATGTAGATCCGGAACTTGCTCAAATGGGTATCAGGATCTGACCTCCCCTAATATAAAGGTGTTTGAGGAGGAGCGATCTTTGGTTGTACGGGGGCGAGCTCGATCTGGACCGCAAGAAGCTCACATGGTCCGGCGATCGATCTCTTGTCGTCTGTCCCAGTTTCTATGAGCGCCTTCATTTCATCGAGCTGGCGCTGCATTGCGGCCATCGCCGTAGCCTGACTGCTCGCGGATTGGCTCTCGGAGCAGGAGCCGAGGCGATCATGTACCAATCTCCTGGCCCCATGGTATGTGACGAGTTCTCCGCCACCGAGCTCAATTCTGGGGCGAGTGGGAGCCCGTTGGCTGGCCTGTCTTCTCGGAGTCGGGTATGTCGAACTCTTGGTGATGGATTCGGACTCCAATGTTTCCCGGTTGGGGCCCAAATGCCCGGGTCGCCATGAGGGATCACTCCCTAGGCGGCTGAAGACGGAATCGTCCCGCCTTACGAGCGCCTTTTCCTGCGGCTCGGGGCTTTTTGACGATTTCTCGACATATTGCCCCTTGAGCTTCCGCTTGCCCGTACGGCGAATGGCTGATGGAGTAATGGTGGGTGAGTCGCATGCTCTTTGTCTCTCCCTTAGGATGGCCATGGCCTCCTCGGTCTGTTCCGCGGTTTGGAACTGATCGAGTGAGAGGCTGAGGCCGTCCCTCGGGGGCGGGAGTGAGAGTCTGGCGTCGCCGTGGTCGCTCTCCGCCGTAGGATGGGACTCGGCCTGAGACGGAATAAGGTGTCCAGCAGATCGTAGAGTGGCCCTTTTCGAGGTTGTGGCAAACGTCATGATTCTGAAGGTTTTTCTTTGAAGAACAGTGAGTGTTTCTTCAAGTATATGCCCAGAGAACAGTGGGTGTTCTTCGAGACGGTGGGAATAAAAAATGAAGGTTAAGATGTCGGAATAAAAAATGAAGGTTAAGATCCCCTTCTTCTAGCGCCAATTGTTGTTACCCAAAATATTATCCGGAGATGATATGCTGGAATGGACGAGTAACAAACAAAATGCGAGAGCACATCCGTAGGAAAATAAATAACATAAGATTTGCCGGGGTTGTTAGTCCCGGGCTTGAATGCTCTCGCGAGATGTTATTAATATGAATACTAGTGAGTACAGATATTAACGTTAGAGTACAATTACAAAGAGTGTAAAGACTCTAGTTATCTTAGCCATCGAGTGTTGAAGATTGCCGGAAGAACCAGAGTTGAAGCTCTGTGATTTCTTGTTACCAAGATGGAGAGTTCTCCGTATTGTTTGCATTTAGTGTTATGTTTTCACGTTGTAAACTGTTACTGTGGTAACGTTCTGACCATCTTTGCCAATGCTGGAGGCCTTCTATTTATAGGTGAAAGGGTGGCTGGGACGTCTGCGTCCACTACAGGCGATCGCCGTTTCCTGTATTTAAATAAGGCGGGCGATCGTCCCATCACGTGGGACTATTTCCTTAAAGTCCGCAGCTACAGCTGGTTGCCAGATGCGCGAACCAATGAGGAGGCGGCAGGTGCCTCTTCTTGCGGTCCTGGGCGGTCCCACCTTAGGTCCTTTCGGTGGGCCTGTCGGTTGGTGAGGCCGTCCTTATCACTGACAGCTGCTGATAGGCTGCTGTAGGGCCTGTTCTCACGGTCCTTTTGCTGATCTGCGTGTGGGTCTTCACCCGAGATTCGGTCTTCGTAGACTTTGATGGGTATCGGATTCACACGTGGCATGGGACGGTCTTCTCTAGTCGTACATTAGAGGTGATCGCCAGATGCCAATAGACAATCGCCCTAGACGTCGACCGCTAGGTGCTTGCCCAGTATCCCTCTTCTTTAGCTGGATCCTGACCATTATGCGTTCTTGATCAAGCCAGCTGTTTATATGATGAAAAAGAAGGTGAAGAAGAGAATGATATGTATATACTTAAACACCCATGGGATGAAGATGATGAAGAAGAATATATTCAATTGTTGTTAAGTCAAGAACGCACTAGCCAATCTCCCTTGCTGATCACTAGTGGAGACTGGATTGCGAGTGCTTGATTAAATTCAATCAAATGGATCTTCAATGTCAGTTTAGTCATGTCGATTGATTTTCATTTTCGTTTTAGAAAAGTCGTATCTAGTGCACAAGTCTTCGTGTAGCTGATCATGTTTTATGATGACTAATTCTATTACATTGTTGTGTTAGAGGCAATAACATTAATGAGGTTTCAACTTCAAACAACATACGTACCAGTGACTTTTTTTTTGATAAATTTCTTTCCCTGAGAATGATAGATGTAAGTGACATAACTAAACATTAATGTATAATCTTATGAAATTAGCCTGATATTGAGTTTATCGTACCAGCATTAATGCACCAGAACTCATGTTGATGTTTCATATTGATGCTGATTATCCTGAATGGGGTTATCATAGTTTTGCCTTCTAATATTTTAAGCAACTTGTTATCATTTTGTTGTCCATTTACAATTGTAACTCTGTCACCCTTGTTATTGATTTCAGTCCTAGTTATTTGTAGCGCCAAGAATTTGTATGCAACATGGTAGCTTAAATATTCCTGATGTCATAAGATGGGCAATAGTTCTGATGTTTTATTACAGGTACGCCTTTTACCACGAATTTTTCAGCATACGAATAGTATTACTCGGGTATAAGATTTGCCCGAGGGCGTGTAAAAGATAAGTGTGGGGGAATTTGTTTGGTATATTTTGAGTAATATTTTTATTAGTGTTTTATGTATATAATTGTGTGTTTTGTGTGATTTATCATTTTAACCATATATTTATATTATTTCATTTTGTTTGAATTTTTCATAATTTTGTGTCATTTTTGGATAATTAATTAGAATTATATTATATCTGCAGGATAACCAGCCGTTACAAAACATATCAATGGGTCCAAAGGCGAAATTTTTTCAGAATCCGAACATAGACATGAGTGGTCTCATTTTATTCATCTCGTAGATACGATTGTTTTGAAATAAAATTCACCCAAATCCGAGTTCGCATGAAGAAGTTCTGGTCGTTCGAAGTTTGAGGACAATAAAACGCGCGGAACAGTGATAACGTGCCATGTGTCAAAATCGGATTGGACAACCTAAGTCAACCACAAAGTGACATCATCCATGACGTCAGCATGCATTGTCATCCTACTCCGCTGACACGTCAGCAAAAGCACACTCAAGCGCCACGCCAGCATCCTCTAGCCAATCAGAATACGCCACGTGGCATCACACGTCAATAAAACACACGCCTGACACACGTCCGAGCCAGCCGAACAATTTTGGCGAGGCGCACCACCTGCGCGTGTTGCACACGCACCAGTCCAGAATCACCAATTTGGCGCGTGTGGCACACTCGCGCGTCAGAAAAAACGTCACGTCAGCTGATGACGTGGCAGATTGGATGATATTACTGTAGGGTAATTTTCAGATTTGTTTGGATGTGTATTATTGATGAGTGTTGTATTAAAATAATTAGTGATAGGTTTATTTATTATTTATTATAAGTTTATTTATTATTTAGTTGTATTAAAAAATTCTAAAATAGTAGTATAAATAGGAGAGCGTGTTGAGAGAAAAAAAGGAGAAAAACTAGAGAGGTGTTATTGTAAGAGAGGGAAATAAAATATTGTGTAATAAAATTATATTTGAGTAATAATATAATGAAATATTTATTTATTTGTGTTGTTATTTTGAGTGAGTAATTTTCTTTTACTGGGGTTATGATGAAACCATGTATGTATTATTATTATTATTATTTATATAATAATTCCAACTAAATACTTTTAACGATTATGATTTTTGCTTCAATAGAGGAATATTATTTCATCAATTATATCACATATTTTTATAGTTATAAATTCCCCATTGCTTTGTGATTATTGATATTAGTTAATTCTTTTCATTATTTGTTTTCTATTAAATTGGATACATATAATGCTTATAAATTATATTTTTCAAGCGAAGGAAAATCTATATTTGAATTACAATTTTGTACTTATTGTTAAATTTATAGGAAAATAGTGAGATTGATTTCAAAATCTATTCCCTGAATTTCTTGGAATTAAAATATAAGATAAATAATAAATAGACATTGGTGGTTTCTAAACCCTAGTAAATTATTTAAAATCAATTTATCTAAAATCTACTTAAAAAATACTGTTATTTAATGCAATTATTATATCCATTCAAAAATCAAATTATTTGGGACTAGGTTAGAATTTAATATAATTTGGTTTAAAACGATAGGAATACTTTTACTTCACTATCATAGTCCTCCCTGTGGAATCGATCTTGCACTGCATATCTACATCGAATGAATCGTGCGCTTGCGAGTATTAGACTAAAGAATCAACAAGTTTTTTGCACCGTTGCCGGAGAGGTGCAAACGAAGTATACGAAGATTGTCGTCACTAAGTTAGTCAAATTCTTCTACTAATTATTTATTTTCCTATCTTTTTTATTATTATTACTATTATTATCTATATTTTTAATATTCGTTTTAATTGTGTTAGTTTAAATAATAATTAGTAGTATTTTTTTGTTCATAAAAAATCTGAATAATAAAAACTTATAATAATAAATATAAAAATAAAAGTAATAATAATAAAAAACTACTATTTATTTTCATAAAAATAATAATAAAATAAAAAAGTCCAAAAATATATAAAATCTAAAAAATCTGAAAAAGTTAAAAAAAAAAATCGGAACTTATTTATATTTATTTAAAAAAAATCTGGAAAATTATAAGCAAAGAAATTCAGACTTTAAGGTAATATTTTTGTAATTCTGGAATATTAATATTAAAAAATCGAAATTTTTTAATTTAAAAGGAGCCTCGGAAATCTACTAAGTTGTTTGGTTGAAGATAAACTTACAACTTGGGATCAGATTTTGGCAATGGCCGAGTTCGAGTACAACAGTTCTGTCAACCGAACTACATGACGGAGTCCTTTTCTGATTGTCTTAGGCATGCAGCCTAATAAACCAATTGATTTGGTCCCTTTACCAATATTTGGTCAACATAGTGCTGATGCAGAAACATTTGCTGAACATATTCAGCAAATTCATGCTGATGTTCGCCATAAAATTTTTGCCAATAATGCTAACTACAAAAATCAAGCAGATTTGCATCATAGACACGCTGAATTTAGTGTTGGAGATCAAGTAATGGTGCGCGTCTGGACTGAATGCTTCCCAAACAGCATATAAAATGCTACAATACAGACGCGTTCGACCATATAAAATCAGTCACAAAATAAATTCTAATGTGTATGTTCTAGACCTTCCAGCTGATTCGGGAATTAGCAACATATTCAATGTTGAAGACCTTACTATTTATAACGGACATGACTCTTCAAAAGCTATTGTTCCAGTTCGCCTCCTGCCAACATCAAATGTTCGATATAGTGGATACAACTGTTGTTGCTACTCGGAATGGAGGCTATCAAAAATATTTGGCCAAATAGAGAGATAAACCATGGTCTGACTGTACATGCATTTCTGATGAAGAATTTCAGCAGTTGGATCCTGATATTTATAACAAGTATCATTCATTTAACTCGTCGGAGCCGATTTTTTTCAAGCCAGATAGAAATGATGCAAAGTCATTGAAGTATGGGAAAATACATTCAAGAAGGCAAAAGAAGGTTCCAGAAAATAATTAAAGTCAGTACCAGAAAATAATTAAAGTCAGTAAATGACCAGTCCATTTCATGTTGAAGTTAATTACTGGAAGTCTTGAAGTCTCAAGTAATTTAGTCAAAAAAGAGTCTAGAAGTCTTTTAAGAGTTTGAAAGTCCCTAGAATTAATTATCTTAAATGTTATCTAGCTAGAATGTTCCTAAAAGCCCTGTAAATACTTGTATTCAGATCCGTTGAAGGCAGAGTTGAATGAATTTAAATCTTACTACTTTCTTGGGTGTGAGACCTAAGAAATCTATGTGTGAGGCATAGTTATTCTTCCTATTGTTTCATAAATCAGTTCATCATTCTCTGTTCTGTCTATACTTAATTATTGAGTTGTTCAGTCTAGCTTAAGCGCTGAATATAAATATCCTCCATCAGTTTCACAAAGCAAAAGGCGGTTTTAACCAAAAAAAATGAATTTAATCTTTCCCAGGAAGTACTCCATGGGTGATACATTAATTCAGGAGAGTTACACATAAATTGAATCAAATCAAAACTCTCCAAGGAGCAAGCTAGGCATCCGGAATTAGAAAACTCTACCATGTTTGCAACTGAATGTAGTTTGTCTTCATTAATAATTCCTGAATCTCATAAGCTTCTCCATTGCAACCCTGTCTCCACCGCTTCTCCACCATTTCACCGATCACCCACATATCATACACATTTATATTTATTTTAATCTATACATACTAATGCATGATACTTTTTTTATTAAATAATTAAAATAGAAGATGGTACTATTAAAAAATTAAGAAAAGAATCAAAAAATGATATCACAATATCTCTCCACTTATTTTGGCGCCTTTAATATCGGTGCTATATATATTTCACTTTTTCTAGATTTTCTTTGCTTGGAGAGAGAGAGAGAGAGAGAGAGAGAGAGAGAGAGAGAGAGAGAGAGAGAGAGAGAGAGAGAGAGAGAGAGAGAGAGAGAGAGAGAGAGAGAGAGAGAGAGATTCTTTGAATGATGGATTCAGATTCTTTAGTTTCTATTCTTGATCAAGCCAGCAGTTTATATGATGAAAAAGAAGGTGAAGAAGAGAATGATATGTATATACTTAAACACCCATGAGATAAAGATGATGAAGAAGAATATATTCAACTGTTGTTATGTCAAGAACCCACTAGCCAATCTCCCTTGCTGATCACTAATGGAGACTGGATTGCGAGTGCTTGATTAAATTCAATCAAATGGATCTTCAATGTCAATTTAGTCATATCGATTGATTTTCATTTTCGTTTTAGAAAAGTCGTATCTAGTGCACAAGTATTCGTGTAGCTGATCATGTTTTATGATGACTAATTCTATTGCATTGTTGTGTTAGAGGCAATAACATTAATGAGGTTTCAACTTCAAACAACATACGTATCAGTGACTTTTTTTTTGATAAATTTCTTTCCCTGAGAATGATAGATGTAAGTGACATAACTAAACATTAATGTAAAATCTTATGAAATTAGCCTGATATTGAGTTTATCGTACCAGCATTAATGCACCAGAACTCATGTTGATGTTTCATATTTATGTTGATTATCCTGAAGGGGGTTATCATAGTTTTGCCTTCTAATATTTTAAGCAACTTGTTATCATTTTGTTGTCCATTTACAATTGTTACCCTGTCACCCTTGTTATTGATTTTAGTCCTAGTTATTCGTAGCGCCAAGAATTTGTATGCAACATGGTAGCTCAAATATTCCTGATGTCATAAGATGGGCAATAGTTCTGATGTTTTATTACAGGTACGCCTGTTACTGTTGATCAATTAATGGACTTCATCTTTGCTGCGCGGATGGACAAAAAGTATAAAGAGGATCCATGTACTCTTATCAAATATTCCTTATATACACTTGAGTGAAGAGTGACATCCACCCTGAGAGTATTGAATCTTTCTGCATTCGAATCTAAATGAAGTTGTTAGAATTGTAACACCCCCAATCCGCTCAGGGATATTACACGCCGTAGAACCCTTCCTCAAGGATCTACCAGGCTGGTAACAACATAAAACATCTCGACAATGCTTTTAAGGCTAAAATGACTCAGTAGACCGATTTGGTCTTTCAATAAATACATACAACTCAAATACATTACATGCCCACATAGGGGTCGAATACAACATACTCCCGTACAACGGGCAAAGAATACTGCAGCGGAAAATAAAATACAACTAAACCAATGACATCATACGGATCCTCGTGTGATTAGTATCGTTCATCTTTCATCATCCTTCATGCCGACCCTGTGCTATGCTCCAAAACCTGAATACAATACAAACATCCACCCCCGAATACTCGGGGGTTAGCAAAACTCCACTGTTTTGCTAGTGCAAGTACAAGTGCAAAAATACGAGTCATACGATTCACATTCCACGAATAACAATAACCAGGAATCCTCAAAGATCCAAACGAAACGAAAAGTACTTCCCGAGGCAAGAGTTTGAGGAAACATTCCAAAACCGAAAGATCACAAATTAATGGAAATAATTTATAAAACAGTTTAAAAGGCCATCGAGAGTTTTAATAGAAAAACAATTTAGGATTATCAAATCCTACTTTTCAAAACTCAAAAGACGAAAGGGGTCACCGACCCAAAGGTTTACTTCCCGTAAAGTGACCTTTACCAAACCGTTGGGGTTTTAGCCCCAAATTCGTAAAATGACCTTTACCAAACCGTTAGGATTTTAGCCCCAAATCTCATCAACTCGCAATACACGAGAACAACAACAAGGTTCGTCTTCCAATATCAAAATCCACAATTAAAGGATTTAACACAAACAACAAAATACTCTAGTGCCATCCTAGCCAAGTAAGCCAAACGAACAACTTACCTCTTACACACTTAGTCGATGCATGCGAGCATGAAAACCGTTCAAAAGCACTCATTTCCAGAAATGCCAATAATCCAAATCACATTGTAAAATGCACTACAATTAACCGCGGACCCACAGCTTCGTGGACCCCTACCGAGACCCCGTCGGATCAAACCCGTAGTGGTTAAAAGCAAGCTCGCGGTTCCACAGCTTCGTGGAGCCCTACTGAGACCCCGTCGGATCTAACCCGTAGTGAGCATACACACACACACGTTACTCATGCAATACTAACATGCTAAGAATGTAAGTTCATTAAGAATACTTACTAGGGATGGCCACTTATCCGACACCATTATCAAACTCTTCAAAACACAATAACAAGATTAAACATGGAATACACGATTCCGTAACTTTAAACAACAGGGGTATCAATAAAGCCTTCAACATTCAAAACAATCAAATCATAATCAATTTCCCAAAACACACCGTTCACAAAACACACACATTTTGAAAGAGAGCCTTTAACGAGGCCAAAACAATTCTTTTGAAAATTCATTTGCAAATAACCGAACAAACACACCACGACGACCACCGATCATCATATCCACAAAACGAGAAGCGTATGAACAAGGTACTTGCCTCGAAACCACAATCGCAGCAAGACGACGGATGAAATACAGTCGAAGGGCCCCGAACTCCCGAACACTATCAAGAACGCAATAGCACCGCAATTACTACGTGAATAACACCACACGAATCGTCAATCACCAACGAGATTCAACATCGGAATCCTCGAACACCTATAAACCTCCGGAAGGAACAATAACACATGGTTACGACGAGAATCAAGGCCAAAACAATGGAAATCCCAACAAACTATCGAAGGGAACTCATTCGGACATTTAATCGGACATTAAATGTTCAAGACCCTTCAAGAACAAAGAAGTCACCCCTCGGGTCGAACGAACCAAGGATACGAGTATCCAATCCGTAAAATATAAAATATAATAAAATTATAATAAATATAAAAAATATAAAAACTTAAAAAAATATAAAATATAAAAAACGAAAAAAAAAAATCAGATTTTTTTTTAAATTTTAAAATAATCTATATCTTGTCTTTAGTTAAAATAGAATCTTGTAGTGGTAAATTTAGATTGTGTTTTTAGTTGTTATTTTCTATTTATAGTATTCTAAGACATTTAATTAAATTGCAATATTTCTCGTCGTACAATTTAGTTTATCGATGGATATTGCTTCCGTAGATCAATTAATAAGTTTATTCATTTGGATTCTGTTACATCCTACAATATTAGTAATAATTATAATCATCATCATTATTATTATTATTAACAATAATAAGAAAATAAAAAATATAAAAAAAATTAAAACAATAAATCCTTTAAAAGATTCAACAAAGAGATTGATATTTTTCACTCATTACTTTGTTCGATTTGAATAGAGAAAAGCTAAATATCAATCTTGTACAAACTAATTTTGAAAACCGAGTGAATTTTGGCAAAAAAGGCATCTGTTGTACATGCCGAAGAAAATTGGATTCTAAGTGCAACCGTTGTGACGTCTCCAACGATCTGGAAGTTCGATCGACTATCATAATTTGGTTTGTATGCAAAGTTAAAAAAATTGAAATATTGGTGAATGCAAGTTTGGCAACGAAATATAAAGGTCGATTAACGAGAAGAAGACTGTCCTTAACTAAAATTGAAGTTCAACAAACAAAACCGATACAAAAAATGGACGAAATCGAAAATCGGAATAATCAAGTTGCAAAAGAGAAAACTTTAATAGAATATTTTTCTCCAGTAACTGCTAATTCTTCTTCTTGCATAGCGTTGCCTACAACTAATGCAACTCATTTTGAACTTAAACCATCAATAATTCAACTTCTTCCATCTTTTCACGGTTTGGGAAGAGAAGATCCGTATATGCATGTCAAGGAATTTCTCGATATTTGTTCTACTTTCCGATTCCAAAATTTCTCTGATGAATCTGTCAAACTTAGACTATTTCCATTTTCTCTCAAAGATAAAGCAAAATTCTGGCTAAATTCTCTTCAAGCAAGAACAATTACTAGTTGGGACCAACTAGTGAATAAATTTCTCGCAAAAAATTTTTCAATGTCCAAAACTGATAGTCTTAGAAGAGAAATATCAGAAATTTTCCAAAAAAAAATGAAGAATTTTATTAGCGTTGGGAAAGATTTAATGATGTAGTCCTTAAGTGTCCCGATCATAGTTTTGAAATATGGCGTTTGGTAAAATATTTTTATGACGGTTTAACTCCAAACAATCGCCAATTAATCCAATCAATGCATGGTGAAAAATTTCTTCACCTTATTGGAGACGAAGCTTGGAATGCACTAGAAAATATGTCAATTAATTCACAACAATGGAATTCACTTGACTCTAGAGCCAAACCGATGCATACGACCCTAAAAAGGTGGAATTTACGAGGTTAAACAAGATGTTGAAATAAAATCAACTATAGATGATTTAGTACGAATAGTGGATGCATTAGTCTTGAAGCAATCCATCACCTCGTCAAACTAAAAAAATGAATTTTGCATTTCATGTGCGGAACCGTTTCATTCATCTCAATCTTGTCTCTCTGTTCCACAAAATCAAGAAATATTTAATGAAGAAGTCAATGTGTTACACTCATATGGAAAATCTTCGGATAGTCCATTTGCCCCAACTTATAATCCAAATTGGAGGAATCATCCCAATTTTTCCTGAAAGCAGAACATGCCTCCAATGAATCAAGGAGGACATCAAATAAACTTGTCAAATCAACAAAATGTCCGTCCTAATCAATATCCTCCAAATACTTATCAGTATCCTTCTACAGTGCCAAAGAAACCATCTTTGGAAGATATGTTGCAACAATTCATGCAATCTACTCAACAAATGTTCCAATCAACTCATCAAGCTGTACAATCAAACTCAAAGGCTATTTCTAAGCTTGAAACACAAATTGGTCAACTTGCAACAACTTTAGCTGAAAGAGAAAAAGGAAAATTTATGAGTTAATCCATCCCTAATCCTAAAGGACAATATGAAGTAAACTCTTCTAATGCAGAAATTCAGTCCATAACTACCCTTAGAAGCGGAAAAGAAATACAAAAGCCTGACTATGATCCGGAAGAAAAATCACATGAACCACAAGTTTCAACATAAAAAGATTCTAAAGAAAAACAAAAGCCTTATGTTCCAAAAGCTCCATTTCCTGAAAGACTTATTCCAAACGATAAAAGTGCGAAATACAAAGATATATTGGAAATATTTAAACAAGTTCGAATAAATATTCCATTCCTTGATGCTATTAAACAGGTGTCTGCTTATTCTAAGTTCTTGAAAGATCTTTGCACTGTAAAAAGAAGAACAAATGTTCCAAGAAAGGCATTTTTAGCTGAACATGTTAGCTCAATAATCCAAAATAAAACTCTTGTTAAGTATAAATATCCTAGTTGTCCTACAATATCTTGTGTCATTGGAGATCACATCATTAAACGAGCTTTGCTTGATTTAGGAGCCAACGTGAATTTATTGTGTAAGATCCGTGTACTTTATTAATAATGTATTTTATTAATGATCGTATTATGTTGAGAGTTGGTTTGGGAAAGTTCCACATCACACTGCTTGGTGCCTGGAATCGTATGTATATTGGAGTTGGAACTGGTGTGTTTGTTGTTAGTAATGGGCGAGTCATGTGCTTGACAGGATGTGTTCGTTTTGACCAACTTCATAGTGGTGATATTGAGAAATAGCAGTTAGCGCATGCTAAATTGTGTTGCTAGCGCGCGCTAATTATGTATTGGTAGCGCACGTTAGTTGGCCATGGTAGCGCATGCCATTATGTTCGGTCCGTGCATGCAGAGGGTTCTGGAATCTGGACAAACTAACAGGTAGCGCAAGCTAGCCCTTACGGGTAGCGCATGTAACACCCCCAGAATACGACCGGGAATGTCACACGCCGTAGACCCTTATCACAAGGATCTACCAGGCTAAGCTCCAAAAGACTACTCAATGATTGACCGACCTGGGTCAAAATTAAATGCAAAGCAGACCGACAAGGTCATTAACCAATTCAGAAAATAACGACATTCACATTACAATGACAATAATAAACTTGAACACTAAAAAGAATGACAACTCAATTTAATAAATGAAAACTACACCCATGCAAGGGTGAATACTCGACAGCGGAGAAAATACCGACGAGAATGAGACAAAAGAAAAGACTCGACTGGTGTGATTAGTATCATTGTCCTCCATCTCCTTCCAAGCGATCATGTGGCTGCTCCCGAGCCGCCAAAACACAGCGCATAACAGGCACCCACCCCGAAAACTCGGGGTTAGCAACCGGAATCTTGCTAGTGCAAGTACATAATATACAAGATATACGAATAATAACAACACAAATCTCAACGATCGTGAAGCCTTAACACAAACCACACATTCCCATAGTCCACACAGAATAGCATCACATACCCAAAGTGAAAGATAATCACATAGTCATATTCTCTGTATGGAACATAACACCAATGAAACTTTAAACGAGCCCAAGGAGTCAGAAAAATCCCTTTTTAATAAAAAGGAAAAGTATATTTATAAGAAAGTTTGAAAACATTATTATTATTTCGGACCATCATGGGGTTTTGGAAAATCAAATGGGAATACTTTTAGAAAATACTTCAAAAATTCTCGGATCCTCGACCCAACATGTGTAAAACAATTTGCAAGAAAACCATTACAATGTTATTCGGGTCCTCGACCCTATGCACAGAATAATCATCACAGTACAATCAAAGGCACGACCTCTTATTCGACAATTCCTGCTCAAGACCCTTGATTAATTAACCCTCGGAGATTTCGTCAAACATCCTTGGTTAATTAACCCCGATACCAACGTCTTAAAAACAATTTGAAACAAGCTTTCAAAAACACGAATCACAGTCTATATCGAGACCAGTATTTTAAAAGAGTTGAAAGAACTTTGAAATACGAGGATTGTTAGATAGCAGGGTCTTAGCTATCACTCGAATATCCGTTACCAATAAGCACTGCCAGGCGCCTCCCTTACACACTGTGCCGGCGTTCACTCCACTATGTTGGCCGCCCCTTGAACATGTCACCGCGCCGCGATCACTCTGTGAGCCGCCCCTTGCACGCGCATTAGGTAACACCGGTGTTCACCAAACATATGGAGCCGCACATTGCAGCGTACACCAGGCCGGAGTACACACCCCGCCCTCATAGGTTCCCGGATACGACGTCTCTCACAACAAGTATTCACATTATTACAAACATCAAGTACACAATCAATCAATTCAACAATTATCAAATCAATACACCAATTCACACCATTTATCCGACAGTCCATAACCACACAATAAATAATAACACGTACATTATCAATCAAGATCCAACACAATAAGCCTTCGGCACAACCAACCAACGCTACACATATATCCTTGTATTGCGACTCAACCGAATATATATATATATAGATATATAGATATATATATGTATATATACATATAAACTTACTATATTATATGAATAACTATAGTTCATCCATCAATCCAAGTTGAGTACGCCAACTAGTGTTAGCATTCACCACTCGTCGTTCACCGACATAGGTATATATATCAATATACGTATATACATACATATATTTAACATATAAATATATATAAATCTATATATATATATACACACATATATATATATATACACACACATATATATATATATATACATATCCGTATAAATTCATACACTTCGACAACGATGATTTCACGCAGTTACAATTCGTATATCAAGGTACTTGCCTTGGTAATCTCTCGCGGATACTCCGAAAGTACGGTCGGTTGGCAAAATCCGGAACTCCAACGAAAACAACGATCGGAAGGGCTCAACACCAGATTTTTGTAGGGAAATCGTACCTAGTATCCTATCATCGAATAAACAATCAATCATACGAGGAAAAACATCACAAAACGACCAAATTCCTCTCTGCGGCATTTCCCCGGACACTTTGAAGGCGTCAAACGGAAGTTCATATAATCGACGAATCGGAAATGGTAAAACCGTGGAAAGATGATGAAAATGATAGAATACAACTTAATCTACAATTATCCATCAGTAATTTAAGTTCATAAGGCTCAAACGGACGAAATCTACCAAGATCCCCAAATTTCTCAAAGTTTGGATTTTAGGAAAAACTAACCTTGATTTGGTCGATTGAAGGATGTTATGGATTGATCGATCAATGATATGGACTCAGGATCTTCGTGGTTTTGTTGTTCAACAACATGCCTTATCGCTCTCATAACCTCTGGCCGCGGAAGGAAGAGAATGAAATGAAAAAATGTGTTGAAACAGGGCTGCTCGGTCAAATATATACTGGCAACTGACTAGCGTGCGCTAGGTTGTCCGGGTAGCGTGCGCTATCGGCTGGCCACAGTCGAGAATCTTGGCGGGTCCGATAGCGTCGCAAGTCATCAGCGGCGGCGTGCGCAATCGGCCCGTCCAGACCTCTTGGACTAATCTGTCCGGCCAGTAGCGTCGCCCGGCCGGCCGATAGCGTGCGTTAACTGCCGAGTTAGCGCCTTGAGGCTGTCCATTTGAAGCGTGCGCTACTGGCTCCGGCGAAGTCCGACCCTACCGCCTAGGCTGCCGGGCGATTAGCGTGCGTTACCTCCCGGCGATGGCGCGCGCTACTCTGCGGTTTAGCGCGCAGTGTCCGGCCGTAGCGTCACGCTAGGCGGTCCTACAGAATCGTCCGTGATGCCCAAAGATCCGTGCAGTTCCTCCCGCAACCGTCCGGCGGCGCCCATTGTCGTGGCTCGACGACTCGATTCCTAAAAACACGGAGCGAACACGACGAAACGGCTCGCGGACAACAACACCGATCCGAAATGAAATTAACATACAACAAATCACCACCTATGGCCATAAACACAAAATCGATTGTTGAGAAAAATAATACCGACGCTCGGAAACAGAAATTTCCGGTCTAAGAAAAAGAAAAATTCGAATAAATCAAAATAAAAATCTCGGATATTACATTTTACCCCCTTAAAATAAGTTTCGTCCGAAACTTAAAATAGAGAGCGGCGGAACAATCAAGGAAATAACTACTTGCTCAGCCCCAAATCATCACGAGCAAAGCGCGAGTGCAAGGTTCAGAATACGATGAACCGACCTAGCAAGTACAAGGCGGTTTAAAATGGTCGAAAGGTGCGCAGATGAATTACCAACAACGAAAGTCGTCCCATACCGAAAATACTAAGAAGAGTACGGGTAATACATTCCCCATACTAAGAGGACATTATGATCCCGAAACTTAGAACAACAAGAGTTGGAAACGTAAAGCAATGAAACGAAATACGATCAAGTCACGATTGTTTGAAACAAAGAACGATTAAGACATAGTACAAAATCTTCATTCTCCCATGCTAGGATCTTGAAGGAAACATAGGATTTGGGACACTTCCGGTCCCTAGTTCTGCTCTCTCTTAGGCGGCATTCTTTGCCAATTCGAGCTGTCTCACAATGTTTCTCCCGATGACCTTCACACCCACACCGGTAACAAGTCAAGAGTGGAAAGGGACAATTTGCACGATCATGTCCTGGCGATTGCGGTTGAAGCACCTTCTCTTCTTACCGAGAATCACCGATGTTGGCTTGGGATCCCAGCGCTCACTCCCGACCGCAAAGACGACGCGTCCGAACGACGCGGGGTTTGGGAGCCTTAGACTCTTCATCGCCCAAAAATTTCCCAGATGTCCTCGGTCTCTTCGTTTCGCTCGTGGGCTCGACCATTAAGGACATTTCATAGGATATCGTTTGATCTTGATACTCCTTCACTGTAGCAAGAATAGTTGTCGTACGAACCACCTTGTCGCTTCCACTTCCGTCATCACACTTACGTCCGCCAAGGCCCGACATACTAATACAGATAGTACCGTTCAGCGTTATCAATAATCAGTTGCACAGTATACCACAATTATCAACATAAGGTTTAGTTAACATCTATAGAATAACGTAAAGCGTTAAGTTTTATGAAGTCAATTTCGAGTCCTCCAACGATGACGATCATTATATGTATGCACTTAATGAAAATAAATTTTTGGAAAAGAGGGCTAGTCACGTTGCGCCCAAGACTCATAAATACTGTCTTTTATTTCGGAAGAGGAAGTTTATATAACGACTCTAAAAATTATTTTCGAGTAATGTAAAAAAAATTCAAAATTGAATTGTAACTAATTTGAAATACTTCAAAAGTGTTAGATTCCCAAATACCACAATTTTGAAAATCTTTCCTCTTCTACCAAAATGTTTATTCGAAAGGATTTTCCACCGAGATACGTGACCATTTAACATGACAACATTAAATCATGGTTTTTCACAATGTTAGAAAATTTCAAAGCACCACTTTAAAATATTCGTGATACTACTGTGTCGTGGGCCGTCAGGAACCCACTGTGCTAAAAATCATTTTTAAAAAAATGTTCAAATTGCCAAAAAAGCCGATGTTGGTAATATTCTCGAATACTCACTAAGTCATTTATAAAAATATCAAATACCGTCATAAGAATACTATCAAAACGTGAAAGACCAAAATATCAAAAATCGGTTGGCAAGATACCAAAAGCCATCTTAAAATACTCATGCGGCGGATAAAATTAACATTCATAAGTTTATTCTAATAAGTGTAGAAACAGATAAATATGCTCGACTTCCGAAACATATTACATAACCATTTTTGCTCGGACCGCATACGCATGTTATATCCTAAAACAATAATATCACCAACAAGTTCCAATCCTTAGTTCACATTAAACACGTTAGCACAATATAATCAAATACGTATATAAGGGGACTTACGATCGGGAGGCTTACCATCACAGATTGCCGGAAGATGATGTCGGAACCACGATACTAATCACAACTCTGATGCGCGCGACTTACACAAGACATGGACTTGACCCAACGGCCTAGGTTTTTCGCAAACCTAAGCTCGATACCATAAATGTAACACCCCGCATACGACCGAATGTCACACGCCGTAGACCCTTATCACAAGGATCTACCAGGCTAAGCTCCAAAAGACTACTCAATGATTGACCGACCGGGGTCAAAATTAAATGCAAAGCATCGACAAGGTCATTAACCAATTCAGAAAATAACGACATTCACATTACAATGACAATAATAAACTTGAACACTAAAAAGAATGACAACTCAATTTAATAAATGAAAACTACACCCATGCAAGGGTGAATACTCGAACGACAGAGAAAATACAGACCAGAATGAGACAAAAGAAAAGACTCTGACTCTGGTGTGATTATTATCATTGTCCTCCATCTCCTTCCAATCCAATGCTGTGACTGCTCCTGAGCCGCCAAAACCTGAGCGCATAACAGGCACCCACCCCCCGAAAACTCAGGGGTTAGCAAACTGGAATCTTGCTAGTGCAAGTACATAATATACAAGATATACGAATAATAACAACACAAATCTCAACAGTCGTGAAGCCTTAACACAAACCACACATTCCCATAGTCCACACAGAATAGCATCACATACCCAAAGTGAAAGATAATCACATAGTCATATTCTCTGTATGGAACATAACACCAATGAAACTTTAAACGAGCCCAAGGAGTCAGAAAAATCCCTTTTTATAAAAAAGGAAAAGTATTTTGATAAGAAAGTTTGAAAACATTATTATTGACTCAGACCATCATGGGGTTTTGGAAAATCAAATGGGAATACTTTTAGAAAATACTTCAAAAATTCTCGGATCCTCGACCCAACATGTGTAAAACAATTTGCAAGAAAACCATTACAACGTTATTCGGGTCCTCGACCCAATGCACAGAATAATCATCACAAGATAATCAAAGGCACACCTCTCATTCGACAATTCTGCTCAAGACCCTTGATTAATTAACCCTCGGAGATTTCACAAACATCCTTGGTTAATTAACCCGATACCAACGTCTTAAAAACAATTTGAAACAAGCTTTCAAAAACACGAATCACATCTATATCGAGACCAAGTATTTTAAAAGAGTTGAAAGAACTTTGAAATACGAGGATTGTTGATAACGGGGTCTTAGCTATCACTCGAATATCCGTTACCAATAAGCCCGCCAGGCGCCTCCCTTACACACTGTGCATCGGCGTTCACTCCACTATGTTGGCCGCCCTTGAACATGTCACCGCGCCGCGATCACTCTGACAGAGCCGCCTTGCACGCGCATTAGGTAACACCGGTGTTCACCAAACATATGGAGCCGCACATTGCAGCGTACACCAGGCCGGAGTACACACCCCGCCCTCAGAGGTTCCCGGATACGACGTCTCTCACAACAAGTATTCACATTATTACAAACATCAAGTACACAATCAATCAATTCAACAATTATCAAATCAATACACCAATTCACACCATTTATCCGACAGTCCATAACCACACAATAAACAATAACACGTACATTATCAATCAAGATCCAACACAATAAGCCTTCGGCACAACCAACCAACGCTACACATATATCCTTGTATTGCGACTCAACCGAATATATATATATAGATATATAGATATATATGTATATATACATATAAACTTACTATATTATATGAATAACTATAGTTCATCCATCAATCCAAGTTGAGTACGCCAACTAGTGTTAGCATTCACCACTCGTCGTTCACCGACATAGGCATATATATCAATATACGTATATACATACATATATTTAACATATAAATATATATAAATCTATATATATATACACACATATATATATATATATACACACACATATATATATATATATATACATATCCGTATAAATTCATACACTTCGACAACGATGATTTCACGCAGTTACAATTCGTATATCAAGGTACTTGCCTTGGTAATCTCTCGCGGATACTCAGAAATGCGGTCGGTTGGCAAAATCCGAACTCCAACGAAAACAACGATCGGAAGGGCTCAACACGATTTTTGTAGGAAATCGTCCTAGTATCCTATCATCGAATAAACAATCAATCATACGAGGAAAAACATCACAAAGCGACCAAATTCCTCTCTGCGGCATTTCCCGGACACTTTGAAGGCGTCAAACGGAAGTTCATATAATCGATTTAATCGGAAATGGTAAAACCGTGGAAAGATGATGAAAATGATAGAATACAACTTAATCTACAATTATCCATGATAATTTAAGTTCATAAGGCTCAAACGGACGAAATCTACCAAGATCCCCAAATTTCTCAAAGTTTGGATTTTAGGAAAAACTAACCTTGATTCGGTCGATTGAAGGATGTTATGGATTGATCGATCAATGATATGGACTCAGGATCTTCGTGGTTTTGTTGTTCAACAACATGCCTTATCGCTCTCATAACCTCTGGCCGCGGAAGGAAGAGAATGAAATGAAAAAATGTGTTGAAACAGGGCTGCTCGGTCAAATATATATCTTGGCCCGACTAGCGTGCGCTAGGTTGTCCGGGTAGCGTGCGCTATCGGCCGGCCACAGTCTGAGAATCTTGGCGGGAGTCCGATAGCGTGCGCAAGTCATCGGCGGCGGCGTGCGCAATCGGCCGTCCGGGACCTCTTGGACTAATCTGTCCGGCAGTAGCGTCGGCCCGAGCCGGTAGCGTGCGTTAACTGCCGAGTTAGCGCGCGTTGTCCGGTTGTAGCATGCGCTACTGGAGTGGCGAAGTCAGACCCTGCGCCTAGGCGCCGGGGCGATTAGCGTGCGTTACCTCCGGCGATGGCGCGCTACTCCTGCAGCTTTAGCGCGCTGTCCCGGCCGTAGCGCACGCTAGGCGGTCCTGCCCAAGCTGTCCGTGATGCCCGGCATCCGTGCAGTTCCTCCATAGCCGTCCGGCGGCGCCGGCATTGTCGTGGCTGACGACTCGATTCCTAAAAGCGCACGGAGGCGAACACGGCCAAACGGCTCGCGGACAACAACACCGATCCGAAATGAAATTAACATACAACAAATCACCACCTATGGCCATAAACACAAAATCGATTGTTGAGAAAAATAATACCGACGCTCGGAAACCGAGAAATTTCCGGTCTAAGAAAAAGAAAAATTCGAATAAATCAAAATAAAAATCTCGGATATTACAGCGCATGCTAACGTGGCTAGTACAGAAAGTTCTGCACCGCCCTTCAAAGGCAGTGGACTGCCTTTTTAGTCCGATAGCGCACGCTACCCTTCGCCCGTAGCGCGCACTAATCGCGCCCAGTATAAATAGGACAGCATAGTCCAGTTTCGTCATTTTCTTCCCTATTCCTTCCTCCTCCTGTGGCTGGGCGATTCGGACGAAAGGAGATGCAGAGTTTGGCCAGACGTCACTACCAACAACATTTTAGAGTTCCTGGAGCAAAGTTAACAAGATCTTAACAGATTTTATCATTCGAATCAAGGTAAATCATTCGAAACCCAACCTCTTCATATCTTAGGGTTTTCTTGAGGTTTTATGCTCTAAAGCCCAGATGTAGTCGTGGTGGTGCTAGATTATGATGTTATAATTATAATCCTGTGCTTTTCGTTGAAGTTCATGGATTAAGTTTTGAATTTTCTCCCGTAGTTGTATATGATCCAGGCTGACCCTATAATGTCCGTTTGATTGCCCCTAATTAGGGTAAACCTTTCCGTTTCTTACTGTGTTTGATATACTGCTGTGTTATGCTAGGACCTAATCATTGAGGAAAGTTCGAGCAGCAGGTCCTTTTGTTCACCGTTCCCTATACCATTGTAATTGAGGCAAGTATTTTGATTGTGTTTGATGTACTTCGTGTGAATGTCTCATTTCTATTGATGGTCATTGTCTTTTATGTTGGTTTAAGCATGGTAGGTTCTCCCAAAAAGAATCTACGGCGCTGTAATATCTCTGTAAATCACGGGGGTGTTACAGAATTTGGTTCGGAGCTTAGGTTTATGGATACCTAGGCTTTTGGTGTTTTGGGTCTGTTAAAGTTGAGTTGGTCATTTGTTTATGATATCACTGGGTTGCTGCCATCTCGTGCGATCTGCCCTGTAACTTTATCGGAACTCAAATTCCTTTTGCCCAGATTGTCTTGGTCTCTTTTGAACATGCTTGGATTCTGAGTTCCCCTTGTGAATTGTGTTCCATTGAGGTTGTGTCTATTGTTTTCCTCCTTATACGTTTAAGGAATTGGTGCATATTGATGTAGGGAGAAGGTAAGTCTTTCGATTGTAAGCTCCCTCCTATCTGTGTGATGGTTGTGTTGTGTTAACTCGATTAGCTCTGGGTTGAAGGGCTGGAAATTTGTTGATGGTATTAGGATTGTTGGGATGTGCATGAGTATACTATACGGTCCGTGTGAAAATAGTTATGTAACGTATATTGGAAAACCAAAAATGTTATTGATTCCTACATTCCATGAGATTTTTAAGTATCAATCTTATCCGCTACATGAGTATTTTGGAATGGCTTTTGGTATTTTGCAAACTGGGTTTTATTTTATAAAACTGATTCCCTAAAGCGAGTTTTGGAATTTTGGCCTTGAACGTTTTGATGATATTTTTTTTATGACGGTATTTGGTGTCTTACAAATGACTTTGCGAGTATTTGAAAAATATTACCGTCATCAGCCTTTTGGGTGTTTCTGAACGTTTTTGAAAATGGTTTTCAACTTGGTGGGTTCCGGTGCGGGTCCCACGGCGTTATAACATCCCGGATGGTTTTGGGGGTGTTACAGATTGTGGTGAAACATCTATAGTGGCTTTTGAAACTCTTTCAAATGATGGAAAATCTTTTCTTTTCAATCCGGTACTGATGAATCGATTGAAGTCAAATGCCGTTGTTGGTCATGTCCTATGAGTTGTATATCCATAATTCCGACCTTTTCAACTCGATTGATAATTCTAAATATTTTGAGAAACTGTAAACAATTAATGTTTGATCCAATGTCTGTAAACTCTTGGTGAACAAAGCAAGTGATCAAATGACGTTCCGTATGCCAGGTGATGGCAAGTGATGCTTTCCTAATACGTCCGAATTATTGATGCTCCCGACCATTGTGGCTTGATTCTCTTTATCTTCTTGCTTTCCGCCTCTAACTTGGTAATTATATGTTTCGAGGACAAAACTCCCTTTGAGGGAGAGAAGAGTATAATGATCAGGATTCTTGCACTTGTCTTGCACTTGCACAATTTGAGGCCTTGAACCCTCATGCTTGACTCTGTTGCCGTACTGCAGAATTTGCAAAATCGGTGGTGCTATGATGATTGGTTTGATGTCAGAGCTTATCACAATTATGGTTCCCGTCATGTACCGGTTTCAAGATCTCGTTGTATAACCCCACCGTCGTGAGTAGGGGATTATATTTCCTTTGTAGATCATGATTCTACCTGGGCAAACCCTATTTATTGTGTTCTGCTTCATTTCGATTTCAACTTGTGCCGTTAACTAAATCGCGTCACTACCGAGAAATCCTTGTGATGTTAGTAGCCATTCCGCATTCGTTAGAATGCTTAGAGATTTGGTTATACGACCTTATGAATTTGCTTGTTACATTATTCCCTTATTTCCGTTGTTCTAGATTTCGGGGACAAACTTCTTTTATTTAAAATGGATCGTGACACCCGAGTTCTTGACTTCTTTTTCCACCCTAACTCGCTTATGTTTGATGATACCTTCTGAATTTGTCTGTTCTTTGTTTTTGTAGTTTAAACAAGTTGTGACATTGTTTCAGATGAATCCGTTCACAGTTGTGACTTTCCTCAAGATTGGTTCAAACCTCGTGAGTCCTACGTAAAGTGAACGTCTTGTAATTCTTACAATCACATTTAATGACTTAGGTTGAAGCATAAACTTCGGGGTCATTTGATTATTGTCGTCCAGTTGTTGTAGTTCAATACATGCTGTTCGGCCGTTGTGATTCAATTGCTGTTGCTCGATCTTGCATCGTGATTATCGAGCATCTCGTTTATTTAAGGTTCAGGTATCTGTTCCAATATGTGAATTTCCAAACCTTTGAGGTTGTCGTAATTGTATATTTGTTCGACGTTGAGCCCGCATTTTGATTGTTGTACTATTCGGATTATCAACCATAGTGGTTAATGATCATTGCACTTCGTAAACATTCTTGCGTATTGACTCGGACCGCAGCGGTTTTGTATGACATGGAGTTTTGTTTCTGCTATTGGCAGCAGATAACGTGTGTTATCTAAAGTGCCTTGCATTGATTGTTTCATGATCTAAGTTTTGGAACGAAACTTATTTCAAAAGAAGCGGGATGTAATAATTTTTATTTTCCCATTAATTCCTTTTCTTTTTTATATATTTTTGTTTCTTTCGGTTCGCTAGTCTCGACGATCGACATCTGAGAGATGGTCATCATGCCTTGACATCAAGTGGGAATACCAAGAGTGTAAAACCCCCTGTTGTGCGGCGATTAAAATGCCTTTATAGGCGATCGTCATCACGATCAGAGAAACCAACCATGGAAGACATACTCTGGACAAACTCCTAGAGTTCGGCATAATACGGCGACCGTCTTTTGGTACCCAGCGATCGTCTACTAATATCTGACGATCGTCTTTAATGAGCGAACCAGAGGCGATCATCTCGTGCCACGTATGGATCCAGCATCCGTCAAAGTCGTCGAAGACCGAATCTTGGGCAGTGGCCCACGTGCGGATCTTCAAAGGATACCGACAGATAGGATCTTTGACCCCAGCCTGTCACCTGCCACACCTACCGACAAAGCCGCCGAAAGGTATAAAGTGGGTCCTCCCCAGACAGCTGCCCAGGACGCGTGTTGGCCTCCCATTGGTTCGCACAGCTGGCGCCAGCAGCAGCCCCGAACTTTAAGGGAACAGCCCCACGTGACGGGACGATCGGCCACCTTATTATAATATAAAAAACGGCGGTCGCCCGCGATCGCCTGAGGGCCCCCAACTACCTTGTCCCCTATAAATAGAGAGCTCACGGCAGCAGCAAAGGGGACGCAAAATTACTACGAATTCAGTGCAAAATACATACCAAAGAGAGAATAAAAGGCTCTTTTGGCAACCACTAATACATTCATAGTGATATTCATACACATTCATCATATATCCCAAACAAAAACTCACAGATATATCTATCTGGTTCTTCCGGCAATCTACGCGCTCTAAATCCTAGATAACTAGAAGTCTTTACACTCCTTGTAGTAGATTCTAACATTAATATTTGTACTCGACAGTATATTTATTAATAACATCTCGCGAGAGCATTCAAGCCCGGGATTAACAACCCCGGCAAATCTTGTGTTATCTTTTTTCTCACGGAAGTGTTCTCGCATTTGTTTGTTACTCGATCATTCCAGCAATACTATCTCCGGATAATATTTTGGGTAACAACAATTGGCGCTAGAAGGAGGGGATCTAAACCATCACTTTTATCCCTACCGTCTCGAAGAACACTCACTGTTCTCCGGACATATACTTGAAGAAACACTCACTGTTCTTCAATAGAAAAACCTTCAGAAAATGACATCGGCAACGACCTCCAAGAGACCAACCCTGAGATCTACCGGAAATCTCGTTCCGGCCCGGACCGAATCCCAGCCCACGGTGGAAGGCGACCGTGGCGACGCTAGGCTCTCACTCCCGCCCCCGAGGGACGACTCTAGCCTCTCACTCAATCGGTTCCAGACCACGGAACAGATTGAGGAGGCTATAGCCATCCTCAGGGAGCGACATAGGGCCAATGATTCGCACACCATCACTCCGTCAACCATCCGCCGGGCAAGCAAACGGAAGCTCAAGGGGATCTATGGCGAGAAATCGACAGAGATCCCCGGGCCACAGGAGAAGGCTCTCGTAAGGCGGGACGATTCCGTATTCAGCCGCCTGGGGAGCGATCCCTCATGGCGACCCGGGCACTCAGGCCCCAGCCGGGAGACATCGGTATCCGAATCCTTTACCAGGAGTTCAGCCTATCCGACTCCCAAGAGGCAGGCCAGTCAACGAGCCCCTGCTCGCCCGAGGAAAGAACCCACTGGCAGGGAACTCGTCATTCACCACGGGGCTAGGGGATCGGTACACGATCGCCTTGGTTCGCGCTCTGAGAGCCAATCGGCGAGCAGTCAGGCAACGGCGATAGCCGCCATACAACGCCAGCTCGACGAGGTGAAGGCGCTCCTAGGAACTGGGGCAGGCTCCGGGAGATCAATCACTGGATCAAGCGAACCACTCGCGACTCAGATCGAGCTCACCCCAGTCCAACCAACGATCAATCCTCCACAGACACCTCTATATGAGGGAAGATCAAATCCGGAAACCCACTTGAGCAAATTCCGGATCTACATGACAGGATGTGGAGCATCAGATGCGACGAAATGTCGAATGTTCCCGCTAACTCTGGGCGACCTCGCCCACAGGTGGTACGTCTCACTACCACCTCGCTCAATCAACTGCTTTGAGAAGCTGGCGAAAGACTTCACGACGTACTTCGCCGCCAAAGTCGCTCGCCCTGAAGGCCCCCATCGCATGATGAAAATCAAGCAGGGGAAGGACGAGTCAGACGAAGATTACATCGATCGGGTAGACGAAATAGTCCTCACCGGCGAGCCCATCAGCGACGAGCTCGCTCTCAACTCAGTTATGAGCGGATTCCACGGACGTTCGCCCATGTTCAGACACCTCACAAAAGATATCCCCCCGACCTACTCGATCTTCCGCGGCAAAGCCGCCGGTTTCCTGGCCAGACAGAGGATGCTCTCACTCCGCTTAGAAGAGGTACCATCCGAAGAAGGAAAAGCACCTTCCCATGTCCAGTAGAAGGCGGTCGCCAAGCCCAGAAAGGCGATCGCCAAGCCGCCTGGCAAGTTCAAAGCCTTCGAGGATGTAGAGGTCCACCTTCTCCACAACCTCAACTTATCTCCGGCCCACATCTTCAACGCGATCAAGGGTCACGAGTGGCTTTCCAAACCAAAGCCGATAAGGGACCATGGTCACCTAGACCGTAGCAAATTCTGTGCCTATCATAAGAGTCCCGGCCACAACACTAGCCAATGCCACGACCTCCTTAGACAGCTTTGGCGACTGTTTGAGGAAGGCAAACTGGACAACTTGGTCACCAAGCCAGAGCCAAGGACGGAAAGGACCGGAGGGCGCGAGCGCCGACAACACGAGAGAACTCCTCCCAATCCGGTCGCCAGGATCGAGCATGAGCCGGAGTACTCTGATGAATCGGTCCCACCGATCAACTCTGGCGGTCGGATCAACATGCTTCAAGCAGGAGGTGGAAACCTCGGGGGTCTTTCCCCGGTTTCCACCATGTCGAACAAGAAGCGAAAGGCCGAGCTGAGGGCATTCGCCGGGGTCCACGTCGTGGTACCTCCGGAGCCAACCATCTCTAAAGACGCACTCATCACCTTCTCCAACAAAGACAGGGAGGGAGTGCAATGCCCCAAAGAGGATGCACTGGTGATCTCCGCCTGTATCCTTGGGAAGACGGTCGATCGCGTGCTGGTCGACAACGGGAGTTTCTGCAATATCATATTCAAATCCGCCCTAGACCAACTCGGCAACTTGATCAAATTCATCAAGCCTTTCGACACCGTGCTCCAAGGGTTCGGCGACAACACAGTCCAAGCCTACGGGAGGATCAATCTCTCAAAACATTTAAGGTACTTGCCCCGATTCGAAGACAATAATAATACTCCCACGAATAACAAAAGGTTCGAAGGTCGCTCCCTTCGATCAATCACGTTGCTAAGCTCAAACCTTAAGAAAAGAAATAATATAGAATTCATCTCACGTCGTACGAATGTCTAACAATCCAAATTACGGTCGAAAGTTCATAAAACGTAATCTGCCTGACTTGGTTAACGTACGTTACGTACCTTTGGTAGCGTACGTTATGTCTACTAGTTACGCTAAGCATGCATGGCAGTTTCTCACTGGGAAGACGACTGTTCTAACTGTGATGAAGCTTACGAAATCCTCAGTGATTAACGTACGTTATCTCCATACATATCATGTTCATACGATTATGAATGATCTTACGGATTCACACATCTTTGAATTTAAGGAAATGAATATCATCACGACACTTATATTCAATCTCGATTATCATTCTCATGTGAACTTCGGTGATCTCAGGCTGATGCATTAGATTTCATTATCATCATTACATTCAGACTACATCTAAAGAACTAATAAATCCAACTTATAAGAAAGGATACAACCTTCGATGATTCATTCTTAAGTCCATTTAACAAAAGTGATATCAACTCCAAGTCTACGATTAATATGGAAACGTTATTCAATACGGATAATCAATCTCAGAATATTATTCTCATCATTGACGTAATAGGATTCCAACTATGATGTTTCAACAACGATATCTTAAGCATAATCATTCCAACTTCTAAACATGATGTTGTTTGAATAATTCATCAATGGAACTCAATATCTTGATAGCATACTCATGATATCCTTAAGAACACGAATTCAACGTTGTAGATAGTATTAACATACCTTAAGATGAAGAAAACACTGAGACAATAGGTAGACTTCAACTCCGATTACTTGTGTGACAATCCAAGATGAGTCTCTACTTCAAGGATCAAGTATGAGTAATCTCCAATCTCAATGATCAAGTTGAGATGGTTTAAATGTGTTTAAGAAGGAGGGGAGGCTCTCTGGACTTTCAAGAAATGAAGGACAAGTGAAGAAAACGTAAACAAAATAAAATGGGGTGATGTCCCTTTTATAATGTTTATGTACGTTAGCTGTTTAGCGCACGCTACCACAATGTCCTTAGCGCATGCTAACGAGCGTTGACTCCAAAACTGTCCAAGTTCATCCGCGTGAATCTTATCCGGACCCATGTCCGGCTGGCACATGTGACAACTGCCTAGCTCAATTATTGGCTGGTTAACGCACGCTACGCTACATTCGTAGCGTACGCTAACTCCTACAGATAACGTATGTTAAGCTATCCTTGTTAACGTACTTTATCACGTATTTGCATGGGAAAAATTACATGTTGCCATACTCATGTACAAGGATATAAATATGAGAAATATCATAGTTCAATTATCGATATCACAATTCCGAATAATACAGGGTTCAAATACAGATGAAATACTCAATAATAAATCCGGATATTACACTCTCCTACTAAAAAGGAGTTTCTGTAACACCCCCAGAATCTAACTGGGAATATTACACGCCGCAGACCCTCTCCATGAGGATCCGCCAGGCTAAACATCGAAACAACACATCACATTACATATTGACGTAACAAAATAATGAACCAACAGACTATTTTGGTCTTTCATCGTTATCATACAACTCTAATATACATAACTCTATCTGGACTCATACCCATGCAAGGGTAAAATACGCTCACAACAGAAATACGACAGCGGAAAAGACCAAACAACGAACTCCGACTGACTGCACCCAAAATTGGACTTCATGTGATTAGTATCATTCGTCTTCCATCATCTTTCTTACCGATCATGTGTTTTGCTCCCAAAACCTGCATGTACCTGGACGCAGAACAGACATCCACCCCCTGAATACTCGGGGGTTAGCAAAACTCCACTGTTTTGCTAGTACAAGTATAAAGTACAAATTCGAGCCATACACAATACATTCCGAGAATACAACGAAAGACTTCCCGAGATATAACATTAATTAAAATAGTTCAAGTCTTGAAAGTAGAAACGAAACAAGTAAGCACTTTGAAAACAATTCCAAATCTCGGGAGTTTGAAAACATTAGAAATTGAAAAGTTCTTAATTCCTCAAAAGTCACTTAGGGTCACAGCCCCAAAGTTCATTTTCCAAAATACAAACCCGTTAACAAACCACGGGGTCCACGACCCAACCATTCCGGTCACAAAACGTAGGGTCCATGACCCGATCATCCACGTCAATTCACTTACAAGGAAACATTACACATAATACATTATCTCATGCCATTCTAGCCAAACACCAAGACTTGATATAAAATGCATCTTGACTCCGAGCATAAAGCATTGTGATACTCTGGACATATCACAATTAATCATCAAAACATCAACATCAATATCACAGAAACCACACTTGGTAACCCGTGGTCGTACCCATTAGTATCGGCCCCCAGAGGCCCCGTCGGACCGTCCCAAGGTGGTAGAACAACACACGCACCCAAGTCCACTTCCGTGGCCGTACCCATTAGTATCGGCCCCCAGAAGCCACACATGCCATCCCCGGGTGGAAGAACAACTCACAGATTACAAAACCACAACTCTCAAATGTCCAATACACAAAATATATAAAGTCGAGGTATCTTGCTAGAATGGCCATATTATCCAACACGTACTCGTGACCCAGAGCTATAACAATTCACAAGGAAGCACAAGATCTCAACAGAACCGAATGACACGACCAATATCACACAAACTCACATATTCATCCATAACCACGTACATATTTTGACAAAAGAGTTAAACTTTACATTTACCGACGACATAATCATACATAATGACATCACACGAAAGTAAGGTGATCATATACTCAGCAATAGCACACATATTAAATTAAGCATATTAATTCCCGAGACACACGGGTCACCTTTACGAAAACCATGATGGTAAATATACCGATTCTTTTGAAAAATGGTTATAAATATTTATTTAGCACATATCGACGATTAGAAACCATTATATCCACAAAACACATAATGTATGTTAGGAGTATGCCCTCGAATGCCACTCAGAGGATGTTGAGTGAGGGCATTGTACTAGTTATTATGTAAATCATCAATATAAGGCAATGAATGTTTCTTTATTTACTGGTAGTTACTGGCATTCCCAACTCGTAAATATACATATAGAAACTAGTCGCTGTATTTGAGAGCAAAACGTTCCACTCCTTATTTGATAAGGGGGTCGGCACTGGAAATGGTTTATAGCTCAAATACTTAATCGTTCGCAAGTTGATGAAACTTGATTGGGCGTTAAGTTTATGTGAAGACTTGTATGACGTGTTCTTTGACAAGGAGAGTGCCTGTCGAACACTAATGGTTAGTGGGAGCACACGTTATAGGTATGCTAATTAGATTAGTATACTCGAACCGACTCACCCTCGATTCGTCACACGGATTTCACTCCGGGACAGTCAATGATGGAATCGAAAGGTTATGATAGGTATTAGTGAACCTTCGACTTGAGGATTTAGTAGGGATGTGCTTGTGACGTCAAGATTTTCATTAGAGTAGTTCGACCCTATAAACCGGAAGGCGGGGGTCAACCTCGACGTGCATCTTGATGGGCAAGTAGCAGGTCCTACTGAATACCAAGATAGAATTCTTTCTCCTGTTAGTGAACGAGTTATATGTCCTATGCAGTTATTGGCAGATGAGATCATAAGTCTTTGGCCAAAGCATTGGTGCTAGCTGTATTAGATACACGAGAGCTCGATGATCTCGATTTGCATTAACGCATGCATAGCGTCAAGTAAAGATGGGGTTTGACTGACCGTGACCCCATAACTTGATCAGGACATTTGAAAGAAGGGTTTATACGTTTACTGGTATTCACGACAGAATGGTTCTTGAATGATCCCAATCATTCGTTCTCTGTCGGGGTACAGTGTAGGCCACCAGGCTGGCTAGGTGGTGCTACTACTCTTTGGTTCCTCCCATTGTTGACTGAGACGAACCTACCGAGTCGCGCAATAGGATTGACGACGGAATGAATCAAGCTAATTCTCTCATTATGAATATTAGATATTGGATATCTAAATTTGGGACATTGGATGTTTAAATCGACTTATCAGATAAATTGATTTACGGCTTAATGAATTAAATATATCAGTGGTGATTAATTTAATTGATGAATATAATTATTTCTTGGAGAAATTAATTATGTTATTTTGTATTTGATATGTTTAATTAATTGGATTAATTAATCGATACAAATACATCGGAACGGAATCGTAGTTTATCTGTTTGGACTCACGGGAGCCCGAAACGAACCGAACTCAACCGTTTCTGCATGGTAGCCGGGACCAACTCCGATGGCTCGGATGACCTCGAAACCCGAACCTGAATACAAATCGATGATACGATTACGAAGTAATCGCAAAGACGAATCCGAGCACTAAGAGAACACATGATTCCTACCACCCGAAGGCTCAAAATTCGACAATGGAAGTAATTACCCCAAACTTTGGGAAATTACAAAAATGGCCCAAAACGTCCGAAAATCGCGATACGTGATAGAATAACCAAAACGAAGTTCACAACACGTCTAACAAAGTTAAACGGATTTACGGGAAACTCGAAACAGCAGTTTCGAACGAGATTCGCAAGAATCGAACTCAAGTGCGGAAAAGTTGCCAAAAAGTACGGAACTCAACAAAACAACACCGAAACGAACTCGAATGACAAAAAGTGTAGAATTAATCATTCTCAGAATGACGAAACGGTCATGAGCGAGTCGTCAAAACGGACTTCCGCTGAAAAAAAAGAAATTACCGGAAATCGAAATTACGGGTATTACATTCTACCCTCCTTAAAAGAAGTTTCGTCCCGAAACTTAAAATAAGTAGGGAGAAGCAATATCCCCTGCCAGGAAAACTCTACGAGATACACAAAAACCGAAAACTCGCGCCCGACGGCGAAACGCTGCAAGAAACGCAAAGAGACATACGGCGTGAAAATACGCTCCACGGCGACTAACACAACGCCACCGGTAGAGACATAATAAAATCAACAAGTGACAAGCGTCATCAAACAGACAATACAATCGAGTCAATTATCCGAACAATCACAAAACACAACGAACGAAAATCAATACGATTGACCAACCCAACGGTACATCAATCAAAACACGAGCCAATCGCTGAACAGATACGGAATTCCACCGCCCAAGGGTTGGAAGATCTAAAACGAGATTAATTTCCCGAACTTAAGGGAATTACGAAGGAGTCTGAACGCTCAACAATCACGAAATGAGATCAACAAAAACCGAAAAAACAACCGATCGAGACAACAAAAATCGAACAATCATGTCCGAAACACGAAGGATAAAAAAATTCAAACAACAACTCCGAGGATCATCTGGTAAGAACAAGACCTGCATTCCCATAAGATCCACAGGAAAGGGAATAGCGATTGAAAAGTCACAACGACAACGAGTTATTCCGAAATAATACCACCCTCGTTCGATCAACAAAAGCAAGGGATAGGGAAAGTTCAGAAAATGTTAACCAGCATAAACGAGTCGACAGAGTCGAAAACACCGGAGTTCCAAATCCGATCCACTTCGAATAAAAGAACTAGTAGAACCAAAAGATGTCACTTCCGAACAAGGTTCACAAGAATCGAACCGAACTCGGAAAAGTCACAGCGATAACCAGATCGACCCAAAACAAGATCACAGCTCGTTCGAACGATGAAATCGAAATACAGAACAAGTTCAAAAAATATCAACGAACACGAGTGAGTCGATAGACTTTAGAAGGAGAACTGCAGAAGTCAAAAATAGTACGGGTATTAGATCCGACCTCTTATAAAAGAAATGTCGTCCCCACAACTCACAACAACAGAAACAAGGTAACAACACAAAAATCAACCGACAGAAAAATCTCCCATGGGCCTCTCAGAGCCGATCCTGATATCTGTGCTGAAGCGCGAACTCCGAAAGTCTCGGTATCCAATTCGCAAAACTGAATTATGTGTCCCTCAAGTCCACACTTGAAATGCGTCACCGACGAGAAGGACAATTTACACGTGCATAACCCGGCACATCACGATTGAAACGCCTCGGCTCGGCATACCAAAAATACAAATGCTAGATACATTGGGGCATAACGTCGCAAAACAACATAGCGGAGATGCCAAATCAGCATAACAAAGAATCATAACACATATCATATACAACGATTACCATCGCAAGGTAATACACACACAAAAACATTACAGCAACGACGGTATCGTTCGTTGACCTCAACGGCCCGAACGATAACCAGCACATAATTACAAACATCATGAAACAATCACACATGTACATAAACGTACAAACCCAAGCTTCAATAGCTCACACTCGTGCGACAACACACAAATCACTACGAGACGACAAATAGTAAATACGAGTTCACACCTCTCACAGAGGGCTAGTACTACAAATACGTGGCAACGCCTCAACGTTCATGCCACCAATTCGATCATATTCGGAAGTTAACATCATAACTACATAGAAAACATCATACATACATTCCCAAGCTGCAAACGGGAATTGATAGGTTTTAAAAAAAATGAAAACCACCTTTTGAAAATAATTTTGGAAACACCGATTGATCTTGAGTATTACCTTTCAAAAAGTACAAACGTGAAACATCGTTATCGAGACTTTGGAAAACCATTTTGCATTCGATAAAAATGAGGACACTTTCTTTTCGTGAAAAACTTTCGGAAATATTCGACCCTCGGGCCTAAGCAAAAACGTTTCTAAATCATTGAAAATATCTCAAAATATTTTGGTCCTCGAGGTAGAAGAATTTTGAAACATATTGTGGCACCTTGGAAGTACCACGAGAAAATAATTCATTTTAAAAGTACGTCTCGAAATTTATTTTCTAAGATACTCAAGGTTTTCAAAAATAATTCAATGGGCTAGAATGCCCAAAAATGCTCATGTAACAATATTCGTTTAAACATATTATAATATACGCATCAAATCGTACAAAATCAAGACAATACATGTCTTTTATCGGAAAACGGACAGTCACATCGCAGTTCAAACTTGCTTAGGACCGGGGCTAAAACACTGAGTAAATCGCACCCATAAACATTTCCATACCATATTGAGCACAAGGTTTCACGAAAACACTTGCAAACGAACAAATCAGTTTGAAATATACACGCAGCGGACGAAACCAACAGTCAAGAATACATAACCAGCGACACTCCTCATATAAACAAAATATGAGAGTCAAATAGCCACATATCACGAAATCAAGATCCATAGGAGGATTCCGGCACTTAACACCTAATCATATCAGTAACTCGCAACAGACGAGGCACTATCACAATGAAGGGAGACTTACATCCATAGGTTGCACGAAGATGATGATCGCCCCACGATACTAATCACGACCAACAAAATCATACGACGCGTCGCGACACGACTCGGTCAGACAAAATCCGACGAGACAAAAACTCAACAGACACCACTAAACCCGACAGCCTAGGTTTCCACAACCTAAGCTCCGATACCATTTATGTTGCTCAGGGATATTACAGGCCGTAGAACCTTTCCTCAAGGATCTACCAGGCTGGTAACAACATAGAACAACTCGACAATGCCTTTAAGGCTAAAATGACTCAGTAGACCGATTTGGTCTTTCAATAAATACATACCACTCAAACTCATTACATGCCTACACAGGGGTCGAATACAACACACTCCCGTACAACGAGAAAGAATACTGCAGCGGAAAATAAACTATAACTAAACCAATGACATCATACTGATCCTCGTGTGATTAGTATCGTTCATCTTTCATCATCCTTCGTGCCGACCAGGTGTTATGCTCCCAAAACCTGAATGCAAAAACAGACATCCACCCCCCGAATACTCGGGGGTTAGCAAAACTCCACTGTTTTGCTAGTGCAAGAACAAAGTGCAAATACGAGCCATATAATTCAAATTCCAAGAATAACAATAACGAGGAATCCTCAAAGATCCAAACATAACGAAAAGTACTTCCCGAGGCATGAGTTTAGGTAAAACATTCCAAAACCGAAAGATCACAAATCAAGAGAAATAATTTATAAAACGGTTTAATATGCCATCGAGAGTTTTAATAGAAAACAATTTAGGATTACTTAATCCTTCTCTTTCCAAAATCAATAGGGGTCACAGCCCAAAGGTTTGTTTTCACAATTGAAACCCACAACAATACACAAGGTTAAAACCCACGTCACGCGTCCTCAACAGACATAAATACACACACACCCGTGAAGTTTCACTCGTGAATCCAGGGCAAAACCATTGGAATTCCCTCCGTGGCCCCGTCGAACTCTCCCGAGGTGAGCAAACACATTCACAAAACATAAGCAACCGCACTCATGAATCCATGGCTATACCATTAGACTCCCTCCGTGATCCCATCGAACCCTCCCGAGGTGAGCGAAATACAATCACAAAATATACACACGTAGCGGTGAAGTTTCACTCGTGAATCTATGGCTATACCATTGGACTCCCTCCGTGGCCCCGTCGAACCCTCCCGAGGTGAGCAAACACATTCACAAAACATGTACTCGCATCGCCTAGGATCGGGACGAAGCCACAAATCCCACTCGAGGCCCCGTCGGACCCTCCCGAGCTGGCTAGCGAAATACTCAAGCACCACACGTCACCTAGGACCGGGACGAAGCCACGAATCCCACTCGAGGCCCCGTCGGACCCTCCCGAGCTGGCCGCGAAATAATCAAGCACAAGTAACATATCACACCAAGGATATCCAAACAATTCGCTAAGAGGCATCAAACACTTAGCAAAACACCACGTCAAACCATAACGCACCGAAATGAAATAATATACGTCAACACGCAATACCAAGTGCAACATCAACACCAAACATATCCATAGAGTTCACATAGTCATCCTTAAACCACACCATTCACAAAACACACGCGTTTTGAAAGCAAGCCTTTAACAAGGCTAAACCGAATCTTTTGAAGGTTCAATTCAAACGACCAAACAACCACATTTAGACGATCATTAATTATCGAATCCATAAAACAAGAATTATATGGACAATGTACTTGCCTCGAAATCACAATCGCAACAAGACGGCGGATGAAATACGGTCGAACGGCCCCGAACTCCCGAACACTATCAAGAACGCGATAGCACCGCAATTACTACGTGAATAACACCACACGAATCATCAATCACTAACGAGATTCAACATCGGAATCCTCGAACACCTATAAACCTCCGGAAGGAACAATAACACATGATTACGACGAGAATCAAGGCCGAAAACAACGTAAATCCCAACAACTATCAAAGGGAACTCATTCGGACATTTAATCGGACATCAAATCAAGAACAAAGAAATCACCCCTCGGGTCGAACGAACCAAAGATGCGAGTATCCAATCCGTAGAACAAGTTCAAAACAACGTTTATACAACAATTAATTGGACAAAAACAGATTGGAATCGAAATCAAAAGGAAAATCCCCAAAATCTTCAAACACAAGGGTTCAAGCCAAAATATCTTGATTCGGACCAAGAACACGGATTGGATGATGATATAATCAACAATAATCTTCCAAAATGCCTTGGAATTGAGTAGAATCGACCAAGAACCCTATTTCCCATCGCACCCATCCAATAGCCTCAAGAAAAGTGAAGAAATGAGTAAAAACCCGCTGCCAGGCCTTATATAGCCGGGACGTCGCGGCGATGTTACGTACGAATCGCCATGGCTTACGACGTAACCAAGTCATCGCCCCTAAGTCTGCCGGTAGAGTGTTACGACGTAACACGCCAAAGCTTACGACGTAACGGCCTTACGCCAGAATCGCCGGACACTTACGTACGTTACTCGGCCAGGGCTGGCCTGGCCCCAACATGCCCAGCCATGACTCGGCTGGGACCAACTCCGATGGCCCGGACGACCTCGAAACCCGAACCTGAATACGAATCGATGATACGGTTACGAAGTACTCGCAAAGACGAATCCGAGCACTAAGAGAACACATGATTCTGACCACCCGAAGGCTCAAAATTCGACAATGGAAGTAATTACCCCAAACTTTGGGAAATTACAAAAATGGCCCAAAACGTCCGAAAATTGCGATACGTGATCGAATAACCAAAACGAAGTTCACAACACGTCTAAAAAAGTTAAACGGACTTACGGGAAACTCTAAACAGTAGTTTCGAACGAGATTCGCAAGAATCGAACTCAAGTGCGAAAAGTTGCCAAAAAGCACGGAACTCAACAAAACAACACCGAGACGAACTCGGATGACAAAAAGTGTAGAATTAATCATTCTCAGAATGACGAAACGGTCATGAGCGAGTCGTCAAAATGGACTTCCGCCAAAAAAAAGAAATTACAGGAAATCGAAATTACGGGTATTACATTCTACGCTCCTTAAAAGAAGTTTCGTCCCGAAACTTAAAATAAGTAGGGAGAAGCAATATCCCCTTCCAGGAAAACTCGACGAGATACACAAAAACCGAAAACTTGCGCCCGACGGTGAAACGCTGCAAGAAACGCAAAGAGACATACGGCGTGAAAATACGCTCCACGGCGACTAACACAACGCCACCGGTAGAGACATAATAAAATCAAAAAGTGACAAGCGTCATAAAATAGGAAATACAATCGAGTCGATTATCAGAACAATCACAAAACACAACGAACGAAAATCAATACGATTGACCAACCCAACGGTACATCAATCAAAACACGAGCCAATCGCTGAACAGAAACGGAATTCCACCGCCCAAGGGTTGGAAGATCGAAAATGAGATTAATTTCCCGAACTTAAGGGAATTACGAAGGAGTCTAAACGCTCAACAATCACGAAATGAGATCAACAAAAACCGAACAAACAAACGATCGAGACAAGAAAAATCGAACAATCATGTCCGAAACACGAAGGATAAAAAAATTCAAACAACAACTCCCAGGATGATCTGGTAAGAACAACAAGACGTGCATTCCCATAAGATCCACAGGAAAGGGAATAGCGATTGAAAAGTCACAACGACAACGAGTTATTCCGAAATAATACCACCCTCGTTCGATCAACAAAAGCAAGGGATAGGGAAAGTTCAGAAAATGTTAACCAGCATAAACGAGTCGATAGAGTCGAAAACACCGGAGTTCCAAATCCGATCCACATCGAATAAAAGAACTAGTAGAACCAAAAGATGTCACTTCCGAACAAGGTTCACAGGAATCGAACCGAACTCGGAAAAGTCACAACGATAACCAGATCGACCCAAAACAAGATCACAGCTCGTTCGAAGGATGAAATCAAAATACAGAACATGTTCAGAAAATATCAACGAACACGAGTGAGTCGATAGACTTTAGAAGGAGAACTGCATAAGTCAAAAATAGTACGGGTATTAGATCCGACCTCTTATAAAAGAAATGTTGTCCCCGTAACTCGCAACAACAGAAACAAGGTAACAACACAAAAATCAACCGACAGAAAAATCTCCCATGGGCCTCTCAGAGCCGATCCTGATATCTGTGCTGAAGCGCGAACTCCGAAAGTCTCGGTAGCCAATTCGCAAAACTGAATTATGTGCCCCTCAAGTCCGCACTTGAAATGCGTCACTGACGAGAAGGACAATTTACACGTGCATACCCCGGCACATCACGGTTGAAACGCCTCGGCTCGACATACCAAAAATACAAATGCTAGATACAATGGGGCATAACGTCGCAAAACAACATAGCGGAGATGCCAACTCAGCACAACAAAGAATCATAACACATATCATATACAACGATTACCATCGCAAGGTAATACACACACACAAACATTACAGCAACGACGGTATCATTCGTCGATCTCAACGGCCCGAACGATAACCAACACATAATTACAAACATCATGAAACAATCACACATGTACACAAACGTACAAACCCAAGCTTCAACAGCTCACACTCGTGCGACAACACACAAATCACTACGAGACGACAAGTAGTAAATACGAGTTCACACCTCTCACAGAGGGCTAGTACTACAAATACGTGGCAACGCCTCAACGCTCATGCCACCAATTCGATCATATTCGGAAGTTAACATCATAACTACAAAGCAAACATCATACATACATTCCCAAACCGCAAAAGGGAATTGATAGGTTTTAAAAAAAATAAAAACCACCTTTTGAAAATAATTTTGGAAACACCGATTGATCTTGAGTATTACCTTTCAAAAAGTACAAACGTGAAACATCGTTATCGAGACTTTGGAAAACCATTTCGCATTCGATAAAAATGAGGACACTTTCTTTTCGTGAAAAACTTTCGGAAATATTCGACCCTCGGGCCTAAGAAAAAGCGTTTCTAAATCATTGAAAATATCTCAAAACATTTTGGTCCTCGAGGTAGAAGAATTTTGAAACATATTATGGCACCTTGGAAGTACCACGAGAAAATAATTCATTTTAAAAGTACGTCTCGAAATTTATTTTCTAAGATACTCAAGGTTTTCAAAAATAATTCAATGGGCTAGAATGCCCAAAAATGCTCATGTAACAATATTCGTTTAAACATATTATAATATACGCATCAAATCGTACAAAATCAAGACAATACATATCTTTTACCGGAAAACAGACAGTCACATCGCAGTTCAAACTTGCTTAGGACCGGGGCTAAAACACTAGTCCATCCGAAGCCCCTACGGACTGAGTAAATCGCACCCATAAACATTTCCATACCATATTGAGCACAAGGTTTCACGAAAACACTTGCAAATGAACAGATCAGTTTGAAATATACACGCAGCGGACGAAACCAACAGTCAAGAATACATAACCAGCGACACTCCTCATATAAACAAAATATGAGAGTCAAATAACCACATATCACGAAATCAAGATCCATAGGAGGATTCCGGCACTTAACACCTAATCATATCAGTAACTCACAACAGACGAGGCACTATCACCATGAAGGGAGACTTACATCCACAGATCGCACGAAGATGATAATCGCCCCACTATATTAATCACGACCAACAAACTCAGACGACGCGTCGCGACACGACTCGGTCAGACAAAATCCGACGAGACAAAAACTCAACAGACACCACTAAACCCGACAGCCTAGGTTTCCACAACCTATGCTCCGATACCATTTATGTAACACCCCCAATCTGCTCAGAGATATTACACGCTGTAGAACCTTTCCTCAAGGATCTACCAGGCTGGTAACAACATAGAACAACTCAACAATGCCTTTAAGGCTAAAATGACTCAGTAGACCGATTTGGTATTTCAATAAATACATACAACTCAAACTCATTACATGCCCACGCAGGGGTCGAATACAACACACTCCCGCACAACGGGAAAGAATACTGCAGCGGAAAATAAACTATAACTAAACCAATGACATCATACGGATCCTCGTGTGATTAGTATCGTTAATCTTTCATCATCCTTCGTGCCGACCAGGTGTTATGCTCCCAAACCTGAATGCAAAAACAGACATCCACCCCCCGAATACTCGGGGGTTAGCAAAACTCCACTGTTTTGCTAGTGCAAGAACAAAGTGTAAATACGAGCCATATAATTCAAATTCCAAGAATAACAATAATCAGGAATCCTCAAAGATCCAAACATAACGAAAAGTACTTCCCAAGGCATGAGTTTAGGTAAAACATTCCAAAACCGAAAGATCACAAATCAAGAGAAACAATTTATAAAACGGTTTAATATGCCATCGAGAGTTTTAATAGAAAACAATTTAGGATTACTTAATCCTTCTCTTTCCAAAATCAATAGGGGTCACAGCCCAAAGGTTTGTTTTCACAATTGAAACCCACAACAATACACAAGGTTAAAACCCACGTCACGCGTTCTCAACGGATATAAAATACACACACACTCGTGAAGTTTCACTCGTGAATCCAGGGCAAAACCATTGGAATTCCCTCCGTGGCCCCGTCGAACCCTCCCGAGGTGAGCAAACACATTCATAAAACATAAGCAACCGCACTCGTGAATCCAGGGCTATACCATTGGACTCCCTTGATGATCCCATCGGACCCTCCCGAGGTGAGCGAAATACAATCACAAAATATACACACGTAGCGGTGAAGTTTCACTCGTGAATCCAGGGCTATACCATTGGACTCCCTCCGTGGCCCCGTCGAACCCTCCCGAGGTGAGCAAACACATTCACAAAACATGTACTCGCATCGCCTAGGACCGGGACGAAGCCACAAATCCCACTCGAGGCCCCGTCGGACCCTCCTGAGCTGGCTAGCGAAATACTCAAGCACCACACGTCACCTAGGACCGGGACGAAGCCACGAATCCCACTCGAGGCCCCGTCGGACCCTCCCGAGCTGGCCGCAAAATAATCAAGCACAAGTAACATATCACACCAAGGATATCTAAACAATTCGCCAAGAGGCATCAAACACTTAGCAAAACACCACGTCAAACCATAACGCACCGAAATGAAATAATATACGTCCACACGCAATACCAAGTGCAACATCAACACCAAACATATCCATAGAGTTCACATAGTCATCCTCAAACCACACCATTCACAAAACACACGCGTTTTGAAAGCAAGCCTTTAACAAGGCTAAACCGAATCTTTTGAAAGTTCAATTCAAACGACCAAACAACCACATTTAGACGATCACTAATTATCGAATCCATAAAACAAGTATTATATGGACAAGGTACTTGCCTCGAAATCACAATCGCAACAACACGACGGATGAAATACGGTCAAACGGCCCCGAACTCCCGAACACTATCAAGAATGCGATAGCACCGCAAATACTACGTGAATAACACCACACGAATCATCAATCACCAACGAGATTCAACATCGGAATCCTCGAACACCTATAAACCTCCGGAAGGAACAATAACACATGATTACGATGAGAATCAAGGCCGAAAACAACGGAAATCCCAACATCTATCAAAGGGAACTCATTCGGACATTTAATCGGACATCAAATGTTCAAGACCCTTCAAGAACAAACAAATCACCCCTCGGGTCGAACGAACCAAATATGCGAGTATCCAATCCATAGAACAAGTTCAAAACAACTTTTATACAACAATTAATTGGACAAAAACGGATTGGAATCGAAATCAAAAGGAAAATCCCCAAAATCTTCAAAAACAAGGGTTCAAGCCAAAATATCTTGATTGGGACGAAGAACACGGATTGGATGATGATATAATCAACAGGAATCTTCCAAAATGCCTTGGAATTGAGTAGAATCGACCAAGAACCCTATTTCCCGTCGTACCCGTCCGATAGCCGCAAGAAAAGTGAAGAAATGAGTAAAAACCCGCTGCCAAGCCTTATATAGCCGGACGCTGCCGGCAGTGTTACGTACGTAACCGGCCATGGCTTACGTACGTAACCAAGTCACTGCCCCAAGTCTGCCGGCAGTGTTACGTACGTAACCTGGCCAAAGATTATGTACGTAACCGGCCTTACGGCCGTAACTGCCGGACACTTACGTACGTTACTCGGCCAGGGCTGGCCTGGCCCCAACATGCCCGGCCATGACTCGATCGGGACCAACTCCGATGGCCCGGACGACCTCGAAACCCGAACCTGAATACGAATCGATGATACGGTTACGAAGTACTCTCAAAGACGAATCCGTGCAGTAAGAGAACACATGATTCCGACCACCCGAAGGCTCAAAATTCGACAATGGAAGTAATTACCCCAAATTTTGGGAAATTACAAAAATGGCCCAAAACGTCCGAAAATCGCGATACGTGATCGAATAACCAAAACTAAGTTCACAACACGTCTAAAAAAGTTAAACGGACTTATGGGAAACTCGAAACAGCAGTTTCGAACGAGATTCGCAAGAATCGAACTCAAGTGCGGAAAAGTTGCCACAAAGCACGGAACTCAACAAAACAACACCGAAACGAACTCGGATGACAAAAAGTGTAGAATTAATCATTCTCAGAATGACGAAACGGTCAAGAGCGAGTCGTCAAAACGGACTTCCGCCGAAAATAAAAAGAAATTACCGGAAATCGAAATTACGGGTATTACATTTTCTACCCTCCTTAAAAGAAGTTTCGTCCCGAAACTTAAAATAAGTAGGGAGAAGCAATATCCCCTGCCAGGAAAACTCGACGAGATACACAAAAACCGAAAACTCGCGCCCGACGATGAAACGCTGCAAGAAACGCAAAAAGACATATGGCGTGAAAATACGTTCCACGGCGACTAACACAACGCCACCGGTAGAGACATAATAAAATCAACAAGTGACAAGCGTCATCAAACAGACAATACAATCGAGTCGATTATCCGAACAATCACAAAACACAACGAACGAAAATCAATACGATTGACCAACCCAACGGTACATCAATCAAAACACGAGCCAATCGCAGAACAGATACGGAATTCCACCGCCCAAGGGTTGGAAGATCGAAAACGAGATTAATTTCCCCAACTTAAGGGAATTACGAAGGAGTCTAAACGCTCAACAATCACGAAATGAGATCAACAAAAACCGAACAAACAAACGATCGAGACAACAAAAATCGAACAATCATGTCCGAAACACAAAGGATAAAAAAATTTAAACAACACCCATAAGATCCACAGGAAAGGGAATAGCGATTGAAAAGTCACAACGACAACGAGTTATTCCAAAATAATACCACCCTCGTTCCATCAACAAAAGCAAGGGATAGGAAAAGTTCAGAAAATGTTAACCAGCATAAACGAGTCGACAGAGTCGAAAACACCGGAGTTCCAAATTCGATCCACTTCGAATAAAAGAACTAGTAGAACCAAAAGATGTCACTTCCGAACAAGGTTCACAAGAATCGAACCGAACTCGGAAAAGTCACAGCGATAACCAGATCGACCCAAAACAAGATCACAGCTCGTTCGAACGATGAAATTGAAATACAGAACAAGTTCAGAAAATATCAACGAACACGAGTGAGTCGATAGACTTTAGAAGGAGAACTGCAGAAGTCAAAAATAGTACGGCTATTAGATCCGACCTCTTATAAAAGAAATGTCGTCCACGCAACTCACAACAACAGAAACAAGGTAACAACACAAAAATCAACCGACGGAAAAATCTCCCATGGGCCTCTCAGAGCCGATCCTGATATTTGTGCTGAAGCGCGAACTCCGAAAGTATCGGTAGCCAATTCTCAAAACTGAATTATATGTCCCTCAAGTACACACTTGAAATGCGTCACCGACGAGAAGGACAATTTACACGTGCATACCCCGGCACATCACGGTTGAAACGCCTCGGCTCGGCATACCAAAAATACAAATGCTAGATATAATGGGGCATAACGTCGCAAAACAACATAGCGGAGATGCCAACTCAGCACAACAAAGAATCATAACACATATCATATACAACAATTACCATCGCAAGGTAATACACACACACAAACATTACAGCAACGACGGTATTGTTCGTCGACCTCAACGGCCCGAACGATAACCAACACATAATTACAAACATCATGAAACAATCACACATCTACACAAACGTACAAACCCAAGCTTCAACAGCTCACACTCGTGCAACAACACACAAATCACTACGAGACGACAAATAGTAAATACGAGTTCACACCTCTCACAGAGGGCTAGTACTACAAATACGTGGCAACGCCTCAACGTTCATGCCACCAATTCGATCATATTCGGAAGTTAACATCATAACTACAAAGCAAACATCATACATACATTCCCAAACCGCAAACGGGAATTGATAGGTTTTAAAAAAAATGAAAACCACCTTTTGAAAATAATTTTCGAAACACCGATTGATCTTGAGTATTACCTTTCAAAAAGTACAAACGTGAAACATCATTATCGAGACTTTGGAAAACCATTTCGCATTCGATAAAAATGAGGACACTTTCTTTTCGTGAAAAACATTCGGAAATATTCGACCCTCGGGCCTAAGCAAAAGCGTTTCTAAATCATTGAAAATATCTCAAAACATTTTGGTCCTCGAGGTAGAAGAATTTTGAAACATATTGTGGCACCTTGGAAGTACCACGAGAAAAAAATTCATTTTAAAAGTACGTCTCGAAATTTATTTTCTAAGATACTCAAGGTTTTCAAAAATAATTCAATGGGCTAGAATGCCCAAAAATGCTCATGTAACAATATTCGTTTAAACATATTATAATATACGCATCAAATCATACAAAATCAAGACAATACATGTCTTTTACCGGAAAACAGACAGTCACATCGCAGTTCAAACTTGCTTAGGACCGGGGCTAAAACACTGGTCCATCCGAAGCCCCTACGGACTAAGTAAATCGCACCCATAAACATTTCCATACCATATTGAGCACAAGGTTTCACGAAAACACTTGCAAACGAACAAATCAGTTTGAAATATACACGCAGCGGACGAAACCAACAGTCAAGAATACATAACCAGCGACACTCCTCATATAAACAAAATATGAGAGTTAAATAACCACATATCACGAAATCAAGATCCATAGGAGGATTCCGGCACTTAACACCTAATCATATCAGTAACTCGCAACAGACGAGGCACTATCACAATGAAGGGAGACTTACATCCACAGGTCGCACGAAGATGATGATCGCCCCACGATACTAATCACGACCAACAAACTCAGACGACGCGTCGCGACATGACTCGGTCAGACAAAATCCGACGAGACAAAAACTCAACAGACACCACTAAACCCGACAGCCTAGGTTTCCACAACCTAAGCTCCGATACCATTTATGTAACACCCCCAATCCGCTCAAAGGATATTACACGCCGTAGAACCTTTTCTCAAGGATCTACCAGGCTGGTAACAACATAGAACAACTCAACAATGCCTTTAAGGCTAAAATGACTCAGTAGACCGATTTGGTCTTTCAATAAATACATACAACTCAAACTCATTACATGCCCACACAGGGGTCGAATACAACACACTCCCGTACAACAGGAAAGAATACTGCAGCGGAAAATAAACTATAACTAAACCAATGACATCATACGGATCCTCATGTGATTAGTATCGTTCATCTTTCATCATCCTTCGTGCCGACCAGGTGTTATGCTCCCAAACCTGAATGCAAAAACAGACATCCACCCCCCGAATACTCGGGGGTTAGCAAAACTCCACTATTTTGCTAGTGCAAGAACAAAGTGCAAATAAGAGCCATATAATACAAATTCCAAGAATAACAATAACCAGGAATCCTCAAAGATCCAAACATAACGAAAAGTACTTCCCGAGGCATTAGTTTAGGTAAAACATTCCAAAACTGAAAGATCACAAATCAAGAGAAACAATTTATAAAACGGTTTAATATGCCATCGAGAGTTTTAATAGAAAACAATTTAGGATTACTTAATCATTCTCTTTCCAAAATCAATAGGGGTCACAGCCCAAAGGCTTGTTTTCACAATTGAAACCCACAACAATACACAAGGTTAAAACCCACGTCACGCGTCCTCAGTGGACATAAAATACACACACACCCGTGAAGTTTCACTCGTGAATCCAGGGCAAAACCATAGGTATTCCCTCTGTGGCCCCGTCGAACCCTCCCGAGGTGAGCAAACACATTCACAAAACATAAGCAACCGCACTCGTGAATCCAGGGCTATACCATTGGACTCCCTCCGTGATCCCATCGAACCCTCCCGAGGTGAGCGAAATACAATCACAAAATATACACACGTAGCGGTGAAGTTTCACTCGTGAATCCAGGGCTATACCATTGGACTCCCTCCGTGGCCCCATCGAACCCTCCCGAGGTGAGAAAACACATTCACAAAACATGTACTCGCATCGCCTAGGACCGGGACGAAGCCACAAATCCCACTCGAGGCCCCGTCGGACCCTCCCGAGCTCGCTAGCGAAATACTCAAGCACCACACGTCACCTAGGACCGGGACGAAGCCACGAATCCCACTCGAGGCCCCGTCGGACCCTCCCGAGCTGGCCGCGAAATAATCAAGCACAAGTAACATATCACACCAAGGATATCCAAACAATTCGCCAAGAGGCATCAAACACTTAGCAAAACACCACGTCAAACCATAACACACCGAAATGAAATAATATACGTCCACACGCAATACCAAGTGCAACATCAACACCAAACATATCCATAGAGTTCACATAGTCATCCTCAAACCACACCATTCACAAAACACACGCGTTTTGAAAGCAAGCCTTTAACAAGGCTAAACCGAATCTTTTGAAAGTTCAATTCAAACGACCAAACAACCACATTTAGACGATCACTAATTATCGAATCCATAAAACAAGAATTATATGGACAAGGTACTTGCCTCGAAATCACAATCGCAACAAGACGACAGATGAAATACGGTCGAACGGCCCCGAACTCCCGAACACTCTCAAGAACGCGATAGCACCGCAATTACTACGTGAATAACACCACACGAATCATCAATCACCAACGAGATTCAACATCGGAATCCTCGAACACCTATAAACCTCCGGAAGGAACAATAACACATGATTACGACGAGAATCAAGGCCGAAAACAACGGAAATCCCAACAACTATCAAAGGGAACTCATTCGGACATTTAATCGGACATCAAATGTTCAAGACCCTTCAAGAACAAAGAAATCACCTCTCGGGTCGAACGAACCAAAGATGTGAGTATCCAATCCGTAGAACAAGTTCAAAACAATGTTTATACAATAATTAATTGGACAAAAACAGATTGGAATCAAAATCAAAAGAAAAATCCCCAAAATCTTCAAAAACAAGGGTTCAAGCCAAAATATCTTGATTCGGGCGAAGAACACGGATTGGATGATGATATAATCAACCAAAATCTTCCAAATGCCTTGAAATTGAGTAGAATCGACCAAGAACCCTATTTCCCATCGCACCCGTCCGATAGCCGCAAGAAAAGTGAAGAAATGAGTAAAAACCCGCTGCCAGGCCTTATATAGCCGGACGCTGCCGATAGTGTTACGTACGTAACCGGCCATGGCTTACGTACGTAACCAAGTCACTGCCCCAAGTCTGCCGGCAGTGTTACGTACGTAACCTGGCCAAAGCTTACGTACGTAACCGGCCTTACGGCCGTAACTGCCGGACACTTACATACGTTACTCGGCCAGGGCTGGCCTGGCCCCAACATGCCCGGCCATGACTCGGCCGGGACCAACTCCGATGGCCCGGACGACCTCAAAACCCGAACCTGAATACGAATCGATGATACGGTTACGAAGTACTCGCAAATTCGAATCCGAGCACTAAGAGAACACATGATTCCGACCACATGAAGGCTCAAAATTCGACAATGGAAGTAATTACCCCAAACTTTGGGAAATTACAAAAATGGCCCAAAACATCCGAAAATCGCGATATGTGATCGAATAACCAAAACGAAGTTCACAACACGTCTAAAAAAGTTAAACGGACTTACGGGAAACTCGAAACAGCAGTTTCGAACGAGATTCGCAAGAATCGAACTCAAGTGCGGAAAAGTTGCCAAAAAGCACGGAACTCAACAAAACAACACCGAAACGAACTCGGATGACAAAAAGTGTAGAATTAATCATTCTCAGAATGACGAAACGGTCATGAGCGAGTCGTCAAAACGGAATTCCGCCGAGAAAAAAGAAATTACCGGAAATCAAAATTACGGGTATTACATTCTACCCTCCTTCAAAAAAGTTTTGTCCCGAAACTTAAAATAAGTAGGGAGAAGCAATATCCCCTGCCAGGAAAACTCGACGAGATACACAAAAATCGAAAACTCGCGCCCGACGGCAAAACGCTGCAAGAAACGCAAAGAGACATACGGCGTGAAAATACGCTCCAAGGCGACTAACACAACGCCACCGGTAGAGACATAATAAAATCAACAAGTGACAAGCGTCATCAAACAGACAATATAATCGAGTCGATTATCCGAACAATCACAAAACACAATGAACGAAAATCAATACGATTGACCAACCCAACGGTACATCAATCAAAACACGAGCCAATCGCTGAACAGATACGGAATTCCACCGCCCAAGGGTTGGAAGATCGAAAACGAGATTAATTTCCCGAACTTAAGGGAATTACGAAGGAGTTTGAATGCTCAACAATCACGAAATGAGATCAACAAAAATTGAACAAACAAACGATCGAGACAAGAAAAATCGAACAATCATGTCCGAAACACGAAGGATAAAAAAATTCAAACAACAACTCCCAGGATGATCTGGTAAGAACAACAAGACGTGCATTCCCATAAGATCCACAGGAAAGGGAATAGCGATTGAAAAGTCACAACGACAACGAGTTATTCTGAAATAATACCACTCTCGTTTGATCAACAAAAGCAAGAGATAGGGAAAGTTCAGAAAATGTTAACCAGCATAAACGAGTCGACAGAGTCGAAAACACCAGAGTTCCAAATCCGATCCACTTCGAATAAAAGAACTAGTAGAACCAAAAGATGTCACTTCCGAACAAGGTTCATAAGAATCGAACCGAACTCGGAAAAGTCACAACGATAACCAGATCGACCCAAAACAAGATCACAGCTCGTTCGAACGATGAAATCGAAATACAGAACAAGTTCAGAAAATATCAACGAACACGAGTGAGTCGATAGACTTTAGAAGGAGAACTGCAGAAGTCAAAAATAGTACGGGTATTAGATCCGACCTCTTATAAAAGAAATGTCGTCCCTACAACTCACAACAACAGAAACAAGGTAACAACACAAAAATCAACCGACAGAAAAATCTCCCATGGGCCTCTCAGAGCCGATCCTGATATCTGTGCTGAAGCGCGAACTCCGAAAGTCTCGGTAGCTAATTCGCAAAACTGAATTATGTGTCCCTCAAGTCCGCACTTGAAATGCATCACCGACGAGAAGGACAATTTACACGTGCATACCCCGGCACATCACGGTTGAAACACCTCGGCTCGGCATACCAAAAATACAAATGCTAGATACAATGGGGCATAACGTCGCAAAACAACATAGCGGAGATGCCAACTCAGCACAACAAAGAATCATAACACATATCATATACAACGATTACCATCGCAAGGTAATACACACACACAAACATTACAGCAACGACGGTATCGTTCGTCGACCTCAACGGCCCGAACGATAACCAGCACATAATTACAAACATCATGAAACAATCACACATGTACACAAACGTACAAACCCAAGCTTCAACAGCTCACACTCGTGCGACAACACACAAATCACTACGAGATGACAAATAGTAAATACGAGTTCACACCTCTCACAAAGGGCTAGTACTACAAATACGTGGCAACGCCTCAACGTTCATGCCACCAATTCGATCATATTCGGAAGTTAACATCATAACTACAAAGCAAACATCATACATACATTCCCAAACCGCAAACGGGAATTGATAGGTTTTAAAAAAAATGAAAACCATCTTTTAAAAATAATTTTGGAAACACCGATTGATCTTGAGTATTACCTTTCAAAAAGTACAAACGTGAAACATCGTTATCGAGACTTTGGAAAACCATTTCGCATTCGATAAAAATGAGGACACTTTCTTTTCGTGAAAAACTTTCGGAAATATTCGACCCTCGGGCCTAAGCAAAAGCGTTTCTAAATCATTGAAAATATCTCAAAACATTTTGGTCCTCGAGGTAGAAGAATTTTGAAACATATTGTGGCACCTTGGAAGTACCACGAGAAAATAATTCATTTTAAAAGTACGTCTCGAAATTTATTTTCTAAGATACTCAAGGTTTTCAAAAATAATTCAATGGGCGAGAATGCCCAAAAATGCTCATGTAACAACATTCGTTTAAACATATTATAATATACGCATCAAATCGTACAAAATCAAGACAATACATGTCTTTTACCAGAAAACAGACAGTCACATCGCAGTTCAAACTTGCTTAGGACCGGGGCTAAAACACTGGTCCATCCGAAGCCCCTACGGACTGAGTAAATCGCACCCATAAACATTTCCATACCATATTGAGCACAAGGTTTCACGAAAACACTTGCAAACAAACAAATCAGTTTGAAATATACACGCAGCGGACGAAACCAACAGTCAAAAATACATAACCAGCGACACTCCTCATATAAACAAAATATGAGAGTCAAATAACCACATATCACAAAATCAAGATCCATAGGAGGATTCCGGCACTTAACACCTAATCATATCAGTAACTCGCAACAGACGAGGTACTATCACAATGAAGGGAGACTTACATCCACAGGTCGCACGAAGATGATGATCGCCCCACGATACTAATCACGACCAACAAACTCAGACGACGCGTCGCGACACGACTCGGTCAGACAAAATCCGACGAGACAAAAACTCAACAGACACCACTAAACCCGACAGCCTAGGTTTCCACAACCTAAGCTCCGATACCATTTATGTAACACCCCCAATCCGCTCAGGGATATTACACGTCGTAGAACCTTTCCTCAAGGATCTACTAGGTTGGTAACAACATAGAACAACTCAACAATGCCTTTAAGGCTAAAATGACTCAGTAGACCGATTTGGTCTTTCAATAAATACATACAACTCAAACTCATTACATGCCCACGCAGGGGTCGAATACAACACACTCCCGTACAACGGGAAAGAATACTGCAGCGGAAAATAAACTATAACTAAACCATTGACATCATACGGATCCTCGTGTGATTAGTATCGTTCATCTTTCATCATCCTTCGTGCCGACCAGGTGTTATGCTCCCAAACCTGAATGCAAAAACAGACATCCACCCCCCGAATACTCGAGGGTTAGCAAAACTCCACTGTTTTGCTAGTACAAGAACAAAGTGCAAATACGAGCCATATAATTCAAATTCCAAGAATAACAATAACCAGGAATCCTCAAAGATCCAAACATAATGAAAAGTACTTCCCGAGGCATGAGTTTAGGTAAAACATTCCAAAACCGAAAGATCACAAATCAAGAGAAACAATTTATAAAATGGTTTAATATGCCATCGAGAGTTTTAATAGAAAACAATTTAGGATTACTTAATCCTTCTCTTTCCAAAATCAATAGGGGTCACAGCCCAAAGGTTTGTTTTCACAATTGAAACCTATAACAATACACAAGGTTAAAACCCACGTCACGCGTCCTCAATGGACATAAATTACACACACACCCGTGAAGTTTCACTCGTGAATCCAGGGCAAAACCACTGGAATTCCCTCCGTGGCCCCGTAGAACCCTCCCGAGGTGAGCAAACACATTCACAAAACATAAGCAACCACACTCGTGAATCCAGGACTATACCATTGGACTCCCTCCGTGATCCCATCGGACCCTCCCGAGGTGAGCGAAATACAATCACAAAATATACGCACGTAGCGGTGAAGTTTCACTCGTGAATCCAGGGCTATACCATTGGACTCCCTCCGTGGCCCCGTCGAACCCTCCCGAGGTGAGCAAACACATTCACAAAACATGTACTCGCATCGCCTAGGATCGGGACGAAGCCACAAATCCCACTCGAGGCCCCGTCGGACCCTCCCGAGCTGGCTAGCGAAATACTCAAGCACCACACGTCACCTAGGACCGGGACGAAGCCACGAATCCCACTCGAGGCCCCGTCGGACCCTCCCGAGCTGGCCGCGAAATAATCAAGCACAAGTAACATATCACACCAAGGATATCCAAACAATTCGCCAATAGGCATCAAACACTTAGCAAAACACCACGTCAAACCATAACCCACCGAAATGAAATAATATACGTCCACACGCAATACCAAGTGCAACATCAACACCAAACATATCCATAGAGTTCACATAGTCATCCTCAAACCACACCATTCACAAAACACTCGCGTTTTGAAAGCAAGCCTTTAACAAGGCTAAACCGAATCTTTTGAAAGTTCAATTCAAACGACCAAACAACCACATTTAGACGATCACTAATTATCGAATCCATAAAACAAGAATTATATGGACAAAGTACTTGCCTCGAAATCACAATCGCAACAATACGACATATGAAATACGGTTGAATGGCCCCGAACTCCCGAACACTATCAAGAACGCGATAGCACCGCAATTACTACGTGAATAACACCACACGAATCATCAATCACCAATGAGATTCAACATCGGAATCCTCAAACACCTATAAACCTCCGGAAGGAACAATAACACATGATTACGACGAGAATCAAGGCCGAAAATAATGAAAATCCCAACAACTATCAAAGGGAACTCATTCGGACATTTAATCGGACATCAAATGTTCAAGACCCTTCAAGAACAAAGAAATCACCCCTCGGGTCGAACGAACCAAAGATGCGAGTATCCAATCCGTAGAACAAGTTCAAAACAACGGTTATACAACAATTAATTGGACAAAAACGGATTGGAATCGAAATCAAAAGGAAAATCCCCAAAATCTTCAAAAATAAGGGTTCAAGCCAAAATACCTTGATTCGGACGAAGAACAGGGATTGGATGATGACATAATCAACAAGAATCTTCCAAAATGCCTTGGAATTGAGTAGAATCTACCAAGAACCCTATTTCCCATCGCACCCGTCCGATAGCCGCAAGAAAAGTGAAGAAATGAGTAAAAACCCGCTGCCAGTCCATATATAGCTGGACGCTGCCGGCAGTGTTACGTACGTAACCGGCCATGGCTTACGTACGTAACCAAGTCACTGCTCCAAGTCTGCCAGCAGTGTTACGTACGTAACCTGGCCAAAGCTTACATACGTAACCGGCCTTACGGCCGTAACTGCCGGACACTTACGTACGTTACTCGGCCAGGGCTGGCCTGGCCCCAACATGCCGGGCCATGACTCGGCCGGGACCAACTCCGATGGCCCGGACGACCTCGAAACCCGAATCTGAAGACGAATCAATGATACGGTTACGAAGTACTCGCAAAGACGAATCCGAGCACTAAGAGAACACATGATTCCGACCACCCGAAGGCTCAAAATTCGACAATGGAAGTAATTACTCCAAACTTTGGGAAATTACAAAAATGGCCCAAAACGTCCGAAAATTGCGTTACGTGATCGAATAACCAAAACGAAGTTCACAACACGTCTAACAAAGTTAAACGGACTTACGGGAAACTCGAAACAGCAGTTTTGAATGAGATTCGCAAGAATCGAACTCAAGTGCGGAAAAGTTGCCAAAAAGCACGGAACTCAACAAAACAACACCGAAACGAACTCGTATGACAAAAAGTGTAGAATTAATCATTCTCAGAATGACGAAACGGTCATGAACGAGTCGACAAAACGGACTTCCGCCGAAAAAAGAAATTACCGGAAATCAAAATTACGGGTATTACAGTTTCGTCCCGAAACTTAAAATAAGTAGGGAGAAGCAAAATCCTGCCAGGAAAACTCAACGATATTCACAAGAACCGAAAAACTCGCGCCCAACGGCGAAACGTTACAAGCAACGCAAAGGAATATACGGTGTGAAAACACGCTCCACAACGACCAACACAATGCCACCGGTAGAGACAACAAGTGACGAGCGTCATCAAACAGATAATACAATCAATTCGATTATCCGAACAATCGCAAAACACAACGAACGAAAATCAACACGATTGGCCAACCTAACGGTACATCAATCAACACGCGAGCCAATCGCTGAACAAATACGGAATTCCGCCGCCCAAGGGTTGGAAGATCGAAAACGATACTAATTTCCCAAACTTAAGGAAATTAGGAAGGAGTCTGAACGCTCAACAATCACGAAACGGGGTCAACAAAAACTGAACAATCAATGATCGAACCACAACGATCGAGACAACAAAAATCGAACAATCATGTTCGGATCACGAAGAACAATAAGGTTCAACCGACAACTCCGAGGTTCACATCTCGACTCGAGACTAAACATGATCTGGCGAAAACAACAAGATGTGCACTCACATAAGATCCATCGGAAATGGAATAGCAATTGAAAAGTCACAACGACAAACGAGTAATTCCGAAACAATACCAGTAAACACTAAACACTAGTAAGATCCACCGGAAAGGGAACTGGTGTTTTCTGAGCTTTCTATGTCCATTGCTTTTGTTGATCGAACGAGGCGATAAACAGTAAACACCAGTTCACACCTCTCACGGAGGGCTAGTAAAACAAATGCATGGCAACGCCTCGACGTTCATGCCCCCAATTCGATCATACTCGGGAGCAAACATCATAACGACAATGCGAACATCATACATACATACCCAGCCATCAAACGGGAATGGATAGGTTTTAAAAATGAAAACCTCCTTTTGAAAATAATTTAGAAAAACACCGGTTGATCTTGAGTATCACCTTTCAAAAAAGTACAAACGTGAAATATCGTTATCGAGACTTTGGAGAACCATTTCGCATTTGATAAAAATGAGGACACTTTCTCTTAGTGAAAAACTTTCAGAATATTCGACCCTCGGGTCTAAGTAAAAGTGTTTATAAAACATTGAAAATATCTCAAAATATTTTGGTCCTCGAGGTAGAAGAATTTTGAAACATATTGTGGCACCTTGGATGTACCACGAGAAAATAATTAATTTAAAAGTACGTCTCGAAATTTATTTTCTAAGATACTCAAGGTTTTCAAGGATAATTCAATGGGCTAGAATGCTCAAAAATTTCAGGTAATTACACGGAACATTATAGCGCCGTGGGTCCCGCGCCGGAACCCACCAGGCTAAAAACCATTTACAAAAACGCCAAAAAGGCCGATGACGGTAATATTTCAAAAACTCACAAAATCCATTTACAAAATACTAAATACCGTCATAAGAATTTCGCCAAAACGATCAAGGCCATAATGCCAAAAACTCGGTTATGGGAATCGTTTTTCGAAATAAAACTCAGTCGGTAAAATACCGAAAGCCATTACAAAAGAACTCACGCAGTAGATAAAAGAAATACAGTCCAACATGCACAATCCAGCGACACTACTCCTCATATGAACGAAATATGAGAGTCAAATAACCACAGATCACGAAATCAAAATCCATAAGAGGATTCCGTCAATTAACTCATAATCATACCTGTAACTCGCATCAGACGAGGCACAAACACAAAGAAGGGAGACTTACATCCACAGGTCGCATGAAGATGATGATCGCCCCTCGATACTAATCACGATCAACAAACTCAGACGACGCATCGCGACACGACTCAGTCAGATAAAATCCGACGAAACAAGACTCAAATAACACGACTTGACCCGACAGCCTAGGTTTTCACAACCTAAGCTCTGATACCATTTATGTAACACTCCCAATCCGCTCAGGGATAATACACGCCATAGAACCTTTCCTCAAGGATCTACCAGGCTGGTAACAACAAACGAACAACTCGACGATGCCTTTAAGGATACAATAACTCAGTAGACCGACTTGGTCTTTCAATAAAAACATACAACTCAATTACAATTAACGCCCACGCAGGGGTCAAAATAAAACAACTCCCGTACAATGGAGAAAAATTACTGCAGCGGAAAATAAAGTACAACTGAACCAATTCTCAACATACGGTTCATCATGTGATTAGTATAGATCATCATTCATCATCCTTCGTGCCGACCCTGTGTTACGCTCCCAAAACCTGAATGCAAAAACAGACATCCACCCCCCGAATACTCGGGGGTTAGCAAAACTCCACTGTTTTGCTAGTGCAAGTACAAAGTGCAAATACGAGCAATATAATTCAGGTTCCAAGAATAACAATAACCAGGAATCTTCAAAGATCCGAACGTAATGAAAAGTGCTTCCCGAGGCAAGAGTTTGGGTAAAATATTCCAAAACTGAAAGATCACAACTCAAGGGGAACAATTATAAAACAGTTTAAAATGCCATCGAGAGTTTTAATAGAAAACAATTTAGGATTACCGAATCCTTCTCTTTCCAAAATCAACAGGGGTCACAGCCCAAAGGTTTTGTTTTCACAAATGAAACCAACAACAATACACAAGGTAAAAACCCACGTCATGCGTCCTCGACGGACATAAAATACACACGCACCCGTGAAGTTTCACTCGTGAATCCAGGGCTATACCATTGGACTCCCTCCGTGGCCCCGTCGAACCCTCCCGAGGTGAGCAAACACATTCACAAAACATACACACGCACCCGCATCGCCTATGATCGGGACGAAGCCTCAAATCCTACTCGAGGCCCCGTCGGACCCTCCCGAGCTAGCCGCGAAATAATCAAGCACAACACGTCACCTAGGACCGGGACGAAGCCACGAATTCCACTCGAGGCCCCGTCGGACCCTCCCGAGATGGCCGTGAAATAATCAAGCATAACACATCACCTAGGACCGGGACGAAGCCACGAATCCCACTCGAGGCCTCGTCAGCCCCTCCCGAGCTGGCCGTGAAATAATCAAGCACAACATGTCCCCTAGGACCGGGACGAAGCCACGAATCCACTCGAGGCCCCGTCGGACCCTCCTGAGCTGGCCGCGAAATAATCAAGCATAACATGTCACCTAGGACCGGGACGAAGCCACGAGTCCCACTCGAGGCCCCGTCGGACCCTCCCAAGCTGGCCGCGAAATAATCAAGCACAAGTAACATATCACACCAAGGATATCCAAACAATTCGCCAAGAGGCATCAAACACTTAGCAAAACACCACGTCAAACCATAACGCACCAAAAAGAGATAATATATGTACACACGCATTACCAAGCGCAACATCAACACCAAACATATCCAAAGGATTCACGTAGTCACTTACAACCCACACAATTTACAAAACACACGCGTTTTGAAAGTGAGCCTTTAACGAGGCTAGCCGAATCTTTTTAAAACTCATTTCAAACAAACAAACACACCAAGACGATCACCAATCATCATATCCATGAAACAAGAAATGTATGGACAAGGTACTTGCCTCGAAATCGGCACGCAGGTATTCCACGAACACGGCTCAACCGGGAAGCTTCGAAACGCCCAATGCTATCGAAACGGAAGACGACGACGAATGGAAGGGTTCGACGCGGTTTCTTCGCAAGAAACTCGACCCTAACATCATATAATCAATAAATCAATGATCATACGAGGATGAATAATTGTAAAACGTCCAAAAACCCCTCTAAGACATTCTACCAGACACCTTCAAGGCGTCGATCAAGAACTCGACCAAAACAACGAATCGATACAATCCAACCATGGAATAACAAGGGAAATGATATAATACATCTAAATAATCATCAATCCATCACAATCCTAAGTTAAATCGGCTTAAACGGATGAAAACAACCAAAATACCCAAATTCCCCAAAACTAGATTTCTAGATAATCTGACCTGGTTCGCTCGATCAAGGGAAGTTATAGGATGGATGATTGATGATATGAACTCCAAGACTTCATGGATTGATTGTCCAACAACATCTCTCCATGATAACCACACCTCCAGTCGCGGAAGAGAAGGAAAAGAATGAGAAAAATGGTGAAAAACCCGTCTGCAGGGCCTTAAATAGGCTGGCTGCCGGCAGAGTTACGTACGTAACCGGCCAAGGGCTTACGTACGTAACCGGCCAAGGGCTTACGTACGTAACCGGCCTTACGTACGTAATTGCCGAGCCCTTCCGGACATAACTCGGCCAGGGTTGGCCTGGGCCCAACCTGCCCGGCCATGACTCGGTCGGGACCAACTCCGACGGCCCGGACGACCCCGAAACCCGAACCTGAATATGAAACAAAGATACGGTTACGAAGTACTCGCAAAGACGAATTCGAGCACTAAGAGAACACACGATTCCGACCACCCAAAGGCTCGAAATTCGACAACGGAAAGTAATTACCCCAAACTTTGAAAAATTACGAAAATGGCCCAAAACATCCGAAATACACGATACATGATCGAAACACCAAGCCGAAGTTCGCAACATGAATAATAACATTAAATGAACTTACGAGAAACTCGAAACAACAGTTTCGGACGAGATTCGCAAGAATCGAACTCAAGTGCGGAAAAACCGCTTAAGAACACGGAACTCAACAAAACGATACCGAAATGAACTCGGATGACAAAAAGTGCAGAATTAATTATTCTCAGAATAACGAAACGGTCACGAGAGAGTCATCAACATGGACTGCCTCCGATAAAAAGAAAATTACGGAAGTTCGAAATTGCGGGTATTACACTGAATGCTCGTACTATCCGTAAATATAGTACAAAATATCTAAATTAGAATGATGTCATACAATTCATCACTATTCATGTAAAAATACGACCTTATCCGAGTTCGTATTATAGATCATAATCATTGCTGCTGGCAAGGTCTGCATACACATTAACATTTTAACAATTTATCATCTCAATATCAAAATTATAAACATTATCATATAATAGTAGTTGTGCCAATATCTTCCAAGTAGAGTTTTAAACCTTAGGAACAAGGAAATCACCCAAGTAATATATCTTAAAGATTATTGCATGGACATTAGTTTTATGATGATATTTTGCTATGAAAATCTATCAAAGTATATATTTAAAATATATTACAGTCACTCATGCTTGCTCCAAAACTTATGTTCATTCATCTAATAGTTTATATGTAGTATAATATTAGATAGTGTATGGCATGAATGAATATAAACTACATACAATAAGATATTAAGTATCACTTATAAATAAAAGATGACATATGTAATATCCACAATTTCGATTTCCGGTAATTTCTTTTTTTTTGGCGGGAGTCCATTTTGATGACTCGCTCATAATCGTATCGTCATTCTGAGAGTATTTGGTTCTGCACTTTTGGACGTCCGAGTTCGTTTCGGTGTCGTTTTGTTGAGTTCCGTGTTCTTAAGCGACTTTTCTGCACTTGAGTTCGATTCTTGCGAATCTCGTCTGAAACTGTTGTTTCAAGTTTCTCGTAAGTTCATGTAACGTTGTTATACGTGTTGCGAGCTTTGCCTTAGTGTTTCGATCGTGTATCGGGTATTTCGGACATTTTGGGCCGTTTTCGTAATTTTCCAAAGTTTGGGGTACTTACTTTTGTTGTCGTTATTCCGAACCTTCAAGTAGTCGGAATTATATTTTATTATAACATTTGAGTTTGTCGCTGTGCATTATTCGTATGCATGTCCTCGTCTTGTGTTGTTGTCGTTTCGCGGTTTCATCGCGCTCGTACTCGACGAGCTGAACTTAGCAATTCTGGGACTGCTAAGTGACTTACGTACGCTATGCTATATATATAACATACGTTATTATCTTGAGCCTTACGTACGTTAAGCCTTTTCATTACGTACGTAAGGGGTATTCCAGTTCAGACAGTGAGGTCTGGCCGTCGATAGCGCACGCTATGTGTTGGCCCTAACGTGCATTAACTGTGCATATTACGTACGTTAAGCCCTTGCCGTAACGTACGTACTGGTCTTCATTATTTCGGACAGGAAGTTCTGGGCACCGATTGCGTAAGCAATATTTCATGCCTTACCTACGCAATACCTTTAACGTACGTCATTCCTTGTGTATAATGTACGTAATGCATGTGCGGGTTTATATACCCAGGAGTTGACCGAGTTTGTCCTTTCTTCACCTTCTCTTCGTCTCTCCGCGGCTGGGCGACTCGTGGGCGATTGGAGGGTGATTTTGGGGTCTTGTAACTCCAATTTTACATCTTCCTTGAGTTCTTGGTGTTGATTAACAACAGCAATCCGTATTCTTCGTCTTTGATTTGAGGTAATCATCTTGTAAACCCTTCATTTATATTTCCTGAACCTTTAAGATTCGGGTTGTTCTTCATGAATCGTACTATTATATATCATCAATCGGTTGTATTGATTCTCTCCCCATGTTTTGATTCGTATTTCTTACAGTATTCGGGTTCGGATGATGTTCTTGATGTTCTTTGGGAAATATTGAGCCCCAAGTGTCCGATCCTTTGTCTCTATGAATTCTTGTTAAGAATTTCGTGTGTTTTGCATCTTCCTTGCGGTCGACCTTATAGTGATTAAGTTGTTGTTGTGTTTTCGACATAGTTGGAAGATTCGAGGGTTTCCTGTCAAGCTTTCCCGTTGCTTTGCGTGCTTTGGATTTGAGGCAAGTACCTTGTTCATACAATTCTTATTTTGTGGATATGATGATTGGTGATCCTCTTGGTATGTTTGTTTATTTGAAATGAACTTTCAAAAGATTTGGTTTAGCCTCGTTAAAGGCTCACTTTCAAAATGCGTGTGTTTTGTGAATGTTGCATCTCGTGAATGGTTAAGTGAACCCTATGAATATGCTTGGTGTTGTTGTTGTGCTTTGATAATATATATGCATACATTATCTCATTTTGGTACGTTGTGATTTGATAATGGTGTCGTGCTTTGTGTTTGTTGCCTTTGGGTGAATTGTTTGGATATCCTTGGTGTGATATATTATTTGTGTGAATGTGTGGATATGGTCGAAGGTCTACGGTGACACATGGCATGTGATCATGTGGTCGGGATGCAACAAGTGATTGATCCAACCGTGAGAGCCTAAGATAATCTACGGTAACACATGGCTTGTGATCGTGTGGCCAGGATGCAACAAGTGATTGATCTAACCGTGAGATGATAAGACCTGCGGTGACATATGGCATGCGATCATATGGTCAGGAGACAACAAGTGATTGATTCAACCGTGAGATGACGTGGCATGTGTTCACGGTGTTGTGTATGATTTGTGAATGTAATTTTCTCACCTCGGGAGGGTCCTGCGAGGCCTCGAGGGAATCCAATGGTATAGCCCTGGATTCACGAGTTGGTGTGTATATGATTTGTGAATGTATTTTGCTCACCTCGGAAGGGTCCTGTGAGGCCTCGAGGGAATCCAATGGTATAGCCCTGGATTCACGAGTTGGTGCTGTATTTGTGTGAACAAGATTTGCGTATCTTGGGTGATTATGTTGTGTTGATTTTATGTCCGTCGAGGACACGTGACGTGGGTTTTAACCCTGTGTATTATTGTTGGTTTTCTATTTGGGAAGACAAAACCTTTGGGCTGTGACCCCCGTTGCTTTTTGGAAAGAGAAGGATTCGATAATCCTAAATTGTTTCTATTAAAACTCCCGATGGCTTATTAAACTATTTTATAAATTGTTTCTCTTGAATTGTGATCTTTCGATTCTGGAATGTTTTACCCAAACTCTTACCTCGGGAAGTACTTGTTATGTTTGAATCTTGGAGGATTTCCTGGTTATTATTATTCTTGGAACTTGAATTGTAATGCTCGTATTTGCACTAGCAAAATAGTAGAATTTTGCTAAGCCCCGAGTAATCGGGGGGTGGATGTCTGTATTGCATTCAAGTTTTGGGGAGCATAATATAGGGTCGGAACGGAGGATGATGAAAGATAATCGATACTAATCATATGAGGACCCGTACGTTGTTGTATTGGTCCAGTCGTATTTTATTTCCGCTGCAGTATCCTTTCCCCGTTGTACGGGAGTGTGTTGTATTCGTCCCCTGCGTGGGCATGTATTGTGATTGAGTTGTATGTATTTATTGAAAGACCAAATTGTTCTACTATGTCATTTTAGCCTTAAAGGCATTGTTGAGATGTCTAATATTGTTACCAGCCTGGTAGATCCTTGACGAAAGGTTCTACCGCGTGTAATATCCCTGAGCGGATTGGGGGTGTTACAACAGAGAATAAAGAGCATCTTTCAAAGTCTTAGTTAGACTAGTATGTATTTGCAATATTTGGTTTCCTAGCATACTCTTTATAGGTGTTCAAGGTATCTCCAACCAAGAATCAAAGACATATCCCATGCGGTTTAGAGAATAGAAATAACAGAGGGATTTTGATTGCCAACAAATTCTTCCACATATAACACCAGTAATTGAAGACGGAACAACATGCTAATTTGACCATTGTTGTTGCCCGAAATATTATCCGAAGATAGATATTGCTAGAACGGTCGAGCAACACCAAATTGCGAGAGCACATCCGTGGGAATGGAAATAACACAAGATTTGCCGGGTTTGTTAGGCCGCGGCTTGAATGCTCTCGCGAGATGTTATTAATAAGAATACATTTGAGTACAAATATTAATGTAAGAATGCAATTACAATGAGTGTAAAAGATCCTATTTATCTAGCTCTTGAGCGAAGCTCTGCGTGTTCTTGTTCTCATTTCTGCCGACCATCTCAGGATTGAGAGGTCTCGAGAGTGAGAGAGATATATCCGAAGAGTGTAGCGTTGCCAAGAGTGAGAAAGCCAAGTTATGAGCAGAAAAAGCCAGAGAATCAGAGAGTTTTCCAAGTGTAGGCAGCCTTCTATTTATAGGAGCTGAGATGCTCTTTTACTGGCGGGCGATCGCCTTCCTTGTAATATAATAAGGGGTGATCGTCTTTCAGCACATGGGTTGTCTGCCTTGAAGTCCGCGGCTGCTGCTGGCAGCCAGCTGCGCGGTCCAATGAGGAGCCTGCACGCGTCCTGCGTCGCTGTCACGGGCGGTCCCACTTGCACCTTTCGGCGGGTCTATCGGTAGATGAGAAGATGTTGACAGGCTGTGGTCAATGATCCATGTCTTGCGGCGCCTTTTCCGGATCTGCATGTGGGACTCTGTACAAGCTTCGTCCTTCGCCGACTGGACATGCCGGCTATGCATGGCAGGAGGCGGTCGCCATTGGTCGGGCACCAGAGTCGATCGCCAAGTGCCAAGAAACGATCGCCTTGGATGTCGATCGCTCGGCACTGGGTCTTGACCTGGGACCCGAGATCGGCCAATCTGCCTTGGGACTATCTGGCTCTGGCTCGATTGCCTGTCGACTGTGCCGACTGCCTGTCGACTGTGTCGATCGCCTGTTCAGGTGTATAATTCTCGACACAACACTTTCCCCCCAGCTTGCTCCGATTTTGAAGACATGGGGTGAGGTGGTTCTGGCGATCGTTGAGGATAAAGACGGGCGATCCATTGTGCGGACTCTGGTCTCGAACTTGGGCGATCTGATCGATTGGCGAGCTATCTTCGGTCTTGTACCTGCAATAAACAATTTTGCCGATCCCTCCTAGAAACTTGATAGTTTCATCGTTGAGGAACCGTGCACAGTCGCGGAGTTCGATGGACCGACTCCATGACCATGTCTTGTGCGCGAGCGACATTGTCTGTCTCGTGACTCATTTTATTGTGAGGGTCCTCCGTTAGGCTGCGCCTCGGCTCGTATTTAAACGAAGGGTGTGCGGTCTCGGTCTGGAGGAGTCCTTGCACGGGGCGTCATCGGATTAATCGACTCCACGTCCGTGGCTAGTTAGCTCTTTTCTACCTCGGATCGTCATGTTAGATGGCAATCCTCGATGGTATACGTTGAGACGGGGGTAGGGACGCGTCGCATTGTCCGGGTCCACCAAGTTAGATGATGACCCTTTGAGGGCGGGCGAACGTGTCCACTGATTAGTTTTGGAGGGCCCACGGACTACGACGGCCTCGTATTTAAACGAAGGGCGGGCGATCGTGGCCCAAAGGGACCTTGCATGGCCGAAGCAGTCGGTTCCATCGACCACCAGGACCATGGCTGCACTCTTCAACCTCGGATCGTCATGTTAGATGCCGACCATCGACGGTGTACGTTGTGCGGGGAAGGCAATCTCGTGCCTTAGTCCATCATGTTAGATGACGAACTGTAGAGGGCAAGCGAGCGAGCGATTAAATAGCAAAAACAAACTAGTGTTTGATTCAATAACTAGAGTAAACTCATGCTGATAACGTGTTATTATAAGTCTACTAGAAATATAGAAAGAATTGAGAGAAATGAAGAGATCATTTTATTCATATATGTGTATATCTTACATATCAAGAATATGGCCTTTATATAGGCTTATGATACAAGAGTTACAATGGAGATGAAAGGCCAAAGCCTAGACTTGAAAAGTCAAAGATTATATATATTAATGGAGAAAGATGAAAGGTTAAACGTCATCCAATAATACATAACACTGCGAACAGTGCCCCATTCTAGGTCCTAAATCAAAGTAACGCCTCACGGCCAGGATGGAAATGATAAGCCTTGTAATATGTCTGGAATAGTTTAGGAAGAGTGGGATATCCGTACTAATGCGATTCAAGGGAGATCCCTTTTCGGAATATTTAGAAGCGGAAGGAGGTGCTACGAGCCTCGCTTTTCTAAGTGAAGGAGTCGAGGACATAAGTCCCCGGGGGGATTGATGTATTTCTTGTCCTTGTTCTCCTGGTGAATGATCGCCCTCCCGAGCTATGAATTGCTCCAGTTGTTGTTTAGACTGGTTAACCCGGTCACATGGATTGGTCTTACAGTGGGAATGGGAGACGCATCAACCATTGACTTCAGTACGCCTACGATTGTTGCATGATCCAGTTTCAAAGATTCCATATTCTGAATACTATAGTTGAATGAGTCAGAGAAGACAATAATTGTTACATCAAGATTTATAATCAAGATTTATACAACATAAAATTCTTAGAAGTATGTTTGTCCTATGTACTTTGGAATTCAAATATTTTTAGAATTTTGGGTATTGAAAGTTTTAGAATAGTATGAATATTGAGAATTCCTACTTTTTATCACAGATGTTAAATCTGCCTGAAAAAGTGGATGATGTATTACTCCATCATTCCCAATTTAAGTGGAAGATTTTACCTTTTTCCAATTTTCAAGATAAATTTTGCATTTGGATATTTCTTTTCTTTATATCTAAATTATCCATATTTCACAAATTATTGTACATTGCAAAGAACACCAAATTACTATTATTTTGGATTCGTTTTGACTCGAGAAGCCATTTTTGACCATTTTGCACTAGAGCATCATTTTCGAAGTAGTTCAACCCGGGATGTTATTCTCAACATGTTTCGCTCTGGGATGTTACTCTTGACCATTTTTAACTCGGAAAATTATTTTCGACCCGTTTTGTCCCGCATACATCATTTTTTATTATTTCGTCATTGGTTGTTATTTTCGACATGTTTCGCCTTGGGACGTCTTTTTCGACTCGTTTCGCCACATAATGTTATTTTTCGACTGTTTTCATCCCGAGGCATTATTTTCCACCTCCTCCGCCTTAGAACATTATTTTCGACTCTCTTCATCCTCGAATGTCATTTCGGCCTAATTCGCCATAACATCATTTTCGACCTATTTTCCTGGGGCATCATTTTCGATAATGTTTCTTCATGAGACGACTATTTCGACCAGCTTCGCTCGAGACATTATCTTCATTCAGGGACGTCGTTTTTGACTCGTTTCATCCCAGGATGTCATTTTCGACCAATTTTGCCCAGGGAGGGCATTTTTTGGCCAGTTTCGCCTCGAACAATATTTGCGGCCAGATTCATCATGGGATATTATTTTCAATTGATTATGCCCCAAAAAATTATTTTTCGACCCATTTCCCCGAACGCCACTTTCAACGTGTGGTGCTTGAGTATTTCGCTAGCCAGCTCGGGAGGGTCCGACGGGGCCTCGAGTGGATTTGTGGCTTCGTCCCGGTCCTAGGCGATGCGAGTACATGTTTTGTGAATGTGTTTGCTCACCTCGGGAGGGTTCGACGGGGCCACGGAGGGAGTCCAATGGTATAGCCCTGGATTCACGAGTGAAACTTCACCGCTACGTGTGTATATTTTGTGATTGTATTTCGCTCACCTCAGGAGGGTCCGATGGGATCACGGAGGGAGTCCAATGGTATAGCCCTGGATTCACGAGTGCGGTTGCTTATGTTTTGTGAATGTGTTTGCTCACCTCGGGAGAGTTCGACGGGGCCACGGAGGTAATTCCAATGGTTTTGCCCTGGATTCACGAGTGAAACTTCACGGGTGTGTGTGTGTATTTTATGTCCGTTGAGGACGCGTGACGTGGGTTTTAACCTTGTGTATTGTTGTGGGTTTCAATTGTGAAAACAAACCTTTGGGCTGTGACCCCTATTGATTTTGGAAAGAGAAGGATTAAGTAATCCTAAATTGTTTTCTATTAAAACTCTCGATGGCATATTAAACCGTTTTATAAATTGTTTCTCTTGATTTGTGATCTTTCGGTTTTGGAATGTTTTACCTAAACTCATGCCTCGGGAAGTACTTTTCGTTATGTTTGGATCTTTGAGGATTCCTGGTTATTGTTATTCTTGGAATTTGAATTATATGGCTCGTATTTACACTTTGTTCTTGTACTAGCAAAACAGTGGAGTTTTGCTAACCCCCGAGTATTCGGAGGGTGGATGTCTGTTTTTGCATTCAAGTTTGGGAGCATAATACCTGGTCGGCACGAAGGATGATGAAAGATGAACGATACTAATCACACGAGGATTCGTATGATGTCATTGGTTTAGTTATAGTTTATTTTCCGCTGCAGTATTCTTTCCCGTTGTACGGGAGTGTGTTGTATTCGACCCCTGCGTCGCCATGTAATGAGTTTGAGTTGTATGTATTTATTGAAAGACCAAATCGGTCTACTGAGTCATTTTAGCCTTAAAGGCATTGTTGAGTTGTTCTATGTTGTTACCAGCCTGGTAGATCCTTGAGGAAAGGTTCTACGGCGTGTAATATCCCTGAGCGGATTGGGGGTGTTACATAAATGGTATCGGAGCTTAGGTTGTGGAAACCTAGGCTGTCGGGTTTAGTGGTGTCTGTTGAGTTTTTGTCTCGTCGGATTTTGTCTGACCGAGTCGTGTCGCGACGTGTCGTCTGAGTTTGTTGGTCGTGATTAGTATCGTGGGGCGATCATCATCTTCGTGCGACCTGTGGATGTAAGTCTCCCTTCATTGTGATAGTGCCTCGTCTATTGCGAGTTACTGATATGATTAGGTGTTAAGTGCCGGAATCCTCCTATGGATGTTGATTTCGTGATATGTTGTTATTTGACTCTCATATTTTGTTTATATGAGGAGTGTCGCTGGTTATGTATTCTTGACTGTTGGTTTCGTCCGTTGCGTGTATATTTCAAACTGATTTGTTCGTTTGCAAGTGTTTTCGTGAAACCTTGTGCTCAATATGGTATGCAAATGTTTATGGGTGTGATTTACTCAGTCCGTAGGGGCTTCGGATGGACCAGTGTTTTAGCCCCGGTCCTAAGCAAGTTTGAACTGCGATGTGACTGTCTGTTTTCCGGTAAAAGACATGTATTGTCTTGATTTTGTACGATTTGATACGTATATTATAATATGTTTAAACGAATATTGTTACATGAGCATTTTTGGGCATTCTTGCCCATTGAATTATTTTTGAAAACCTTGAGTATCTTAGAAAATAAATTTCGAGATGTACTTTTAAAATGAATTGTTTTCTCGTGGTACTTCCAAGGTGCCACAATATGTTTCAAAATTCTTCTACCTCGAGGACCAAAATATTTTGAGATATTTTCAATGATTTAGAAACATTTTTGCTTAGGCCCGAGGGTCGAATATTTCCGAAAGTTTTTCACGAAAAGAAAGTGTCCTCATTTTTATCGAATGCAAAATGGTTTTCCAAAGTCTCGATAACGATGTTTCACATTTGTACTTTTTGAAAGGTAATACTCAAGATCAATCGGTGTTTCCAAAATTATTTTCAAAAGGTGGTTTTCATTTTTTTTTAAAACCTATCAATCCCCGTTTGCAGTTTGGGAATGTATGTATGATGTTTTCTATGTAGTTATGATGTTAACTTCCGAATATGATCGAATTTGTGGCATGAACGTTGAGGCGTTGCCACGTATTTGTAGTACTAGCCCTCTGTGAGAGGTGTGAACTCGTATTTACTATTTGTCGTCTCGTAGTGATTTGTGTGTTGTCGCACGAGTGTGAGCTGTTGAAGCTTGGGTTTGTACGTTTGTGTACATGTGTGATTGTTTCATGATGTTTGTAATTATGTGCTGGTTATCGTTCGGGCCGTTGAGGTCGACGAACGATACCGTCGTTGCTGTAATGTTTGTGTGTGTGTATTACCTTGCGATGGTAATCGTTGTATATGATATGTGTTATGATTCTTTGTTATGCTGAGTTGGCATCTCCGCTATGTTGTTTTGCGACGTTATGCCCCAATGTATCTAGCATTTGTATTTTTGGTATGCCGAGCCGAGGCGTTTCAACCGTGATGTGCCGGGGTATGCACGTGTAAATTGTCCTTCTCGTCGGTGACGCATTTCAAGTGTGGACTTGAGGGACACATAATTCAGTTTTGCGAATTGGCTACCGAGACTTTCGGAGTTTGCGCTTCAGCACAGATATCAGGATCGGCTCTGAGAGGCCCATGGGAGATTTTTTTGTCGGTTGATTTTTGTGTTGTGACCTTGTTTCTGTTGTTGTGAGTTGCGGGGACGACATTTCTTTTATAAGAGGTTGGATCTAATACCCGTATTATTTTTGACTTCTGCAGTTCCCCTTTTAAAGTCTATCGACTCACTCGTGTTCGTTGATATTTTTTGAACTTGTTCTGTATTTCGATTTCATCGTTCGAACGAGCTGTGATCATGTTTTGGGTCGATCTGGTTATCGCTGTGACTTTTCCGAGTTCGGTTCGATTCTTGTGAACCTTGTTCGGAAGTGACATATTTTGGTTCTACTAGTTCTTTTATACGAAGTGGATCGGATTTGGAACTCCGGTGTTTTCTACTCTGTCGACTCGTTTATGCTGGTTAACATTTTCTGAACTTTCCCTATCCCTTGCTTTTGTTGATCGAACGAGGGTGGTATTATCTCGGAATAACTCGTTATCGTTGTGACTTTTCAATCGCTATTCCCTTTCCTGTGGATCTTATGGGAATGCACGTCTTGTTCTTACCAGATCATCCTCGGAGTTGTTGTTTGAATTTTTTTTATCCTTCGTCTTTCGGACATGATTGTTCGATTTTTGTTGTCTCGATCGTTTGTTTGTTCGGTTTTTGTTGATCTCATTTCATGATTGTTGAGCGTTCAGACTCCTTCGTAATTCCCTTAAGTTCGGGAAATTAATCTCGTTTTCGATCTTCCAACCCTTGGGCGGTGGAATTCCGTATCTGTTCAGCGATTGGCTCGTGTTTTGATTGATGTACCGTTGGGTTGGTCAATCGTATTGATTTTCGTTCGTTGTGTTTTGTGATTGTTCGGATAATCGACTCGATTGTATTGTCTGTTTGATGATGCTTGTCACTTGTTGATTTTATTATGTCTCTACCGGTGGCGTTGTGTTAGTCGCCGTGGAGCGTATTTTCACGTCGTATGTCTCTTTGCATTTCTTGCAGCGTTTCGCCGTCGGGCGCGAGTTTTCGGTTTTTGTGTATCTCGTCGAGTTTTCCTGGCAGGGGATATTGCTTCTCCCTACTTATTTTAAGTTTCGGGACGAAACTTCTTTTAAGGAGGGTAGAATGTAATACCCGTAATTTCGATTTCCGGTAATTTCTTTTTTTTTCGGCGGAAGTCCGTTTTGACGACTCGCTCATGACCGTTTCGTCAGTCTGAGAATGATTAATTCTACACTTTTTGTCATTCGAGTTCGTTTAGGTGTTGTTTTGTTGAGTTCCGTGCTTTTTGGCAACTTTTCCGCACTTGAGTTCGATTCTTGCGAATCTCGTTCGAAACTGCTGTTTCGAGTTTCCCGTAAATCCGTTTAACTTTGTTAGACGTGTTGTGAACTTCGTTTTGGTTATTCGATCACGTATCGCGATTTTCGGACGTTTTGGGCCATTTTTGTAATTTCCCAAAGTTTGGGGTAATTACTTCCATTGTCGAATTTTGAGCCTTCGGGTGGTCGGAATCATGTGTTCTCTTAGTGCTCGGATTCGTCTTTGCGATTACTTCGTAACTATATCATCGATTTGTATTCAGGTTCGGGTTTCGAGGTCGTCCGAGCCATCGGAGTTGGTCCCGGCCGAGTCATGGCCGGGCATGTTGGGGCCAGGCCAGCCCTGGCCGAGTAACGTACATAAGTGTCCGGCAGTTACGGTCGTAAGGCCGGTTACGTACGTAAGCTTTGGCCAGGTTACATACATAACACTGCCGGCAGACTTGGGGCAGTGACTTGGTTACGTACGTAAGCCATGGCCGGTTACGTACGTAACACTGCCAGCAGCGTCCGGCTATATAAGGCCTGGCAGCGGGTTTTTACTCATTTCTTCACTTTTCTTGCGGCTATCGGACGGGTGCGACGGGAAATAGGGTTCTTGGTCGATTCTACTCAATTCCAAGGCATTTTGGAAGATTTTTGTTGATTATATCATCATCCAATCCGTGTTCTTCGTCCGAATCAAGATATTTTGGCTTGAACCCTTGTTTTCGAAGATTTTGGGGATTTTCCTTTTGATTTCGATTCCAATCCATTTTTGTCCAATTAATTGTTGTATAAACGTTGTTTTGAACTTGTTCTACGGATTGTATACTCGCATCTTTGGTTCGTTCGACCCGAGGGGTGATTTCTTTGTTCTTGAAGGGTCTTGAACATTTGATGTCTGATTAAATGTCCGAATGAGTTCCCTTAGTTGTTGGGATTTCCGTTGTTTTCGGCCTTGATTCTCGTCGTAATCATGTGTTATTGTTCCTTCCGGAGGTTTATAGGTGTTCGAGGATTCCGATGTTGAATCTCGTTGGTGATTGATGATTCGTGTGGTGTTATTCACGTAGTAATTGCGGTGCTATCGCGTTCTTGATAGTGTTTGGGAGTTCGGGGCCGTTCGACCATATTTCATCCGTCGTCTTGTTGCGATTGTGATTTCGAGGTAAGTACCTTGTCCATATAATTCTTGTTTTATGGATTCGATAATTAGTGATCGTCTAAATGTGGTTGTTTGGTCGTTTGAATTGAACATTCAAAAGATTCGGTTTAGCCTTGTTAAAGGCTGGCTTTCAAAACGCGTGTCTTTTGTGAATGGTGTGGTTTGAGGATGACTATGTGAACTCTATGGATATGTTTGGTGTTGATGTTGCACTTGGTATTGCGTGTGGACGTATATTATTTCATTTCAGTGCGTTATGGTTTGACGTGGTGTTTTGCTAAGTATTTAATGCCTCTTGGCGAATTGTTTGGATATCCTTGATGTGATATGTTACTTGTGCTTGATTATTTCGCGGCCAGCTCGGGAGGGTCCGGCAGGGCCTCGAGTGGGATTCGTGGCTTCGTCCCGGTCCTGGGTGACGTGTGGTGCTTGAGTATTTCGCTAGCCAGCTCGGGAGGGTCCGACGGGGCCTCGAGTGGGATTTGTGGCTTCGTCCCGGTCCTAGGCGATGCGAGTACATGTTTTGTGAATGTGTTTGCTCACCTCGGGAGGGTTCGACGGGGCCACGGAGGGAGTCCAATGGTATAGCCCTGGATTCACGAGTGAAACTTCACCGCTACGTGTGTATATTTTGTGATTGTATTTCGCTCACCTCGGGAGGGTCCGATGGGATCACGGAGGGAGTCCAATGGTATAGCCCTGGATTCACGAGTGCGGTTGCTTATGTTTTGTGAATGTGTTCCTCACCTCGGGAGAGTTCGACGGGGCCACGGAGGGAATTCCAATGGTTTTGCCCTGGATTCACGAGTGAAACTTCACGGGTGTGTGTGTATTTTATGTCCGTTGAGGACGCGTGACGTGGGTTTTAACCTTGTGTATTGTTGTGGGTTTCAATTGTGAAAACAAACCTTTGGGCTGTGACCCCTATTGATTTTGGAAAGAGAAGGATTAAGTAATCCTAAATTGTTTTCTATTAAAACTCTCGATGGCATATTAAACCATTTTATAAATTGTTTCTCTTGATTTGTGATCTTTCGGTTTTGGAATGTTTTACCTAAACTCATGCCTCGGGAAGTACTTTTCGTTATGTTTGGATCTTTGAGGATTCCTGGTTATTGTTATTCTTGGAATTTGAATTATATGGCTCGTATTTACACTTTGTTCTTGCACTAGCAAAACAGTGGAGTTTTGCTAACCCCCGAGTATTCGGGGGGTGGATGTCTGTTTTTGCATTCAGGTTTGGGAGCATAACACCTGGTCGGCACGAAGGATGATGAAAGATGAACGATACTAATCACACGAGGATCCGTATGATGTCATTGGTTTAGTTATAGTTTATTTTCCGCTGCAGTATTCTTTCCCGTTGTACGGGAGTGTGTTGTATTCGACCCCTGCGTGGCCATGTAATGAGTTTGAGTTGTATGTATTTATTGAAAGACCAAATCGGTCTACTGAGTCATTTTAGCCTTAAAGGCATTGTTGAGTTGTTCTATGTTGTTACCAGCCTGGTAGATCCTTGAGGAAAGGTTCTACGGCGTGTAATATCCCTGAGCGGATTGGGGGTGTTACATAAATGGTATCGGAGCTTAGGTTGTGGAAACCTAGGCTGTCGGGTTTAGTGGTGTCTGTTGAATTTTGTCTCGTCGGATTTTGTCTGACCGAGTCGTGTCGCAACGCGTCGTCTGAGTTTGTTGGTCGTGATTAGTATCGTGGGGCGATCATCATCTTCGTGCAACCTGTGGATGTAAGTCTCCCTTCATTGTGATAGTGCCTCGTCTGTTGCGAGTTACTGATATGATTAGGTGTTAAGTGCCGGAATCCTCCTATGGATCTTGATTTCGTGATATGTGGTTATTTGACTCTCATATTTTGTTTATATGAGGAGTGTCGCTGGTTATGTATTCTTGACTGTTGGTTTCGTCCGCTGCGTGTATATTTCAAACTGATTTGTTCGTTTGCAAGTGTTTTCGTGAAACCTTGTGCTCAATATGGTATGGAAATGTTTATGGGTGTGATTTACTCAGTCCGTAGGGGCTTCGGATGGACCAGTGTTTTAGCCCCGGTCCTAAGCAAGTTTGAACTGCGATGTGACTGTCTGTTTTCCGGTAAAAGACATGTATTGTCTTGATTTTGTACGATTTGATGCGTATATTATAATATGTTTAAACGAATATTGTTACATGAGCATTTTTGGGCATTCTAGCCCATTGAATTATTTTTGAAAACCTTGAGTATGTTAGAAAATAAATTTCGAGACGTACTTTTAAAATGAATTGTTTTCTCGTGGTACTTCCAAGGTGCCACAATATGTTTCAAAATTCTTCTACCTCGAGGACCAAAATTTTTTGAGATATTTTCAATGATTTAGAAACGCTTTTTCTTAGGCCCGAGGGTCGAATATTTCCGAAAGTTTTTCACGAAAAGAAAGTGTCCTCGTTTTTATCGAATGCGAAATGGTTTTCCAAAGTCTCGATAACGATGTTTCACGTTTGTACTTTTTGAAAGGTAATACTCAAGATCAATCGGTGTTTCCAAAATTATTTTCAAAAGGTGGTTTTCATTTTTTTTAAAACCTATCAATTCCCGTTTGCGGTTTGGGAATGTATGTATGATGTTTGCTTTATAGTTATGATGTTAACTTCCGAATATGATCGAATTGGTGGCATGAACGTTGAGGCGTTGCCACGTATTTGTAGTACTAGCCCTCTGTGAGAGGTGTGAACTCGTATTTACTATTTGTCGTCTCGTAGTGATTTGTGTGTTGTCGCACGAGTGTGAGCTGTTGAAGCTTGGGTTTGTACGTTTGTGTACATGTGTGATTGTTTCATGATGTTTGTAATTATGTGCTGGTTATCGTTCGGGCCGTTGAGGTCGACGAACGATACCGTCGTTGCTGTAATGTTTGTGTGTGTGTATTACCTTGCGATGGTAATCATTGTATATGATATGTGTTATGATTCTTTGTTGTGCTAAGTTGGCATCTCCGCTATGTTGTTTTGCGACGTTATGCCCCATTGTATCTAGCATTTGTATTTTTGGTATGCCGAGCCGAGGCATTTCAACCGTGATGTGCCGGGGTATGCACGTGTAAATTGTCCTTCTCGTCGGTGACGCATTTCAAGTGCGGACTTGAGGGACACATAATTCAGTTTTGCGAATTGGCTACCGAGACTTTCGGAGTTCGCGCTTCAGCACAGATATCAGGATCGGCTCTGAGAGGCCCATGGGAGATTTTTCTGTCGGTTGATTTTTGTGTTGTTACCTTGTTTCTGTTGTTGTGATTTACGGGGATGACATTTCTTTTATAAGAGGTCGGATCTAATACCCGTACTATTTTTGACTTCTGCAGTTCTTCTAAAGTCTATCGACTCACTCGTGTTCGTTGATATTTTCTGAACTTGTTCTGTATTTCGATTTCATCGTTCGAACGAGCTGTGATCTTGTTTTGGGTCGATCTGGTTATCGCTGTGACTTTTCCGAGTTCGGTTCGATTCTTGTGAACCTTGTTCGGAAGTGACATCTTTTGGTTCTACTAGTTCTTTTATTCGAAGTGGATCGGATTTGGAACTCCGGTGTTTTCGACTCTGTCGGCTCGTTTATGCTGGTTAACATTTTCTGAACTTTCCCTATCCCTTGCTTTTGTTGATCGAACGAGGGTGGTATTATTTCGGAATAACTCGTTGTCGTTGTGACTTTTCAATCGCTATTCCCTTTCCTGTGGATCTTATGGGAATGCACGTCTTGTTGTTCTTACCAGATCATCCTGGGAGTTGTTGTTTGCATTTTTTTATCCTTCGTGTTTCGGACATGATTGTTCGATTTTTCTTGTCTCGATCATTTGTTTGTTCGGTTTTTGTTGATCTCATTTCGTGATTGTTGAGCATTCAGACTCATTCGTAATTCCCTTAAGTTCGGGAAATTAATCTCGTTTTCGACCTTCCAACCTTTGTGCGGTGGAATTATGTATCTGTTCAGCGATTGGCTCGTGTTTTGATTGATGTACCGTTGGGTTGGTCAATCGTATTGATTTTCGTTCGTTGTGTTTTGTGATTGTTCGGATAATCGACTCGATTGTATTGTCTGTTTTATGACGCTTGTCACTTGTTGATTTTATTATGTCTCTACCGGTGGCGTTGTGTTAGTCGCCGTGGAGCGTATTTTCACGCCGTCACTACCAAAAATCAGACTTTAGCCGACGACTTAAAGTGGTCGGCTAAACCCCAAAGTCGTCGGCTAATCATGCCAGCCGTCAACTAAAAAACCGTCGGCCGATATTCGTCGGCCAAGGTTTAGCCAACGACATATAAGACGGTCGGCGGCTAAAGTTCCAAAATTAGCCGACCACTACTACACGGTCGTCGGCTAAACCTGTTGGGAAAAAAAAAATTTAGCCGACGACCTTAACGAGACGGTCGGCTAAAATCGCTTTTTTTAAAAAAAAAAATAGAGTTTAGCCGACGACCATCTTATATGTCGTCGTCTACAACCATTTTTTTAAAAAAAAATTAAATTATTTTAGCCGACGACCGTCTTATAGGTCGTCGGCTAAAACCCTTTTTTTTAAAAAATAAATCAATTACTTTACCCGACGACCATCTTATAGGTCGTCGGCTAAAACCCTTTTTTTAAAAAAAAATAAATAAATTACTTTAGCCGACGACCGTCTTATATGTCGTCGGCTAAAACCCTTTTTTTAAAAAAAATTTAATTCAGATTTTGGGATCCCAAAACCTGTATTTTTTGCACCTGCAATTTTTATACAGCAGCTCTCATTATCAACAACAATCAACGCGCAACACATTCAACTAATACCATTAATAATATGCCCAACATTATATGCATCACAACGCACAATACATTCAAGAACATTAATTTCATCAACATACTAGTAGCGTCAATAAAATCACTTACACAAAAAAATGAAGTTTATATTTAGAATTCAAAAAAATAAAATCTGAAAGAGGAATAATGAAATGAGGGTATTTTAGTCATACCATGAACTCTGGGTCGCGAAAATGGGCGCGTAGCCACTTCCACTCGTACTCCCGGAACTTGAATTCTTCCGGGGTAGCCTCTCGGGTATCACCCCAGGCTGTCCAGAACATATGCATCTCATTTTTCCAAGATTTGTACCTACAACACACGTTGCACAACATATATCATTCGTAAGAAAAAAAATTACGCAAACAATGTAGATACAAAATAAATTAAAATGACTTACTTGGTAGACTGCACCTCGTCACACCAAGTACGTAGTAGAGAGTCGGGAATGACAAACCACACCTATGAACAACATAAATACGCAATAATTTAAAAACATCACATATTGCATTTTCAAGAACTACGTATTGATTGAAAAACACTTATTAAATATTTATTAACTTACCGAATTAGCATTATTCAAAGCATCTTTCACGCACTGCGGCACGTCCCCCCAATCGGGACACAAAACGGGGACTCTGTCCCGAATGACAAAGCCAACATTACGGCTATATGACGCCGCAGCGTCAGAAGACATCACCGGCCGGTCGTGTCTGTCTAGAGGAATCTCATAATGGCCATGCTTACTTACGTACGAGTCGAGCGCCAGACCCTTTGCTGGGCCACGAGTCTTCTTCTTTTTCTTCTCCTCCTCGACTACATTTTTCCCCTTCTCCTTCTCCCTCTCTATCTCCTCGCATGCTTTCGTCTTGAAACCCGACAACTCCGCCAAAACATGTTGTCCGGCCAAGACTCGTAGACGTATGCCTCGTCGGTGGCTAATCAATCGAACGGAACTCGGGCTCCCGCCTCATCGACCTCACGGAATAGTCGGAACCATCGGAGGCATGAATAGAGTCGGCGGCGGACCGTGGGGCACCGCGACGAGGAACTCCGTACATCTCCCGATGTGTGAGGGCTAGACGTGGGTCGGTGGATGGGAGGCATACGAGTCTCCGATTGCGAGGGGGTCGGCCGTGGTGTTCGAAAGGATAAACGCCGCGCTAGTGCGCGGCTCATCTCGCCTATAAAAATCGCTGCGTTCATGCCGATAGCTTCTAGTATCTCGGCGGGCACGAACGCTGCTCGAGATATGTATAGTGTACGGATCCGCCTTACTAGAGGCCGCGAACCCCCGACCGGGAGTGGTCGACTTTGTCGACTTCTTCCCCAACACTTTCTTTATTCTATCCATAATCTAAACAAATAAATCAAATTCACAACTCAACACAATAGTAATTATCAATGCCATACCACGTTAATCTTTCGATTAACGCCGGCTATAAAATCCCTTCCTCCTCAAACAAATTCATCAAATATTTCTAAACAAATTCATCAAATAATCTAAACAAATTCATCAAATTCACAATTCAACACAACAATAATTATCAATGCCATACCACGTTAATCTTTCGATTAACGCCGGCTATACAATCTCTTCTTCCTCAAACAAATTCATCAAATTCACAACTCATTAAACACAAAATATTGAAAATACTAAATTCATCAAAAAATGCATCACAACTCATTAAACAATTTATCTAATTCATCACATAATCTAAACAAATTCATCAAACAAATACAATAAATTCAAAAAAAAAAAAAAAGACAAGGGTTACCGCGTGGCCAAGTGCGATGGGCGGAGGGCGTCAAAGCGGCGGGCGCGATGGGACCGGGTCAAGGGTCAAGGGGCGGAGGGCTGGCGGGCTAGCGGGCGGAGGATCGGCTAAACCAGAAGACGGGGCGATGGGACGATCGGCTGGGTGACGATCGGCGGGACGGGGGCTAGGTGACGGGCGGTTGGGGCTGGGTGACGATCGGCGGACGACGGGCGACGGGCGACGACTAAACCAGACGAAGAAAATAACAAAAGGGAGGTACTAGAAACGTATAAAGGGTGGGGGTTTATCCGACGACAAGATCTACGTCGTCGGCTAAAGTTTTGTAAAAAAAAAAAAATTTACACTTTAGCCGACGACTTATAAGACGGTCGTCGGCTAAACCCAGCAATGACCCGACCGTGTTAGACAACACGGTCGGGCAGGCAAACAGTGTGTTTTCAATTTCTGGGCGGGTGCGACACGGGCCGTGTCGATGGACACGGTCGGGAGTTTAGCCGACGACCTTCGTATAAGTCGTTGGCTAAAGTTTAATTTTTTTTTAAAAAAACATTGGTCGTTCGTGTCAGGGGACACGGCCGTGTCGCACCCGCCGTAATGGGAAAACACATCAGAGTGATCGACCCGACCGTGTTGTCTAACACGGTCGGGTCAATCTCGGGGCTTAGCCGACGATCGTTTTATCTGTCGTCTGCTATAGTTGAATTTTTTTTTATCAAAAACTATAGCCGACGACGTAGATCTTGTCGTCGGAGAAACCCCCCGGTTTTTTTTTATAATATTATTGATCTTATATTAATGTTATGATTATGATTATTATTATTACTATTTTTTTAATTATATTTAACAAATGAAAATATACATCTACAAAATTTATGGCTCATAGTTTGAGTCATCACTACAAATCTGTCTCATTATACGAGTTGATATCCGCAACATATGCCTCAAGTCGTCCACATTATCGTCATCAGAATTTTCAAGTAATTCGCTTGTATCAACGTCAACGTATTCGCGAGCATCACCACGAGTCGGACGACTCGCCCTTCAGAACATTATTCATTGTAATTGTCGTTGATGGTGGAATATTTCGCATTTGGCTCTTGATAAGCATCATCGTCATCGCACTGTTGTTTCTCCCAAAGGTAGCGACTAAAAATATTCCTCGTTGTCACAACGTTCACTACCTTCCATGTGCCCTTTTTCACCAAGTCGTCCAAATAATACACCGACTTTGCTGATGTAGCAAATACAAAAGGATCACTTTCATACCATGAAGTGGAAGTGTCAACAGATAACAACCCGTAGTCGTCTTGCATATCGGTTCCAAGACTGGTGTCGTACCATCGACACTTAAACAAGTAAATTGTCATGCCTTCCCCGTAAATTAGTTCTACCACTTCCAAAAGAACACCGTAATATCCACCATCTATCATAACCCCAGAATTTTGACATCTTATTTTTTGGTCTCTCTCAAGGCATACGAATGTGACACCGTTGACTTTGGCCATCGAATAAATTCTTGACATAACCGGCTTCATAGAAAGAAGCATAAGTTCACGCGACCAGTTAGGGTGTCCGTCATCTTGTATGTGTGTCATCTGTCGTAAATAAACTTTTTATGTAAAAAAATATAGAGTTAACTACATCTTTGGTCCTCGTGGTTTGCTGGGTATTTCAGTTTCAGTCCAATTTTTCAAAAAGTATCGGATCCTCTCCAATATTGAAACACCCGTTTCGGGTTTGGTCCAATTTTAACGAGGACGTTAATTATTGCCGTTTAACACCATCACGTGACAGACATGTGAGGGTAATCTTGTCTATCTCAATATCCCTTCCTCAATATCCCTTCACAAACAGATGGGTCATTTCATTATTAGTGACCGACTCTTTCATTCTCTCTAACACAAACCCTAATTCCGTGACCAACTCTTTCATTTTCTCTCTAACACAAACCCTATTTGCAAGAAAAAAATCCTAAATAATGTTGCCTTGTACACGGTCGTTGAGAGCAAAAGGTGATCCAGTTGATCCTTACAAACTATACCGTAAGTTTTTTGTCTGTAATATATTTTGTTTTTTTTTTCTTCATGATTTTTGTTGTTAAAATTAATGCATGTTAAATGGTTCGATTTTATTGCAACAGATAAACACCCAACCGTTTTTCCATAAAGATCAACCATGGAGGTGCATTTACTAGTCCACCAAATCGTCGCTACAGAGGAGGAAAAGTCAACTGGTTTGATGATATTGATTCAGACTCGTTTTCTGTGATTGAAGTATCAAGTATGCTAGAAGAGTTAGGTTATGTGAATCAGGGTATGCTTTTTCATTATAAGATACCTAATGCTGATTTAGATAATGGTCTTATGCCTTTGAAAACTGATAATGATGTGTTGGGTATGGCAAAGTATGCTGATAGGTTTAAGGTAATGGAGGTGTTTGTTGAGCATCCACTTGACGTTGTTCACTTTGCTAATAATGATGATTTAGTGAATAAGAATGGGATTGATTTAGGAAATAAGAATAGGAGTGATTTAGGGAATGATAATGCTTACTTTGTCAATGACTTTGATCCCTTTTTATCTCACTTATACATAAACACTGAAATAGGCCAGTCAAGTGATAAGGGTAGAGCTAGTGGACCAAATATGGGTGGTAATCATATAGTTAGTGAAGAATATGATGGCTCTAATTCTAGCTTAGCTAGTGATGAGAGTGAGGATAGTGATTTTGATGTTGATCAAGATGATAGGATTGATGATGTTGAGGTAGATATGGCTGATTTTAGAAAGCACATAGATACAAATGTTGAATGGGTTTGTTGCACTGAGGCAGAAGTTGAAAATAATCAACTATTTGAAGATGAAGAAGTAGACTTAGAAGATTTTGATAGTGCACCTGAGTCAGATGATGAGGAGTTTGAAAGGAGAAAAGCATTGAAGAAGTTAGCCAAGAAGTACAAGCCCGTAGATGGTCAAATTTACTCTGAAAACTTTTATGCTGGACAGACTTTTGGTAACAAAGAATTGATCAAACAGATGGTTAATAGGATTTCAGTTGAGCAAAGAAGGCAATTGTATTTGACTAGGAATGATAAGGAAAGGATTAGGGCTGAATGTAGAGGGATTGTTCCAGTTTTTAGTCATGTGAATGACAAGCCAAGTAATGGGCCAAAGACTGATCAGCCCAAAATTGCTAGTGGGTCTTTATGCAGGACCAAAAAGGGTGGGTATATGAAAAAGAGGGTAGTGGTTGAAGATTCTCAAAGCTGTCCCTGGCTTCTACACTGCTCTAAAACCAAGAATGAACAAACATGGTGGGTGAAAACATTCATTGATACACACACTTGTCTACAATCAAGAAATGTTAGAAACTGTACTGCCACTTTTCTATCCAAACATGTTGAGGAAACCATAAAACCAAACCCTAAGGTACCTCTAGCTGCTTTGAAAGACCAATTGCAAAAAAAATACGAATTGGGTGTTTCTAAAATGAAGGTGTTTAGGGCAAAACAGATTGCACAAGAAAGAGTGATTGGGGATTATGTCAAGCAGTATGCTCAGTTGAAGCAATATGCTTTGGAATTGAAAGAAAACAACCCAGATACAACTATAAAGATTGATGTTGAAAAAACATTTGATGTAGATAGTGAAACAAGACAATTCAAAAGAATTTATGTGTGCTTGGGGGCTTTAAAGAGTGGATTTAAAGCTGGAAAAAGAGATCTCTTGGGACTAGATGGATGTTTCATGTCAGGACCATATCCAGGACAGATCTTGACAGCTGTTGGGGTAGATCCAAATAATGGAACATACCCTTTAGCTTATGCAGTGGTGGAGTCTGAAACAAAAGACTCTTGGTTATGGTTTCTGGATTGTCTTGGAGATGACTTAGAGTTGTACAGAAACTCTAACTTCACCTTCATAACAGATAGGCAAAAGGTACATTTTTACACTTTGTTATGTCTTGTACTTAGTCATTTTTACATTTTTACACTTTTGTATCCATTGTTCTTATACTTGGTCATTGGTTATAGGGGTTAATACCTGCATTGCAAGAAACATTTCCAGCTGCTGAACATAGATACTGTTTGAAGCATATCTATGATAACATGAAGTTGATTTGGAGGGGAAAACAATACAAGGATCTGTTATGGAGATGTGCAACAGCTACAACAATTCAACTGTTTGATAGAAATATGGAAGAAGTTAGAAACACCAACAAGGAACTGTATGACTGGTTGAAGTTCATTCCACCTCAACATTGGGCTAGGTCTCACTTTTCTGGTATGTTTTTAGCAATTCAATGACTGCATTGAAGTTCTATCTGTTAAGATTTGTATTGAATGCAAGTTGGTATTTTTATTTCAGGTAGAGCCCACTGTGATGTCCTATTGAATAATATGTGTGAGGTGTTGAATAAACAGCTGTTGGATGGCAGAGATAAACCCATCATTACTTGCTTGGAGTTTATCAGAGAGTATCTCATGAAAAAAATAGTCCTTGTTCAGCAGGTAATTAACAAGAGTAATGGCCCACTAACACCTAATGCCACTAGAATTTTCAGTGTCATTTTAAAGGAAGCTGCTCGATACGCTTACATGGAATGGAGGAGAATTGTATCAAGCATGTGGTCCATGGGGAGACCAGTGTGTGGTGAACATGAACTTGAGAAGTTGCACATGCAGGAAGTGGGAGCTGACGGGCATACCATGCAAACATGCAGTGGCCTCTATTTGGAATATGGCAAGCAATGGGTTGGAACCTGGCATACCAGAGTCTTGGGTTCATGAAAGTTATTGGCTGAAAACATGGGAAGAAATGTATAGGTTCAAAATCAATCCATGTAATGGACCTGACATGTGGAAGAAGGCAAATAGCCCAATCACACTCACTCCACCCAACTATAACCCTCCAATTGGTAGACCTAGAAAGAAGAGGCAAAAGAGTGCAGGGGAGTTGTATGATGGACTGGTGAAAAGGGGCAAGTTAAGTAGAGCTGGGAAGACCGTGACTTGTTTAAAGTGTGGTGAAAAAGGTCACAACCAAAGATCTTGCAAGGGACAGAGAGGGTCTGCAAGTATTAGACCATCAGCACAACAAGCTTCACAAGCAGCTGCTACAACTAGAGTTCAGAAGAAGATTGGTGGAAATGGTAAAGGTAAGAAGAAGAAGCACGAATGACGTAGATGGTTACATGGCCAATACAGTTGTGAAACTTTTGTGTTTTGGTTGCTTAATCGCAAACTGTATCAGCTTTCTATCTTTTAGACTTAATTTGGTTGTTTGGTCAGACTTATGTTTGCTACTTATGAATTTGGTAATGTATTTGGGTTGTTAGACTTTGGTAATGTATGCCAGATGGTATTTCGTATTTGACAGTTGACACTGAATTACAGCCATTGTAGTCAATTCCTAACTACAACATATAGCATTCATTGCCAAAGAACATATAACATCCATTCATTCAAAATACTGCCATTACACTCAACTGAAACTACAACCCTTAATGCAACTGAAACATTTACCAACTAGATTCGCAACTCCGAAACGAGTGTTTCAATATTGGAGAAGATCCGATACTTTTTGAAAAATTGGACTGAAACTGAAATATCCGTCAAACCACAAGGACCAAAAATGTAGTTAACTATAAAAGGATATTGAGATAGACAAGATTACCCTCACATGTCTGTCACGTGATGGTGTTAAACGGCAATAATTAACGTCCTCGTTAAAATTGGACCAAACCCGAAACGGGTGTTTCAATATTGGAGAGGATCCGATACTTTTTGAAAAATTGGACTGAAACTGAAATACCCAGCAAACCACGAGGACTAAAGATGTAGTTAACTCAAAAATATATTAAGTCCAAAATGCAATAGCAACTGAATGTATACGTACCTATTCTCCAAAATAGTCGGTAAAAGTGTCATTGTGGAATCTAGTGTCACCTCACACCATATCGCATGACAAGTGGATGTCTTTCCAGTACTGAACTTCTGGACAATTGAGCAATATCCACCAATGTGCAATTCGTGACTCGTACGGGTCTAATTGTCTTCCTGGCAACCTCCCATAGACGTCAACCTCAGTGGATATGATAGAAAGATTGAATTGTATTTTATCTGCTGGAATAGAGCGGGAAGGGGGCTCGAAGGTGCCCAAATACAACTTGATATGCGTAATACACTCCGACGCAAGGTAAGATTCTGCAATGCATCCTTCTGGTGCAGACTTATTGGCCACGGAGTCTTTGTAATCACCGAGTTGCCTGTAATATTGTCATTGTGTTAAAAATCATACTTAATTTGTCAATATATATATATATATATATATATATCATACAAAATTATGTTACCTTTCAACTGGGTACATCTACGTGTAGTGCACTGGACCAGTGACCAATAACTGCCTGGGAAGGTGGATCATGAGGTGAGGCATGAGGTCAAAAAAGTTTGGAGGAAATATTCGCTCAAACTTGCACAAGATATAGATGATCTCATCTTACATTTTACGCAAATCAGATCTCTTGACTTCTCTCGTACATAATTTCTGGAAAAATCTTGACAATGCAACACACGGCTAGACCACCTGTTTTGGTAAGTACGGTCGAATAAATACCGGAAATAGGCGTTGGAGTAGAATATGACAATCATGACTCTTCAAACCAGTTAACTTGTTCTCCCTGAAATTAACACATCTTCCTATATTTCCAAAGATACCCTAGGATACCTAGCGCCTTTTATCCAAAGAAAAATATCTCGATTCTCGCTTTCAGTTGATGGTGTAAGTCGCCTTAGGCATTTTTGTTTTCCCTTGACAGTTTTCAACCACAAATGTTTTCTTATGCTCATTTCTTCCAAACCTTTGCGTGCTTTTGGCCCGTCTTTGGTCTTTCCATCCCAACCTAAGGTTGTCCCAACCACACTTTCGCAAACATGCTTTTCAATGTGCATGACATCCAAGAAGTTCCTTATCAGTAACTTGGACCAGTAAGGCAATTCCCAGAATATACTTTTGTGTGACCAATACTTATACTGTCGGGCCTTTCAGGGGTTGCCGTAATCACATCAGGATGGTTGCTAAGTCGACCAAAATCGTACTCATTAAGAATTGATAGTATTTCATCACTGTCCCACCGCCGTGGTGGCTCGCCCATTTCTACAGTGCCATCAAATGCTGCAGCATCCATACGCCACTCATGTTCCCTCTCAAGCCATATCCGATGACGCATTCGGATAACTTTCCTACAGTAGTACCTAGCACAATCTGCATTCAAACACACTGGACAACCTCTATATCCGCTAATAACAGATCCAGACAGCATTCCATATGCAGGAAAATCACTAATAGTGCCGATACACATGGCGTGCAAGTAGAACGTCTCGGACGAATAACTATCGTACGTGGGATGACCTTGCTCCCACAACAATTTCAGCTCCTCTATCAAAGGTCTCATATACACATCGATACACTTTCCCAGATATCCCGGCCCCGGGACTAACAAGGTCAACATATTATACTCCTTCCGCATACACATCCACGGAGGAAGATTGTAAGGAATCACTACAACAGGCCATATGGTATATGAAAGACTCATGTTACCAAAAGGGTTGAAACCATCAGATGCAATCCCGAGCCTCACATTTCGGATTTCTGAAGAAAAATTCGGATACTCCCTATCTATATGCTTCCACGCTTCTCCATCTGAAGGGTGTATCATAGTATCCCTGTCATTAGTGCGCAGCTCGGCATGCCATCTCATTGCTTTTGCCGTGTGAGGAGACATAAAAAGCCGTTCCAACCTGTCCTTCAGTGGAAAATACCAAAGTACCTTCACCGGTTTCTCTTTTCCAGAAGGAGTGATCCTATATCTCTCTGTATCACATACAGGACATCTCGTGAGGTCTTCATTAGAATGCCCCGAGAATAGAACACAATCATACATGCAGACGTGGATCTTAATGTAGGAAAGACCAAGATCTTTCAAAATTCGTCTCATTTTTGAATATGTATTAGGAAGATGATGACCCTGTGGAAGCATATTACTCGTAAGCTCCAAGTAATCATCTACAGACTTGATGGATGATTTGTTTTCCACCTTTAATCTCATCGTTTCCATGACACAATCAAGAACAGTCATGTTACACCCTGGGTATAGAGGGGTCTGTTGGAGTTGAATTAGCTTATTGTACCTGTCAAGCCCAGCAGTATTGCAAGGCAACGGTCTATGGGGTCGTGGGATTTGCTCAGTTGGTACAAACGTCTCGGAAAAACCAAACACATCATCAATCAACCTCCTCTTCGGATCGGTGAACCCGTCGTTACCACTAAATTGTCCGTGATCATACAGAATAACAGAATTCGGTGCTTCACCATGGTATATCCAACATGTATATTTACTCCAAAAACCATTCTTCTTTAGGTGTTCCCAGACCTCATCAAATGGAAAACGAAACATATCACTGCGACATCTACATTTATTACATGGACAGTAGTGGAACGTATTACCACTGTCGTGCTCTTTTACAAATCTCATAAACTGCTTCATCCCATCCATTACACTTGGATCCCATTTTCGTAACCCAATCCAACTCTTGTCCATCCTGAAAATGTATACATTTTCCAATATTAATCCAACTAACTAATATTGTTCAAATTATAAATGAAATCACAACAAACAATTAATCATAATGATTATCATCATAAAACTTAATCGTTTTACATAAAAGCTATCGAATGTAACATGAATAATACAAAGTTTCGAAATCACAATAAAAAATACAATAAAATACATACCTTAATCGAAATGGTGATTATAACATCCGGTAGAAACCTTCGTCACTCCAGCTAGCACAACTCAAAGTAGCCACTCACAAGCTTTTTCGGGAATAAGCGAGAATCGGGAATAGAAATGTGCTCTTTAGCGGAGAGGGGCAAGATTGGGTTGGTGTTCCGTGAACTATAAATAATTTTCACTTGAGGTTTAGCCACGACCTAGATCTAGGTCGTCGGCTAAAGTATATTATTTTTTTCTTCGAAAAATGTTTAGCCGACCTCGATCTAGGTCGTCGGCTAAACCATTACAATATTATTTTTTCGGAAGAAGTTTAGCCGACGACCTAGATCTAGGTCGTCGGCTAAAGTATATTATTTTTTTTTCTTCAGAAAAATTGTTTAGCCGCCGACCTCGATCTAGGTCGTCGGCTAAACCATTACAATATTATTTTTTTCTGTCGGAGTTTTGCCGCCGACCTAGATCTAGGTCGTCGGCTAAAGTATATTATTTTTTTTCAGAAAAAGTGTTTAGCCGCCAACCTCGATCTAGGTCGCCCGCTAAACCATTACAATATTATTTTTTTTTCGGAAGGAGTTTAGCCGACGACCTAGATCTAGGTCGTCGGCTAAAGTATATTATTTTTTTTTCTTCAGAAAAAATGTTTAGCCGCCGACCTCGATCTAGGTCGCCTAAACCATTACAATATTATTTTTTCGGAAGGAGTTTAGCCTGACCTAGATCTAGGTCGTCGGCTAAAGTGTATTATTTTTTTAAAAAAGTGTTTTAGCCGACGACCTCGATCTAGGTCGCGGCTAAACTATTACAATATTATTTTTTTCGGAAGGAGTTTAGCCGACGACCTAGATCGAGGTCGTCGTCTAAAGTATATTTTTTTTTTTCGGTCGGCTAAACGTTATCTCAGCCGTCGGCTAAACCTCTTTAATATAGCCGACGACTATTTCGACATTTAGCCGACGACCTCCGCCAAGTCGTCGGCTAAAACCCTTTACCCGACGGCAAACTGAGTCGTCGGCTAAAGTGCGAAGTTTAGCCGACGACACTTTATAGTCGTCGGCCGTTTTTTTTCGGGTCGTCGGCTAAATTACTTTTTTTGGTAATGCGTATGTCTCTTTGCGTTTCTTGCAGCGTTTCGCCGTCGGGCGCGAGTTTTCAGTTTTTGTGTATCTCGTTGAGTTTTCCTGGCAGGGGATATTGCTTCTCGCTACTTATTTTAAGTTTCGGGAGGAAATTTCTTTTAAGGAGGGTAGAATGTAATACCCGTAATTTTGATTTCCGGTAATTTCTTTTTTTTCGACGGAAGTCCGTTTTGACGACTCGCTCATGACCGTTTCGTCATTCTGAGAATGATTAATTCTACACTTTTTGTCATCCGAGTTCGTTTCGGTATTGTTTTGTTGAGTTCCGTGCTTTTTGGCAACTTTTCCGCACTTGAGTTCGATTCTTGCGAATCTCATTCGAAACTGCTGTTTCGAGTTTCCTGTAAGTCCGTTTAACTTTGTTAGACGTGTTGTGAACTTCGTTTTGGTTATTCGATCACGTATCGCGATTTTCGGATGTTTTGGGCCATTTTTGTAAATTCCCAAAGTTTGGGGTAATTACTTCCATTGTCGAATTTTGAGCCTTGGGTGGTTGGAATCATGTGTTCTCTTAGTGCTCGTATTCGTATTTGCGAGTAATTCCTAACCGTATCATCGATTCGTATTCAGGTTCGGGTTTCGAGGTCGTCCGGGCCATCGGAGTTGGTCCCGACCGAGTCATGGCCGGGCATGTTGGGGCCAGGCCAGCCCTGGCCGAGTAACGTACGTAAGTGTCTGGCAGTTACGGCCGGAAGGCCGGTTACGTACGTAAGCTTTGGCCAGGTTACATACGTAACACTGCCGGCAGACTTGGGGCAGTGACTTGGTTACGTACGTAAGCCATGGCCGGTTACGTACGTAACACTGCCGGCAGCGTCCGGCTATATAAGGCCTGGTAGCGGGTTTTTACTCATTTCTTCACTTTTCTTGCGGCTATCGGACGGGTACGACGGGAAATAGGGTTCTTGGTCGATTCTACTCAATTCCAAGGCATTTTGGAAGATTCTTGTTGATTATATCATCATCCAATCCGTGTTCTTCGTCTGAATCAAGATATTTTGGCTTGAACCCTTGTTTTTGAAGATTTTGGGGATTTTCCTTTTGATTTCGATTCCAATCCGTTTTTGTCCAATTAATTATTGTATAAACGTTGTTTTGAACTTGTTCTACGGATTGGATACTCGCATCTTTGGTTCGTTCGACCCGAGGGGTGATTTCTTTGTTCTTGAAGGGTCTTGAACATTTGATGTCCGATTATATGTCCGAATGAGTTCCCTTTGATAGTTATTGGGATTTCCATTGTTTTCGGCCTTAATTCTCGTCGTAATCATGTGTTATTGTTCCTTCCGGAGATTTATAGGTGTTCGAGGATTCCGATGTTGAATCTCGTTGGTGATTGATGATTCGTGTGGTGTTATTCACGTAGTAATTGCGGTGCTGTCGCGTTCTTGATAGTGTTCGGGAGTTCGGGGCCGTTCGACCGTATTTCATCCGTCGTCTTGTTGCGATTGTGATTTCGAGGCAAGTACCTTGTCCATATAGTTCTTGTTTTATGGATTCGATAATTAGTGATCGTCTAAATGTGGTTGTTTGGTCGTTTGAATTGAACTTTCAAAAGATTCGGTTTAGCCTTGTTAAAGGCTTGCTTTCAAAACGCGTGTGTTTTGTGAATGGTATGGTTTGAGGATGACTATGCGAACTCTATGGATATGTTTGGTGTTGATGTTGCACTTGGTATTACGTGTGGACGTATATTGTTTCATTTCGGTGCGTTATGGTTTGACGTGGTGTTTTGCTAAGTGTTTGATGCCTCTTGGCGAATTGTTTGGATATCCTTGGTGTGATATGTTACTTGTGCTTGATTATTTCGCGGCCAGCTCGGGAGGGTCCGACGGGGCCTCGAGTGGGATTCGTGGCTTCGTCCCGGTCCTAGGTGACGTGTGGTGCTTGAGTATTTCGCTAGCCAGCTCGGGAGGGTCCGACGGGGCCTCAAGTGGGATTTGTGGCTTCGTCCCGGTCCTAGGCGATGCGAGTACATGTTTTGTGAATGTGTTTGCTCACCTCGGGAGGGTTCGACGGGGCCACGGAGGGAGTCCAATGGTATAGCCCTGGATTCACGAGTGAAACTTCACCGCTACGTGTGTATATTTTGTGATTGTATTTCGCTCACCTCGGGAGGGTCCGATGGGATCACGGAGGGAGTCCAATGGTATAGCCCTGGATTCACGAGTGCAGTTGCTTATGTTTTGTGAATGTGTTTGCTCACCTCGGGTGGGTTCGATGGGGCCACGGAGGAAATTCCAATGGTTTTGCCCTGGATTCACGAGTGAAACTTCACGGGTGTGTGTGTATTTTATGTCCGTTGAGGACGCGTGACGTGGGTTTTAACCTTGTGTATTGTTGTGGGTTTCAATTGTGAAAACAAACCTTTGGGTTGTGACCCCTATTGATTTTGGAAAGAGAAGGATTAAGTAATCCTAAATTATTTTCTATTAAAACTCTCGATGGCATATTAAACCGTTTTATAAATTGTTTCTCTTGATTTGTGATCTTTCGGTTTTGGAATGTTTTACCTAAACTCATGCCTCGGGAAGTACTTTTCGTTATGTTTGGATCTTTGAGGATTCCTGGTTATTGTTATTCTTGGAATTTGAATTATATGGCTCGTATTTGCACTTTTTTCTTGCACTAGCAAAACAGTGGATTTTTGCTAACCCCCGAGTATTCGGGGGGTGGATGTCTGTTTTTGCATTCAGGTTTGGGAGCATAACACCTGGTCGGCACGAAGGATGATGAAAGATGAACGATACTAATCACACGAGTATCCGTATGATGTTATTGGTTTAGTTATAGTTTATTTTCCGCTGCAGTATTCTTTCCCGTTGTACAGGAGTGTGTTGTATTCGACCCCTGCTGTAACACCCCAAACTAGGCGGATATTACAGTGCCGTAGATCCCCAACTGGGACCCACCAGGCAAATGAAAATGAATGAATTACACAAGATAAATGTAGTACCGAACTACATTACAACGATAATTACTCCGATGAGGAGTTTAGTTACAACACACCAGGACAATACCGAATACTAGTGTATTTTATATGAAGATAAAATACACAACACTGAATGAAACGGAGTATTCAAATGAAAATCTGCAGCGGAAAATAAATGACAACAATAGGAATGACTGAAAGGATTTGGGGCCCCCTACTAGTATCACTAGGACTCCTCGACATCAACATGCTATTCCCGTGCGTTTGCCTTGCCATGACCTGAAAAACAAAATCCCCAAACGGGGTCAGTTACAAAGAACAACAATCCTCAAGAGTTGAAATTACACAATCATGAATTAACTGAAGTTATGAAATATTCTTAATTATGAATTTCGCTGAAGAGGAGTATCATAGTACGCCCGTAATGTTCTGTGCAAGTGTACAAGACGAATGACCGGACACACCCGTCCTTGTACCTAATTAGTCTCACGGAGGTAAGCGTTACCGTGTGCACGGTCCGATGTATCGGTGAACCCAATACATGACCATCGTGTGCCCGACTAAAAATTCCACACTGACCACACCCGGCCACGCAATATGAACCTGGAAGGTCACATGAACGAGAATGACCATGATGAATATCAATGAATAACAATTAGACTAGGCCAAGAATGACTCACCGAGATGAGAGTAATAATGAAATGAATGATAGCTCAACGAAAAGATTGGAACCGTCGTTCCTTATGACTGAAGTGATTAATTGACAATAACAAGTTTTAATATGATTAATACAATGATGAATGAGTTATGATTATGAATGATCAACAACAAAAGGTATGAATATCCTTTTAACCGAGTAAGAATTAACTTACTCAATACCGATGACAATTATCCTTCCACGAACAACGTCCTAATTGAGATATTGGTCGCTCGAACAACCTTAATTCAATACAATTACCAACAATCCGATCAATACACGAATTAAACACGAATATAACGAATTCCAAACGTCTATACGATAAAACTAAGTCCATTGAGGCATTAAAACAAACACGTTGCGTCCAAACTCCGATTGTTTACAATCAAACCTCAATATACCAATATCAAAATTCCCAAGAAGTGTTTCAAACCAACGAAACATCTCCAATACGATCAATAATCCGTTATGAATATCCAAAAATGTGATTATAACAACAATTAGTCGAAAATCCCCAATTCCAACTCGATATTCAAGGTGTTCTTGAATAATCCCTCAATAATCCAATGAATCCTTATACAAACTCATAATCATATACATATCCCTTCATATAACATGATTATAACGTCCAAAACATCATATCTCAACACAAAATCAAGTCCAAAGTGTTGAAGAAATTACCTCTTGAATATCCAACCAATTCGATCCAGAAGAACACGAGTTTAATCGAGTATCCAAGCTTCAAAGATTGAAGGTGATGAAAAATATACTCTCAAATGATAATTGATGAAGAAATCTCTCCCTCAAGTATTTCTCTCTCGGTTGCAGGTGAAGAAGATGGAAAAAATGGGAGAAATGAGCTCAAAATGCCCAAAAAAGGAATTTATAGGGGTTGACTCGGCCAACAGGCTCGGCCGTGCCCGCCCGACACGGTCGTGGCGCGCGGCCGGCAGCGAGGACTCGACCGTGTCCCGCTTGACACGGCCGAGGCGCGAAGGCCTACCGACGGTGACCCGTCCGCGGCGCTCGACAATGACTCGGCCGTGTCCCGAACACGGTCGGGCCTCTAAGCGTCGCTACTGAGCTAATCCGGAAGAGCTCGACTCGGCCGTGCGACGACACGGTCGGGTCTCGAGGCAGACGCTCCGGCACTATCCGGACGAGTACGGCACGGGCCGTGTCGGACGACACGGCCGAGTTCGTTCGGCAGTGATCGGCCAAAACTGAAAAATGAGCGGTTGAGCTAAAACGACCATAACTCTCTCGTCCGGACTCCGATTGACTCACCGTTTGAACCATTGGAAAGCTAACTCGATGTTCTATAATATTGCAAAGATTTAGAATTTTTAGAGTTACCAAAAATTAATGGTGATCTAACAAAGTCGAACTCATATGAGGAAAGTTGAAACGATGAACAATAACGATACTCAACTCGAAGTTTATACGAACGGTGAACACGGTGAATGAACATGATTGATGAATGATTATAATTGAGTGAAAATACACTGAGTGACAATTACAGGCTGATAATTACTGAATGAAAATGAATGAATTACAACCGGGTATTACACCTGCGTGGGCATGTAATGAGTTTGAGTTGTATGTATTTATTGAAAGACCAAATCGGTCTACTGAGTCATTTTAGCCTTAAAGGCATTGTTGAGTTGTTCTATGTTGTTACCAGCCTGGTAGATCCTTGAGGAAAGGTTCTACGGCGTGTAATATCCCTGAGCGGATTGGGGGTTTTTACAAAAACTTCTTTTAAGGATGGTAGAATGTAATACCCGCAATTTCGAACTTCGGTAATTTTCTTTTTTTCAGCGGAAGTCCGTGTTGACGACTCACTCGTGACCTTTTCGTTATTCTGAGAATAATTAATTCTGCACTTTTTGTCATCCGAGTTCGTTCCGGTATTGTTTTGTTGAGTTCCGTGTTCTTAAGCGGTTTTTCCGCACTTGAGTTCGATTCTTGCGAATCTCGTCCGAAACTGTTGTTTCGAGTTTCTCGTAAGTTCATTTAATGTTATTATTCATGTTGCGAGCGTCGGCTTGGTGTTTCGATCATGTATCGTGTATTTCGGACGTTTTGGGCCATTTTCGTAATTTCCCAAAGTTTGGGGTAATTACTTTCCGTTGTCGAATTTCGAGCCTTCGGGTGGTCGGAATCATATGTTCTCTTAGTGCTTGAATTCATCTTTGCGAGTACTTCGTAACCGTATCTTCGTTTCGTATTCAGGTTCGGGTTTCGGGGCCGTCGGAGTTGGTCCCGGCCGAGTCATGGCCGGGCAGGGTGGGCCCAGGCTAGCCCTGGCCAAGTTCCGTCCGGAAGGGCTCGGCATTTACGTACGTACGGCCGGTTACGTACGTAAGGCCTTGGCCAGTTACGTACGTAACACTGTCGATATTTTTGGGCAGTGTCTCGGCCATGGCGATTCGTCGTAAGCCCTTTGATTCGTACGTAACTCTGCCCGGCGACGGCTTTATTTAAGGCCCTGCAGACGGGTTTTTCACCATTTTTCTCATTCTATTCCTTCTCTTCCACGACTGGAGGTGTGGTTATCATGTAGAGATGTTGTTAGACAATCAGTCCATTAAGTCTTGGAGTTCATATCATCAATCATCTATCCTATAACATCCTTTGATCGAGCGAATCAGGTCAGATTATCTAGAAATCTAGTTTTCGGGAATTTGGGTATTTTGGTTGTTTTCATCCGTTTAATCCGATTTAACTTAGGATTGTGATGGATTGATGATTATTTAGATGTATTATATCATTTCCCTTGTTATTCCATGGTTGGATCATATCGATTCGTTGTTTTGGTCGAGTTCTTGATCGATGCCTTGAAGGTGTCCGGTAGAATGTCTTAGAGGGATTTTCGGACGTTCTACGTTTATTCTTCCTCGTATGATCGTTGATTTATTGATTATATGATGTCTTAGGAAATATATTACTTAAGACTCTAAAAACTACAAGATTAATTAAGGCTCTGGAAGAGAAAATATATTATTACCTAAAGGAACAAAAATTTTAAAATTATTGATGCATTATACTCTCCCAACTATCAGATACATTTGAAAGATATATGTCATAATGGATATCACATGGAGAGAGTAAATGAATGATATGATCAATACCTTTAATTGAAATATATATTATATTAAACCAGAAGTTTACTGATAACTTCTGGGTTTGGCATGACTGACTAGGCCATCCCAGTTTGATGATGATGCGAATAAATTTTAAATTTTGTGCGAACGTTCGTTGAGGAACCATCTTCCTAATTATGTTCATTAGGCAAATGATTTATATATGTTATTTACCTACAAGGCAATTTGGTAATATAGTTATCACCAGCAAAGATATATTATGAAGAATGTGTTACACGAGATATATGTGGGATAATAAATCTCTAATATGGACCATTAGGATACTTTATGATTTTAAATGATACATCAAATTGACGGTCACTTGTATCCTTGTTATCAACTCACAACCTAGAGTTTGGGAGTTTAATTGCTCGATTGTTCATATTCTTAACTTATCCCATATCAAAATTGTTTGTCGTGATAATGCTGGTGAATTGACTACTCAAGTTTCAATAAGTATTATTGTCAATTGGAAAGTATGGAACATCTTGAAACACATGTTCATTAATTCGCATCAGGCCAAAAATTTATCTTTATCTCTCCTATCATAAATAATTTCTAGTATATGTACAAATTATTCAACCACTTCTACCAAAGATGTGTCCTCAAAGGAGGATATATTTATTGGTTGATATGAGAACCATCTATTGGGAATATATTTACAACTCCCTTAAATGAGTCACTTTTTCCAAAATCAGGGGGAGAAAATAAATAGCTGGTAAAAGATATTAATGAGAATGAATTATCATTGTCTCACCTTGATCCTCGTATTGAACAATATGAACTGAAAGTTCAAAAGATAATTCATCTATAAAGTTTAGCGAACTGATTGACATATGTATTTACTGACCCAAAAAGAGTGAATATGTCACATACACCAGCTATAAATGCTCCGATGAAAATATTCCGGAAGGACAACCTCAAGATGCTAATGTGTCTAAAGAACGCCTGAAGCGTGATAGATCAGTAAACAAAAGAAAATCCTCAAATGCAAAAATGAGCAGTGGTTGATGATGACTAAATCGAGAAATTAATAACTGTTTTATAATCTCCAAGAGTGACTGTCGACATGACAAAACAAAGAAGAAATGAAGGTACCTGAAAATTATGAGATCTCACTATTGTGTCATGTCTAGAATAAAGTGGAACCAAAATCAATCTACGTCGATGATATTGATGATATTTGTAAAGGCAATTAGCACTTGAGGTTACGGATGATAATGAGGATCATGAATAAAAATCTATCCAAGAGTGTAGACAAAAATGGCCAAAAATATATAAAAAATAATTGTGGCAGATTTAAAATCTCTTTCATTAAGAGAGTCAGGACCTGTAGCCCACAAACATGAAGTTGTAAATGTAGCACGCTATAAAAATCATTACCGCTTAAAATAGCGAAATATTTTGGAACTGCAGTTCATACACCTAAAGATATCAAGTCAGTGGAATATAAATGAATATTTATGAGATATAGTGAGTGCAAAATAAAAATATAGCATTTATGAAATAGAAAGCTCGCATAGTCATACAATGACCTTGTATTGATCAGAAAAATATCTTGTGGTGGATATGATTATTTGATTACTGTATAGTCTCACAATATAGAAAGGATTAAATTTAAATTTTATATGATCCATTGACAATATGTATCCTTTAAGGATCTTAACCGCCAGAAGCAGTAACTTAAATTCTCGAGAACATTGTCCCCTCAAAGGGGTTTGGACTAGTAGTCCAGTACAGAATTATTCCGAAATAAAATACATATTATTTTTGTATATTGAATATAGGTGACAACTCATAAAATCTCTGGTCAGAATAGATGGGAATTAGAATGTGTTTCTAATTCACATTGAAAGGAGTTGCACCTCATAAAAGTACGTTAATTTATTGATATTATTTCTTATTAAGCATTTCGTGTTGTTTAAAGTTTTTCGATATATTTAAAAAAGATATACTCCTGAATGGATGCTATATTGTTGTAGATGAATATTGAAAATTTCAGAAGGGTTATGTGGAACACACTATTTTGTGATTGTTTCGAGAATTATTATTCCCGTGATGTGTCTTACCTAATACTGATTGTAGATACATAGATGGAAGGTTCTAGATCCTTCTAGAGGTAGTAGGATCCTATTAGATGTCTTACCTTATCTAGGAATCCTATGTATGGAAGGACTCTCATTGTAATGTCTATATAAAGGCCCCTCTATCAGTGTTATGAATGAATTGATTTGCTGTCTTTTACTTTCTCCTCAAACACGTTATCAGCACGTAGTATCTCAACTGAGTAGAAAAAAATTCGTCCGAAATTCAGAAATTCCGAAAAAAAAAAAGAAAAAAGAAAAAAAATCGGAAACCCTAATTCCCATCTCCGCCGCAGTGGACACCATCGCCGCCCACCTACACCAGATCCGAACCAGACGTCATCGCCCGCAACCGTCTGCACCACCAGATCCTACTCCTCCGGCTCCGTCGTTCTTCCCTGCGCAACTCGCCCCGCCCGCTGCTCGGTTTTCGCCCGCCGCTCAAGCGCAGATTGTCGCCCGTCCAGATCGTCGCCCCCTGCTCGGTTTTTTCGATCTTCCTGGAGCTTCGTCGATCATCGGCCCGATCGGCCTAAATTCCAACGCGATCCGCCGTGCACAGTGATCCAATCCAAATATACACCGGTCATCTTCCCGGATCGGCCGGCTTATCTTCCAGTCCGATCGCAACCAAGTCCGTGTTTGGCCGTCCGGTTGTACACGACCGGTTGCCGACCCGATCTGATCGAAGCACCGCCGGATCGTCCAAACGGTTTTATGCACTCGATATTTAATGCTTGAAAACCTAGTGCAATCGAGACAAAACCTATCAAAATCGAAAAAAAAAAAAGCCGAGAGACGAGAATTTCCGCGCGTGAATTTTCTGCACAGCGCAGTCGTACGAAAATCACGTTTCCCGTTTCTTTAACCGTCGGATCGGTGTGAAATTTTGGCAGCAACTTTCCAACACAAATATCTGTATATTCAACGGTGGAGATCGGATTATGTGTAATATTGGTTACTGAATCTACTGCCGAACAGAAGCAGATTTTTACGAAGAAATTTGGAGATCCGACCTCATCCAATACCGAGCTGCTGCATCGCCGCGCTCGAGTCCTTTTTCGGCCGAATTATTGAGCCCAGTAGCCCTATCCGGGCGTTTCTCAACTCTCCATTTTTTTTCCTACTCAATGATTCATTTGTTCATTAATTTGTACACTTATGAATCTTACATGTTTATGTTTTACGTGTATATAGGAAAATACGTCGCTCATGATGATGTGCACGCTATGGAGAAAAAGCCATATTTATCCCGTTCAAGGATCAAAGTAAATATAGAACGGAGTACCCACGGAAATATGTTGCTCATATGGAGAGAATCTCCGTTCAAGGATCAAAGCATATATGGAACCAAGTACCCGTAAGATTTTATTAAGTTCCCGTTTTTCAATTCCTCTCTTTTTGGGAAATTTTTTTTGGGGAATTGGGTATTTGGGTTCTTTATCTCCCACGCTACTTTGCGGTGGATGAGACAATGAGAGGTGGTATCACTCTCGGATGTCGAAGTAAACTGTGTGTGTGATCTCCGGGGAGTCACGGATAATTGTTGAAAGTCGATATTTGTGGTTGTTGCATACACCACATTTTGGGTGCGATTTGATGTCGCCGTTTTGTCGATTTTAAACCAACAATTGAAAAAAAATGAACATTGTCGGTAACGGTAAAGTTATGACTCGTTCATGATTAGTCACGGATTTGTGACATACAAATGGGACAAACATCGATTGCGACGGATATGTCGTGGTTAAATCGATTTGTGACGGAATTGTCACGTTGAATTGAGCGACCACCACTTGGTCTTGACCCAATCCCATACTTGGAAAACTCCATCTTTCATCTTATTAAAATAAAATATTGCATGTGGGTATAGACATGCACCGTCTCCTTGCAACATGATATATGAAAGAATGTACGAGTAATTCTTATAAATTTTAACATGTAAAGCAATGGCATATTGCGGTAAATACATGAATTCGTTGACCTCGATTATAGTTCGTATGACTATAGGTCCGAATACTTTTCCGAGTATTTGTAAAGGCATGTGCCTTATACATTTGACTATGTTTAGTCGATTCATTGGATGATCAAGACGAGTTGGTTATGGTATATTCATTATGTCTCATGGTTCAAAATGCTTAATTATGATGCACCGTGTTGCATCCATATAACATGACTATTATGACGTATGCTTGCAAATTGAGAATTAAAATACTTGGTTGATTGATGCACTTTGGTGGATTTTGTCTACACGTTTGATCATGACTAGGTGCATCCTTCTTGGTATTTGTTTATGCTTTGAAAGTTCAAATGGAATCAGTGGTTTTAAACGACCTTAGTCATCTGACATTCCTACTTTCTCTGCAAGTCTACCAAGTTGGAGTTACCGAAAGGATCATTAGTCGAGATAAGAAATCGAACACCCTGATGCGTTTAAACGCACCTATGGCTGTCATTGTCATGGTTTTGCATCAACACTTATGCCATTGGATATGGTCTCAACCTTGTTTTCTCACTAAACTTGGGAAATACTAAACAGCCAATTAAAACATGCACTGTGATCTGAGTTTAATGATCCGTGTGGTGCACAATATATGGATAGAAAGATACGGAAGTCTAGTTTTCAGAACATCTGACCGTTCATCCATAGCCTTCCCAGCGATTGTGCTAACTTTTGTCTCAACCAACTTGGTTCCCATCTTGAATTTGCAAGTGGTCTTATGACACATATTTTTCAACCTCTTTTTGGCCGAATTTGCCATAGATGATGTAGTTTTTGGTATGCGTTGTACGCTAAACTATCATCTTTCAAATGTTGAAAAACAGTTTCCTTGGGGAGCCCAAAATACGCACCCTTATAAAAAGGTCGAGCGTGTGCATGGTAGTGTTACACCATGCTTGCGTCATAATTTTGCCCCTTAGGCATATAACCTTGCCATGTTATGCACTCAATATGATAGATCATTTTGATCATATCAAGTATAAAATCTCTATGTTGTTAGAGTGTTCGCTATGCTCATGTTTGTAAAATTTTGCAAGCGAAATTGAGTGCGTATTAAGCTATTTTCAAGGAACACAATATTTTTGGATTTCGGTTTATAAATCCATTGTGACAATGATGACTAGGTCATCACAATAAATGAGTGGTAAATTCTCAAGTTGTTGAATGCCGAATGGCGTTTTCTAGTCACATATGTTCCGTAACAATTGAACCATGTTATGACTCGATGATACATATGCCAAAGTGTATCACTCATAGCATCTCATTATGATTTGTGAGAATAAAATCTTATGCATCACTTGTATTGGATATGTGAAAGGAAAAATATTCATGAGTCAATATGGTCTGGCTTGCATCGGTTTGTGTAACCAGAAGATGTATTGGGACATTGACACATTTAGGCTTTAATAGTCCGGAATTTGGACAATTTGATGATCCATATACCACGGTATTGTCATGGAAATCATTTTATTTGAACAAAGAAACTAGTTGGATCAAAGACACCAAAGTACGTTGGTGGAGTCGTGAGCAGGGCTCATGACCAATGATGATATTTATGTCATCCGCGTCTTGCTTTCATAAGCATGTGTGACGCCAAAGACCCCCCCAATGATCCTCCTTAGCCATGTTCATTGATTTAAGCCTATTCTTTGGCACGATTAGGAGATGACACCCTCCTATGCTAAAGAGAATAATGTAGCGACTCGCATAAGCATGGTGCTGAGTCCTCCCCTTTCACCGAGTCCTTATACATACATGATCATAAGTATTAGCCTGAGTGGCTTATGATGCTATGATGGTGTTCACAAATGGTCGTACTCAAGTGATAACATTTATATGTTATGTTGTTCCTTTGACAATGATTGATAAGTTGATGAAACCTGAGTTATGGTTGTCCAACTTGCGGACCAGTCATTGTAAAGGTCGGTTCACCCACTTTTAGACCAAGTCTTAAAGTGAAATTTTAACAAATACTTCCTAATGACCAAGGCTACCTTCTCACAAATTTTGGTGCCATTTGGAGACTTGGAAGGAGGTGAACCACTTAAATGAAGTTTTCACATACCACCAGCCGTCCTATCAACTAGTTCGATGTCATTTTGACCGATTTCTGACCACAAGATTGATGGTTTTGGAATCCTAAACACCCGTTTATACATGCTCACGAAATTTTGAGGTGTTTGGGGCTGGTGAAGGGAGTGAACTCTTCAAGAAAGCATTAGAGGTTCGATAAAACCAACGGCCTATCATCGGTTCAATCGTTTCTTTATGTTCGATCCCGGTGGTGCATGGTGGCGGTTTTGTTGAATTCTCAAGACCAGTAGCTACGGCTATGTAGCATAGGTCAACATGTCATATTCACCTATACCTATCATCATTCAAATTCTTAGTTACAAGTGTAACCATATGCATTTTGTTAACTGGATTGTGTTAACAACTGAAAACCTTTATCGTCCACATGTTCATGTACCAAAAGTGCGTCACCACAACGCATTATGACGGGTTATAAATGATGAATATGACATGCGCTTTCACTCATAGTCCGCTTAAAATGTACCTTGGCAGACGATCTCGTAAGTCACTTTGATGAGCCAGTCTTCCCGTCGTTAGGGGGAGATGCGAACGATCATGTTCGAGTAGAACGACTTGGAATTGTCGTAGTTTGTCCCTCTTGCCTCACCAAGTTCCCTAAAGTGACGAGATTAAATACATGCTGCAAACATGTCTGCAAGGATTGTGTCCGGTTATGGACGTTCGTCACCTATAAATGGTGATATGGTAACACCACAAATTGTGGTAGATGGTGTTACTAGGCCGTGGATCTCATCGAGTATTGGGATGCCACTTGGTTCGATAAATACTCTCGCTAAGAATGTATGCGAGTTTGGTACATGAAAACTTGATCATATGATCAAATGAACTCATCCGTCTCATGTGATTACGGATTATAGTCATCATTGGGGGACGCCTCAATGAATGCCAATCCATAAAGAGTACTCTATGAATAAAGCGGGTTCATGAGGACGTGGAATGTGAGTTTAATCGAACCATACTTCGTTGAAAATCTACAACGTTGTAGCCTTGGCCTAAAATGGAAACATATGCGACTCCAGTATGGACAAAGTGATAGCCCTTTGTTGAAGTGGTGACACTCCAAAGATAAGACCTATCCGTATACTTTGTTAAAGCGAGTGAGAGATAGAGTTTAACTCACGTCTTGGCGCGAGGTTTCTCTTTATCTCACTTGAATCGACTACTATGACACGAAACTTAGTTGTGCTATCGTAATGGATGTTATAGCATCCACTATCTTTTCGATTAGATAGTTTCCCAAAACCGACGTGCGGCTTGTGGTTAAATCTTATCTTAGTGGGGAACTAAGTTAAGTGATAAAAAGGATCTCGTGGTGGATCGACTCAAATCAAGTGGCTCGACCACGGAGCGCGTCGACAAGTGATTGTCGGGAACGCATACTAAGTATATACTTGATTTGGAAGAGATATGAAGCTTTTGCGTGTAAAACTAAGGGTTTATAGTGATGTACTCTTGTGAGACTAAGAGATTCCGCTAAACCCAAAGTTAAGAATGAAAGGATCTTGGGACACTTGATGATGCGTATTCATCAATCGGTTTAAGGCAATCTAAAGGACGGTTTCCCTAAGAGACGATAAAGTAATGCCTATATGATTCCCAATGACTAGTCGAAGTCATCATAAGACTTGGCTCACTTAAGTGATGATGCAGTCTTAAGAGAAAAGTACGGTATTATGTACTCATGTTTAACTCGATGTACTCATTCGTAATAATCCGGTAAAGCCACTGTGATGATGGCCTAGGATGCGCTCACGCAATGTCTGTGATTGACAAGAAGCTTGAAGCTCGCTCTATCTCGATAAAAAGGACACTTGAAAACTGATACCCGAATACGCCTGAATGTGTTGGTCTATCTCCCATATGACCTACAGGGCAGCTCACTTGATGGAAAATGGTGAAATTGGTGCCATTGGAAAGGTTTGTGTCTACTTTCCAAGGAAACCAACCATTTGATCACATCCATCATGTTGAGTGACATATGACTATTGTTGCAAAGTAGGACGGGATATGTCCGGTAATTTGCTGAGTCAACTTCGATAGAGCTTTGTGATCTGCTCAGGTCGATCTAGGTTATGTACTGTATGTGAATGAAAATCTATGGGTGTCTAGTTTTCATAAGTTCTTACAGTTTCGTTGATACCTATTGAATTGAAGAAGTTATGACTGATTTGGTGCATAGAGGTCAAGACTTTGGAAAACTTGATAAGTCTTTAGTGACTCTGCACTTTGGATGTGTCGCGCTCTTTTTGTCCTTAAACCAAGGTTTGTTTTTTTCCCATTGGGTTTTCACTTGGTAAGGTTTTTAACGAGGCGACCTATGAGAACATCCAGACAATGATGCGTTGTACTTCTGTTCAACTTAGACCAAGAGGTATTTTTCTCACTGGGTTTTTCCTTGGTATAGTTGTGAGGGCAACTTGGCATCTGACTCCTATGATTTGAGGTACTCATCAGGGGGAGTCATTATGTATACATCAGGGGGAGTATACATGACATGTTATGTTGGTGCGTTGCAATCTTTTCCTCATCAAGCCTTTATTTTTCCCATGGGGTTTTGCTTTGGCTTGGAATAGGTTTTTACGAAGGCAACATCTTCTGCACCATTGTTGTATTAGTGCTCGACACGGGAGTGTTAGGGAATTATTATTACAGTGATGTGTCTTACCTAATACTGATTGTAGATACATAGATGGAAGGTTCTAGATCCTTCTAGAGGTAGTAGGATCCTATTAGATGTCTTACCTTATCTAGGAATCCTATGTATGGAAGGACTCTCATTGTAATGCCTATATAAAGGCCCCTCTATCAGTGTTATGAATGAATTGATTTGCTGTCTTTTACTTTCTCCTCAAACAGTGATTTTATTTTTAAATAATACATGATATCCTAGTACAAATTAAATTGAATCTTTCACTTGAAGGAATATAATATACTGACCTTTGTGAACAATTGAAAGAATAAATTCTTGGTCCTGAAGTACCGTACTTAAATAAGCTAAACATGTTTTACTAATTATACATGTCCCAGCATAATTTATAAATTTATTATTAAAGCAGGTCTTATCAAAAAGCATGCAAATCCTGAGGGTACATAAAGAGAACTTTATTCGATCTCCACTAACCTATCTGGAAAAGGTTCAAGTTGATTTTGCAGATGCAAAGTGCTTACTCCAGTTATGATAATGAGAGATCTAAAATTGAATACTTATATACAATTGGAGATTTTTGTTTTGCTATGAAGTAAATTATTACAGGAACTTCTTATAACTACATTTTGACTTCTGCAATCCAAGATGATATATGGCTAAAGTTGGAAATTCAATATGACGAGATTGTGATCTTCACCTAGATCTCCATCGACTGTATATGATGGGAGCTACATAACCCAAAGAAGGATACATCAAAGATGTACTTGCTAGGGCGATCAGAATATCTACATTTGAGAAGTTTTACAACATTATATCTAATCAACTCGAAAATGTTGTGTTATTATCATGAGAAGGAGGAAATGCGTGCTGCACTCTTTTTTCCTTAACCATTGTTTTTCCCATTGAATTTTTCCTGGTAAGATTATTAATGAGACAGCATCAAACTTGTTCACGAAGGCACTCCGTACAATTGCTTTCGAGAAATTAGTACAGAAAATTGGAATACGCAAATTTCAAGTTTTATGTTAACATTTATCGTAATGAGTGGGGGACATGATATTTTATTATTTTGTACAACACATGTACTCTTTTTTTTCCCTAGGTTTTTTTCCACAGGGTATTTCCTAGTAAGGATTTAACGAGACATAATATTTGTACAAGTCATCCAAGTGAGAGTGTTATGTATTATTAGATAACTTGTAACCTTACATCTTTCTCTATTGATACATACAACCTTTGGCTTTTCAAGTCTAGGCCTTTGGCCATTCATCTCTATAACTCTTGTATCATAAGCCTATATAAAGGCCATATTTTTTATATGTAAAATACATATATGAATAGAATGATCTCTTCATTTCTCTCAAATCTTTCTATATTCTAGTAGATTTATAAGAATTTGTATATATTTAGATTGCCAGTTATAAGGATTGGATCAAGGATTAGAATAATGTCTATCATTTATTAGTGCCATTGATGGATATGACTGGATTTGTATTATCATTCAATAAAAAGGGAAATTTCTCACAATCACGAATTTTGGAGAGGTAGATATATGCAATATAAAGAAAATAAAGACCAAATAGTCTGCACAGAGATAGCACATATATACACTTATATACACACGTATGCTTCTGTAATCGATATATATGCTGCAAATGTCAAGAAACCGAAGCACATGTCGTCAAGACGAGGATCCTTTTTTTTCATTTTCGGCAAACCGCAACACATCTTTTGCCATAGAAGAAAATGAACGGGCCGTCTCTTGCATCTCAGTGGTTTTCATGCCAATGCCCTGCTCGTTCAAAAAAATAAAAAAGAAAAAGCTTTCTTTTTTAAGTAATTAATTAAATTATACTATGAATCTCATCGTCACCACACCTTAATAAAATGTCAATTTGCATATAATTAATTTCACATCCAACTTGATCAAGTTAAGCTATTTTTTCCATCATGGAAACAGAAACACTTTTGAACACTAAAATCTCCATATATATTTGCTGAAATGTTAAAGGAAATATTAAGAATTTAAAGTTGCTAAAGTTCAAAGATATAAAGCGTGCGAAGAAGATACAAATAAATACAAATAATCAAAATGTATATTGCACTTTATATATATATATTAAAAAAATGTGTTCTTTTAATCCCAAAACCCCTAAGATGATGAGTGTATATATACAGAGGCGGAATTCAAAACTTCAATTCCTATGGTGTACTAACGGACGTGGCAAATAGGGCTGTGAGCGAACGTAAAAATTCGATTCGGCTCGCATTATTCGGCTCGAAAATATCCGGCTCGAGGCTCGATTCGATGATGCAAACTTCAAACTCAAACGTTAAAATAGGAAGTTCGGTCCGATTTGCAAACGGTATAGTTCGGCTCGCCAAAAACTGACTTTTGTCCATTAATTATAGGCATGAATTTATAAGATTATACTTCTCTTGGGCTATTTAATCTCATTTTTTCCTCTCTCATCCGTTCTCATCTTTGGATTCAATCTCTCGTAAAGGTGTTTAGAGTTTTACTCAAACGGTTCGATCTGATTCGCATAATTCGGCTCGATCCGGAGCTTTCAAACGTATACTCAAACGTTAAATTCTAAGGTTCGACACTTTCAAACGTGTTCGAACCTAAGGTTCGATACTTTCAAACGCATACTCAAACATAGTGAAGTTCGGTATAGTTCGATTCATTTACAGCCCTATTGGCAATTCCACGGTTAGAAGGGGGGCCGGAGAGGGGCCGGCACTTAATGACCCCCAAAACACTTGATAACCCCCAAAAGCAAAGTGCTTTTTTGTTTCAAATGTACACCTTAAAAATGCACGCCATAAATTTCTAATATATACCTTAAAAAATCACAAGAACTTTTTTCAATCAAGTTAATGACCCTTATCAGAGCAAAATTTAATAAAAATCCTAGAATCCTTTTTTAGTTGTGTATTCCGAATTGCAATTATTTTAATGAAGCATATGGATTCGACGGCCAACGTAAAATCTCGTCGAAATCTAAATTTGGATATGAGAAACAATAATATAACGTTGGTGCATTCCCATGGTAGCGACGCGTGTATGGTCCGAGTACAGTAATAAATGAGCAAGGATCGTTGCACCGCCGCCCAGGTGTAGTGCCTAGAAAAGTAAGGGTTCTCGCATCTTAATGGTCGGATGCGGGTAAAAGAGCTAGTCCAGGGGAGGGTTGGTGATAGTACTTCAGACATGGCCAGGAGACTTAGGATTGGACCTTAGAACATTGGTAGTTTGACAACGAGAAGCTTGGAAATAGTGGAGTATGAGGAGAAGAAAAACTAATCTCTTGTGTATTCAAGATACAAAATGGGCAGGGAAGAAGCCAGTTGTGGTTAATGAGTATAAATTGTGGTATGCAGGAGGGCATCCGAAAAGAAGTCGAGTGGGTATTGTTGTAAGTAATCATATTATTGGAGATGTGGTTGATGTGAAACGCAAAAAGGGATAGATTGATAGCCCTTAAATTGGTTCTTGGGAAGGGGGGAAGTCATCAACATAATTAGCGGAGAACTGAACATTCACAAGGAAAATCTTAATCGAAATCTTTATAGGAGAATCATATGGTCGAGGTTGGGATGCTTTGAAGAAATTAGACCGAGTTATTCCTATGTGTGGAAGTGTTTAGGCACCAAATGTATTGATTGGTTAACCAGTCTTTTTAACGTCATATTGAAGAGGAAGAGGATACTAGAAGCTTGGAGGAAGAGTACATTTATCCCTATATTTTAAGAATAAATTGATATCCAAGATTGCAGTAATACCTTAAGATCAAACTTATGAGTCATACACTAAAGTTATGGAAGAGTCCTAGAAAGGAGGATACGCCAGACTATCAACGTCCTTGAGAACCAAATCAGTTTTATGTTGGATAGATCTACGATGGAAGCCATTTTTCTACTAAGGATACTGGTTGAGTATTATAGAGACAAGCAAAAGGACTTACATATGATGTTCATTGACATGGAAAAGGCGTATGATCGAGTCCTTGAGGTATTCTTTTGAAGATTTTAGAGAAGAAAAGAGTATGTGTTGCGACGATGTGTGAGGGAATAGTGACGTCGATTAAGATGGGTGGAGAAGAGAGTAAAGAATTACCCATTAATTTTGGACTACACCAAGGCTCTGCTTTGAGCCCCTACTTAGTTGCTTTGGTTATGGACGAACTCAGTAGACATGTTCAAGATGATGTGCCATGGGGTGTGTTAGATGACATTGTTTTAGTAGATGAGACGAGGACAGGTGTTAATGCAAAGTCGAAGATATGGAGAGAAGCATTGGAGTATAAGGTTTAAAATAAGTCGTACTAGATGGAATATATGCACAGTAGTTTCAACAAGCACAGTGGTACAAGTGCTACACAAGTAAGTATTTGACGCATCGAATTCTTGAAAAGGAAAAGTTCAAGTATCCGGGCTCAATTTTTCAGAATGAGAATTGGATGCAAATGTTCGTTATAGGATCCAAGTAGGGCTGAGAATCGGGACATCCCGAGGTCCCGGTCCCGAGTCCCGAATGTCCCGGTCCCGAAAATCACCAATTTGGTGGTCTCGGTCCCGGTCCCGATCGGGACTTCGGGAGTCCCGATTCCCGAAATGGGATAAATTTAAGTCCCGGTCCCGGTCCCGATCCCGAAGATAATTTTTCGAAATGTCCCGAATGTTCCGAAATGTCCCGAAATGTCCCGAAATCAGAAAAGGAAAAAAATTGATTGAAATTAAAAATTTCAATCGGGACTTCGGATAGTCCCGATCGGGATTTCGGGACTCCCGAGTCCCGAAATTATCAAAATTTAAGGCCCCAGTGCCGGTCCCGGTCCCGTAAAATTCGGGACTCGGGGTCCCGTTTCCCGTCGGGACTCGGGACGGGACCGGGACTCGGGATTTCCCGATCCTAAATTCTCACCCCTAGATCCAAGCAGGTTGGAACAAATGGAGAAGTGTATCGAGAGTTTTATGTGATAAAAATATTCAAGAAGGTCAAAGGGTAAGTACTACAAGATGACAACTAATCTAGTGATGCGTAGAGCTAGAGGCTCCAGTGATGTGGTGTTTATAGACATCAAACGAGGTCAAAAGAAGAGAAGGCGGTAGAAGAAGAGTTGGAGAGAAACTATTAGAAAGGACATGCAGCAGGTGAACTTAACAAATGAGATGACTCAATACTGATTGAAGACGTCATATCCATATAGCCGATCCGGCGTAGTGGGATGAGACTTGATTTGGTTTGGTTTGATTGCTATTAACACATCATTATATATATATTGAGGCTGGAAGAAAAAAATATGATGAATAGTGAAAGAACGGAGTCATAGTTTTATTTGAACTCCCAATATATGCATAATTTCCTTATTTATATATATCAATATAATTTTGGTCTATATATACATATATATAATAGTAATAATTAACAAAAAAAACTGGTGGTGCACCCCTAGGATTAACTTACATTCGCCTATGCGTGTGTGTGTGTACAAAAGGACATAAATATACCTGCAACATCTTCATATTTTCACTTAGCTTGGTCTTTGCAATAATTGCTACACCTGAGTCCTGCATATACATCACACACTTGGTTAAGTGCTTTACTTGATCTCAAAAATTTGCACTGCAAGATAGTATCATTATTAGCATGTCGAGCTTGTTATTCACTTTTTTTGCTAGTTAAAAAAATAACTGTCCGGTGAACTGCTTTTCTTGTTTTTTAAAGTATCATCTTATCAGGGACGGATCTACACTAGGGCACGGTGGTGCACGTGCACCACCAAAAAAAATACAAAACGACGTCGTTTTAACCAGAACGACGTCATTTGACGTCTTTTCAGTCAAAACGACGTTGTTTTGGTAGTTTTTTATTAAAAAAAGTGAAAAATTTAGAATTTCTTTTTCGTCCGTCCGTTATTTTTTTTGTGGTGCGTGGTGCACCAGTAGTTTTTGGATACTGGATCCGCCTATGCATCTTATTTACATATTTTATCTCAGTAGAAGTTCCAGACCAACACTTTTTCTAGTAAATAATATCTCAGCTCTCCGCCCGTGTACGCTTTAATTTGTCTCTTGTTTTTTTTCAGAATGAAAGTCATAATCCTTTGGACTAAATATCGTTAAAAAAAGGGTTAGTAGTTATATAGTGCATGGGTTCATGCACTTACGCCAGAAGAAGCATAGCCATATCTTTTCTTTATTTCATCAACAGCACCAGTTTTCTCGTCCACTGGCTCACCCATTTCTGGGACTTTATCAGTCTTGGCCTTCTTCAACTTGCCTGTAAAACCATATAAAAAAATCACCCCAGAGAAAAAAAAAAAAAAACTTCGTAGTGTTACCATCATATTAACAGCTCAGGAGTAGTGCCTGATGTTTTTTGAAGCGACCTCAAAGTAGCCTAGTAGGTGATTGAAAATACGAATCCACAAATAAAATTGATCTAATTCTTCAGGTGGTACTTATAATAAAATCTTAATATCTAATTAAGATTTAATAATATTTCTTAAAATTAATGTTTTTACTTGTATAAATTACAATATTAGTTGAATGAAAAAAAAAAAGTGAGAATAGATAACTTAAAACGAGTTGTACCTTCATTTAAATAACTAAAAATTAAAAAAACGCACCTCAAACAAATTACCCTCTTCAACTGGACAGAATGAATATTATTTTGCATCATAATCCGATAACATATTTATCTACAACGCTGCATACAAAGACACCAGACTTACCTTTAATTGCTTGAAATTTATTTGTAATATTGTGACGACCAAATCCTACTATCATCGGATATCCTCTTGGTTTATCTTTGGGATCTTCAATCTCAATGTCACCTTCCGAACCATAAGAAACAACAGAGAACAGTTGGCAAAACCAAATAAGTTAAACACACCCTTTAAAATCATTAAGAAGGTAAAACATAACAAAATAAAAATACATTTAAAAAGAGGCAAGGGAGTTTAGACTTTGCGGAAAAGACAACCTATATCCAAGTCGATACCCTCGTCTTCGGTAATGAACCTTTCCTCAGTTTCAGTGTTAGTCGGAAAGTTAACAGTCGAAAAGAGGATCGATAATTCTTCAACACTCTGTCTGGAAGCTTGATTTTCTGGCTCAAGCCCATTTGTCGCTTTTGGTCCTTTGTTGTCTTTGACCATAGAGCCAAAGAAACCCTGAAGAAAAAAGTCAATTTACTATACAAAAATGGGGATGGTTGATAGGAGTGTACTGACAGCCTTTTTCGGGTAAATGGCGGATTATCCCCATGTGTATTACGAAATGAGCCGTTTAACTTCATATATAAATTAAATAGTCATATTATTCCATGTATTTTAATAAAATGGCCGATTACCCCATGTATAAATTGAATAGTCACATTACCCCTGTATACTCTCAAAAATGTTGCAGATCAACATCACGTGTTTTATCGAGCTGTTGCAAATCATCCCCTTATGCATAAAAGGATACAGGGTGCGGGGTGCACCTTTCTGAAAACACGGAGGGTAATGTGTCTATTTAATTTATACGGGTAATATGACTATTTCATTTACGTAGAGATAAATGGCCCATTTTGTAAACACATGGACTAAGCTGCCAAAAACCACCTTTTTCTTTTCCCTAACGAGAGACGAAGAGATAAGCCCTTGCGTGCTGGCCAGCTCTCTGTCAAGAACCTTTGAAATGAATTCCACATGTCTTGGATGGGATAGTCAATATGCACACAACCAATTAAATAATATGAGATAAAAAGAGAAAGTGTTAGTTGTTTACAAAAATACAGAACATCAACAGTCATAGCACTATCGGGGAAAAAAAAACTGTACGTCTTATCATGAAAAATAAAACTAGAGGTTTATGGACAATCCTTAGTACCTGTAAGGCTCTTTGTGGACCAAAGTTGAGACGAAAAGTAGTTCTTGATCCCCGTTCACCTGAAATATATCAAGAAAGTACAGATCCTGCCCTGTTAAAAGACTTTGCAAGGTAACCATTTGGAGTAACAACATAATGCTGACTTACAATAATAATGTCGCCATTATGGTCAGACGACACCGTCATGGGTCTCAAAGTTGAAAACGTAAGCGCTCTTATTGAACTTTCCTTCATAAGGGATAACCCTGGCAGGGACCTGTAGTTATAAATTAGCAATATTAAGCGAATCAACTGTAAAGTGAAACAATACTTAATTGTTTGATATATATGCACAAACAAAAAAAATCAACCCTACTAATATGCCTAGAAATTCAACTATGTAAAGATAGACAAAGGTGGAGTAAGCACCTAATCTCGATTTTTCCAGTGGCAAAAAGAAGTACAAGTCCAATATCACCAGGTGAGCCGAAAGTTGATGCCCAGTAACAAGATGAACTGAATTTCTTCTTGTGGAGCACTTTCTTAACACCCTGAGCAAACAAAAAAAAAATATACGAGTTGGCGTGGGTTTCTACATTACCTTAATAGAGAAAGAAATACATGATCGGTGCATCGGTACCTGGATTAACTGCAACAACGAATATGCATAAACAGCTTTCTCCGAACATAGCAATACAAATGATTGTTTCGGAGTCCAGTTGTCAGAACTAGTGTCGTTGATTTCCATACCATCTGGCAAGCTGGATATTCTACTTGATGTTCCATGTCCATCTTCATAATAATACATGAAAAAGAACTGGTGAAAGCAATCGAGAAATTCAAAAAATAGTTCAATTCTCAGAAAAAAAAAACAAAAAAAAACACACATACACAGAGAAAAGAGAACATTCCTCACCCAAAATACGTGTAAATAGAGCTACTGACGGTTTATTTGGACGGACAACACCAGAGCTTAGCATATTTCCTGTATCTCTCTCAAGTGTTATGATAGATGAATCTTTAGTTGCCACAATAATGACATTCTTGTCAAATCCATGGAATCTGCAAGTCTCGAAATGCATCGAAATAATCCCTGTGCAGAACTCACTGGCAATGTGTTTTTGATACAAGACATTGGGACCCTCGGGATCGATTAGTGACACCTGTGTGCAATAAGTACAATGTATGTAAAAAGACTGATGTTCCTTGGTTTTCTTTGTTTTATTCAGCTTGATTTCTCTAAACAAAACAAACTCTAAGATCTCTATTGTATAAATAAGATGATGATGATGCTAATAACGGCCCAGTTTGAATTAAATGTAAGAAAATCTGGACTGGGCTGGTAGGACAGGAAATGTAACTTTTAAAACCAAACAGAGAAGGAAAACATACATATCCTTGGTCAGATCCAACAGCAAGTTGTTTTAGATTATCAGTTGTGCTTATACATTGTACTGCACCATTAACCTTCACAACTTTGATTCTACGAATAATGTGATTGCTTCCCTTCTTTGAATTTCCTGCAACCCGCATATCAAAGTGGAGAACACTTGCATTCTGATAACAGTTTTAAATCCGAACCAATCCGTATGAACACTTTTTACAAGTTAGTTTCTTCATCATGACCAAGTATTACTCCCTCCGTCCCGCAGAAAGATGTCCACTTTTAAAACTGTTTTTTTTTTTTTTTTCGCAGAACCACTTTCGATTTTATTACCTTATTATATACCCTTATTAGTATAGATACATGACAGACATATGACATTTTAAAACATATATAGTCAAATAAATAATAGTGTAAAGTGAAAAAAAAAACATGGTAGTTTGGTGTTACCTCGCCTCCCATAAAAAGTTGTACCTTAGGCAAAAGTGAACTCTTTTTATGTGACGGATGGAGTACGAATATTTCAGAAGAATTTTGGAAATACTTAACAGAATATTACAAGAACCCAGTCAAGTTATCATCCTTATATGTGGATTGACAGGACAATATATACCATGGTACCATCGACGTAACGTTTTCCTTACAAAATGCAAATTTATGCCTAGTCTCTTGCATGCAAACAAAACTAGATTCTCACTTGATGATAGCAAATATTGATTTATTTAAAAATATGCTACCACTTCTTGAGGGAGCAATTGTCTAAACTATATACAGCAGCAAAACAAAGAGACACTGTAGCACCAGTGACAGGACATGACAACTCTATTATGATGAGCATAATCTATTTCTGAAGAAATATAAAGAAGAGGAAACTAGTTTTTATATTCACAATAATGAAGTGTTTAATAAGTCAGAATCAATTAATTAATTAATAAGAAAAAATGGAACTTAGTACCTTGGAAGGGCACAAAAGTGCTTTGCGGGACAAATGACTCAGATTTCAATGTGTACATACGAACCTACACACAACACTACAAGTAAATGTTTGCCGACCTTTGGAATCCCAAAAAGATGTATCAAGGTAACAGTTGTTTTACCATTCCACTTTGATCTCCAGAGACGAGAGTCTGCAAGTTGTAGCTAAAGTGCAATGCTGTCAATGGCACTCCACTCAGAGAAACATCACTATCACTCTGCACAAATAAATAAATAAATAGAAAAAAAAATAGGACAATGACTAAAAGGAGTAACCATAATTTGCCTAAAAATGTTATATGCGTGTTTTCCAAACTCGAAAACCCTTTTGGTGCAGCAACAGTAGGTGCCTCACTCAGTATGAGTTTAGAGGTTGGGAAGCAAGAAAATAGATTATTCACATCATAGTAATTGACCCAACAATGCAATAAATTTAATAATAATGCAACTGTAGAGGTTACCTGTTGTGTTATAAATGCGACTGGAAGTAAAAGTGGGCAAGAAGCATCCCATAAGTTAATTGCTCCAGAACTATGTCCTGTTATAAGCAAGTTTCTAGCACTGAAAAAAGGACAAAAACTGGTCGAACCATCTTTTACTCTCTTCGCAAATGGAAAAAACGGCGAGCTGTTTTTGGCCAGCATATTGATGTTCTGAACCAACCCCAAGAATAAAAGACAAAAACCCCAAGTTAACCATGGTAATGTCACCCGACAGTAACAAATTTTTAATAAAAGACGTGCTTACCTCCGCAGCTGAACCTGGCATACACGGGAGCTCTGTAATGAATTTAGTTACAGTAATGCTCGAGTCGCCATATGGTAGCTTTATCTTCACCTCCTTTGGAAGTGAAGGTGCAGACTTGGTTTGGCACTGTAACAGGTACCTTTCAATCAAAGAATCATCATAGATGTACAAATGACTTGTTGACCTCCCAAGCAAGAGAAGAGAACCGCATCTACCCTTGTTTTGTTCGATGGAGCTCGTAGTAACTTCCAAGTCCACCAAAGACTCGGGGAGATGGAGCCCTACTTTAATCGTATGAGTTTCAGTATATTCATTCAGTAGAACTACCTGCCACATTGCATTATTTGTTTTAGTTAAGTAGTCATAAAATATATACATAATCAATGATTTTTCTAAAGAATGTGATGCAATGGTACAGGAACACTTGAATAAAAGCCACGTGACAATTAAGAACACCTGCAACAAGTCGGCAGGATGACATTCAGAACCCCCTAAAACAAATAGTCGGCTCGATTTTCCATCGGCATCAACCCATTTCAACTTTGCAATTGGAACTTTGTCCGCTTTATACCCAAGATTCAGCTTATAAATAGGAGCAATTTGACCAGCACACGTTCCTTTTTGAGAAGCTTGTTCGGTCTTTGAGTACGAGGGAGATGGAACGCTCCACAGAATTATATCTCCATTGCTGTATCCAACGAACACTTTCGTTCCAGCAGGGCAAGCCCAACATGCAGCTGTTATTTTCTTTGCCTCTATACATTGCAGAGTGGTTGCAGATATGACTTTGCTTTCTCGGATTGCCCACAGTGCAATAATGCCATCAGAATACACAATAAGGATCCTGAAGCAACAAATAAATGGCCATTGTTCAGAGTTATGGGAAACACACCATCAAATAATTTCCTTTTTCCCAGAGAGAATAGACCACCTTTTAGTTTCAGCTGTCGGTTGGGGCAGTACAAATTTTGCTGCAACATCAACTCCAACTTCGTTTACTTTGCCTGTGGTGCAAAAGATTAAGCAACAACTGAATTAATCTTGCGGCAAAAGAATGTTAAAAAAAAGTGTGTTCCTAATAGCAAAAGTTAATAGTATGTCCGTCACAATAACTAAACTATTTATCCATTGTTCTAGTGAGCATGAGAATTCAGAACTTTGACGGAAAAAGTAATGTAAAGACTTATAATTTACAGAACGCTCGTACAGCAGGATTTGGTCCTACCATGAGATGCTGAAAGAGGAATATGGTAATTCATCTTTTCAATACTCTGATGCAGCCTCAAGACGGATATATCACCGGCGGAATCTCCAACATACCTGCTAATACAGATACAAGTCATACAACCACTATAAATAACTTCATATGCAAATTAATTAATTTCCGACACAATTTTCGAGTCCAATACAGGTAGAGTCCATTGTGCATGGCAGCACACGAGGTGATTTCCTTCTCAAAACGATGGATATTGGACAAACACTTCCGGTCTAAATCCCACACCTACAAATATTTTTTTTTTAAGAAAATAGTGACTCATTCTGCAATAATAATGAAGAAAGGTTTCCTGACTTAAAGAAAAAGAACAATAAAAGAAGTAAAAAAATGTCCTAAATTGTAAATAACTCACCTCAATATGGTTTTTGACATTTACGTGTAGAAGGACACCTTGGTTCTCAATAAACTGTCAACAAATATTATCAGTTTTGTGAAACTGGAGAAATTTTTACAATGCTATATAACATGTACTCCGGACTTCGGTAAAAAAGGCGCACATAAAATAGTCAAGAGTCGAGTCCTAAATAACTACTTACCAGCAAAAACTTGCCCGCCACCATCTCTGAAGATTCCAGTAGAGCTTGTGCGCCATCTTTACCAAACAACTTGATTTGTCCATCTCTGGCGGTAGTAAACAGATTATCTCGTCAAACTTTACTGAGGTAAAACAAAAATTTAAGAAACTAATTGCATAATCTAGGGGCGGAACCAGGGGGGAACAGAGCGGGCTTCAGTATAGGGGAAATATTAAAAAGCATACAAGAACTTGTAAAAGAATAAAAAAAGACAAGAATAGTATAAGCCCACCCCTCTAATAAGTTTTAGCTCATAGCCCACCCCCGTGAAAAATACTGGATCCGCCTCTGGCATAATCCATTCATCACATAAAAATTGAAAAAAGAAAAAGAAAAAGAAAGAACTTGTCAGGACTCGGATTGTTGATATCTACCGCGAACACAACAGAACTTACTTAGTCGAAATAGCAAGAATTTGTTGAATGGAGTCGTATGCAAACAGCATAGATCCTAAAGGGATCCCATAATGGAAAACCAAACGAGGATTTACATCATGAGGCTCTAAACTATCTGAAAACCCTGCATGCTGCAACCAACAGCAAAACAAGGCAAATAGTTAGACGCCCGATATCTAACCAAAATATGTGTTAATAAGTAAAGTTGTGAGACGTTTACAAGTGTGAATGCCTGTGACATCATCTTGTACGTACCGTGTCATTAACCAACAGAGTGAAATAGGGAGTGGAATAGCATAACCCAATCAGGTGGAAAGATATTAAGGTGCAGTTGATGATGATTACGACGACGACTAAGTGTGCTAATTGCTAAAGATAGTTATTTCCAGTAGATTGATAGGTAACTAATGCTCTCGCTAAGGAAATTGTCCTATAATTGATAAGTAACTAATGCCCCGTATAATGATTTGATCGTTAGAAAGCTTATTTCATATTGTCTAATCCATATGTTACATTTTAAATATGTCATACATTTATTCTGCACCTTGTCAGCGAGTAAAATAAAAATAAAAATAAAACATCATGATCTTCATCTTGTTGAATTATATATCCATTTCAGTACACTTCCCATAGACATTAATGCAATATACGTGGCTTCAATTTCCACCTTAATTCTGTCCATTTATGACGGAATTTCCTTCTACATTTTGTATCTCCAAAGGTTGTTTAAATTCATCATTAACAAGAGATCCTTCATCCTTGGTATATGTCAAATTTAGTAGTAAATTATTAGAAATAAAATGTGAAGATCAATTTCTGACCTCAGAACTTACAACCAATCAAACTAAGGGACTGACTGTTTGCATACTTATTAAGAGAATAAAATGTTCGCTTTTTCCACCTAAAACCCGAGAATCACTTTATTTTTCTTCTTAGTTTGCAAACACTCCCTAAAATCGTTAAACACTCCCTAAAATCGTTAAACATCAAAACATATGAATACAAACAAAAGTCGATATTCGAAACAGAATTACAAAGATACAAAGAAAGAAAGGACTCCATAGAGAGATTCTTCACCATAGAATAAGAAGAAGAAGATACACTATGTTAATGTCCCGACATATATATATATATATATATATAAAATAAGCCACAACATATGTCTACAGTAACTACTCTGCAACTAATTCTCCAAGCACCAACAATACTTACAAGACATAGGTAATAAAACAACAAAAATGGGTCTTAAAATACATATTATCTATCTATCTATCTATCTATCTCTCTCTCTCTCTATATATATATATATATATATATATATATATATATTGAGTTGAGGTGGTGATGACTTTGTTACCTTCTTCAGGATTGCCTTTTCAACGAATTTCTTCACGAACACAGACATGTAGATGAAGAGACCAGATGATATTTGAATATGAATCCGAGAGGTTGCTTTTTGTGAATACAGTACAGAAACCAGTCAGTCAGTCAGTTTTTTTAAGAAGCAGGGTAAAGCAGGGGTAAAAAAAAAAAAGTGGGGGCTTAGCTTAAAATGGAGTGTGTGTGGAGAAAACGAAGAAGAGTATAAATGGTAGAAAGAATAAAGGCAGCGGTTGATTTTACTGATATACTTGGTCTTTTATTGTAAAGAATGAAAAGAAAAAAAAAACGACGGATGGAGTAAAGGCGGGTCGGTCTTTTCATATAGGGACACGTGGTTACTGACAACGTGGATCCGAAGATTGCGAGAGGAGAAAGAGGTTTGACGATGTCATCCAATTATCAACTACTAAGGGGATGCTTGGTAAAATGTAAAGGAATGGAAAGAGAATGGTACAGACCCCCTACAAAGCAGGGATGTGCATTTGTATGTGCAATTATGTGTGTAGCATTATTCCTGTCCATAATCCAATTATCCAAATATTTTCCAATAATATAAATATCACGTAGGCTTTTATACATAATATTGGGCGAAAAATTCCTAATAATTAATATAAACGTTAGGTGGATATGATTTTTCATAGACGTCTTGTTTTTTTGTAAATAAAATTTTATTGTTGGGTTAATAGAAATGCCCCACAACAGCATTACATCAAAAGTTGTTAGTGATCAGTTTGATGTGAGCAATCTACTCGCCACGTTATCGCAAAGTTGAGGTATAGACTAATAATCTAAGAGCTGATTTGAATATTATCCGACCTGAATATCCAGCAAACAGATGATGGACAACCTACTCGCCACGTCGCCGCATAGCCAATGCACGGACCAATAACTAGGGAGTTGATATGGATGTTATCGAGCTTGTATATCTAGCAAAAGGATGATTAGCAAATGTCAACTATCTTAGGCCGCTCACTTGTGATGAACCAGATATTATCCGACCTGGTTATCTGGCCCAAATGCGATCCAGATCGCCTCATTCATGGCGAGCCAGATATCATCCGACTTGGATATCTGGCCCAAGCAGTGAGAGCGTCGACCGCTCATGTAGGTTATACGGTGACGTGACTGTTGGGATTCGGTAAATAAAAATGTAGCTACACAGCGGAAAAATAAGATTGTCTAATCGGATAAAAAACCGAACCCCTAAGAGGATCGATCAAGCATCGTATATACGAATATAATAAAATCAAAGCATGAAAAATAAATCATACCCTTGAAGTCCTTTGATGAAATGTTGACTAAAAACGATTCAAGCTTTCGCAAAATTCGGAGCACCAAAAATACCGTGCCTCTACGTTCACTTCAAGACCTCCCGGGTCGACGGTTATGTTGATAGCCCATCCACCTTGGCATCCATGTAAGCACTCCAGGCAGCTGAACCGGCCGACTAGAGCCTGAAGTCGGGTCGATTATGAACCCGATTTCCTCCCGGGCTCGTTAAAAATCGGACCGTGCAGAGACGTCAGGGCCGACCCGGTATCCGATCCAGGAGGGCCGAGCAGATCGAAGATAAAAACACTCTGATTCAAGATTACAACAAGGCCGACCTGAACGGCGGGAGACCCGAGGACCGACCCCAGCGGATAAGTGTCGCCGGAAGCATGCGGGACAGGCCCGCATGCCAATTAACGCGTGTTGTCATGTCCCTTCCCCAGGCAATCCTTAGAGGCTGCCACGTGTCTAAGGTATATTCACAGTCTGACAAGTGTTTTGGGCATATTCCCCAATATTCGCCAGCTGTCATCTCATAATTGGCAGAGATTGGCTATATATAGAAGGAATGTACATTAACAGAAGGACTTTGGACTTTTGGCATTTATGATAAACGAGAGAAAAAAGAGAGAATTTGTAATAACTAAGAAAAACAGATAGACCGGAACAAAAATATTCTGCTCGGCTCTACTTCATATAAAGGTCATTAATAAAATTTAGTGATCAAATCCTTTTCATCTTGTTTATTATTTTCTACGTGGCTTCGATCCATTCGTCCAGATCAGCACACGTGACGTTGACCAAATCAGACGTCAACAGATTGGCGCTAGAAGAAGGGGACCTTCGATAAAAAAAATATACTGCTCACCGGAGATGTCTCACGACAGTTCAAAAAACCCTCAGCCCGCGACGGAGGAAGAAAACCTCCGTAAGGTGGTAGAGTGCTTTAAACACCCAGCCTCATCCAGGGCATGACGGCCCTTATGGCACGGGTTACTGGGGGCGGGACCCTTCAAAAACCCGAAGACCATGTGGAGGCGGAATCTCAGACGACCCGCCCAGCTGCCTCGGGACGAAACAAAAAGAGGACAGCCTTTGGGCTCGCCGGGGAAAGGGCGGAAAGCCATGGCGAAAGTTCACATCCCTCTCGAAAAAGTAGGCTTTCACGCCCCATATCCGTTTTTGATCGCCTTGGGGTGGGGAAGAAAATCGAAAAAGCAGCGCCGGCTCCCACTATCCAGAGTCAGAGCCATAAAGAAGAAAAAGCTCCCCATCAGTCCCTAAATCCGACACAAGTATTACCCCCAACTCCCGGCGATAACTCGAGTGAGATCGAGTTTCTTAAAAAACGCCTTACGGAGCTCGAAAACAAACAACTCCAGCCATCCTAAAATTTAGAATGGCTTAACAGCCAAGAGAGTCCCCTGGCCCCCAGTGTTCTGGCGGAACCCCTCCCGGAGAAGTTCAAGATTCCTCAGATTCCGCCTTACAACGGGGAGACAGACCCCAATGCCCATCTTGGACATTATAATTCCTGGATGGACCTGCATGGGACTCAGGACGCGTTCCAGTGCCGAATGTTCTCCTTGACTCTGGGGGAGAGGGCCCAGAGATGGTATCGGACGCTGCCCCACCATTCTATTTAGACATGGACCCAGCTTTCGACGACGTTCCGATCCCATTTCATGGAGTCCCTAGTGCGAGTCGCCCCGCGCTCATCCATCGCTTCCGTCGTACAGGGGCCGAACGAGTCCCTTAAAGATTATATATCTCGTTTCAATAAATGGATATTGGAAACGGAGCCCATGTCGGACGACGCGCTGGCCATTATCGCCCAGGTCGGCCTCCTCAAAAATTCTTTTTTCCACTGGACGGTGTGCCAGAATGTACCACACACCTACCAAGAATTCTTGGAGCGCGCCAGCTCCCATATAGCTGCCGAGGAAGCCATGTCGGCACCAGTCTTAGTCATGCCCTCCGACCAGAAAGGGTCCTACAAAAAGAAAGAAGAGAGGCATGACTACAGAGAGGCTCGTCAAGAATCCCGCTGGGAGAATAAGACTCCCACCTCTTCCTCAACAGCCCTAACAACTCAGAGCTACCGGGAGCGTAGGCCCGAGCTTATGGCTAATTTCACTGAAATATATTCCGTCGGAGCCGCGGCCATATTTGATCAAATAAAGGACAAGAATTTACTCCCGGTTCCTCAGCCGATCTATAAAGATCAGAAAGACATCGATCAGACCCGCTTTTGAAAATATCATGAATCAACGGGTCATAACACCAAACAGTGCCGGGACCTCGTCGCCGCCCTGATCGCGGTATGCGACGATACAGGCGTAAGGCGATTTACCCGGAACTCGCCCCGGGATCGCCAGGATCGGGCCGACCCGACAAAAGCCAAGAACGATTGGGTGCCTCCAGCCCCCAAGTCCCCTCGGGAAATTCTGACCATTATGGGGACCGCCGAGGTCGATGATCATCGGTCAAAGCGGCAGAAAAAGGCATCCATTCGAGAGGCTACCACCTCTTATCAACGGACCGAGCGCCGAGCAGAGGGGTTCCTATCAGTGGCCGAAGAAGCCCCAAAAACCCTCAGCTGGTAGTTACTTTTGAAGAATCCGATGCAGATGGCTTGGACCATCCCCACTCAGACGCCCTTGTCATCACCCTGCCCATAATGGGGATCCCGGTACACAGGGTGTTGGTAGACTCCGAGGCCTATGCCAGCATTATCTACCTTCATACCCTTCGCAGGATGAAGGTAGACCAATCTTATGTCCGGCCCTGCAACGAGGACATTAGAGGATTTGCCAACTGCCATACCTCTCCACTGAGGGAAATCGACCTCGCCTTGGAGTTCGGTCAGGGGCCGATCAGAAGGATGATGATCACTACCTTCAAGATCATCGATGTGCACAGTGACTATAATGCCATCATAGGCCGACCTGTGATTTCAAGGCTGAGGGCTACTCAGTCCACGTATCACCTGTGCATGAAGTTTCCCACCCCGGACGGCGTCGGTGTACATAGGGGAGATCAAAGGGCCGCCCGGGAATGTAATCTCAGCATCCGGGCTCTCGAAATTAACGCCGCCGAGGGCATCCCGGAAAATTTATCGGAAGAAATGGGGACCACCAGCTCCGAACAGCTGGCAGGAGGCACCCTACTCGAACAGGAGACTGAGGGTTCCGGGGCCGCGCAAACCCTCGAAATGGGCCGGACCGGGAAGCGACCGGGCCGCAAACCCGAAGGAGCCGCTCTAGAAGAGGATCCTGTCGACCGCGATACCAAAATCCGAAAGGAAAATTCGCCATCTTGAACCAACGGAAGAATTGGACGGTCGACATGGACCCATCGATCCGTCAAGCGACTAAAGATCGGCCACAACCTCGAGGCGATCCGCTCGAGCTGATCTTCCACGAGACAGAATTTGGATGTCTTCGCTGGACCCATTCGGACATGCCGGGATTGACCGGAACTTGCATGCCACCTGCCAGTGAATATCGACCCGATTCAAGCGGTTATTCGAAAAAGGAGGAAAATGGGGCACGAGCAGCGAGAAGGGGCTGGAAGAGGAAGTAGAAAAGATGATCGATAACGGGTTCATCCGGGAAGCCCGATACCCGACCTGGGTGCCCAACCCGGTCCTGGTAAAATCCGACCGGGCTATGGAGGCTTTGCATTGACTTCTCTAATCTGAATAAAGCCTGCCCGAAAGATAGCTACCCCCTCCCCCATATCGACGACATGGTGGATGCAACAGCCGGGCATGAGCTAATGAGTTTTATGGATGCATATTCCGGATACAACCAGATCCCAATACATCCTACTGATGAAGAAAACACCTCCTTCTACTCAGCCCGCGGCCTATAATGTTACCGAATGATGCCTTTCGGGCTCAAGAATGCCGGCGCAACATATCAACGCTTGGTAAATAAAATGTTCAATAGCTTGATAGGTCATACAATGGAGGTGTATGTAGATGATATGTTAGTGAAGTCTTTGCACTCGGCCGATCATGTAAATGACCTCAATAAAATGTTTGCTATTTTGCGAGAGTACAAGATGAAGTTAACCCAAAGAAATGTTCATTTGGGGTAGGTTCTGGAAAATTCCTCGGCTACATGGTGAGCCAAAGAGGGATTGAAGGCAACCCCGATAAAATTAAGGCGGTGACCGAACTTATTCCACCCAATTCAGTCAAAAAGGTGCAGAGCCTAACCGGCCGACTAGCCGCGCTAAGTCGCTTTATCTTTCGCTCAACTGATAAATGTAAACCTTTCTTTGAGGCAATAAAAAAGAACAAGGATTTTTAGTGGACAGAACCTTGCCAAAGAGCCTTCGAAGCTATCAAGGAAGTCCTGGCAGAAGCCCCGATCTTACAGTGACCGGCCCAAGGGGAACTTCTCAATATATACCTCACGGTATCTGACTCTGCGATCAGCGCCGCTCTAATCCGAACAGAAAATGCAGTTCAACATCCGGTCTATTATGTTAGTCAAGCCCTTCATGATGCCGAGCTCAGATACGCCCCAATGGAAAAGTTGGCCTATGCGCTCGTAATGGCATCCCGGAAGTTGAGACCCTACTTTCTGGAACATCAGGTAGTCGTCTTGACAAACTACCCTTTAAAGCAGGTCATGCACCGACCTGACGTATCCGGCCGGATGATTAAGTGGGCCATCAAACTCGGACAGTTTGACATAACTTATGAATCGCGCACTGCTATAAAGGGTCAAGTCCTGGAGGACTTCATTGCAGAGTTCACACCAGCAATATCACAAGAGAACGACCGATCAGAAGAGTGGTCAATCTACGTGGACGGATCCTCAACCACCGACCGGTCAGGTGCAGGAATAGTCCTCGTCAGTCCCGACCAACGTTTGTTCTGCTCGGCCATTCGCTTAGGGTTTCCGACCACCAACAATGAGGCAGAATATGAAGCTCTCTTGGCCGGTCTAGAAATGGCAACCTCCCTCGGCCTTGCCCGCCTCACGGTTTTGAGTGATTCTCAATTAGTGGTGAACCAAATCAACTGCGAATACGAAGCCAAGGAACCCAAGCTGGTTAAGTACCTCAGCCTGGCGCGGGCCCGGCTGCAAGATTTTCGGGGAACTATACAACACATCCCCAGAACCGAGAACATCCAGGCCGACTCCCTGGCCAAACTGGCGTCCAGCTCCGGAGCCGAACATATGGACGAGGTCAGCATAGGGTATCATGCCTCATCAGCCCTGGAAATGGCCGAAGTCTGGGCAGCTGAACAATCGGAGCCGCAAGGATGGATACAGCCTATAATCCGATATCTTCAAAGCGGCATTTTACCCGAGGACCGAGCCCAGGCGAGGTCATTACGAACTCAGTCCGCCCGGTTCACCATCGTGGATGGAATTTTATACAAAAGAGGATATTCGGTTCCATTGCTGAAATGCCTGTCCGAATCAAAAGCAGAATATGCCCTTAGAGAAGTGCACGAGGGTATATGCGGTAATCATTCCGGCGGCCAGGCACTGGCCTATAAATTGATCCGACAAGGGTATTATTGGCCAAATCTTAAAAAAGATGCCATCACGCTCGTGCGGAAGTGTGTCTGGTGCCAAATCTTCGCTCCATAGATCCGATCCCCGCTGGAAACCCTCACTTCCGTATATTGCCCATGGCCATTCGCCAAATAGGGGATCGACTTGATCGGCCCCTTACCTAAAGGACGGGGAGGAGTATAATACGCCATCGTCGCTGTCGATTATTTTACAAAATGGGTGGAGGCCGAGCCTATAGCGCGGACAACCGAGCAGAAAATAGTTGATTTTATATGGAAGTCACTCATCTGCCGGTTCGGGATCCCTCAATCTATTGTCTCTGATAATGCAAAACAATTTGACAATAAGAAGTTTCGGGCCTTCTATGACGGCCTCCGAATACGAAATAACTTCTCCACACCATACTATCCGCAATCCAATGGGCATGTCGAGGCGGTCAACAAAATCCTAAAGCAGCATCTCAAGACACGCCTCGAAGAACTCAAGGGTTCCTGGCCCGAGGAACTCCCCGGAACCTTATGGGCTTACAGAACAACGCATCGATCTGCCACCGGAGAAACGCCTTTTTCCTTAGCTTTCGGCTCTGAAGCCGTCATCCCGGTTGAAATCGGAGTGCCTACCTTGTAACACCCCCAAGTTATTCAGGGTATATTACAGCGCCGTGAGCCCCGCCGTGGGACCCACAAGGCTAAACAAACGCGAAACTATAAAACTTGACCGAGAAGGTCTACATACAATGGAAAGAAAGACGATACAGATGGTATTAAAAACCATAACCAATGAAACCATATACATCACTGTACAAATCAATACCTCGGCAACACAGTAGGAATATCAAGAAGCGAAATACAATACTCGAGTATTTAAAATCCATTCGATTACAACAACTTGAATGGAGGAATCCAAAAGATAACCTGGAGACAAGACACGGTATCACACTTGCCCATCATCTTCATGCCGACCGATACACTTTGTCCTCTCTCCTGGAACTCGAAATACATAAAAGGTATTTCCCCCATAAAGGGGTTAGCCGTCGAATAGCTAGTGCAAGTATAACAGTATGAAACACAATACTCCTCGACAATAAAGTAAATGTAATCCGTCAATTCATCAATATCCGTCAATTCATCAATATAAGACTAGTATTCCGGAATGACTAAAATCTCAAGACGTATGTGAATGCCGTAGAAACGGTTCGTTCATATCATACGCCGTTACATGTAGGAATGCCGTCAAAACGGTTCGTTCATTACATGCCAACATTATTTCATATGAATGCCGTAGAAATGGTTCGTTCATATCAACCATGGAATCGCACCAGAGGCTACGAAACCCTCAGAGGACCATAGGCCCGTCCCGGAGTGGCTAGAAATAATCATACCATCAATATTTCATACTTTCAAATTCGAGAACGTACAATCATAAACGTATACTTGCCTTGAATAATCGACGACGCAGCGAACGGAATGGAAAGTCACCGACGAATGCTAGGAACCATCGAAAACGAACCTAACGATTCGAAGAATACAATCTGTGATTCTAAACGAATACGGGTGGAATACGCGGAAACCCACCTACGATCCATGTATATTCGTATAAAAACGACAACGAGGCGGACCACAACCCCTCTCGATTTCGTAAAAATCACGAAATATACCATGAATCCGTAGGGAAACTAAGAGTACCAACAAGATTAATCATATTCATCATGAATTACTCATCAACACCGAATGAATCGGACAAAACCACGAAAATCCCCAACTCTCCCCAAAAGTAGGGTTCTAAAGATCTAACCTTGATTATTTGGATCGAAGGATGTTATAGACGATTGATCGGTGATATAAACTCGAAACTTCGTGGATTTGTTGTTCAACAACATGGTTTCGTCTCCTCAGAAACCCGACCGCGGAGCGAAGAGAAATGAAATGAAAAATGACGGAGAAAGTCATTTGATCTGTCATTTTTATCTTGGCCGGAACTAGCGTGCGCTAGCCTTCCGACTAGCGTGCGCTTATCGGCGATATCGGCCGAGCACTCTCGGCCATGGCCCGCATGACCCGGCACCACCGACCAATCTGCCGACCATGACTCGGGCCGAGCTCCCGCTAGCGTGCGCTCTGGCCGGAAGCTGCGCGCGCTAGCGACGATCCGATAGCCCGGACTAACAAACTCACCAGGTAGCGTCGCTAGTTGGCGGCGGCGTCGCTACCCTGCCGGTTAGCGTGCGCTCTGGCCAGCGATAGCGTGCGCTACGCGATCTGGCCGAGTCGAACCTCGAGAATCCCTCTGCCCGGGCGGATAGCGTCTGGCGGCTCGGCAGCGTCGCTACGCTGCCGAGCTAAGCGCGCGGCGTCCGGCCGTGGCGTGCGCTATGCGGTTCTGCCGTGCTGCTCGATCGATGCGACCATCGTCCGGCGAACTGCGACCGTCCGGTCGATCCGCATGTCGTCGGCGAGTGCGACCACGGGGCTCGGCGACTCGATTTCCAAAAGCGTCACGGAGCGAACACGGCGAAAAGTTCGCGGACAACATCAACGACCGAAATGAAAGCGTAAGGTAATAATTAATCATACGCGAGAAATGAGTCGAGACAACGAATACGGATAGAATACCCATAACTTTGGGTAAATTACAAAGCGGCCCAAAGCGCCGAAAATTACGATACGCGATCGAATAACCAAACCGAAGTTCACAACACTTCTAACAAAGTTAAACGGACTTACGGGAAACTCGAAACAGCAGTTTAGAACGAGATTCGCAAGAATCGAACTCAAGTGCGGAAAAGTCGTTGATAAGCACGGAACTCAACATAACGACACCGAAACGAACTCGGATGTCAAAAGTGTATAATTAATCATTCTCAGGGTGACGAAACGGTCCCAAGCGAGTTGTCAAAACGGACTTCCGCCAAAAATAGAAAATTACCAGGAATCAAAATTACGGGTATTACATACCTACCGAATAACCCATTTTGAAGAGCAAGATAACGACTTGGCCCTCCAAGTGAACCTAGACCTCCTTGCCGAAAAACAGGCCCAGGCGGAAATGCGGAACGCTGTCTACAAAAGAAGGAGCGAAAAATATTACAACTCCAAGGTTCACCCTAGGAGCTTCCAGGTCGGAGACCTCGTCCTTAAACGGGTATTGGTCCCGGATCCCAGACCACTCAAGCCCAAATGGGAAGGACCATATAAAGTTAGCGAAGTCCTTCAGAATGGAGCCTACCAGCTGGAATATCTGAACGGCCAGAGATTAACTTACCCATGGAATGCGATGTATTTAAAGAGGTATTATCAATAAAATTTGACGTTGTTCCATTTTTTAATATTGGTGCACCTCATAAGACCGGGCTCGCCTCGGCACCTCATAAGACCGGCTCATCCGGCACTGTAAGACCGAGCTCGCCTCGGCACCTCATAAGACCGGCTCATCCGGCACTATAAGACCGAGCTCGCCTCGGCACCTCATGTCTGGCTCATCAAGCCTTTGTAAGGCAAGGCTCGCCTCGGCACCTCATAAGACCGGCTCATCCGGAACTATAAGACCGAGCTCGCCTCGGCACCTCATAAGACCAGCTCACCCAGCACTATAAGACCGAGCTCGCCTCGGCACCTCATAAGACCGGATCATCCGACACTATAATACCGAGCTCGCCTCGGCACCTCATAAGACCGGCTCATCCAGCACTGTAAGACCGAGCTCGCCTCGGCACCTCATAATACCGGCTGATCCGGCACTATAAGACCGAGCTCGCCTCGGCACCTCATAAGACCGGCTCATCCGGCACTATAAGACCGAGCTCGCCTCGGCACCTCATAAGACCGGCTCATCCGGCACTATAAGACCGAGCTCGCCTCGGCACCTCATAAGACCGGCTCATCCGGCACTATAAGACCGAGCTCGCCTCGGAACCTCATAAGACCGGCTCATCCGGCACTATAAGACCGAGCTCGCCTCGGCACCTCATAAGACCGGATCATCCGGCACTATAAGACCGAGCTCGCCTCGGAACAATCAACAAGTGATGAACACGATAGAAAGGTAATGGCCCAACCAACTGGGCCCAAACATCCAAAAACAATAACAGATGCTACAAGGAAGATTTTATTCACTTGAGTCATTTTTGCAAAGTACACGACGAAAACAGAAAACCAAGACAGATTGGCACGCAGGCCATACATGAAATAAAACAAAAAATCTATTCGACCCCACCCTCCTGGTCGGCCGCCTGGAAGGACTGTCCCTCACCTTCACCGTGCGGAGCCAACCTGAGATCTTCAACCTCGACGACCTTTGGCTCATCGACTCCATAGATATCAACATGCAGATCGGTTGCTTGGGATGCTATGTAGGCCTAGATCTCCTGAACGGTCTTCCCTCCCTTCATGAGATCTAATATCTCGTAGAAGGTGGAGACGTAATTCAGATTGATCAGCTCCTCGAACTCAGGTGTCTCCTTAAAGGCCGCCGCCTCTTCGGCAAGACCCTTGGCATAGCCCGAAGCCTCGCAGGTATTGACACGCTCGGTCAGACTTTCAACTTGGGCCTTAGTTTCTTTCAAATAAGCCTCGTGCTTGGCCCTGATGTCTAACCATTGTTTATGTGCCTGCTCGGCCGTCGTGGTCATCTCTTCGGCTGTTCCTTTCCAAATATTGGCCTCGAGAGTCCAACTGTCCAAAATCTCCATTTCACCCTTCATGGAGGTCATCTCCTCCTCCAGGGACTTGATTAGCGAAGGACAGAGATTGTGCTCCTCCTGCAAGGCCTTGAGATAGGCCTCCACCTTCTTATGCTTCTCAACCAAGGCCAAAAGCTCGTTGGTGGCCTTCACGTAAGTGCACATTGCACGGCCAACCAGAGCATTTCCGAACTGGATCTGCTCAGCCGAATCTATGTCATTGGTCATCATCTACAGCTTGGGCGTCCAACCCCTGATTGGAATATGGCTGGAAACGGCCACCGCAGGGGGAACCCGGTTGAGCATCTCAGTGGTTGGGGTAGCTGCCCGGACGTAATCAAGAAACCAGCGCGGCCGTCTTCCCTTCATCTGGGCGCACGGTTCCACCCAGTCCTTATTAACTGGGAGATAATGGCCCTCCAAGTCAATTACGGGCTCCTCACTGGTCACACGACCACGTCGGACGAGTCGGGCGGATATGACAACCCGAGCGAGGCAGGCCCACCGCCTTGGTCGCACTGTCCTCAGGCTCGGCCTCTACCCTCTTCCGCTTGCCAGCACGCTCCCTGCGCTCGGCGGCCTCAGCAGCCAGTCTCGCCACACGCTGCGCGGGCGTCTCTTTCCTTCCGGACGAAGTCTTGGCCCTAGGGACTGGAAAAAGAAGATATGTTAAAAAAAATACCTGATGAAGACATTATACTCGGATCGGTTGATCGAAGTCTGACCGCCCAGAGGTTTTCCTCAGTAACCAAAGGATGCGACTTTCTTTGCTCTGAAGGAAGGTCCAAAAGCTGTTCAACCCGGTCGTCGAACTCAGAGGAGGTCTCCTGCGCCGGGATACGTTCTGCACATGCAATAAATAATGAGCGTTAGACAAAAAAAGAACAAGAATATGAAACACGACACTTACTCATTTTGGCAGTGAAGTGCTCTGGGACCCGAAGCTCGGCATCTATCACACCAGGCTCCCACTCATCCGCTGAGCTCCTCCACGGCCCCTTATATAAAACCACTGCTCCTTCCAGCTATGGATGGTCTCCGGCACATCCACCAATTCTTTATGCATGGCATGCCGGGCTGTCAGGTAAAACCAGCCGGAGCCGGATCTGCTGACCGACCTCCATAGGAAGAGACTGTTGAACTCCTCAAAGCTGGGCTCGGGCCAGCCATGCTGGTTGAAAAGGATGAAAAGACCTACCACCCAAGCCCAGGAATTCGGATGAATTTGGGGGACAGGAAGGCCCCACTGCCTTAGCCACCGGGAGAAGGCTAACGGGAGCGGAAACCTCAGCCCTGCCAGCAGAGAGTGGTAGTACACCGCCGTACAACCGACGGGCGGGGTGTGCGGCCTCTCCTCGAGATTTGGAACGAACATCCGCACCGCAGCCGGGATCTTAAACCGCAGTCGCCAAGCCACCAGCTGCTCCTCCGTGACGGTACTGCGAATCGAAGCGGAATCTCACCCGGCCTCTACGAAAGGGGACGGCCGAGGCCGAATCCAAGACGCCGAAGACCCAATTACTTACTCCTCCGGAATCCCGACGACGGCCGTCAACGGCGCCACCACCTCCGCGTCTCCAGAATCCGGCGAGCTCGCGACCTCGCCGCCTTCCTCCTCGTTGCTCCAGTCAATGGGAGCGTCGCCCATGGACAGATCCGCCCCTCCCGTGCGGTCCGGAGACACAGTCAACTCCACCGCTGTCTCATCCCTCAGCTCCGACATCATAAAATAGAAAAAGGGAAACGGCTTACCGGGAAATTCTCTCTAAAATCAGGAAAAGGACGCCGGAAAATATTCTCTCTCTTCTCTGCAACAACACACAACAATGGTGAAGGGAATAATGAAGAAGGAGACATCCTATATTTATAAAAGAAAAGAGGCATTAAATGCCAGGCGCGTGGCGCGACGATTCATACTAAACAGTCGCGAAATTCGAAAGCGCGTGAACGCGTCGTCAAATCAGATTCCGCCACGCGTCTCCCTCATCATGACACTTAATGACCCTGAAATCGAATCGACGCGACTCTCGAAGAGGCGTCCCTTCGAGAGATCTTATCCTCCCACAAGCCGGATCGTCCTCAATATGAAACGACCCCAGCCCCGGCCAACCCGGCACGGCCCTGGACTCGGGGGCCCTTATTGATAGCCCATCCACCTTGGCATCCACGTAAGCACTCCAAGCAGCTGAACCGGCCGAGCAGAGCCTGAAGTCGGACCGATTATGAACCCGATTTCCTCCTGGGCTCGTTAAAAATCGGACCGTGCAGAGACGTCAGGGCCGACCCGGTATCCTATCCAGGAGGGACGAGCAGATCGAAGATAAAAACGCTCCGATTCAAGATTACAACAAGGCCGACCTGAACGGCGGGAGACCCGAGGACCGACCCCAGTGGATAAGCGTCGCCAGAAGCATGCGGGACAGGCCCGCATGCCAATTAACGCGTGCTGTCATGTCTCTTCCCCAGGCAATCCTTAGAGGCCGCCACGTGTCTAAGGCATATTCACAGTCTGACAAGTGTTTTGAGCATATTCACCAACATTCGCCAGCTGTCATCTCATAATTGGCCGAGATTGCCTATATATAGAAGGAATGTACATTAACAGAAGGACTTTGGACTTTTGGCATTTATGATAAAAGAGAGAAAAAAAGAGAATTTGTAATAACTAAGAAAAACAGATAGACCGGCACAAAAATATTATGCTCGGCTCTACTTCATATAAAGGTCATTAATAAAATTTAGTGATCAAATCCTTTTCATCTTGTTTATTATTTTCTACGTGGCTTCGATCCATTCGTCCAGATCAGCACACGTGACGTTGACCAAATCAGACGTCAACAGGTTATATGAGTAATTATAGGATAAACTTTCTTCTATTAATTGTAATTCTCCAAGATAAAAATTTGAACATAAAAATTATCTCAAAATTAATAAGAGTAAGAACACTTTCTTCCTTTGTTTTCCTTTCTCTTCTCTCTCTCTTTCTCTTTGCCTGTGGCTCTATATGTTCAGCCCTCTATCAAAAATGAGAGCATCATGACTTTTTAAAGGAAAGCTAATTGCACTTAGTAATGTATCCTCGCATTATTAATCAACTCCCTACATAATTAATAATATAATTATATTATAATATACCCAATGTCATAATATGACAAGATAAATAATTTAACAACTAATATGTGATGATTGAGAGGAGGGGGCATAAGAGAAGAAATGAGAGTTGGTTCGTTTGGTCCGTGAAATGGACCTTCGTGTATCTAGTCCGATAGATAAATATTAGTACATTTCAATATTAATACAATTAATTAATCCAATTAATTAAGTATATTTAATATAATGTCTCTAAGAATAATATGAATTAAATTAATTACCGAGTAATTTATTTAATTCACTAGTCCGATTTAATTTATCCAATCAAATATCATTTATCTAATAAATTAAATTAGACATATAATATTTAATATTTATTAAAAGGGAATATCCTAAACTTAATGCGTCATATATCCTGTGTCGCGACTTCATAGGTTCGTCTCAGTCGGCAATGGGAGAAACCAAAGAGTGTGAGCAACACTTAGCTAGTCCCGTGGCTCACACTGTAACCCAACTGAGAACGAATAATACGAATCATTCCAAAACATTTAGTTATGAATACCGTATATGTATAAACCCTTCAATCATACGTCCCGTTTAAAACACCCCGAGATATTCAGGATTATTACAGCTCCGTAAATCCTAGATATAGGGATTTACTAGGCTAAGAATTTAAAAACAACATTATTAAATACCAACCGTAAAATTTATTATTACATCATAAGGCTGAAAGTACAAATCGGCAAACACCCGAAAGCAAAACTCAAAAGATAAACAAAACGACAGCGTACTCGAGTACTTATTAAAACGAAAACACAATCTGACAAACCATCTCGGTTGTGACATCACTATGCACCCTCGTCATCACGCAGCTCTAGTGGTTGTTTCCCCGCCTCCTGTATCCTGAACATATAACAAATGTCCACCCCCGAAGGGGTTAGCACAACGATTCTAGTACAAGTACGATAATTATACAACAGATTATTCAACATCTCACGAAGAATAATGACAACATCATCAACGACAACAATGACAATGAGTCTATACTACGAGAAGACTCACCATACACAACGTGATAACCACAACATGATACAACATACACATGGTAATTTCGATGATCCAGCGTTCACTTCATAGATCCCAAGATGATCCCGTCGGACCAACACGAGGTGGAAAAACCTGTCCAATAATCCAGGGCACGCTAGCATAGATACCAAGATGATCCCGTCGGGCCAACACGAGCTGGACATACAACAACGACATATATGCATGACAACATGTATAACATCAATACAAAAAATATAATTAAAGTACTTGCCTTAGAAAGATGGCAAGAATATAAATTCTTCAACGACTTAAACAAACTCGAAGACCGCACCTTCGATCAACCGTTCGCAAAGCCCGAACTTTACACAAAAGGAAATAACGAAAAACTCAACTTACGTAACAATACTATCACACGAACATTCTAAACGTTATAACGATGACCGAGTATAATCATTATTGCTCGGCCGATTCCCGGTTAACTACTCCAAGGACACTAAGTCGAATGAATACCATACTACATGCGACTCGAAAGGTCATAACAGGGATAACACGTTAATGTCTACGGGCTTTCCAACACATTCAAATCGTTACAATTCACTTCCAAATCTGCCATCAATTCCTAATACATCGGTTATCTAGACGAATTCATAACACGGTAAGTACGTTCAACCGAATTCTAAGTTACTCCCACTTATGATTCTTCCGCAAGTAAATTCATCTAATCCAAGTTCTATGTTCATCACGATTGTTACAACATGATTATACCGTTCTAACCATTCATATGAATATTATCAATCCGAATAATCTTTACAAACCCTGGATTATACTCGAAGAACGATCCCTACGTTCATCATCTCGAATTCACCTAGTCTAGGTGATAGCATACATAATTCGTTCATCATATACTAATCACGAAATCATCATATCCATCATGTAATCATCACGAAATCATCATCAAGGCAGATTATAATCTTTGAAAATCACATCCTTATGATAGACATAATCAAGGTTCAACTATTCCCGACGAAACATCTAAGTTTAATCAATCCAATCCTCCTAAACTTGTTGTTCGATTCATAATGCTCAGACTAAGCTCAATAACCTCAGTAGCATGCTCATAATCATCACTAAGAATGTGAACTCTAGGTTGGTAAAGCATCACATACCTTAATACGGAAGGAAACGACTAAACACTTGGTAGAACTCAACACCGGATGCTTGAACGCTAATCTCCAATGCTCCTCGTCTTCAACAATCACATTCAGAGGCTGATATTGTAACACCCCCAAAACCGTATGGGAATATTACACGTCGTAGACCCTTTCCACAAGGATCTACCAGGCTAAACATCCATAAACAACCAAATGCTTGCCCGGCCAGGGTCAAACAATATAATAATACAGACCGTTAAGGTCACTTACACATAAACACACAGACCGATGAGGTCACACAACTCTATCAACAGGACTGACTAACAACATTACCCACACAGGGGTCGAAACACAATCTGACGGAAGACTAAATCAACTCTAATTATACTACCAAAGTCTAGCCACTCTCGTCTCTTGTTTAGTATCGCTGCTCGTTTTCCCCTTTTGCCAATCCTGTGTTGCTCCCCGAACTGCATGTACACGGGCCTTGAAGCAGACATCCACCCCCGACTCGGGGTTAGTAAAACTCCATTGTTTTACTAGAGCAAGTATAAACGATACGAAATGCAACAAGTAAATAGCAACTACGTATTTAATACGGAATTCAATTATCAAAATGTTCTTAGAAGTTTTAGAATTTCGAACTCAAGCAAGAGATATTTGAAAAGGAACACATCATCTCGGGGATTTTTAAAGCAGAAATTCTTTTGGACCTCGAGTCCCAATTTACAAAACCTTTTCGTAAACATTAGGGCCTTAGCCCGATTCTCGTTTCAAAGTACACTAGATAATATATCATTATGAGTCCGAGACCCATATTTAAAATGTCACCCAAACAATCACTGCTACACTATCATTGTTCGTACACATCATGTACCGAACTCCGGAGGCCTCGACGAACCTTACCCGGACCACACACACTGTTCGTACACATCATGTACCGAACTCCGGAGGCCTTAACGGACCCTACCTGGCCACAAAATTGTTCGTACACATCATGTACCGAACTCCAGAGGCCTCGTCAGACCCTACCTGGAACACACACCTGGTTCGTACACATCATGTACCAAACTCCAGAGGCCTCGTCAGACCCTACTTGGAACACACACACACACATCGACACGACACAACTCATAATCATCAAATGTCAAGCCATTCCACATTACACCGAAATGTTCAATAAAGTATGTAAACCAAAACAACACAAATATCATGATCATCACAACAACTCGACAATGACCAACCACTCCCGGCACAAACTTAGATGATTTGCACATCCAACACAATTCCACGATGTTAACTAAGTGAAGGTATTATCGTTACCATCAATTGTTCGTAATAATTAATTCATACGAAGCATATACACGAAAGTAAACCAATGCATCACAACCATAATACGACATCCCTATTCACAAGACACAATTCGTATAGTAAAATACTTGCCTTAATAACCGCTACCGAATACTCCGAAGAACACGATTCGACCGGGAAGCTCGGACCCCAAAAAGACAACGAACGAAAGGGTTCCGACTCGAGTTCTTCACAAGAATTTCGTCCCTAAGTCAAACCAATGATAAATCAACAATCGTACGATGGATAATAATCATACAACGCCCAATCCCCCCTCTAAGACCTTTTGTCGGACACCTTCAAGGCGTCGACTAAGAACTCGACCAAAACAACAAATCGGAGATACGGTTACGAAGTACTCGCAAAGATGAATCTAAGAGCTAAGAGAACACACGATTCCGACCACCCGAAGGCTCGAAATTCGATAACCGAAGTAATTACCCCAAACTTTGGGAAATTATGAAAACGGCCCAAAACGTCCGAAAATCACGATACGTGATCGAATAACCAAACCGAAGTTCACAACACGTCTAACAAAGTTAAACGGACTTACGGGAAACTCGAAGCGATAATTTGAGCGAGATTCACAAGAATCGAACTCGAGTGCGGAAAAGTCGTTAAGAAACGCGGAACTCAACAAAACAATACCGAAACGAACTCGGATGACAAAAAGTGCAGAATTAATCATTCTCAGAATGATGATACGGTCCCAAGAGAGTCATCGAAACGGACTTCCGCCGAAAAAAGAAAATTACCAGAAATCCGAAATTGCGGATATTACATTCTACCCTCCTTAAAAGAAGTTTCGTCCCGAAACTTAAATCAAGTAGGGAGAAGCAATATCCCGCCAGGAAAACTCAACGAGATACACAAGAACCGAAAAAAATCGCACCAAATGGCGAAACGTTACAAGCAACGCAAAGGAATATATTTCACGCCCCACGACAACTAACGCAACGCCACCGACTATGTTTCAAAACAACAACGAGTAATTAACAACACATCATATGCACACATTTAATCAAAGAAACGCACGCGACAACAAGTCGCACCCGACCACAACGACTATGCGGTAGAAACAAATATAGTATTATGATAGAATTCACTCCGATTCTCGTCAACAAGAAAATGTCCGACGTCAAGACACAAACAATTCAAGATAACAGAAAACGAGAATACCGGACATTACATTCTATCCTATTAAAATAAGTTTTGTCCCGAAACTTAAAATAAAATATCATGGTAGAATACAAACAAAACCAAAAAGTTCACGCAACAAATATCAATTTCTACACGAATTACAGCACGAAGTACGATACACAAATACATCACGGGACACCACAAGGCACTCCCCAAGTAGGAACGAAAACCCAATTCCCGAACATCTTGGCAACGGTCTCACAATGCACCGCTCGGTGACCCACTTGGCCACACTCGAAACAGTTGACTAACGGTGAACGACAATTCTTCGCAGTACGAGATCAGGCAACAACAGTCAGACAACCCCGATCGAACAACGATCGAACAACAACGATCAAATAACAATGATCAAACAACAATGATCAAATAACAATGATCGAACAACAACGATCAAATAACAATGATCGGACAACAACGATCAAATAACAATGATCGAACAATAATGATCAAATAACAATGATCGAACAACAACGATAGAACAACAATGATCGAATGACAACAGTCGAACAATGACTCCGAAGTCCCCACTTCAACTCCAGACATTAAAAGAACTGGTAGAAAGTGAAAGATGTTACTTCCAAACAAGGTTCACAAGAATCGAACCGAACTAGGAAAGGTCACGATGATAAATAGGTCGATCTGAAACAAGGTCACAACCAGTTCGAACGATGACAACTGAGACATCAAACAAGTTCAAAAAGTATCGACGAACACGTGCAAGTCGATAAAATTTAGAAGGAGAAACTACAGAAGTCAAATATAGTACGGGTATTACATCCGACCTCTTATAAAAGAAATGTCGTCCCCGTAACTCACAACAACGAAAACAAGGCAACAACACAAAAAGCATCCGACAAGAAAATCTCCCATGGGTCTCTCAGAGCCGATCCTGATATCTGTGCTGAAGCGCGAACTCCGAAAGTCTCGGTAGCCGATTCGCAAAACTGAATTCGGTGTCCCTCGAGTCCTCACTTGAAACGCATTACAGACGAGAAGGACAATTTACACGTGTATGCCCCGGCACATCACGGTTGAAACACCTCGGCTCGGCATACCGAAAATACAAATGCTAGATACAATGGGTCACAACGTCGCAAAACAACATAGCGGAGATGCCAACTCAGCACAACAAGGAATCATAACACATATCATATACAACGATTACCATCGTAAAGTAATACACACACAAACACTACAACAACGACGGTATCGTTCAGCGACTTCGACGGCCCGAACGATAACCAGCACATAATTACAAACATCATGAAACAATCACACATGTACCCAAACGTACAAACCCAAGCTTCAACAGCGCACACTCATGCGACAACACGCAAATCACCACGATGCGACAAATAGTGAATACCAGGTCACACTTCTCACAGAGGGCTAGTACTACAAATACGTGGCAACGCCTCAACATTCATGCCACCAATTCGATCATATTCGGAAGTTAACATCATAACGACAAAGCAAACATCATACATACATTTCCAAACGCAAACGGGAATTGATAGGTTTTTTTAAAAAAAATAAAAACCCCCTTTTGAAAATAATTTTGGAAATACCGATTGATCTTGAGTATCACCCTTCAAAAAAAAGTTCAAACATGAAACATCGTTATCGAGACTTTGGAAAACTATTTTGCATTCGATAAAAATGAGGACACTTTCTTTTCGTGAAAAACTTTCAAAAATATTCGACCCTCGGGTCTAAGTAAAAGTGTTTCTAAAACATTGGAAATATCTCAAAACATTTTGGTCCTAGAGGTAGAAGAATTTTGAAACATATTGTGGCACCTTAGATGTACCACGAGAAAATAATTCATTTTAAAAGTACATCTCGAAATTTATTTTCTAAGGTACTCAAGGTTTTCAAAGATAATTCAATGGGCTAGAATGCCCAAAAATTTCAGATAATTACACGGAACATTATAGCGCCGTGGGTCCCGCGCCGGAACCCACCAGGCTAAAAACCATTTACAAAACGCCAAAAAGGTCGATGACGGTAATATTTCAAAAACTCACAAAAGCCATTTACGAAATACTAAATACCGTCATAAGAATTTCGCCAAAACGATCAAGTCAATAATGCCAAAAACTCGGTTAAGGGAATCAGTTTTCGAAATAAAACTCAGCCGGTAAAATACCGAAAGCCATTATAAAATAACTCACGCAGCGGAAAAAGGAATACAGTCCAACATGCACAATCCAATTGAATACATCTCACAGCATCTAGTTTAAACATATAACAAAACCATTCCTCGGAGTTTCTCACGAACTCAATCGTCGATACCTTATTCGAAACCCAACAAGGTTCTCAATTTTCATATCATACCACCCCTCACAGTGGTTCAAAGGTAAAACAACAATCGGCTCAGTTTTATACATATAATATATGTCACACGTATTAAATACAACTATATTCACAACACCGTGCAAATAAAATTATGCACCGCAATTAACTCATTTAGAAAAAATCATGATACACAGGTACTTCGCATAAAAGAGGAGACTTACGTCCACAGGCCGCACGGAGATGACGGTCGCCCACGATACTAATCTCATCCGACAACATATCCGTCACATTGTGACTACGCACAACTCAACTTGTCACCTAACGACTCGAACGACAAGACAACACATTACTCGACAAACCACGACTCGACTCGACCCGACAGCCTAGGTTTCCGCAACCTAAGCTGCGATACCATAAATGTAACACCCCCATAACCGTATGGGAATATTACACGCCGTAGACCCTTTCCACAAGGATATACCAGGCTAAACATCCATAAACAACCAAATGCTTGCCCGACTAGGGTCAAACAATATAATAATACAGACCGTTAAGGTCACTTACACATAAACACACAGACCGATGAGGTCACACAACTCTATCAACAGGACTGACTAACAACATTACCCACACAGGGGTCGAAACACAATACAGCGGAAGACTGAATCAACTCTAACAATACAACCAAACTCTACCAACTCTTGACTCTTGATTAGTATCGCAGCTCGTCATCCCCTTGTGCCAATCCTGTGACTGCTCCCCTGAACCTGCATGTACCTGGACGCAGAACAAACATCCACCCCCCGATTACTCGGGGGTTAGTAAAACTCCACTATTTTACTAGTGCAAGTATAAAACAATACGAAATGCAACAAGTAAATAGCAACTACGTATTTAATATGGAATTCAATTATCAAAATGTTCCCGAGAAGTTTTAGAATTTCGAACTCAAGCAAGAGATATTTGAAAAGGAACACATCATCTCGGGGATTTTTAAAGCAGAAATTCTTTTGGACCTCGAGTCCCAATTTACAAAACCTTTTCGTAAACATTAGGGCCTTAGCCCGATTCTCGTTTCAAAGCACACTAGATAATATATCATTATGAGTCCGAGACCCATATTTAAAATGTCACCCAAACAATCACTGCTACACTATCATTGTTCGTACACATCATGTACCGAACTCCGGAGGCCTCGACGGACCTTACCCGGACCACACACACTGTTCGTACACATCATGTACCGAACTCCGGAGGCCTCAACGGACCCTACCCGGCCACAAACATTGTTCGTACACATCATATACCGAACTCCAGAGGCCTCGTCAGACCCTACCTGGAACACACACCTGGTTCGTACACATCATGTACCGAACTCCAGAGGCCTCGTCAGACCCTACCTGGAACACACACACACACATCGACACGAAACAACTCATAATCATCAAATGTCAAGCCATTCCACATTACACCGAAATGTACAATAAAGTATGTAAACTAAAACAACACAAATATCATGATCATCACAACAACTCGACAATGACCAACCACGCCCAGCACAAACTTAGATGATTTGCACATCCAACACAATTCCACGATGTTAACTAAGTGAAGGTATTATCGTTACCATCAATTGTTCGTAATAATCAATTCATACGAAGCATATACACGAAAGTAAACCAATGCATCACAACCATAATACGACGTCTCTATTCACAAGACACAATTCGTATAGTAAAATACTTGCCTTAATAACCGCTACCGAATACTCCGAAGAACACGATTCGACCGGGAAGCTCGGACCCCGAAGAAGACAACGAACGGAAGGGTTTCGACTAGAGTTCTTCACAAGAATTTCGTCCCTAAGTCATACCAATGATAAATCAACAATCGTACGATGGATAATAATCATACAACGCCTAATCCCCCCTCTAAGACCTTTTGTCGGACACCTTCAAGGCGTCGACTAAGAACTCAACCAAAACAACGAATCGAAGATACAGTTACGAAGTACTCGCAAAGACGAATCTAAGAGCTAAGAGAACACATGATTCCGACCACCCGAAGGCTCGAAATTCGACAACCAGAGTAATTACCCCAAACTTTGAGAAATTACGAAAACAGCCCAAAATGTCCGAAAATCACGATACGTGATCGAATAACCAAACCGAAGTTCACAAAACGTCCAACAAAGTTAAACGGACTTACGGGAAACTCGAAATAGTAATTTCGAACGAGATTCACAAGAATCGAACTCGAGTGCGGAAAAGTCGTTAAGAAACACAGAACTCAACAAAACAATACCGAAACGAACTCGGATGACAAAAAGTGTAGAATTAATCATTCTCCGAATGATGAGACGGTCCCAAGAGAGTCGTCGAAACGGACTTACGCCGAAAAAAAGAAAATTACCGGAAATCCGAAATTGCGGATATTACAGATATGAGGGGTTAAAGTCGTGAGAGTAACTCTCCAAGTTGTAGAAGTCGGAAATAGGACGAACAGTAAAGTGATAAATGAAATGGAAGTAATGTCATATTTATAGGAAATGACCCTTATCGTGCGCTAACGAGCTCACAGTCCACTGTCTCTTTCTGTCCTCGGCCTTACGTACGTTGAATAGCCTTTACGTATGTTAAATACAACAGTTCATATGCTAACACTCTTTCATTGTGTGCTCCAACGATTTTACGAAGCTTACTGACCACACTGTACTCAAATTAGCGTGCGCTAGCATTTTTCTCATAGCGTTCGCTAGGCACTGTTGACTCGACTTTTCCAAAATTCATCCAGGTTCATCCCACATGTCCCTATCCAATATCCGTAATCCGATCTCACCTACCACCCTTGTATCAATCATGTTGACCACACATAGCGTACGCTAAGTGTCAACCTTTAGCGTGCACTATTTACACATTTTAGCGTACGCTACACTCACTATTTAGCGTGCGCTAATTACGTGTAAGTACATGCATGCATTAACATTAATGGAATCATACACTCGCCAATACCGGGCAATGAAATACGGAGGATCATACTCGGATTAATAATATGACATACGCAATGTTGCAAGGCTCAAATACAGATAAAATACATATCAAATATCCGGATATTACACCGTTCAAGTATTAGGGTCACTGTAATGCCAATCCATATAGTAACTTGACTCTATGTATTTGTTAATGCAAATAGAGATCACCGGGCTCTTGTATCAAATACAACTAGCTCTAAATGCTTTGGCCAAAGACTTATGATCCCACTTTCCATTAACTGCATAGGACATTTACCTGCTTACTTACAGGAGATGGAATCCTATCTTGGTTTTCAGTAGAGACTGCTACTTGCCCACTAAGTTTCATTTCAAAGTTGACCCCATCAATCAGTGATTGGATCGAACTATTCTAGTGACTAACTTAATGTCACAAGTACATATCCTACTTAAACATCAGGTCAAAGGTTCATGTATATTTTTCACATCTTTTCGATTCAGTCATTGACAATCTCTGAGTGAAATTTATGTGACTGAATCGAGGAGAGTCAAGATCGAGTATACTAATCCAATTAGCATACCTATAACGTGTGCTTCCACTAACCTTTAGTGAAGACCGATGTTGCTACCCGAAATATTATTCAGAGATAGATATTGCTGGAATGGACGAGCAGCAAACAAAGTGCGAGAGCACATCCGAGGGAAAGTGAATAACACAAGATTTGCCGGGTTTGTTAGGCCCGAGCTTGAATGCTCTCGCAAGATGTTATTAATACGAATACGTTGGAGTACCAATATTAATGTAAGAATGCAATTACAATGAGTGTAAAAGATCCTAGTTATCTAGCTGTTGAGTGCTTGCCGGAAGAACTAGAGTTGCTCTGAGTTCTTGCTCTCGTTTCTGCCGACCGTCTTAGGATTAAGAGGTTTCGAGAGTGAGAGATAGAAAGATGTCCGAAGTGTATAGCTTTTCCAAGAGAATGAATCCCACCGTGAAGCAGCAAGAAAGCAGCCGTGAAATGGCAATAATGCAGGCTCTTTTCCAAGTGCAGGATGCCTTCTATTTATAGGAGCTGGGATGCCTTTTGCTGGCGGGCGGTTGCCTTTATTGCATTATAATAAAGGGGCGATCGTCTTTTAGCACATGGGCTGGTTGCCTCAAAGTCCGTGGCTGTTGCTGGCAGCCAGCTGTGCGGTCCAATGAGAAGTCTGCACGCGTCCTGAGTCGCTATCCCGGGAGGTCCCACCTTGTACCTTTCGGCGGGTCGGTCGGTAGGTGAGCAGATGGTGACAGGCTGTGGTCAACGATTCATGTTCTGCGGCGCCTGTTCCGGATCTGCATGTGGGTCTCTATCCGAGCTTCGGCCTTCGCCGACCAGACGGATGTTGGCTTTGCGTAGCATGAGGCGGTCGTCCTTGGTCAGGCATCAGAGTCGATCGCCAGGTGCCAAGAGACGATCGCCTTAGATGTCGATCGCTCGGCACTTGGGTTTGATTTGGGATCTCTGTTCTTGTAGGTGCGCCGTGGTTCATTCAACCCTGGCTCGGTCGCCCGGTCTCTGTGCCGATCGCCTGTGGAGATGTATAAATCTCGACACAACAATTGCCCCCCAGCTTGCCCCGATGTCGAAGAAATGGGATGAGTTGGTATTACTGGCGATCGTTTAGGATAAAGACGGGCGATCCGTTGAGTGGACTTTGGTCTCGGGCTTGGCGATCTGATCGATTGGCGAGCTATCTTTGGTCTTGTTCATGTGATTTTTAATTTTGCAGATCCCTCGTGGAAAGCTGATTGTTTCGACTGAGAGGAACGGTGCACAGTCGCGGAGTTCGATGGACCGACCTCCATGACCGTGTCTTGCGCGCGAGCGACATTCCACCTGTAGGTTTGTCTCGTGACTTATTTTATTGTGAGGGTCCTCCGTTAGGCTGCGCCCACCTCGTATTTAAACGAAGGGCGTGCGGTCTCGGTTTGGAGGAGTCCTTGCGCGGGGCATCGTCGGATTAATCGACTGCACGTCCGCGACTTGTTAGCACTTTTCTACCTCGGATTGTCATGTTAGATGGCAATCCTCGACGGTATATGTTGTGACGGGGGTAGGGACGCGTCGCATTGTCCTTGAAGGATCCACCATGTTAAGTGATGGATCTTCGAGGGCGGGCGAATGTTTCCACAGATCTGTTTTGGAGGGCCTTCAGACTACGCGCGACTCGTATTTAAACGAATGGCGAGCGATCGTGGCCCAAAGGGACCTTGCATGGACGAAGCAGTCGGTTCCATCGACTACCAGGACCATGGTTGCACTCCTCTACCTCAGATCGTCAAGTTAGATGGCGATCCTCGACGGTATACATTGTGCTGTGGGAGGCAATCTTGTGCCTTGGTCCACCATGTTAGATGATGAACTGTAGATAGCGAGTGAGTCCTCCCTTTTTGGAGATGTTGCTTGATTCTGGCGATCAGGCTGGAGGACTGATGATCGTCGTTCGGTCGCCGATCACGTTGCTCATAGGTGAAAAAGCAACCTTTGCCTAGCCAAAAAGTCTGCGGCCTTGGCGCGGAAGATTGCGTAGGTCGGGGGGATGTCCTTCGTAAGATGACTGAACATAGGCGAAAGACCGTCGAATCGCCCTAGGACCGAGTAGAGGGCGATCTCGTCGCTCACGGGCTCGCCGTTGAGGATTATCTCATCTACCTGGTCGATGTAGTCTGCATCGGACTCGTCTTCCCCCTGCCTGATTTTCATCATGCGGTGGGGACCTTCGGGTCGAGCGACCTTGGCGGCGAAGTACGAAGTGAAGTTGTTCACCAGTTGTTCAAAGGAATTGATGGATCGTGGTGGCAATGAGACGTACCACCTATGGGCCAGGTCGCCCAGCGTTAGCGGGAACATTCGGCACCTGGTTGCGTCTGATGCCCCACATCCAGTCATGTAGATCCGGAACTTGCTCAGGTGAGTCTCGGGGTCCAACCTCCCCTTGTACAAAGTTGTTTGAGGAGGAGCGATCCTTGGCTGCACGGGGGCGAGCTCGATGTGGATCGCGAGTGGCTCGCTCGGCCCGACGTTCTTTCTCTTGGCGCCTGCCCCAGATTCCAGGAGCGCCTTCATGTCATCGAGTTGGCGTTGCATTGCGGCCATTGCCGTAGATTGGTCGCTTGTGGTTTGGCTCTCGGAGCGGGAGCCGAGGCGATCAAGTACCGATCTCCTGACTCCGCGTGAGGCGATGAGGTCATCGTCACCGATCTTGGTTCTCCGGCAAGGGGCCAGATGGTCGGCCTGCCCTCTTGGAGTTGGGTAAGCTGAACTCCTGGTGACGGACTTGGGCTCCTTCGTCTCGTAGATGGGGCCAGACTGCCCCGTTCGCCAAGATGGGTCGCTGCCTAGGCGGCTAAAAACGGATCCGTCCCACCTTGTGAGAGCCTTTTCTCACGAATCGACGATCGCTCGACCAATAATCCCTTGAACTTCCGTTTGCCCGCACGACGGATGGCCGAGGGAGTGATAGCGGGCGCCGTGAATGCTCTCCGTCGCTCCCTTAGGATGGCCATAGCCTCCTTGATCTGTTCCGCGGTTTGGAACTGGTCGAGCGAAAGGCTGGGGCCATCCATTGGGTGCGGGATCGAGAGTCTCGTGTTGCCACGGCTTCCCTCTGCCGTCGGCTGGGGCTCGAACTGGGCCGGATTCAGGCGTCCGGCGGATCGGAGAGTGGCTTTCTTCGATGTGGAGGCAGACACCATTATTCTGAAGGTTTTTCTCTGAAGAACAGTGAGTGTTTCTTCAGGTATATGCTCCGGAGAACAGTGAGTGCTCTTCGAAACGGTCGGAATAAAAATGAAGGTTTAGATACCCTTCCTCCAGCGCCAATTGTTGCTACCCGAAATATTATCCGGAGATAGATATTGCTGGAATGGAGGGGCAGCAAACAAAGTGCGAGAGCACGTCCGAGGGAAAGTGAATAACACAAAATTTGCCGGGTTTTTTAGGCCCGGGCTTGAATGCTCTCGCGAGATGTTATTAATACGAATACGTTGGAGTACCAATATTAATATAAGAATGCAATTACAATGAGTGTAAAAGATCCTAGTTATCTAGCTGTTGAGTGCTTGCCGGAAGTACTAGAGTTGCTCTGAGTTCTTGCTCTCGTTTCTGCCGACCGTCTTAGGATTAAGAGGTTTTGATAGTGAGAGATAGAAATATGTCCGAAGTGTATAGCTTTGCCAAAGGAATGAAGCCCACCATGAAGCAGCAAGAAAGCAGCCGTGAAATGGCGATAATGCAGGCTCTTTTCCAAGTGCAGGATGCCTTCTATTTATAGGAGCTGGGATGCCTTTTCCTGGCGGGCGATCACCTTTCTTGCATTATAATAAAGGGGCGATCATCTTTTAGCACATGGGCTGGTTGCCTCAAAGTCCATGGCTGTTGCTGGCAGCCAGCTGTGCGGTCCAATGAGAAGTCTGCACGCGTCCTGAGTCGCTGTCCCGGGAGGTCCCACCTTGTACCTTTCGGAGGGTCTGTCGGTAGGTGAGCAGATGGTGATAGGTTGTGGTCAACGATCCATGTTATGCGGCGCCTGTTCCGGATCTATGTGGGTCTCTATCCGAGCTTCGGCCTTCGCCGACCAGACGGATGTTGGCTTTGCGTAGCATGAGGCGGTCGTCCTTGGTTGGGCATCAGAGTCGACCGCCAGGTGCCAAGAGACGATCGCCTTAGATGTCGATCGCTCGGCACTTGGGTTTGATTTGGGATCTCCGTTCTTGTAGGTGCGCCGTGGTTCATTCGACCCTGGATCGGTCGCTCGGTCTCTGTGCCGATCGCCTGTGGAGATGTATAAATCTCGACACAACAACCGACACTTTACATGTCAAAATAAATGTTATACAAACCTTGTCTAAACTTAATGCCCAGTTAAGTTTTATTGACTTGCGCACCGACTAGGCATTTAAGTCCTAAACACTTCTAGTGTCTATCTCCTTATTTTCATAAATAGTGGAATGCTTGCTCTCAAATGCAATTTTTATATGTATCCCGGAAATATATTGACATTATAAAGGACATGTATGAGAGAGCTAGTACAAGTGTACGTACTAATGTTGGGAGGACAGAAAAATTACCTATTACGATTGGGGTGCATCAAGGATCTGCTCTTAGTCCTTTTCTCTTTGCCATAGTCATGGACGAATTGACAAGAGAAATTCAAAATGATGTTCCGTGGTGTATGATGTTCGCAGATGATATTGTGTTGATTGATGAAACGGAGGTTGGAGTGCAACGGAAATTGGAACTTTGGAGGGATACTTTGGAATCTTGAGGCTTTAGGCTGAGCAGAAGTAAGACTGAATATATGGAGTGTAGGTTTAGCGAAAACAGTGATAGAGAGGCGGGGTTGATCACATTTGATGGGAAAGTTGTTCATGGATCCACTTTCTTTCGGTATCTTGGATCTATTATCCAAAAGGATGGAGAGCTAGATGGCGATGTGGCTAACAGAATAAAGGCAGGGTGGTTGAAGTGTAAGAGTGCCACAGGGGTTTTATGTGATCCTGACATGCCTCATAGATTCAAGGGTAAATTTTACCGCACGGCAATTAGGCCTGCACTGTTATATGGCACCGAGTGTTGGGCTGTAAAATAGTGTCACGTTCAAAAGATGAATGTGGCAGAGATGCGTATGCTACGATGGATGTGTGTTCATACAAAAAAAGATCGGCTCAGAAATGAGGTGATTAGAGAGAAGATAAGAGTTGCATTTATAGAAGACAAGATGATGGAGAATCGATTACGATGGTTTGGTGATGTGAGAAGAAGGCCTGTTGATGCCCTAGTGAGGAGGCTAGAAAGTTGGGGAACAAGTAATGTTGTGAAAGGTAGAGGAAGACCCAAGAAAACTTGGATAAAGATGATTGAAAATGATATGCGGTTTCTTGAAATTGGAGAAAGTATGGCGATGGAGAGACAAATGTGGCGGGAAAGAATACGGATAGTCGATGGAATCTGATTCTTTTTTTTCTTTTTTTTTTAACATTCATTCTCTTTTTTTATTTGCTTTTTTCTCTACTTTTTTCCCTCTTTTTTCCTTTTGTGTTATTTATGTAATTATTATTGACGGTTTCAAAGTTTGATTCATGTTAGCCAACCCCAAATCATTTTGGGACTAAGGATTAGATGTTGTTGTTGTTGTGTTGTGTAACACCCCAAACTAGGCGGATATTACAGTGCCGTGGACCCCCGACTGGGACCCACCAGGCGAATGAAAATGAATGAATTACACAGGTAAATGTAGTACCGAACCACATTACAACATCAATTACTCCGACGAGGAGTTTTATACAACACACCCAGGATAAAATAGAATACATGTGTATTTTATATGACGATAAAATACACAACACTGAATGAAATGAACACTCAAACGGAATGTCTGCAGCGGAATAAATAAAGGAAACACAAATGACTGAATAAATGATGAATGCAGTGGGGCCCCCTACTAGTATCACTGGGACTCCTCGCCGTCACCGTGCTCTCCCGTGCCTTAGCCTTGCCATGACACAAAGCAGCATCCCCAGCGGGCCGATTACGAACAACAATCCTCAAGGGTTGAAAATACACAATCATGATATATACGAAATTATGAATTATTCTGTCAAAACATACGCAATCAAACATGCTATATGAATCGACTAATCGAGACGGCTCAAAGGAATGGCGCCACACTACGCCCGGGATGGAAATGTGTCCGTGCACAAGCCACCAACGATCAAACACGCGTGGTCTTGTACCTAATCGGTCTCACGAGCAATCGACTCGTGTGCACGATCCAATGTGAGGCCACCAACCAACACACGACTATAATGTGCCCGACATGAAAATCCTACACATACCAACCGGCACGCCAGTATGACCCGGAATGCCACAATATGACAAAAGTGACAATGAAAATGAATAATGACTCACCAAGATTGAATGATGGTGAAATGAATGATAGCTCAATGAAATGATTGGAACCGTCGTTCCTTATGACTGAGGTGATTAATTGACAATGACGAATTTTGATACGATTAATACAATGATGAATGAGTTATGATTATGAATGAACAACGACAAAAGGAATGAATATCCTTTTAACCGAGTAAGAATTAACTTACTCAATACCGATGATGAATGTCCGTCCACGAACAACGTCCTAAATGAAATATCGGTCGCTCGAACAACCTTGAATAACACAATTACCAATAATCCGATCATTACGCAAATCAAAAACGATCATAAACGACTCAAACATCGACACAACGATATCCGAGTTCGAATGAATCGAAACCAACTCCAAGATGAGTATTTCAAACCATCAAAACACTTTCAAGGATATCAATAATCCATTAGGAATCCATAACTCATGATTACAACAACATCAATCGGAAAATCCCCAATTAATCGAAGTCAACCCCAAGGGTTCTTGGAATAATTCGAAAATAACCGTTTAAATCCGTAGGAATATATTTATCCAAGTTAGATAATCCATAACTAACATATTCCAATGATAATCCAAGCTTACGAAGAAATCGGAAGGAAAACCCAAAATCCAAATTCTAGATCCAAGAGTTTAATACCTTTGATTCGATGTGATGAAGATGATGAAATGATGATCAATCCGAAAGATGAGCTTGAAGATGATGATTGATGATTACACCTCGAAGAATCCTCTCCGAATCGCTCGAAATCGCCCAAAACTACCGAAGGAATGAAATGAGATGGAAAATGACGAACTCGACTAAACATCGCCAATTTATACTCGATCCATGTTAGCGTCGCTAGCCCATGCATAGCGTGCGCTAACGTGTAATTTAGGTAGTCCAACCCCTGTCCGAACACGGTAGCGCGCGCTACGTACCTATTTGTAGCGTGCGCTACGGCCATATTACTAGCGTGCGCTAATATCCATTGTTAGCGTGCGCTAGCGAAATATTCGACGCCCGATCGGAGTCGAGAAAACCGTCGCCTCGATCTAACCTCGATGGCGTGCGCTACAACAACCGATTAGCGTGCGCTATAATATTGATTGCGTACGCTAAATATAACTCATAGCGTGCGCTATGAATTAATCCGGTGCGATCCGGTAGCCACTGGACTCAACTCGATCCGTCCCTAGCGCGCGCTACTCCACACATATAGCGTGCGCTACTACAACCCGTTAGCGCGCGCTAATCACCACTCGTAGCGTGCGCTACAAATATTCTCACTGCGGTCCGGTACCTTCGGGATGCGGCCAAGGTAGCCTTAGCGTGCGCTAAAGTGAGCGGTAGCGTGCGCGCTACCTATACCCAATTAGCGTACGCTAAAGGAGTATGTAGCGTGCGCTACCCTCAAGCACACTTGCAACGAAAATGACAATGATGATAAACACGCACGAAACTCCAATCGATTAGTGATGAATGACGATTGATACACGATACAATTACTCAATGATGAATACCATGTTGAATCGAGTGATAAATGATCAATAATGAAATTACGAGTACCAATTCTTGAATGATAAATCTTGAATGATAATTCTTGGGTGATAATTCTTGAATGATAATTACTGGGTATTACATACACCCCCTCTTAAAAGAGTTTCGTCCCGAAACTAATGGTCAAACAACTCGGGATAACACTCCCGCATACTATCTCGGTTTCCCAAGTAGCCTCTTCGACTCCGTGTCTAGGCCACTGAATTTTAACCAAGGGACTCGTCGTTTTCCTCATCGGCTTGATTCGGCGCTCTAAAACTCGTATAGGACGTTGCTCATATGAATGATCGTCGGCGATCTCGATTTAAATCGGCCGAAGTATGTGACTCGGGTCGGCAACATACTTCCGCAATCGGGAGACATGAAACACATTATGAATTCGGCTCAACGCCGGGGGTAAAGCCAATCGATAAGCTAACTCGCCTACTCGATCCAAAATCTCAAACGGTCCAATGAATCTCGGACTCAACTTCCCTCTCTTCCCAAAACGGAAGATACCACGACTCGGGGATACCTTGACCAACACGTGGTCACCAGCCTCGAACTCTAATGGTCGGCAGCGGTTATACGCATATGATTTGCCGACTGAGTCAACAAACGACTCGATCAAAGCTACCTTCTCACGGGCGGCTATAAGCATATCGGGCTCGGTGCCCAATGATTCGATAAGTCGTCCCAACACAACGGAGATCGACAACGACGACCATACAAGGCCTCGTAAGGTGCCATCTTGATCGAAGCATGCCAATGTTATTATACGTGAACTCGATCAATGGTAGTTGGGCTTCCCAATCGTCTTTCCAATCGAGGACGCATGCCCTCAACATGTCCTCTAATGTCCGAATGGTCCTCTCTGATTGCCGTCGGATTGAGGATGAAAAGCTGATCGAGATTAAGTGAGTTCCCATAGCGCGATGAATCGATTTCCAAAAGTGCGACACAAACCGTCCGTCACGATCGGAAACGATACTTTTAGGAGTACCGTGCGGTCGACTATCTCTTTAATGAACAACTGGGCAAGTCTCTCGGGACCCCACGTATCCTTGATCTCAAGGAAATGAGCTGATTTGGTTAAGCGGTCCACGATCACCGGATCGTGTTGATGCCACGACGACTCGTCGGCAAACTCGTGATGAAATCCATAGAAATGTCTTCCCACTTCCACTCGGGAATAGGAAGAGGTTTGACATACCCGCCGGTCGCCGATGTTCAATCTTAACTTGTTGACAGGTTAAGCATCTCGAAACAAATTCTGCGACTTCTCGCTTCATATTACTCCACCGGTAATTTTGTTTCAAGTCCTTGTACATCTTACTAGACCCGGATGCACGAGAATAAGGGGTAGCATGAGCTTCTTTCAAAATCGAGTTTTTCAACTCGTCATTCGCCGATACGCACAACCGATTCTTAAACCTCAAAAGTCCATCCTCGTGGACCACAAATCCAGGGCTTTCCCGAGCCACATCCTCTCGGATGCGCAACAATGATGGGTCCGAACCACGATTCTCTCGGATTTCCTCCTCGAGTGACGATGAAATCTCTAACATACAAAGCCGCCCGAACTCGCTGGCGGACCTCGATCTCGGGTCTAAGGAATTCCCTTTGAAGCTCCTTCGAATTGTTAAACGGGCAAGCATCTGCTCTGAACGGACTTACAACTCAAGGCGTCGGCGACAACATTCGCCTTGCCCGGTGGTAAAGGATCTCGATATCATAATCTTTGATTAATTCCAACCACTGTCTCTGGCGCATATTTAACTCCTTCGAGTAAATATATACTTTAAGCTCTTATGATCGGTGAATATCGACATGTAACGCCATAAAGATAATGACGCCAAATCTTCAAAGCGAACACCACTTTGCTAACTCCGTGGTCATGGGTCGGATAATTAACCTCGTAAGGCCTCAATTGCCGTGAAGCATAGGCAATAACTTTCCTGCTCGCATGAGCACACATCCGAGACCCCGTCCGACGCATCACTATAGACCACAAATCCTTCCGTCCCTGCGGCAAGGAAAGTACAGTGCCGACATTAACCGACTCTTGAGTTCCTCAAAACTCCGTTGACACGCGTCGGACCACGTGTATTTCTTATCCTTCCGCAAAAGGTTCGTTAAGGGTTGAGCGATTCGAGAAAATCCCTCTACAAATCGCCGATAATAACCCGCTAATCCGAGGAAACTTGGATTTCCTTAACGTTCTTCGGAGGTAGCCAATCTCGAATAGCCTCCGTCTTCTCGAGGATCGACACGAACTCCGTCTCGATGAAATTACATGTCCGAGAAAAGTCACCGGACATCCGTAACTCACATTTAGAAAACTTCCCATAAAGTTGTTCTCGTCTCAACACGTCGAGCACTTGATGAAGGTGAAACTCGTGTTCCTCCCGCCACGAGAATAAATCAAAATGTCATCGATGAAGACAACAACAAACCAATCCAAAAAGTCGATGAAGACCCGATTCATTAACTCCATGAATACCGCAGTGCATTAGTCAATCCAAACGGCATAACCACAAACTCATAGTGACCATAGCGTGTTCGAAAGCGTCCTCGCGATATCCGACTCTCGAATCCGCAATCGATGATATCCCGATCTTAAGTCGATCTTGGAAAATCTGAAGCTCCGAAGTTGATCTAAGAGATCGTCAATACGGGGTAAGGGATACTTATTCTTGATCGTCACCCTGTTCAACTCCCGATAATCAATACATAAGCGGAATGAACCATCCTTCTTCTTGACAAACAACACTGGTGCTCCCCACGGGGACGCACTCGGTCGGATATAACCTTTCTCGAACAACTCCTCAAGTTGGTTCTTTAATTCCTGCATTTCGGTCGGGGCCATCCGGTACGGTGCCTTCGATATCGGGGACGTACCAAGCTCCAACTCAATCGTGAATTCCACATCCCTCTGTGGAGGCAAACCAGGTAACTCGTCTGGAAAAACATCGGCATATTCCCTCACCACCGGAATATCCGTTAACATTACTGATGATTTCTCGGTTTTGGCTATAAAGCACCAATAACCGACACATCCCTAATTGAGTAATCTTACTGCTTTCATCAAATTAATGACTTTGCCAGAACAGCCGGGATTACCCCCCTGAAACACATATTCAACTCCATCGTCTGAAATGATAGTGACCAAACGCTTTCGGACACTAATGATGGCATCATGACGATCCATCCAATCAATACCCAAGATGATGTCGTCCCTCGGTAAATCTACTACGATTAGGTCCGCTGGCCATACACGACCATGGCCCAATCGGACAATTACGAATCTCACGGTTACCGATAATGCGTCTACCATCGGGTAGGCGATGACATATGGCTCACAACTAGTAGCACTACCCAGGCGTAGTCTACTCAAACATGACTCGAAATGAATGAATGAGATGCACCGGTATCAAAAGGGTACACACAAGGTTGAGATAGAATATCGAGTGTACACGAGATCATCCGGCCTCGGGATCATCGGTCTTCTTCATCTCATAAATTCGGGGCTTGCCGGCCCCGAACCGGATGCTCCGTCGATAGCTCTTGGCTCCGCCTTTAGCTCTGTCGTCTTGAACGAGCCGAGTGAGTGCTTCGATTACGCACCTGAATGACACAGGGCTTGAGATGACGCGGAGTGGGTTTAGAGTCCCTACGGCAAAAACGGGCCCTATGCCCGGCAATCCCACGATTGTGGCACGTGATGCATCCGGACACTTGGTGCTGAAATGACCCTGTTCCTCACGGTTGAAACAGGTGATGGCCGAAGGCCGCTCGCGATCGAGATTCCGCGGGTTTAGACGCCAGGGGAGGTCGCTCGAAAAAGTAGAGCCCGCCCGCGGTTTCTTGAAAGTGGCACGACTCGTCGACCGATTCGGTTCTTGGACTTCTTGCTAGCGAGACGAAGGTTCCGCTTAGCAATTTCCTTAGCCGTAAGCTCGTAAGTAAGAGCTTTCTCAATGAATTCGGCAGTGGCACGATTATGATTAAGTAATTGAAGTCTCATACGGGGTTTGACCTCTTGTGAAATACTTGATCTTGTCCGCTTAAGTGAATGATAGATGAGGCGAACGGAAGAAGTTCACGAAATTTTTCGGCGATGGCGAACGTCATCATCCACCGAAAGGTCGGGAGTGAGTAATTCCGACAACTTGGCCTCCCGAGTGGGGCCGGATAGTACCTCTCCATCATGAGAGTCATGAATCGATCCCAAGTACATGTTCCGTCAGGCCTCAACGATAACCACCATGAATGAGCGCTCTTCCGAGATAGTAAGCCGCAATCGAAACTTTATGCCCTTGGGGCAATCCACCATAGCAAATAACTTCTCAAAATGCTCAAGCCGGTGAACAATATCCATGGCTCGGATGAGCCCTCAAAAGTAGGTGGTCGGCGAGAGATATCGCTAATGATATTGCTTACACCCTCTCTTGCCTCTCGAGGTGGCGGCGGAGGAGCCTGCGATTTTGATTGACGGAGTTATGCATCGTCTCCATCAACCGAGCCATCTGGGTCATTTGGGCCATCATGCCTGCATAAATGCGAGTGGGTCAACCCGGACACCCTCTCGACCGAGCCGTGTCAGTGCGACTCCCGATAGTGAATGATCGCGTCCGGTGAGTGAGTGGCGGCATCACGCTCGATGAGTTAGCATTATTCCTGGCATTTGCACGTGTATTCGCACGAGTTCTCGGGATTCGGCCCGCTCCACGGCCTCGTCCTCCACGTCCTCTGCCAGCCCCTTCCATGCTGAAGTGGAAAGTCATATGATGATTATATATCTCGCATGAGTATCACATTATGATTATATTATGAAATGATGAACATGAGCATACGCTCTCAAATACAGCGATTACATGAATGATTAGTTGACGTGACATGATTTCTGATGAAATTACTGAAATGATTATCTTGAACAATTTAACAAGACTGATGATATGATCTTCAAGATCAACAACTGAGTAATGAAATGAATTGAGTGATTAATGAGTTAACATTATCGACTTGATCACAATTGAAATTGATGAATGAGAATTGTTAACTGATGAATTATGAATGAATGATTAATGCCAGAAATTATACCATGGCATTAGAAATCTTACAGTTCTTGGTCTGATTGGCTCGGCATTTGCACAGGTCACACGTGACGCGAAAGTCCAATGATACTAGTCCGATGACGATGATTTCAAATGAGACATGACTTGGAGGGTAGTATTCAAAACCACGCTCCGATACCAACTCTGTAACACCCCAAACTAGGCGGATATTACGGTCTGTGGACCCCATCGGGACCCACCAGTGAATGAAAATGAATGAATTACACGAGTAAATGTAGTACCGAACCACATTACAACATCAATTACTCCGACGAGGAGTTTTATACAACACACCTGTGATGAAATAGAATACATGTGTATTTTATATGACGATAAAATACACAACACCGAATGAAATGAACACTCAAACGGAATGTCTGCAAAGGAATAAATAAAGGAAACACAAATGATCGAATAAATGATGAATGCATTTGGGCCCCCTACTAGTATCACTGGGACTCCTCGCCGTCACCGTGCTCTCCCGTGCCTTAGCCTTGCCATGACTGAAAACAAGATCCCCAACGGGAAAGCCAGTAACAACAATCCTCAAGGGTTGAAAATACACAATCATGATATATCCGAAATTATGAATTATTCTCAAAACATACGCAATCAAACATGCTATATGAATCGACTAATCGATACGGCTCAAAGGAATGGCGCCACACTACGCCCGGGATGGAAATGTGTCCGTGCACAAGCCACCAACGATCAAACACGCATGGTCTTGTACCTAATCGATCTCACGAGCAATCGACTCGTGTACGATCCAATGTGAGGCCACCAACCAACACACGACTATAATGTGCCCGACATGAAAATCCTACACATACCAACCGCACGCCAAGATGACCGGAATGCCACAATATGACAAAAGTGACAATGAAAATGAATAATGACTCACCAAGATTGAATGATGGTGAAATGAATGATAGCTCAATGAAATGATCGGAACCGTCGTTCCTTATGGTGAGGTGATTAATTGACAATGACGAATTTTGATACGATTAATACAATGATGAATGAGTTATGATTATGAATGAACAACGACAAAAGGAATGAATATCCTTTTAACCGAGTAAGAATTAACTTACTCAATACCGATGATGAATGTCCGTCCACGAACAACGTCCTAAATGAAATATCGGTCGCTCGAACAACCTTGAATAACACAATTACCAATAATCCGATCATTACGCAAATCAAAAACGATCATAAACGACTCAAACATCGACACAACGATATCCGAGTTCGAATGAATCGAAACCAACTCCAAGATGAGTATTTCAAACCATCAAAACACTTTCAAGGATATCAATAATCCATTAGGAATCCATAACTCATGATTACAACAACATCAATCGGAAAATCCCCAATTAACCGAAGTCAACCCCAAGGGTTCTTGGAATAACTCCGAAAATAACCGTTTAAATCCGTAGGAATGTATTTATCCAAGTTAGATAATCCATAACTAACATATTCCAATGATAATCCAAGCTTACACGAAGAAATCGGAAGGAAAACCCAAAATCCGAAATTCTAGATCCAAGAGTTTAATACCTTTGATTCGATGTGATGAAGATGATGAAATGATGATCAATCCGAAAGATGAGCTTGAAGATGATGATTGATGATTACACCTCGAAGAATCCTCTCCGAATCGCTCGAAATCGCCCAAAACTAACGAAGGAATGAAATGAGATGGAAAATGACGAACTCTGACTAAACTGTCCAATTTATACTCAGTCCATGTTAGCGTGCGCTAGCCCTTGTGCATAGCGTGCGCTAACGTGTAATTTGGGTAGTCCAGTACCCCCTGTCCGAACACGGTAGCGCGCGCTACGTACCTATTTGTAGCGTGCGCTACGGCCATATTACTAGCGTGCGCTAATATCCATTGTTAGCGTGCGCTAGCGAAATATTCGACGCCCGATCGGAGTCGAGAAAACCGTCTGCCCTCTGATCTAACCTCGATAGCGTGCGCTACAACAACCGATTAGCGTGCGCTATAATATTGATTGCGTACGCTAAATATAACTCATAGCGTGCGCTATGAATTAATCCGGTGCAGTCCAGTAGCCACTGGACTCAACATGATCCGTCCCTAGCGCGCGCTACTCCACACATATAGCGTGCGCTACTACAACCCGTTAGCGCGCTACTCACCACTCGTAGCGTGCGCTACAAATATTCTCACTGCGGTCAGTACCTTCCGGATGCGGCCAACAACCTTAGCGTGCGCTAAAGTGGCGGTAGCGTGCGCTACCTATACCCAATTAGCGTACGCTAAAAGGAGTATGTAGCGTGCGCTACCCTCAAGCACAGCTTGCAACGAAAATGACAATGATGATAAACACGGCACGAAACTCCAATCAGATTAGTGATGAATGACGATTGATACACGATACAATTACTCTGAATGATGAATACCATGACTGAATCTGAGTGATAAATGATCAATAATGAAATTACCGAGTACCAATTACTGAATGATAAATACTGAATGATAATTACTGGGTGATAATTACTGAATGATAATTACTGGGTATTACATGTTGTACCCATCTTCCTTCTTGGTGATTTTCGGACCAAGAGCGATGACTTTCCAGATTTCAATGTCGTATGCTTGAACGAATATAGCCATCTTCCTTTTCCACGTCGTGAAGTTGGAGCCGTCAAAGAAGGGAGGACGGTTGAGAGCATTTCCTTCGATTTGACCCAATAGAGCCATTTTCCGATCTTTTTCTCTAAGGTGTTTAAACCTTTTCCGATACCAACTGAAGAGATAAAAGTACTACTAGAAGGGGGGTTGAATAGTGGTATTGCGGATAATTAAACTTTCTCGCGAAGGAAAAAAAAAAATTGTGCGGAAAGTAAAAGACACAACGATGTATAGAGGTTCGCCAACTTGCCTACGTCCTTTCTCCGTTTTCTTTTTCTATTGGCTTAAGAAAAACTACACACAATCTTGCATCGTCTTCTATAGGTCCGAGTACAACCGTTACAACACTTGTCTTCGATTGGTCCAAGCACAACCAAACACTCAAAATTAATTTTCTTATCTAGTGTTTTATAGGAACTAGATAATGCTCACCTACGATCGTCAGAGTATAATCCTAACAATGCCGGATCAAAGATCCTAATAACATCGGATTAATATCTCTTGATTCGTTTCTCTCAAGCTCGTGAAGAAGTGATGCAACACTCACAACAATCAAAGAAGATACGAAGTATACAAGATATTACAATATGTGTATAACACTTGTATCTTTTATCGTCACAACTTAGAATGCTATGAATAACAATAATCTGATCTCAATAATGCGTTTGTATGCTTAAAGTTGTGTGTCTTGAGATACCCCAATGCCATGGGTATTTATAGTGTTCAGTCCCTCTTGATATGCTGAAATTTGTATTATTAGCGTGCGCTAATAATTCTTTATAGCGTGCACTATCGATTTTTGACTTTGCTGAACTGAACGGTCTTCAAACTGTTCCAACGGTAATATGACATGTCTAGCGTGCGCTAGACAATGGCTTTAGCGTGCGCTGTCTATTTGGTCAGCTTGCTTTATTGACTTGAATACTTTAATATGGCTTTGTCTCCAATGGTCTTGTCCAACGGATAGATCTTGAACTTAACATGCGCTAATGTGTATCTATAGCGTGCGCTAGGTAGTCAATATTTACTTTCCAGATTTTCCGTGATTCCTTTGTTGACTTTCTCATCCCAACGGTTGAATGGATAATGGTAGGATTTTGAATATGTAGCATGCGCTAATGTGTATTGATAGCGTGCGCTACTAGCTCTTCATAGCGTGTGTTACATCCATTCTTAGCGTTGCTTCCTGCTTCCTTGCTTGAGTTCCATAGCCTACTGTCTTCAAAATACTTTCAGGTAACGTAAGTAAAATATCATCGTAGCATACGTTACTGACCGAAATAGCGTGCACAATTATCTTTCGTAGCGTGCGCTTCCTGTTGCCTTGATTTGAGTCCAGACTTTACTGTCTTGAGAATTCAAATAGGTAGCGTGCGCTAGGCATTATCTTGTATCCGTTAAAACGATCAACTAGAGTGCGCTAGTATTAGAATATTGCGTGCGCTAGGGCATCAGGTGGGATTCCAAGTGCTCTGCATGTAGGTTTCTGTCTTCAGGTAGGCTCTTCGATAGCATGCGCTACCTCATATCTGTAGCGTGCACTAGACTCTGTTTTACTTGAATTTTGAGATACACTGTAACACCCCTGATATATTCAGGAATATTACGGCGCTGTAAATCCTTTACATTAGGATTTACAAGGCTGAGGAAATGAAAAGACAATAATAGATACCAACGTATGAAAGTAACTAAAATAAAAGTACAAACAGTTCTGACCAATACTGAAAATACAAATGTCTATAGGAAGAGTATTAATACATCACCAAATCCAAATCATCACAAACGACGACGTACTCGAGTACTTAATAAAACAACACAATCAACAGACGAATAAACCTGGACGGAACATCACTCTGAACCCTCGTCATCATGCAGCTCCAGTAGTAGTTTCCCTGATCTCCTGGATCCTGAACATAAACAAATGTTCACCCCCGAAGGGGTTAGCACAACGATGCTAGTACAAGTACCACAACATATTATTCAACATCTCACGAAGAATAATAATAACATAAATGACAAAATACCAACGAGTCTTCTCCTGCGAGAAACTCAATAATAACATACAGACATGATAATCACAACATGATATCACAACATACACATAGTAATTCCGATGATCCAGCATTCCATGCTTAGACCCCCCGATGATTCCATCAAAGCAACCCGAGGTGGAAAAACCCATCCGATAATCCAGTGCACACTAGCATAGATCCCCCGATCAACCCGTCGGACCAACACGAGGTGTACATACAACGACATACATGTACAACAATATGAATAACATCAATACATAAAACAATTAAGGTACTTGCCTCGATTCGAAGACAAGAATAATACTCCCACGAATAACAATACACTCGAAGGTCGCTCCCTTCGATCAATCACGTTGCTAAGCTCAAACCTTAACAAAAGAAATAATATAGAATTCATCTCAAGTCGTACGAATATCTACCAATCCAAATTACGGTCGGAAGTTCATAAAACGTAACCTGCCTGAACTGCTTAAAGTACGTTACGTACCATAGGTAGCGTATGTTAAGCCTACTCGTTAGCATACGTAAACTACGAAGTCTAGCGTACGCTAACCATGTATTGACAGCCCCTCTCTGATCAGCCGACTGACTCGTCTGATGATATAACGTACGTTACGTACCAAACGTAGTGTACGTTAACTATGTCCGATAGCATACGTTAACTACAAAGCATAGCGTACGCTAAGCGTGCATGGTAGTTTCTCACTGGGCAGACGACTGTTCTAACTATGATGAAGCTTACGAAATCCTCAGTGAATAACGTACGTTATCTCCATACATATTATGTTCATACGATTATGAATGATCTTACGGATTCAAACATCTTTGAATTCAAGGAAATGAGTATCATCACAACACCTATATTAAATCTTGATTATCATTCTCATGTGAAGTTCGGTGACCTCAGACTGATGCACTAGATTCCATTATCATCATTACATTCAGACTACATCTAAAGAACTAACAAATCCGACTTATAAGAAAGGATACAACCTTCGATGATTCTTTCTTAAGTCCATTTATCAAAAGTGATATCAATCTCCAAGTCTACGATCAATATGACAACGCTATTCAATATGGATAATTAATCTTAGAACATTACTTTCATCATTGACGTAATAGGATTCCAACTATGATGTTTTCAACGAGGAAATCTTAAGCATAATCATTCCAACTTCTAAACATGATGTTGTTTGAATAATTCATCAATGGAACTCAATATATTGATAGCAGAATCATCAAATCCTTAAGAACACGAATTCAACATTGGAAGTAAACACTGAGACAATAGGTAGAATCATCAAATCCTTATTAACATACCTTAAGATGAAGTAAACACTGAGACAATAGGTAGACTTCAACTCCAGTTGCTTGTGTGACCATCCAAGATGAGTCTCTACTTCAAAGATCAAGTATGAGTAATCTCCAATCTTCAATGATCAAGTTGAGATGGTTTAAATGTGTTTAAGAAGGAGGGGAGGCTCTCTGGACTTCCAAGAAACGAAGGACAAGTGAAGAAAACATAAACAAAATAAAATGGGGTGCTGTCCCTTTTATAATGTTTCTGTACGTTAGCTGTTTAGCGCACGATACCACAATGTCCTTAGCGCACGCTAACGAGCGTTGACTCCAAAACTGTCCAGGTTCATCCGTGGGAATCTTATCCGGACCCATGTCCGGCTGGCGCATGTGCTAGCCGCCCAGCTCAATTATTGGCTGGTTAACGCACGCTATGCTACACACGTAGCGTATGCTAGCTCCGACAGTTAACGTACGTTAAGCTATCCTTGTTAACGTACGTTATCACGTATTTGCATGAGAAAATTTACATGTTGCCATACTCATGTACAAGGATACAAATATGAGAAATATCATACTTTAATTATCGATATCACAATTCCGAATAATACATGGTTCAAATACAGATGAAATACTCAATAATAAATCCGGATATTACATACTCTCCTACTAAAAAAGGAGTTTCGTCCCGAAACTCAAGACGAAAATAACTATGGATATCTGGACTTCATGCTATCTTCCGTTTCCCAAGTGTATTCTTTCACTCCGTGGCGTAACCACTGAACCTTGACCAAAGCGATTGGTTTGTTCCTCAACTACTTAACTCGACTCTCGAGTATCCTGATCGGTCTCTCTTCAAACGTGCCATCCTGTGGTACATCGATCTCACCGAAATCAATGACATGACTAGGGTCTGGTATATATCTCTGTAATTGGGATACGTGGAACACGTTATGAACATGGCTCAATGACGGCGGTAATGCCAATCTGTATGCCAACTCTCCAACTCTCTCAAGAATTTTGAATGGTCCGATATATCTAGGACTCAACTTTCCCTTCCTTCCGAAACGAAAGATTCCACGAGTAGGAGAAACTTTTAAAAGCACGTGATCTCCAGTACTGAACTCCAATGGGCGACGGCGTACGTCTACATAAGATTTCTGTCGACTCTGGGCGGTCAACAGCCTTTCGCGAATCAAGGCTATCTTCTCTCATGTCTGCACGATCAATTCTGGTTTCGTCCCGATCAAGTCTAATGAATCGTCCCAACATAGGGGCGATCTGCATCTCCTCCCGTATAATGCCTCAAACTGTAACACCCCAAACTAGGTGGGTATTACAGTGTCGTGGACCCCCGACTGGGACCCACCAGGCGAATGAAAATGAATGAATTACATAGGGTAAATGTAGTACCGAACCACATTACAACATTAATTACTCCGATGAGGAGTTTCATACAACACACCCAAGATATTACAGAATACATGTATATTTTATATGGAGATAAGATATACAACACTGAGTAAAATGAGTATTCAAACGGAATGTCTGCAGCGGAATAAAATGAAGGAAACATAAATGACTGAAAAGACTGGGACCCCCTACTAGTATCATTGGGACTCCTCGCCGTCAACGTGCTCTCCCCGTGCTTTTTGCCTTGCCATGACCTGAAAAACAATATCCCCCAACGGGGTCAGTTACACAGAACAACAATCCTCAACAATTGAATACACACAATCCTGTCGAAACATACGCAATCAAACATGCTATATGAATCAACTAACAGTACAGCTCAAAGGAATGGTGCCACACTACGTCCGGGATGGAAATGTGTCCGTGCACAAGCCACCAACGAGTATCGATCGAATACACGTGTGGTCTTGTACCTAATCAGTCTCACGAAGCAATCGACTCGTGTGCACAGTCCAATGTGAGGCCAACAACCAACACACGACTTAAATGTGCCTGACATGAAAATCCTACACATACCAACCGGCATGCCAGTATGACCCGGAATGCCACGATATAACAAAAGTGACATCGAAAATAAATAATGACTCACCAAGATGAAATGATGGTGAAATGAATGACAGCTCAATGAAATGATTGGTACCGTCGTTCCTCGTGAATGATGTAATTAAGTGACAATTACAAATTTTAAAATGGTTAGTACATTATGAATGAATTATGATTATGAATGAACAACAACGAAAGGAATAAATATCCTTTTAACTGAGTAAGAATTAACTTACTCAACACTGATGAAGAATGGCCGTCCACGAACAACATCCTAAATGAAATGTCGGTCGCTCGAACAACCTTGAATAACACAATTACCAATCATTCGATCAATACACGCATCAAACACGATTATAACCAACTCAAACGTCGATACAACAATATCCAAACTCGTAGATGCACTCTAATGAATACGTTGAAAATATCCTTCCCGTTGCTTACAACCAAACCCAAATTATCGAAACCAATTTCAAATGATTGATTCAAACCAGCAAAAGAATATCAATGGCATCAATAATCCAATAGGAATCTACAATTCAAGATTACAACAACATCAATCGGAAATCCCCAAATTAACCGAAGTCAACCCCAAGGGTTCTTGAAATAAATCCCCAAAATAGCTATTAAATCCGTAGGAATCTATTTATCCAAGCTAGATAATCCATATCTAACATATTCCAACAACAATCCAAGCTTGCACGAAGAAATCAGAAAGAAAACCCCAAAAATCTGAAATTCTAGATCCAAGAGATTAATACCTTTGATTTGATATTTTGGAGATGATAAAGTGATGATTAATCCAACTCAAAGACTTGAAGATAATGATTGATGATTACACCTCGAAAAAAACCTCTCCAAATCGCTCCAAATCTTCCGGAACCGATGAGAGAATGAGAAGAAATGACAAATGCCGAAATCTGGGCTACACTATCCAATTTATAGAGATTCCAGTTTAGCGCGCGCTAGCCCCAGTTCTTAGCGTGCACTAACAAGTGTTTTGGTAAGTCCAGTACTCATTGTCCGACAATGGTAGCGCGCGCTACGTACCTTCTTGTAGCGTGCGCTACAGCTGAACACTTAGCGTGCGCTAGCCCCAAAATGTTAGCGTGCGCTGACGAATGATCTGATGCCCAGTACTGGAGTCCAGAACCTTCTGTCCTCTGATCTGATCGCGGTAGCGTGCGCTACAATCAATATTTAGCGTGCGCTACAATATCGATTGCGTAGGCTAAAAACCACTCATAGCGTGCGCTATGAATAAATCCAATGCAGTCCAGTAGCCACTGGACTCAACCTGATCCGACCTTAGCGCGCGCTATACCGGCTGCATAGCATGCGCTACTCCTGCCTACTGGCGCGCGCTACTTACCATTTGTAGCGTGCGCTACTTATAACCCAACTGCATTCCAGTTCCTTCTGGACTGCCTGCTTGAAACATACTAGCGTGCGCTAGTGTTGAGAGGTAGCGTGCGCTACCCGTACTCAATTAGCGCACGCTAAAAAGAGTATGTAGCGTGCGCTACTCCTCACACCAGCACACTATGAAATGACAACGATGGTAAACACCGCACGATTCTCCAACTAGATTGATGATGAATGACGATTGATACACGATACAATTACTCTGAACGATGAATACAATGATTGAATATGAGTGACAAATGATCATTAATGAGTGAAAAATACTGAGTGACAATTACTGAATGATAAATACTGAATGATAATGACTGAATTACCACCGGGTATTACATACACCCCCCCTTAAAAGAGTTTCATCCCCGAAACTAAGGGTAAAACAACTCGGGATAACTCTCCCGCATACTATCCTCGATTTTCCAAGTAGCCTCTTCGACTCCGTGTCTAGACCACTGAATTTTAACCAAAGGAATCGTCTTGTTCCTCAACTGTTTGATTCGCCGCTCTAAAACTCGTATAGGACGTTCCTCATATGAATGATCATCGGCGATCTCGATTTCGTCGAACTGAAGTATGTGACTCGGGTCGGCAACATACTTCCGCAACTGAGAGACGTGAAACACATTATGAATTCGTCTCAACGCCGGAGGTAAGGCCAATCGATAAGCTAGCTCATCTACTCGATCCAAAATCTCAAACGGTCCAATAAATCTCGGACTCAACTTTCCCCTCTTCCCAAAATGGAAGATACCACGACTCGGGGATACCTTGACCAAAACATGGTCACCCATCTCGAACTCTAATGGTCGATGACGATTATCTGCATATGATTTCTGTCGACTCTGAGCGGTCAACAAACGACCCCGAATCAAAGCTACCTTCTCACGGGCGGCTATAAGCATATCGGGCTCGGTGCCGATTGATTCTGATAAGTCATCCCAACATAAAGGAGATCGACAATGATGACCGTACAAGGCCTCGTAAGGTGCCATCTTAATCGGAGAATGCCAACTATTATTGTATGTGAACTCGATCAACGGTAGTTGGGCTTCCCAATCATCTTTCCAATCGAGGACACATGCCCTCAACATATCCTCCAAAGTCTGAATAGTCCTCTCTGATTGTCCGTCGTATTGAGGATGAAAAGTTACACTGAGATTAAGCCGAGTTCCCATAGCATGATGAACTGATTTCCAAAAATGAGACACGAATCGTTCGTCACGATTGGAAACGATACTTTTAGGAGTACCGTGCAATCTCACTATCTCTTTGATAAACAACTGGGCAAGTCTCTCGGGACCCCACGTATCCTTAATTTCAAGGAAATGAGCTGATTTAGTTAAGCGATCCACAATTACCCAGATTGTGTTCATGCCACGATGACTCGTCGGCAAATTCATGATGAAGTCCATAGAAATATCCTCCCACTTCCACTCTGGAGTAGGGAGAGGTTTCAGCATACCCCCCGGTCGCTGATGTTCTATCTTGACTTGCTGACAGGTTAAGCATCTCGAAACAAATTCCACGACTTCTCGCTTCATATTACTCCACCAGTAATTTTGTTTCAAGTCTTTATACATCTTGCTAGACCCCGGGTGAAAGGAATAAGGGGCAGCATGAGCTTCCCTCAAAATCGAGTTTTTCAACTCGTCATTCGCCGGTACGCACAACCGATTCTTAAAACGCAAAAGTCCATCCTCGTGGACCACAAATCCGGGGGCTTTCCCCTGAGTCACATCCTCTCTAATGCGTAACAAAAATGGGTCCGAACCTTGATTTTCCCTGATCGCCTCCTCAAGTGGCGATGAAATCTCCAACGTACAAAGTTGTCCTTGTACTCGCTGTAACCAGACCTCGATCTCGGGTCTCAGAAATTCCTGTTGAAGTTCCTTCTGAACTGTTAATTGAGCAAGCATCTGCTCCTGAATGGACTTACGACTCAAGGCGTCGGCGACAACATTCGCCTTGCCCGGGTGGTAAAGGATCTCGATATCATAATCTTTGATTAGCTCCAACCACCGTCTCTGTCGCATATTTTACTCCTTCTGAGTAAATATATACTTTAAACTCTTATGATCGGTGAATATCTGACAGGTAACGCCATACAGATAATGACGCCAAATCTTCAATGCAAATACCACGGCTGCTAACTCCAGGTCGTGGGTCGGATAATTAACATCATAAGGTCTCAATTGCCGTTAAGCATAAGCAATGACTTTCCCGTTCTGCATTAGTACACATCCGAGACCCTGTCCGGACGCATCACTGTAGACCACAAATCCTTTCATCCCTTGCGATAAAGAAAGGACATGTGCTGAAATTAACCGGCTCTTGAGTTCCTCAAAACTCTGTTGACACGCGTCGGACCATGTGTATTTCTTATCCTTCCGTAAAAGGTTCGTCATGGGTTGAGCGATTTTAGAAAATCCCTCCAGAAATCGCCGATAATAACCGACTAATCCGAGAAAGCTTCGGATCTCCTTAACATTCTTCGGAGGTAGCCAATCTCGAATAGCCTTCGTCTTTGAGGGTCGACACGAACTCCGTCTGATGAAATTACATGTCCGAGAAACGTCACTTCGGACATCCAGAACTCACATTTGGAAAACTTTCCAAAAAGTTGCTCTCGTCTCAACACGTCGAGCACTTGATGAAGGTGAAACTCGTGTTCCTCCCAGTTACGAGAATAAATAAAAATGTCATCAATGAAGACAACCACGAACTGATCCAAATAGTCGATGAAAACGCGATTCATTAACTCCATGAATACCGCAGGTGCATTAGTCAACTCAAACGGCATAACCACAAACTCATAATGACCATAGCGTGTTCGAAACGCCGTCCTCGCGATATCCGACTCTCGAATCCGCAACTGGTGATATCCAGATCTTAAGTCGATCTTGGAAAATACTGAAGCTCCCTGAAGTTGATCCAAAAGATCATCGATACGGGGTAAAGGATACTTATTCTTGATCGTCACCCGGTTCAATTCCCGGTAATCAATACACAAGCGGAACGAACCATCCTTCTTCTTGACAAACAACACTGGTGCTCCCCATGGGGACGCACTCGGTCGGATGTAACCTTTCTCGAAGAACTACTCAAGTTGGTTCTTTAATTCCTACATTTCGGTCGGGGCCATCCGGTACGGTGCCTTCGATATCGGGGACATACCGGGCTCCAACTCAATCGTGAATTTCACATCTCTCTGTGGAGGCAAACCAGGTAACTCGTCAGGAAAAACATCGGCATATTCCTTCACTACCGGAATATCCGTCAACATTACTGATGATTTCTCGATTTTGGTCATATAGCACCAATAACCAACACACCCCTGGCGGAGTAATTTCACTGCTTTCATCAAGTTAATGACTTTACCCGAACAGACGGGATTACCTCCCTGAAAAACACATTCAACCCCATCGTCTGAAATGATAGTGACCATACGCTTATGGCCGCTAATGATGGCATCGTGACGATCCATCCAATCTATACCCAAGATGACGTCGTCTCTCGGTAGATCCACCACAATTAGGTCTGCTAACCAAACACGGCCATGAAGCTGAATCGGACAATCCTTAATCTCATGATTACCGATAATTCTTCTACCATCAGGTAGGCCAATGACATAAGGCTCACAACTAGTAGCACTACCCAGACGTAGTCTACTCAAGCATGACTCGGAAATGAATGAATGCGATGCACCAGTATCAAAAAGGGTACACACAGGTTGAGATAAAATATCGAGTGTACCTGAGATCATCCGGGCCTCTGGATCGTCGGTCTTCTTCATCTCATAAATTCGGGGCTTGCCGGCCCCCGAACCGGACGCTCCCGTCTTATAGCTCTTGGCTCCGCCTTTAGCTTCTGTCGTCTTGAACGACGCTGACTGAGTGGCCTGATTCTGCACCGCTGAATTTCCTGGGGCCTGAGATGACGCCGGAGTAGGTTTAGAGTCCCTTCGGCAAAAACGGGCCCTATGCCCAGCAATCCCACAGTTGTGGCACGTGACAGTCTGTTTCGGACATTTGGTACTGAAATGACCCTGTTCCTCACAGTTGAAACAGGTGATGGCAGGCGCCGCTCGTGGCGAGATTCGCGGGTTTAGGCACCATAGGAGGTCGCTCAGAAAAGGTAGAGCCCGCACGTGGTTTCTTGAAAGTGGCCTGACTGCCGTCAGACTGATTACGGTTCTTAGACTTCTTGCCAGCAGATGAAGGTTGTTGCTTAGCAATCTCCTTAGCCGTAAGTTCGTAAGTAAGAGCTTTCTCGATGAATTCGGCCAGAGTGGTGCAATTATGATTAAGCAACTATAGCCGCATACGATGTTTCAGCCTCTTGCTTAAATACTTGATCTTGTCCGCCTCAGAGTGAATGATAGATGACGCGAACGGAAGAAGTTCCTGAAATTTTTCGGCGATGGCAAGAACATCATCGTCCGCTGAGAGGTCGGGAGTGAGTAATTCCGACAATTTAGCCTCCCTGAGTGGGGCTGGATAATACCTCTCCATCATGAGAGTTTTGAACTGATCCCAAGTACATGATCCTTCGGTGGGCTTCAACGATAACCACCATGAATGAGCACTCTTACCAAGATAGTAGGCCGCAACTGAAATTTTATGCCCTTCAGGGCAATCCACCATAGCAAATAACTTCTCGAAATGCTCAAGCCAATGAACAATATCCGCCGGCTCAGATGAGCCCTCGAAGGTAGGTGGTCGCTGACGAGAGATATCGCCAATGATACTGCTTACACCCCTCTCTTGCCTCTGAGGTGGCGGAGGAGGAGCCTGTTGATTTTGAGTAGTGGAGTTATGCATCGTCTCCATTAGTTGTGCCATCTGAGTCATTTGGGCCATCATGCCCTGCATAAAAGCGAGTGGGTCAACCCGAACACCTTCTGACTGAGCTGTGTCCCGGGTACGATTCCCCGATAGTGAATGATCACGTACAGGTGAATGAGTGGCAACGTCACTGCTCGATGAGTTAGAATTATTCCTAGTATTCGCACGTGTATTCACACGAGCTCTCGGGTTTCGGCCTGCGCCACGGCCTCTTCCCCCACGTCCTCTGCTAGCTCTTTCCATACTGAAGTGGAAAGTCATATGATAATTATATATCTCGCATGAATATCACATTATGATTACGTTATGAGATGATGAAAATGAGCATACGCGCTCAAACACAGTGATTACATGAATGGTCAACTGAAATGACGTGATTATCTGATGAAATTCTTGAAATGAATATCTTGAACAAGTTAACAAGATTAATAACATGATCCTCAAGATCAACAACTGAACAATGAAATGAACTGAGTGATTAATGAATTCGCATGATCGACTTGATCAAAAATGAAAATGATAGATGAGGAAATCTTACTGTTCTTTGGTCTGAGGGGCTCGGCTCTTGCACAGGTCACACGTGACGCGAAAGTCCAATGATACTAGTCTGATGAACGATGATTTCAAATGAGACATGACTCGGAAGGTAGTATTCAAAACCATGTTCCGATACCAACTCTGTAACACCCCAAACTAGGGGGGTATTACAGTGTCGTGGACCCCCGACTGGGACCCACCAGGCGAATGAAAATGAATGAATTACACAGGGTCAATGTAGTACCGAACCACATTACAACATTAATTACTCCGATGAGGAGTTTCATATAACACACCCAAGATATTACAGAATACATGTATATTTTATACGGAGATAAGATATACAACACTGAGTAAAATGAGTATTCAAACGGAATGTCTGCAGCGGAATAAAATGAAGGAAACATAAAAGACTGAAAAGACTGGGGGCCCCTACTAGTATCATTGGGACTCCTCGCCGTCAACGTGCTCTCCCCGTTCTTTTTGCCTTGCCATGACCTGAAAAACAATATCCCCCAACGGGGTCAGTTACACAGAACAACAATCATCAAGAGTTGAATACACACAATCCTGTCGAAACATACGCAATCAAACATGCTATATGAATCAACTAACAGTACGGCTCAAAGGAATGGCGCCACACTACGTCCGGGATGGAAATGTGTCCGTGCACAAGCCACCAACGAGTATCGATCGAATACGCATGTGGTCTTGTACCTAATCAGTCTCACGAAGCAATCGACTCGTGTGCACCGTCCAATGTGAGGCCAACAACCAACACACGACTTAAATGTGCCTGACATGAAAATCCTACACATACCAACCGGAATGCCGGTATTACCCGAAATGCCACGATATAACAAAAGTGACATCGAAAATGAATAATAACTCACCAAGATGAAATGATGGTGAAATGAATGACAGCTCAATGAAATGATTGGAACCGTCGTTCCTCGTGAATGATGTAATTAAGTGACAATTACAAGTTTTAAAACGGTTAGTACCTTATGAATGAATTATGATTATGAATGAACAACAACGAAAGGAATGAATATGCTTTTAACTGAGTAAGAATTAACTTACTCAACACTGATGAAGAATGACCGTCCACGAACAACGTCCTAAATGAAATGCCGGTCGCTCGAACAACCTTGAATAACACAATTAGCAATAATTCGATCAATACACGCATCAAACACGATTATAACCAACTCAAACGTCGATACAACAATATCCAAACTCGTAGATGCACTCTAATGAATACGTTGAAAATATCCTTCCCGTTGCTTACAACCAAACCCAAATTATCGAAACCAATTTCAAATGATTGATTCAAACCAGCAAAACAATATCAATGGCATCAATAATCCAATAGGAATCCACAATTCAAGATTACAACAACATCAATCGGAAATCCCCAAATTAACCGAAGTCAACCCCAAGGGTTCTTGAAATAAATCCCCAAAATAGCTATTAAATCCGTAGGAATATATTTATCCAAAGTAGATAATCCATATCTAATATATTCCAACAACAATCTAAGCTTACATGAATAAATCGGAAAGAAAACCCCAAAAATCCGAAATTCTAGATCCAAGAGATTAATACCTTTGATTTGATGTTTTGGAGATGATGAAGTGATGATTAATCCAACTCAAAGACTTGAAGATGATGATTGATGATTACACCTCAAAAAAAAACTCTCCAAATCGCTCCAAATCGTCCGGAACCGATGAGAGAATGAGAAGAAATGACAAATGCCGAAATCTGGGCTACACTGTCCAATTTATTGAGATTCCAGTTTAGCGCGCGCTAGCCCCAGTTCTTAGCGTGCGCTAACGGGTGTTTTGGTAAGTCCAAGATTACCGCTCGACAATGAGCGCACGCTACGTACCTTCTTGTAGCATGCGCTACAGCTGAACACTTAGCGTGCGCTAGCCCCAAAATGTTAGCGTGTGCTAACGAATTATCTGATGCCCAGTACTGGAGTCCAGAACCTTCTGTCCTCTGATCTGATCGCGGTAGCATGCGCTACAATCAATATTTAGCGTGCGCTACAATATCGATTGCGTACGCTAAAAACCACTCATAGCGTGCGCTATGAATAAATCCAATGCAGTCCAGTAGCCACTGGACTCAACCTGATCCGACCTTAGCGCGCACTATACCGGCTGCATAGCGTGCGCTACTCCTGCCTACTGGCGCGCGCTACTTACCATTTGTAGCGTACGCTACTTATAACCCGACTGCAGTCCAGTGCCTTCTGGATTGCCTGCTTGAACATACTAGCGTGCGCTAGTGTTGAGAGGTAGCGTGCGCTACCCGTACTCAATTAGCGCACGCTAAAAAGAGTACGTAGCGTGCGCTACTCCTCACACACAGCACACTATGAAATGACAACGATGGTAAACACCGCACGATTCTCCAACTAGATTGGTGATGAATGACGATTGATACACGATACAATTACTCTGAACGATGAATACAATGATTAAATATGAGTGACAAATGATCATTAATGAGTGAAAAATACTGAGTGACAATTACTGAATGATAAATACTGAATGATAATGACTGAATTACAACCGGGTATTACACAAACAGTGCCATCTTAATAGAAGCATGCCAACTATTGTTGTAGGTAAATTCAATCAACGGTCGATGAACTTCCCAGTCAGTTGACCAATCTAAGGCACAAGCCCTTAGCATATATTCCACTATTTAAATAGTCCTCTCGGATTGTCCGTCTGTATGCAGGTGATAAGTTGTGCTGAAGTTCAATTCGGTCCCCAAGGCCTTATGAACTGCTTTCCAAAAATGAGACACAAAGCGTCCGTCTCTGTAAGAAATAATGGTCTTCGACGTACCATGCAATCGGACTATCTCTGAAATAAATATTCAGGCCAACCTCTCTAGTCCCCACATGTCCTTAATGCCAAGAAAATGAGCCGATTTGGTTAGACGATCAACTATCACCCAAATCATGTTCATTCCTGTCTTGGTTCTCGGCATGTTAGTGATAAAGTCCATCGATATGTCTTCCCACTTCCATTCAGGAATCGGGAGCGGCTTCAGCATTCCAGTAGGTCATTGATGCTCAATCTTAACCTACTGACAAGTTAAACATTTCGAGACATAATCCGCTACATCTTTCTTCATGTTGCCCCACCAAAAGTTCTGCTTCAAGTCCTTATACATCTTATCGGTGCCCGGGTGGATAGAATAGGGCATGCTGTGAGCTTCATTCATAATTGTCTGCTTCAGAACATCGACATCGGGAATGCAAAGTCGGTTCTAAAATCTCAAGACTCCATCATCATGAATTATAAATCCTGGGGCTTTTCCTTTGTTTACTTCATCGTGCAACCGAATCATCAGAAGATCATCCAATTGCTTAGATTTGATTTCTTCGGTTAACAATGAAGTTATTTCCATCACGCACAGTTGTCCCTTGACTCTTTGCAACCATACTTCAATTCCCTCTCAAATCAATTCCCTTTGAATGCTGAGCTGGGAGGTCAGAGTCTCCAGCATCTGAATAGAAACAGGCTTGCGGCTAAGTGCATGGGCCACCACATCCGCTTTGCCTGGATGATAAAGAATCTCCAAGTCGTAGTCCTTAATCAGTTCCAGCCATCTCCTTTGCCGCATGTTCAACTCTTTCTGACTGAAAATGTTTTTGAGACTCTTATGATCCGTGAAGATCTGACAGTGAGTCCCCTACAGGTAATGTCTCCAGATTTTCAAAGCAAAAACTACTGCTGCCAGCTCCAAATCATGCATTAGGTAATTCACTTCATAAGGTTTCAGCTGTCGTGACGCATAAGCGATCATCTTATCATTCTGCATCAATACGCATCCAATCCCTTGGCTCGAAGGATCACTGTAAACTATAAATCCTCCAGTTCCCTGTGGGAGTGCTAAAATCGGTGCCGTCGTCAATCTTTTCTTCAATTCATCAAAACTATTCTGGCACATCTCATTCCACTCAAACTTCTGAGTTTTTTGTAGTAGTCGAGTAAGTGGGCGGGTAATTTTGGAAAACCCTTCCATGAACGGACGATAATACCCGGCAAGTCCTAAGAAACTCCGGACTTCTTTCACGTTCTTTAGAGGCTTCCAATACATAACTTCTTCGATCTTCTGAGGATCTACTCGGACTCCTTCAGCTGATACCATATGGCCGAGGAACATTACTTCCTTTAGCCAGAATTCACACTTAGAAAGTTTGGCGTACAATTGTTCATTTCTCAACAGGTCTAACACAATCCGTAAATGTTGCGCATGCTCTTCCGGGCTCTTAGAATACACCATAATGTCATCAATGAACACAACCACAAACTTGTCCAGATACTCGATGAACACTCGGTTCATCAATTGCATGAATACAGCAGGTGTGTTAGTGAGACCAAATGGCATCACTACAAACTCGTAGTGTCCGTAGCGAGTTCTAAACACTGATTTCGGAACATCAGATTCCTTAATCCTTAGCTGATGATATCCTGATCTTAGATCGATTTTAGAAAACATTGGTGCTCCTTGTAACTGGTCAAACAAATCATCGATCTGTGGCAACGAATACTTGTTCTTAATCGTCATCTTGTTCAGCTCTCAATAGTCAATACACAGTCGAAGCGATCCATCCTTCTTCCGGACAAAAAGAACTGGTGCTCCCCAGGGCGAAACGCTTGGCTGGATATAGCATTTGTCCAGTAACTCCTCCAGTTGCTTTTTCAGTTCGTACATCTCAGTAGGCACCATACGATACGACGCCTTAGAAATTGGTGTAGCTCCGAGTTCCAGCTCGATGGAGAATTCTACATCCCATCGTGGAGATAGTCCAGGTAACTCGTCAGGAAATACATCCGGAAATTCGTTCACAATAGGAATGGATGAAAGTTCCACTATTTCGACTTCTTTCTTCATTGCATAGCACCAGTATCCGGTACAACACTGTTTCAACAATTTGACAGCTTTCATCGCCTTGATCATCTTTCCTGAGCTTTCTGGTTTCCATCCTTCAAACAGTATTTCGAAACCATCATCAGCGATCAGCGAGATATTCCTCTTTCGGTAGTTTACAATAGCTCCATATCGATTAAGCCAATCATCTCCGAGTATCAAGTCGTCTCCTTGTATTTATATCACAATCAGATTTGGGAGCCACTCTCTGCCTCCAAATGATATAGGGAAATCTCTAGTTTCTAAGTTTCCAACAATCCTCTCCCCACTCGATAAACCGACAACATAAGGCTCACAATTATGAAAACCAGAAATATTCAAACGATTTACATAAGACAAGGATATAAATGAATGCGTAGCTCCTGTATCGAATAAAATGCTAACTGGCTATGAAAGGATCTGAACAGTACCTGATGCGACAACAACATCCTGATCGTCTGTTCTTCTCATCTCGTATAGACGTTGGGGAATGGATCCGGCACTCGATGTCCCCTTTCGATCCCACTGTCCTCTGCCTCGTCCGCGGCCAAAATTCTGAGGCATCTGAACACTTTGTTGCGTCTGTTAGATACTGGCTTCCTTCTGAATTGGCTGTGGTGTACGGGCTCTAAAAGACTTTGCAGCCTCTTCACAGAGCACCGCACGATGTCCCTCTCGACCACAATTAAAATAAGTCACGGCAGGTAGGGGGCAATTCCGTTGATAGTGCCCTGTCTGGGCACAGTTAAAGCACTTCCAGGTTACATCCGTCGTGGCTGATGCTGCTCCGAAGTTCTTTCCGCTCTTAGATGGGTGCGGAGGTTTCTTGAAAGAATGAAAGGATGGCTGGGCCTTGTGGGGCACGCTGCTCTTGTGCTCTATAAAACTACCAGAGACTTTCTGCTTCTTGGATTCTGCAAACTTCTCCATTGCTACTTCCTTGATTTCATACGCCAATGCTTTATCCTGATATTGACGAAGAGTGGTTCATTCAAAACCTGACATGTACCTCTGGATTTCTGGTTTCATTCTCATATCAAAGTGGATCATCATTTCTGCATCTGTTCTGACCAGATGTCGAACAAATGCCAGCTGCTGGTTAAACGTCTTAATCGCTTGAGATACTGGCACATCCGAAGGCTGAGCGGAGAAAAACTCCCAAACTTTGGCTTCCCTCACAGGACGAGGGCAGTACTGAGCTTCCATCATCAACTTAAATTCTGTCCAGTCCGCATCATGATCTACAGGCCGGATGGCTTCCCACCACTCGGACGCTTCCCCTATCAGAAAGTACTGAGCAATAGAGGCTCTCCGGTGATATGGGCAATTAATCCCAGCAAAAATTTTCTCCAATTCCTTCAACCAATGATCCCAGGTGGGAGTCTCAGAAATACCGTCGAATTTAGGTGGTTGCATCTTTGCCACCTCCTGCATCCATCGGTCGCCTCGATTTCCCATGTCTGGGATACCTTGCTGTCGATCTCCCTATTGTAACCCTACTGCCACCTGCATTCGGTCCACGACCTGGGCGAACTGAGTCATCTTGTTCACCACCTGACGAAGGATTTCGAGCACAGCAGGTTCCGGTTCATTGTTAATAGATCTTTGTGGCTCGCTTGAGTTGTGGCTGGCCTGATTAGAAGGCGAACCTTCTCTTTCGGCATTCCTTCATCCGCGTCCGCGACCGCGACCATGTCCACGTCCACCTCTCAACATACTGTAAGCATAAATACTCAATATACAGGAAACAATATCGTTCACATGTTCAAGTATAAAGAGATACAACATGTAAAGGTCGAGATAGAGTTTAGGAACTTACAACCACTGTTCGCACGAAGACGTAGGCCGTATAGTGATGTTATTCACGGCCGGTTACCTCAAAAGACATATATACGACCCCTATTTTAACCTAATGGCCAAGATATCCATAATATTAGCTCTGATACCATATTCTGTAACACCCCCGATATATTCAGGAATATTACAGCGCCGTAAATCCTTTACATAAGGATTTACAAGGCTGAAGAAATGAAAAGACAATAATAGATACCAACGTATAAAAGTAACTGAAATAAAAGTACAAACAGTTCTGACCAATATTGAAAATACAAATGTCCAAAGGAAGAATATTAATACATCACCAAATCCAAATAATCACAAACGATGATGTACTCGAGTACTTATTAAAACAACACAATCAACAGACGAATAAACCCGGCCGGAACATCACTCTGCACCCTCGTCATCATGCAGCTCCAGTGGTTGTTTCCCTGATCTCCTGGATCCTGAACATAAACAATTGTTCACCCCCGAAGGGGTTAGCACAACGATGCTAGTACAAGTACCATAACATATTATTCAACATCTCACGAAGAATAATAACATAAATGACAAAATACCAACGAGTCTTCTCCTGCGAGAAACTCAATAATTGCATACACACATGATAATCACAACATGATAATCACAACATGATATCACAACATACACATAGTAATTCCGATGATCCAGCGTTCACTGTCTAGACCCCCCGATGATTCCGTCAAACCAACCCGAGGTGGAAAAACCCGTCCGATGATCCAGCGCACGCTAGCATAGATCCCCCGATGATCCCGTCGGACCAACACGAGGTGGACATACAACGACATACATGTACAATAATATGAATAACATCAATACATAAAACAATTAAGGTACTTGCCTCGATTCGAAGACAAGAACAATACTCCCACGAATAACAAAACACTCGAAGGTCGCTCCCTTCGATCAATCAAGTTGCTAAGCTCAAACCTTAACAAAAGAAATAATATATAATTCATCTCAAGTCGTACGAACATCTAACAATCCAAATTACGGTCGGAAGTTCATAACACGTAACCTGCCTGAACTGCTTAACGTACGTTACATACCATAGGTAGCGTACGTTAAGCCTAATCGTTCGCGCACGTAAACTACGAAGTCTAGCGTACGCTAACCATGTATTGACAGTCCCTCTCTAATCAGCTGACTACTCGTCTGATGATATAACGTACGTTACGTACCAAACGTAGCGTACATTAACTATGCCCGACAGGGTACGTTAACTACATAACATTGCGTACGCTAAGCGTATATGGAAGTTTCTCACTGGGCAGAGGACTGTTCTAACTGTGATGAAGCTTACGAAATCCTCAGTGATTAACGTACGTTATCTCCATACATATCATGTTCATACGATTATGAATGATCTTACAGATTCAAACATCTTTGAATTCAAGGAAATCAATATCATCACAACACTTATACTCGATTATCATTCTCATGTGAAGTTCGGTGATCTCAGACTGATGCACTAGATTCCATTATCATCATTACATTCAGACTACATCTAAAGAACTAACAAATCCAACTTATAAGAAAGGATACAACCTTCGATGATTCTTTCTTAAGTCCGTTTATCAAAAGTGATATCAATTTCCAAGTCTACGATCAATATGGCAATGCTATTCAATATGGATAATTAATATCAGAACATTACTTTCATCATTGACGAAATAGGATTCCAACTATGATGTTTTCAACGACGATATCTTAAGCATAATCATTCCAACTTCTAAACATGATGTTGTTTGAATAGTTCAGCAATGGAACTCAATATCTTGATAGCATAATCATCATATCCTTATGAACACGAATTCAACGTTGGAGATAGTATTAACATACCTTAAGATGAAGAAAACACTGAGACCATTCAATCTCCGGTTGCTTGTGTGACCATCCAAGATGAGTCTCTACTTCAAAGATCAAGTATGAGTAATCTCCAATCTTCAATGATCAAGTTGAGATGGTTTAAATGTGTTTAAGAAGGAGGGGAGGCTCTCTGGACTTCCAAGAAATGAAGGACAAGTAAAGAAAACGTAAACAAAATAAAATGGGGTGCTGTCCCTTTTTTAATGTTTCTGTACGTTAGCTATTTAGCGCACGCTACCACAATGTCCTTAGCGCACGCTAACGAGCGTTGACTCCAAAACTGTCCAGGTTCATCCGCGGGAATCTTATCCGGACCCATGTCCGGCTGGCGCATGTGCTAGCCGCCCAGATCAATTATTGGCTGGTTAACGCACGATACGCTACATTCGTAGCGTACGCTAACTCCGACAGATAACGTACGCTAAGCTATCCTTGTTAACGTACATTATCACGTATTTGCATGGGAAAATTTACATGTTTCCATACTCATGTACAAGGGTACAAATACGAGAAATATTATACTTCAATTATCGATATCACAATTCCGAATAATACAGGGTTCAAATACAGATGAAATACTCAATAATAAATCCAGATATTACATACACAACGTTTGAGTCTTTGTTTAAATTATTTTGAAAGAATTCATCACCAAAATACTTTGTTCAACAATGAATAGCATTTTTCATTGACGGATCCTGATCAGTAACAATGTATGATGGTTCATGCCACGTTGCTTTCAAAAAGTTTCTGAACATTTTCTAAACATCCAAGCATATGATTCTTCATCTTCTTTTAAATCAGCCCCCAACAAATGTAACACACCGCTTATGGTTATCTATCCCAGTGAATGATGCAAGTAAAATTTTGTATCTATACAAAATGACAATTACTATTACTAGAACAGCATAATAAATATGCATTTCATGTGAATTGATCTAATGCAGTAATTTATATTCAAAGAAAGTGTACATATTAGTATCGTATGTTGCGTCACAGGAAACAACATCGCCAAACTTAGCATAATTGTAACTTGAAAGTTGATCTGTCCAAGAATTACCTTTTATAATACTTGAAATCTATCTGCAAAGCCCCAACATTGGAGCAGCCACCAACCATCTCCTTAAATAACTTATATGTTTTAGATAGATATTTGCGCCTTAAAAAATTTTTAATGAACTTTTGGTGTCCAAAATTTAGAATTCTATTGACTTCCAAAAATTGTCTATCGACATTGGAGGGTAGGCAATGAGTGTGCCTTTCCTCAAAGTGTTAATTATGTATCCTTTGTTATGAACATATTCAAATACTAAACGAGCTTTGCAACGAACTCTTTTTGATAGTGTGTCTCACTTTGCGTTTGTTGTGTCAAGATTTAACACCTTCCGACCGGCGATCGCCTCCGAGGCCGAGCGACCGACTTACAGGCCGAGCGACCGAGTCACTGCCGAGCGACCAAGGCAAGCCTGCCGATCGGCGACTGAGCGGCCGAGCCTTAGCCTGATGGACATGCTAGATCACAACCAAGGGCCAGTGGCGAATCCTTGCCGAGCGATCGACATCAAGGCGATCGCCTCTCAGTACTCGGCGACCGACCCTTGGCGATCGACCGTCTCTCGGCACCTGGCGACCTACCCTTGGCGACCGACCCTTGGCGACCTCCATCCACTGGCCGATGACGACCTCCGAAGACCATCCAGGGACGACCGCCTCATGTCGATCACCACCGATGGCCATCCAAGTCGGCAAAGGCCGAGCCTCAAGACTGGCACCATGTGCAAAGGCCGACAAGATCCGCGAATCCGGGCCATTGACCAAAGCCCGACAGATTCCCTCCACCGACAAAGCCCGAAAGCTTGTCGGTAGGGCCACATGTTGGCCGACTCGGACACGTGATGGCTCCTTATTGACCGCCACCGGGCGCCACCACCGCATTGACTTTATTCGGACGGCCAAGATCTTCTCGACTTTAGCCTGATGTGTGAGATCGCCCCATTAAAGTATTGGCCAGACGATCGCGTAATATTAAAATGGCGGCAGCGATCGGCTAAAGGACAGACCCATTGTCCCCTATATAAGCATGGCTCCCAAAGACTTGTAAAAAGGATCGAACCTTTACCACAAAAAGGCTGCAGCCTTCCTTCGCATTTCACACCATACAGAGGCAAATATACAAAGACTTGGCAAATCTCCAACTCTTGCAATGACTTTCTTTCGGTCTTACTTCTCCGGCCTTTTCTCCTCGAGCAGACACGGACGAAGAACACCGAGCTTCGCTCAAGAGCCGGATCAACGAGTCTTTTACACTCATTGTATTTAGATTTCTCTCATTAATACTTGTATCCACGAATATTTGTATTAATAACATCTCGCGAGAGCATTCAATCCCGGGCCTAACAAACCCGGTAAATCTTGTTTTATTTATCTTCTCTCGGAAGTGCTCCCGCATTTGTTTGTTGTCCGTCTTCCAAAGTATTAATCTTCGGATAAATATTTTGGGCAACAACAATTGGCGCTAGAGGAAGGGCATCCAACCTCGATTTTTACACCTACCGTCCCAAGAACACTCATCGTTCTCGGGCAGATATTTGAAGTGACACTCACCGCACTTCAAAAGAAATCCTTCGTAAATCATGTCTTCGCTTCCGCCGAAGAAAGCCAGCGCCACCGGCTGCACTGTTCCGTCCCGGCCCGAGCCGCAATCGATGGTGGAAGGCGGCCGCGATCGAGACGCTCGACCACGTCCCGGGAAGGCGGCCCGAGCCTCTCGCTCGATCGGTTCGAACCAAAGAATGATCGAAGGGGCTCCTAGCCGCCCTTCAGAGCGACGGAGTGCTCTCGACGCGCCTCGCCGCCGCCTCTGCCTCGCCGGAAGATCAAGCGGAAGCTTAAGGCACTACCGCCGAGCAAGCGCCAGGAGGCTCTCGCCCGCAAGAAGAGGCGCTGGCACGGGCACGTCATCTTCGATCGCACAGGCGCGACCCGACACAGCGATCGGGCACAGCCCGGCCTACGAGACGACGGAGTTGGTGTCCGTTACCGGGAGCTCGGCCTACCCGGCCCTCACAAGGCGATCCAGCCGCTGGCTCCCGCCGCCAAATTCCCGAGGTCGGCAGCAGTGGGGTCCGGAGGTCGGTACACGATCGCCTCGGCCCCGCTCCCAAAGCCGATCCATAGCGGCCGAGCCGCGGCGATCGCCGCAATGCAACGTCGATCGACGACATGAAGGCGCTCCGCAATCCGGGCGGGCGCCACGAGGACGATCGCCCGCCAAGCGAGCCGCTCGCGATCGACATCGAGCTCGCCCGGCAAAGACACGATCGCCCTCCTAAGACACCCGTGTACCAAGGGCGATCGACCCCCAAGCACACCCGCACAAGTTCAACATCTACATGACCGGGTGTGGGGCATCGACGCGACCAGTGCCGAATGTTCCTCCGACACTGGACGACTCGCCCACCGGTGGTACACTTCATTGCCACCTCGGTCCATCGCCTTTAACGAGCCGGCGCACGTCTTCACGGAACACTTCGCCACCGTGGTCGCCTGGCCAGAGGTCGCCATCGCATGATGCAAATCGACAAGGAGAACAGAGTCCGACTGGACTACATCGGCCGGTTGACATGATCATCCTCAACGGCGAGCCCGTAAGCGATGAGACCGCCTCTACGCCGTCTAGAGGTTTTCGTGGTTTCGCCTATGTTCGGGCATCTCACGAAGACCCCGCGACGACCTACGCAGCCTTCCGGCTAGAGCCGCAGATTTCTGTCTGTGCAAAGGCTTCTTCTCGGCTAGAGTAGATCGATCGGCGCCGCATTTACGACCTCCGTCTACTGCCGATCGCTACTATCCGTAAGAGCCGAGGACTCGCCACCGCCTATCCAACATTCTAGATAAGGGATCGACTCCGCCGATCGCCGATATCCGACCTACGAATAAAGCGATCGGCCGCGAGCGACGATCGCGCCTTCTTCGGCACCGCAACATCATCGGCCGGTGGACACGATCGCCATCTACATCCAAAGATATAACATGACGGACTAAGGCCTAAGATCGCCTCCACCGCGCATCATAAAGCCATGGCCACGGCGATCGATGGAACCGGCCGCCGGTCATGCAAGGTCCTTTCGCCGAGATCGCCCGCCTTCGTTTAAATACGAGGCCGGCGTAGTCGAGGGCCCTCCAACATTAATCGGTGGACTCATTCCACAACCCCGTCTCAACGTACACCGTCGAGGTCGGCCATCTCCATGGCCGGGCCGAGGTGGAAGCAGAGCTAACAAGCCGCGGGCGTGGAGTTGATTCATCCGACGCCGCCCGCGCAAGGACTCCTCTAGACCGAGACCGCACGCCTTTCGTTTAAAAACAAGGCGAGGCGCACTAACAGAGGACCCTCATAATAAAGTGAGTCACGAGGCACTCATTGTCTTTGTGCACCAAGACACGGTCATGGGGTCGGTCCATCGATCTCCGCGATCGTGCACGATTCCTCAAATAAAGCGAAACCACCAAGTTTCCGGGGGATCGCCAATGTTGTTTTTTGCAGTACAAGACCGAAAGATAGCTAAGCCAATCGACCATGATTAAGCCCAAGTCCGAGTCCTAAGTCACCTCAGAACGCCCGGCCTCATCCATACACGATCACCAAGAAGAACCACCTCGCCCCATGTCTTCAACATAGGAGCAAGTCGGGGCAATTGTTGTGTCAAGATTTAACACCTTCCGACCGGCGATCGCCTCCGAGGCCGAGCGACCGACTTACAGCCGAGCGGCCAGTCACCGCGAGCGACCAAGGCAAGCTCGCCGATCGGCGACCAGCGACCGAGCCTTAGCCTGATGGACATGCTAGATCGCAACCGAAGGGCCAGTGGCGAATCCGGTGCCGAGCGATCGACATCAAGGCGATCGCCTCTCGGTACTCGACCGACTTGGCGATCGACCGCCTCTCTCGCACTGGCGACCTACCCTTGGCGACCGACCCTTGGCGACCTCCATCCACTGGCCGATGACGACCTCCGAAGACCATCCAGGGACGACCGCCTCATGTCGATCACCACCGATGGCCATCCAAGTCGGCAAAGGCCGAGCCTCAAGACTGGCACCATGTGCAAAGGCCGGGACAAGATCCGCGAATCCCGGGCCATTGACCAAAGCTCGACAGATTCCTCCACCACCGACAGCCAAAGCTTGTCGGTAGGGCCACATGTTGATCGACTCGGACACGTGATGGCTCCTTATTGGACCGCCACCGGGCGCCACCATCGCATTGACTTTATTCGACGGCCAAGATCTTCCTTGGACTTTAGCCCGATGTTCGTGAGATCGCCCCATTAAAGTATTGGCACAGACGATCGCGTAATATTAAAATGGCCAAGCAGCGATCGGCGGCTAAAGGACAGACCTACTGTCCCTATATAAGCATGGCTCCCAGCACTTGTAAAAAGGATCGAACCTTTACCACAAAAAAGGCTGCAGCTTCCTTCGCATTTCACACCATACAGAGGCAAATATACAGCACTTGGCAAATCTCCAACTCTTGGCAACAGCTTTCTTTCGGTCTTACTTCTCCCGGCCTTTTCTCCTCGAGCAGATTACCGGCGGGACGAAGAACACCGAGCTTCGCTCAAGAGCCGGATCAACAGAGTCTTTTTACACTCATTGTATTTAGATTTCTCTCATTAATACTTGTATCCACGAATATTTGTATTAATAACATCTCGCGAGAGCATTCAAGCCCGGGCCTAACAAACCCGGCAAATCTTGTTTTATTTATCTTCTCTCGGAAGTGCTCCCGCATTTGTTTGTTGTCCGTCTTCCAGCAGTATTAATCTTCGGATAAATATTTTGGGCAACAACAGCGTTGACTGGTTCGGTGGACTCTACATCATTTGCCTTATTTTGAGGAGATTTAGCTCGGTTCTTGAACCCTTCCTTGTTGCAGATAATACTTTGTGAATGAATCACATTATTACTAAATCTTTTCATAGTGCTGATTCGTATATCAAAACTACTGTTAGAGCCGTAATTCTTGTAAAATTCTATACCAGCTTCCAATATTGGAAGTATCATTCCTACTTGAGGAGTTATTTGCTGCTCAAAATGGGAATTCAGTATTTGGACAGACCTAGTGACATATGTGTATGGTATTAAGATATAACGGTAGTATTTCCCTGTAATAAAGAATAAACAAAAAGTTGCATAATTGTAAAAAATAATCATAACGAATTAGAATTGTCACTATTGTCTTTAGTGATGTTTGAGCAAATTTCAATAACTATTTGAGCAAATACCAATAACTCTATAACGAATACAACAGTAATTACTGATAGGAGTATTATACTATCTCGACAATGCCAACATAATACTCCGTAATTATGAATTTGTTTATGCTAATAGTGCAGCACAATAATAAGATGTATGCATTAATCTTTGTGATTCCTACAGTGATTTTCATATATGTGTCAATCAATGTGTTGACGTCTGGTTTGGTCAACGTCACGTATGCTGATCTGGACGAATGGATCGAAGACACGTAGAAAATAATAAACAAGATGAAAGGTGTTTGATCATTAAATTTTATTATTGACCTTAATATAGAGTAGAGCCGAGCAGGATATTTTATGCCGGTCTATCTTTTTGCTTGCTAATTACAAGTCTAATCTTTTTTTCTCAGTCAAGCTGAATTCTCTCTTTTTCTCTCTATGTCATAAATGCTAAAAATCCAAAGATCTTCTTTCACTGTACATTCCTTCTATATATAGACAATCTGGGCCAGTCGAGAGATGACAGCTGGCGAATGTTTGGGGAATATGCCCAAAACACTTGTCAGTCTGCAAATATGCCTTGGACACGTGGCGGCCTCTAAGGAGTGCCTTGGGAAGGGGCATAACTGCATGCGTTGATTGGCATGCGGGCCTGTCTCGCATGCTTCTGGCGGTGCTTATCCGCTGGGGTCGGTCCTCGGGTCTCCCGCCATTCAGGTCGGCCTTGTTGTAATCTTGAATCGGAGCATTTTGATCTTCTCTCTGCTCGGCCCTCCCGAATCGCATATCGGGTCGGCTCTGACGTCTCTGCCCGGTCCGGTTCTAACAAGCCCGGGAGAAAATCGGCTTTGTGCCCGGTCCGGCTTCAGGCTCTGCGTGGCCGGTTTAGCTGCATTGAGTGCCCACGTGGATTCCAAGGTGCATGGGCTGCCAACAAGGGCCCCCGAGTCCAGGGCCGTGCCGGGTTGGCCGGGGCTGGGGTCGTTTCATGTTGAGGCCGATCCAGCTTGTGGGAGGATAAGATCTCTCGAAGGGACGCCTCTTCGAGAGTCGCGTCGATTCGATTTCAGGGCCATTAAGTGTCATTATGAGGGGGACGCATGGCATAATCTGATTTGATGGCGTCTTCACGTGCCTTCGAATTTCGCGACGGTTCAGTAGGAATCGCCGCTCCACGCGCCTGGCATTTAATGCCCTTTTCCCCTATAAATATAGCCTGTCTCCTCCTTCCTTATTCCTTCGCCATTTTTGAGTCTTTGTTGCAGAGAAGAGAGAGAATTTTCTGGCGGTCTTTTCCCGATTTTTATAGAGACTTTCCCGGTAAGCTCCTTTTTCCCCCTTTTTTCATTTAAGATGTCGGAGCCGAGGGGCGAGACAGAGGCGGAGTTGACCGTGTCGTCGGACCGCACGGGTGTGGCAGATCTGTCGGTAGGCGGAGTTCCCGTCGACTGGAGTGTCGAGGAAGAAGAAGGCGAAGTCGCAAAGTCGCCGGAATCTGAAGAGGTGGAGATGGCGGTGCCGTTGACGGCCGTCGGAGGGACTCAGGCGGAAGAAAGAGTCGAGTCGGTGGTGGCTTGGACTCGCCCTCGACCGTCCCCTTTTGTGGAGCGGAGTGGGATTCGGACTCGATTCGCAGCATTGTTACAGAAGAGCAATTAACGGCTTGGCGGCTGCGATTTAAGATCCCGGCGATGGTGCGGATGTTCATTCCGAATCTGGAGGAGAGGCCTCATACTCCGCCCGTTGGTTGTACGGCGGTGTACTACCGCTCTTTGCTGGCCGGGCTCAGGTTTCCGCTCCCATTAGCCTTCTCCCGGTGGCTAAGGCAATGGGGCCTTCCTGTCCCCCAAATCCATCCGAATTCCTGGGCTCGGGTGGTGGGTCTTTTTTATTCTTTTCAACCAGCACAGCTGGCCCGAGCCCAGCTTTGAGGAGTTCAACAGCCTTTTTCTATGGAGGTCGGTCGGTAGATCCGGCTCCGGCTGGTTTTACCTGACGGCCCGGCATGCCATGCATAAGGAATTAGTGGGTGTGCCTGAGACCATCCATAGCTGGAAGGAACAGTGGTTCTTCATAGGGGGACCGTTGAGGAGCTCGGTGGATGAGTGGGAGCCTGGTGTGATAGATGCCGAGCTTCGGGTCCCAGAGCACTTTACGGCCAAAATGAGTAAGTGTCGTATTTCGTATTCCTGTTCCTTTTTTGTCTAACACTCATCATTTATTGCATGTGCAGAACGCATCCCGGCGGAAGAGACCTCTTCCGAGTTCGACGACCGGGGTGAACAGCTTTTGGATCTTCCTCTTGAGCAAAGGAAGTTGTATCTTTTTGTTACCAAGGAAAAACTTTGGGCGGCCGAACTTAGATCAACCGATCCGAGTATAATGTCTTCATCAAGTAGCCCCCTTTTCTCTCTTTTTTTTTTGACATGTCTTCTTTTTCCAGCTCCTAGGGTCAGACTTCGTCCGGGCGGAAAGAGACGCCCGCGCAGCGCGTGGCAAGGCTGGCAGCTGAGGCCGCCGAGCGGAGGGAGCGGGCTGGCAAGCGGAAGAGGGTGGAGGCCGGGCCTGAGGACAACGCGACCAAGGCGGAGGGTTCGTCTGCTCATGAAGTTGTCGTATCCACCCCGACCCCTGTCCGGATGGGTCGTGTGACCAGTGAGGAGCCCGTGATTGATTTGGAGGGCCATTACCTCCCGGTTAACAAGGATCGGGTGGAACCGTGCGACCAGATGAAGGGGAGACGACCGTGCTGGTTTCTGGATTACGTCCGGGCAGCTACCCCGACTGCCGAGATGCTCAACCGGGTTCCTCCTGCAGTGGCCGTGTCCGGTCATATTCCGATCAGGGGTTGGACGCCCAAGTTGGAGATGATGACTAATAACATGGATCCGGTTGAGCAGATCCAGTTTGGAAATGCTCTGGTCGGCCGTGCCATGTGCACCTACGTGAAGGCCTCCAACAAGCTTTTGGCCTTGTCTGAGAAGCATAAGAAGGCGGAGGCTGATCTCAAAGCTTTGCAGGAGGAGCACCACCTCTGTCCTTCATTGATCAAGTCCCTGGAGGAGGAGATAACCTCCATGAAGGGTGATATGGAGATCCTGGACAGTCGGGCCCTCCAGGCTGATATATGGATGGTGAAGGCCGAAGAGATGACAGCGGCGGCCGAGCAAGCGCATAAGCGGTGGTTGGATACCCGGGCTGAGCGCGAGGCTTACTTGAAGGAAACCAAGGCCCAGGTTGAAAACCTGACCGAGCGTATCAGCACCTGCGAGGCTTCGAGATATGCCAAGGGTCTTGCCGAAGGGGCAGAGGCCTTTAAGGAGACACCTGCGTTTGAGGAGCTGATCAATCTGAATTATGTCTCCACCTGTTACGAGATATTAGATCTCATGAAGGGTGGGAAGACCGTTCAGGAGATCGAGGCATATATAGCATCTCAGGCGACCGATCTGCATGTTGACATCCAGGGAGCCGATGAGCCAAAGGTCGCTGAGGTTGAAGATGCCGGGCTGGCTCCGCAAGGTGAAGGTGAGGGACAGTCCTTTCAAGCGGCCGGCCAGGAGGGTGAGGCCGAGTAGTTTCCTTAGATTTCGCTTCCCGCATGGCCTGCGTGCCAGTCTCTGCTTTTCTTTTATTTTATTTCATGTACGGCCTGCGTGCCAATCCGTCTTGGTTTTCTGTTGTCACCATGTGTACTTAGCAAAAATAATTTAATTGAATAAAATTTTCTTTGTAGCATCTGTTGTTGCTCTTTAGATGTTTGGGCCCAGTTGGTTGGGCCGTTGCCCTTCTATCATGTTCATCACTTGTTGATTGTGCCGAGACGAGCTCGGTCTTATAGTGCCGGATGAGCCGGTCTTATGAGGTGCCGAGACGAGCTCGGTCTTATAGTGCCGGATGAGCCGGTCTTATGAGGTGCCGAGACGAGCTCGGTCTTATAGTGCGGGATGAGCCGGTCTTATGAGGTGCCGAGACGAGCTCGGTCTTATAGTCCCGGATGAGCCGGTCTTATGAGGTGCCGAGACGAGCTCGGTCTTATAGTGCCGGATGAGCCGGTCTTATGAGGTGCCGAGACGAGCTCGGTCTTCTAGTGCCGGATGAGCCGGTCTTATGAGGTGCTGAGACGAGCTCGGTCTTATAGTGCCGGATGAGCCGGTCTTATGAGGTGCCTAGACGAGCTCGGTCTTCTAGTGCCGGATGAGCCGGTCTTATGAGGTGCCGAGACGAGCTCGGTCTTATAGTGCCGGATGAGCCGGTCTTATGAGGTGCCGAGACGAGCTCGGTCTTATAGTACTGGATGAGCCGGTCTTACGAGGTGCCGAGACGAGCTCGGTCTTATGAGGTGCACCAATATTGAAAAATGGAATAACATCAAATTTTATTGATAATACCTCTTTAAATATATAGCATTCCATGGGTAAGTTAATATTTGGCCGCTCAGATATTCCAGCCGGTAGGTTCCATTCTGAAGGACTTCACTAACTTTATATGGTCCTTCCCATTTGGGCTTGAGTGGTCCAGGATCCGGGCCCAGTACCCGTTTAAGGACGAGGTCGCGGACCTGGAAGCTTCTAGGGTGGACCTTGGAGTTATAATATTTTTCACTCCTTCTTTTGTAGACGGCGTTTCGTATTTTCGCTTGAGCTCGTTTTTCGGCAAGGAGGTACAGGTTCACTTGGAGGGCCAAGTCGTTATCTTGCTCTTCAAAATGGGCTACTCGGTATGTAGGTGCTCCGATCTCAACCGGGATGACGGCTTCGGAGCCGAAAGCCAAGGAGAAAGGCGTTTCTCCGGTGGCGGACCGATGGGTTGTTCTGTAGGCCCATAAGGTTCCGGGGAGTTCCTCGGGCCAGGAACCCTTGAGTTCCTCAAGGCGAGTCTTGAGATGTTGTTTCAGGATCTTGTTGACCGCCTCGACCTGCCCGTTGGATTGTGGATAGTAAGGCGTGAAAAAGTTATTTCGTATTTGGAGGCCGTCGCAGAAGGGTCGAAATTTCTTATTGTCAAATTGTTTTGCATTATCCGAGAAAATAGATTGAGGGATCCCAAACCGGCATATGAGTGACTTCCATATAAAATCAACTATCTTCTGTTCGGTTGTTCGTGCCATAGGCTCGGCCTCTGCCCATTTTGTAAAATAATCGACTGCGATGATGGCGTATTGTACTCCTCCCCGTCCTTTAGGTAGAGGACCGATCAAGTTGATTCCCCACTTGGCGAATGGCTATGGGCAATATACGGAAGTGAAAGTTTCCGGAGGGGATCGGATCTGTGGAGCGAAGATTTGGCACCGGACGCACTTCCGTACGAGCGTGATGGCATCTTTTTTGAGATTAGTCCAATAATAGCTTTGCCGGATCAATTTATAGGCCAATTCCTGGCCGCCGGAATGATTACCACATATACCCTCGTGCACCTCCCTGAGGGCATATTCTGCTTCTGATTCGGACAGGCATTTCAGCAGTGGAATCGAATACCCTCTTTTGTATAAGGTTCCATCTACGATGGTGAACCGGGCGGACTGAGTTCGTAATGATCTCGCTTGGGCTTGGTCCTCGGGTAAAATGCCGCTTTGAAGGTATTGCATTATAGGCTGCATCCACCCTTGCGGTTCTGACTGTTCAGCTGCCCGGACTTCGGCTATTTCCAGGACTGACGAGGCATGATACCCTATGCTGACCTCATCCATATGTTCGGCTCCGGAGCTAGATGCGAGTTTGGCCAAAGAGTCGGCCTGGATGTTCTCAGTTCTGGGAATATGTTGTATTGTTCCCCGAAAATCTTGCAGCCGGGCCCGTGCCAGGCTGAGGTACTTAATGTAATACCCCGTTGTAATTCATTCATTTTCATTCAGTAATTATCAGTCTGTAATTGTCACTCAGTAATTCTCACTCGTTAATAATCACTCATCATTCTTGATTCATTCATTTGTGTTCACTGTTGGCATGTTGTAATCGTATATTAGTTACCGATCGGCATGTCATCTCCGTTTAGAGACCGACGGGAGTATTATTATTTTCATCGTTATTGGTAGTCGTATACTGGGAGCATCATCTGTGGATTGTGTTAGACTTGTTCATTTTCACATTCGTATGATATGTCAGATCATTCATCAGTCGTAGCGAGGAATCGGAGTTGTCGGATTTTTTTCAAATTGGCCAGCATCGAGTTACGGCCGTAAGGACTTTGGGTTACGGCCGTAACAAGGGTTCGTGTTTCCAGGCCATTTGGACGAAAGGGACTTACGGCCGTAAGGTCTTGTGATACGGCCGTAAGTTGAGCGGGTACGGCCGTAAGGCATTTCTGGCCAGACGTGGTCCAAAGAGCCGCCTGCATTTTGCCGAAGGCGAGTTACGGCCGTAAGTAGGGTGATTTACTGCCGTAAGTGGTGTTCGTAAATTTTGGGTGTTGACAACCAAGGGTGACTTACGGCCGTAAGGGTTGCGGCATACGGCCGTAAGTCGAGGAAGGTACGGCCGTAAGGCTTGGCCAGACGTCTGCAGCAAGGTGCCCGGTCGCTGGACGAAGAGGGCTTACGCGTAAATTTGGCGGATACGGCCGTATCATCCGAGTTACGGCCGTAAGGTGCGCGATTATGGCCGTAAGGGTGTCGGCGGATGTTTTTGACGAAGGCGGGTTACGCCCGTAACTCAGGAGCGGTTACGGCCGTAAGTCTGTCGGCAGGCTTTCGGACGAAACCGAGTTACGGCCGTATGAGTTGGCCGGTTACGGCCGTAAAGCCGTTGACCTGGGATGTTACGTCCGTAAGAGGGCCGAGTTACGGCCGTAACTTCCGGCAGTATTTAAGGACTTGGCCGGGTCATTTTTCCTCACTTCTTCATTTTTCCATCTTTATCCGAGAGTGAGGGTTGAGGGAGAGATTTTATCATCATCAATCACTTGAGTGTGTAATCTTCATCATCTTCATTCCTTTGGGAAGCTTGGATACTCGTTTTAACTCGTGTTCATCGGATCGAAGTGGTTGGATCTTCAAGAGGTAATTTCTTCAACACCTTGGATTTCGATTTTGTGTTGAGATATGATGTTTTTGGACGTTATAATCATGTTATATGAAGGGATATGTATATGATTATGAGTTTCTATAAGGATTCATTGGATTATTGAGGGATTATTCAAGAACACTTTGAATATCGAGTTGGATTTGGGGATTTTTGATTAATTGTTGTTATAATCACGTTTTTGGATATTCATAACGGATTATTGATCGTATTGGAGATGTTTTGTTGATTTGAAACACTTCTTGGGGATTTGAAGTTGGTATTGTTGAGGTTTAGTTGTAATCAATCGAAGTTGGCCTCAAAGTGTTCGATATAATGCCCCAATGAACTTGGTTTAATCGTATCGACGTCTTGAGTTCGTTATATTCGTGTTTAATTCGTTTATTGATCGTATTGTTGGTAATTGTATTGAATTAAGGTTGTTCGAGCGACCGACACTTCATTTAGGACATTTGTTCGTGGAAGGACTTTCTTCATCGGTATTGTGTAAGTTGATTCTTACTCGGTTAAAAGGATATTCATTCCTTTTGTTGTTGATCATTCATAATCATAACTCATTCATCATTGTATTAATCATATTGAGAATTGTAATTGTCGAATAAGCACTTCATTAATAAGGAACGGCGGTTCCAATCATTTCATTGAAACTATCAATCACTTCATTATCACTTTCATCTCGGTAAGTCATTCTTGACGTTATCGGATCATTATTATTCATTGATATTCATTATGGTCATTCTAGTTCATATGACCTTCTGGGTTCATATTGCGTGGCCGGGTGCGGATGTGTGGAATTTTTAGTCAGGCACATGATGGCCATGTATTGGGAGTGATACATTGGACTGTGCACACGGTAACGTTTACCTCCGTGAGACTAATTAGGTACAAGGACGGGTGTGTCCGGTCATCCGTCTTGTACACTTGCACAGAACACTACGGGCGTACTATGGTACTCCTCTTCAGCGTAATTCATAATTAAGGATATTTCATAACTCAGTTAATTCATGATTGTGTAATTTCAACCCTTGAGGATTGTTGTTCTGTATAACTGACCCCGTTTGGGGATATTGTTTTTCAGGTCATGGCAAGGCAAAGGCGCAGGGAGAGCACGTTGACGGCGAGTCCTAGTGATACTAGAAGGGGGCCTCCTTTCATCATGTATTCGATCATTCATGTTTTCTTTATTTATTCCTGCAGACATTCCGTTCGAATACTCATTTCATTCAAAGGTCGTGGATTTTATCGTCAAATAAGATAAACAAGTAGTCTAAATTATCCAGGTTGTGATGTATGAAACTCCTACTCGGAGTAATTGATGTTATAATGTGGTTCGGTACTACATTTACCCCTGTAATTCATCCTTTTCATTCGCTGGTGGGTCCTCGGGGTCCACAGACCGTAATATCCGCCTAGTTTGGGGTGTTACAGAGTTGGTATCGGAGCGTGGTTTTGAATACTACCCTCCAAGTCATGTCTCATTTGAAATCATCGTCATCGGACTAGTATCATTGGACTTTCGCGTCACGTGTGACCTGTGCAAATGCCGAGCCAATCAGACCAAGAACTGTATGATTTCTAATGCCATGGTATAATTTCTGGCAATAATCATTCATTCATAATTCATCGGTTAACAATCCTCAATCATCATTGTCTTTTTGACCAGGACGGTCAGATTAACTCATTAATCACTCAATTCATTTCACTATTCAGTTGTTGATCAGGAAGATCAAATCATTAATCTTGTTAACTCGTTCAAGATAATCCTTTCAGTAATTTCATCAGATAATTTGTCACCTCAGTTAATCATTCATTTAGTCACTGTATTAAAGCGTGTATGCTCATTTTCATCATCCCATATCATAATCATAACGTGATATTCATGCGGGAAATATAATCATCATGTGACTTTCCTACTTCAGTATGGAAAGAGCTGGCAGAGGACGAGGAGGACGAGTCCGTGGAGCGGGCCGAATCCCGAGAACTCGCGTGAACACACGTGCAAACGCGAGAAATAATGCTAATTCATCGAGCAGCGACCTGCCACTCATTCACCTGGACGCGATCATTCACTATCGGGGAGTCGTACCCGGGACACGGCTCAGTCAGAAGGTGTCCGGGTTGACCCACTCGCTTTTATGCAGGGCATGATGGCCCAAATGACCCAGATGGCACAGCTGATGGAGACGATGCATAACTCCGTCAATCAAAATCAACAGGCTCCTCCGCCGCCACCCCAGAGGCAAGAGATGAATGTGAGCAATATCATCGGCGACATCTCTCGCCAGAGGCCACCGACTTTCGAGGGCTCGTCTGAGCCGGCAGATATTATTCATTGGCTCGAACACTTCGAGAAGTTGTTTGCTATGGTAGAGTGTCCCGAAGGACACAAAGTTTCTGTTGCAGCTTACTACTTGGGCAAGAGCGCGCATTCTTGGTGGTTGTCGTTGAAGCCCACCGAAGGATCATGTACATGGGAACAATTCAAGACTCTCATGATGGAGAGGTATTATCCGGCCCCACTCAGAGAGGCCAAGCTGTCAGAGTTACTCACTCCCGACCCCTCATCAGACGAGGATGTTCTCGCCATTGCCGAGAAATTTTAGGAACTTCTTCCGTTCGCCTCATCTATCATTCATTCCGAGGCAGATAAGATTAAGTATTTCACAAGAGGTGAAACCCCGTATGAGACTACGATTGCTTAATCATAATTGCACCATGTTGGTGAATTCATTGAGAAAGCTCTTACCTATGAGCTTACGCTAAGGAGATTGCTAAGCGGCAACCTTCGTCTGCTAGCAAGAAATCGAAGAATCGTAACTCACCGAGGGCGGTCGACAACCTTCAAGAAACCCCGTGCGGGCTCTGCTTTTCGAGCGACCTCTGTGTCGTCTAAACCGCGGAATCTCGGTCTCGAGCGGCAGTTCAGCCATCACTGTTATAACTGTGGAGATCTTGGTCATGTCGGCACTAAGTGTCCGAGACGATCTGTCACTTGTCATAATGTGGAATTGTTGGGCATAAGGCCCGTTTTGCCGTAGGGACTCCAAACCTACTCAGACGTTATCTCAAGCCCCGGCGATCTGCTCGTAATCGTGCCACTCAATCGGCATCGTTTAAAAAGACAGAGCGACTAAAGGGGAGCCTATAGCCAGCAGACGGAGCGCGTCGGTGCCGGGACTAGCAAGCCCCGGATTTATGAGATGAAGAAGACCGATGATCCCGAGGCCCGAATGATCTCAGGTACACTCGATATTCTATCTCAACCTGTGTGTACCCTTTTTGATACTGGTGCATCGCATTCATTCATTTCCGAGTCATGTTTGAGTAGACTACGTCTGGGTAGTGCTACTAGTTGTGAGCCTTATGTCATTGGCCTACCTGATGGTAGACGAATTATCGGTAATCGTGAGATTCAGAATTGTCCGATTCAGTTTCATGGTCGTGTATGGCCAGCAGACCTAATCGTAGTAGATTTGCCGAGGGACGACGTCATCTTGGGTATTGATTGGATGGATCGTCATGATGCCATCATTAGTGTCCGTAAGCGTATGATCACTATCATTTCAGACGATGGGGTGGAATGTGTGTTTCAGGGAGGTAATCCCGGATGTTCGGGTAAGGTCATTAATTTGATGAAAGCAGTGCGATTACTCAGTCAGGGATGTGTTGGTTATTGGTGCTTCATGACCAAAACCGTGAAGTCATCAGTAATGTTGACGGATATTCCGGTAGTGAGGGAGTATGCCGACGTTTTTCCAGACGAGTTACCTGGTTTGCCTCCACAGAGAGATGTGGAATTCACGATTGAGTTGGAGCCTGGTACGTCTCCGATATCAAAGGCACCGTACCGGATGGCCCCGACCGAAATGCAGGAATTAAAGAACCAACTTGAGGAGTTGTTCGAGAAGGGTTATATCCGACCGAGTGCGTCTCCGTGGGGGGCACCCGTGTTGTTTGTCAAGAAGAAGGATGGTTCATTTCGTTTGTGTATCGATTATCGGGAGTTGAACAGAGTGACAATCAAGAATAAGTATCCCTTACCCCGTATTGATGATCTTTTAGATCAACTTCAGGGAGCTTCAGTATTTTCCAAGATCGACTTAAGATCTGGATATCACCAATTGCGGATTCGAGAGTCAGATATCGCGAGGACGGCGTTTCGAACACGCTATGGTCATTATGAGTTCGTAGTTATGCCGTTCGGGCTAACTAATGCACCTGCGGTATTCATGGAATTGATGAATCGGGATTTCATCGACTTTTTGGATCAGTTTGTTGTTGTCTTCAACGACGATATTTTGATTTATTCTCGTAGCCGAGAGGATCACGAGGTTCATCTTCATCAGGTTCTCGACGTGTTGAGACGAGCAACTTTTGGAAAGTTTTCCAAGTGCGAGTTCTGGATGTCCGAAGTGACTTTTCTCGGACATGTAATTTCGTCAGACGGAGTTCGTGTCGACCCTCAGAAGATGGAGGCTATCCGAGACTGGTTACCTCCGAAGAATGTTAAGGAAATCCGAAGTTTTCTCGGATTAGCAGGCTATTATCGGCGATTTGTGGAGGGGTTTTCTAGGATCGCTCAACCCTTGACGAACCTTTTGCGAAAGGATAAGAAATACACGTGGTCCGACGCGTGTCAGCAGAGTTTTGAGGAACTCAAGAGCCGATTAATGTCAGCACCTGTACTTTCCTTGCCGCAGGGGACGGAGGGATTTGTGGTTTATAGCGATGCGTCCGGACAGGGTCTCGGATGTGTACTCATGCAGAATGGGAAGGTTATTGCTTATGCTTCACGGCAATTGAGACCTTACGAGGTTAATTATCTGACCCACGACCTGGAGCTAGCAGCCGTGGTGTTCGCTTTGAAGATATGGCGTCATTATCTTTATGGCGTTACCTGTCAGATATTCACCGATCATAAGAGTTTAAAGTATATATTTACTCAGAAGGAGTTAAATATGCGACAGAGACGGTGGTTGGAATTAATCAAAGATTATGATATCGAGATCCTTTACCACCCGGGCAAGGCGAACATTGTCGCCGACGCCTTGAGTCGCAAGTCCGTTCAGGAGCAGATGCTTGCTCGTCTAACAGTTCAGAAGGAGCTTCAGCAGGAATTCCTTAGACCCGAGATCGAGGTCCAGCCCGGCGAGTTCGTGGACAACTTTGTATGTTAGAGATTTCATCGTCACTCGAGGAGGCAATCCGAGAGAATCAGAGTTTAGACCCTTCATTGTTGCGCATCCGTGAGGATGTGACTCAGGGGAAAGCCCCTGGATTCGTGGTCCACGAGGATGGACTTTTGAGATTTAAGAATCGGTTGTGCGTACCGGCAAATGACGAGTTGAAAAACTCGATTTTGAAAGAAGCTCATGCTACCCCTTATTCTGTTCATCCGGGGTCCAGCAAGATGTACAAGGACTTGAGACAAAATTACTGGTGGAGTAATATGAAGCGAGAAGTCGCAGAATTTGTTTCGAGATGCTTAACCTGTCAACAAGTTAAGATGGAACATCAGCGGCCGGCGGGTATCTTTGAAACCTCTTCCTATTCCCGAGTGGAAGTGGGAAGACATTTCTATGGATTTCATCACGAGTTTGCCGACGAGTCGTCGTGGCATGAATACGATCTGGGTGATCGTGGACCGCTTAACCAAATCAGCTCATTTCCTTGAGATCAAGGATACGTGGGGTCCCGAGAGACGCTCGATTGTTCATCAAGGAGATAGTGAGACTGCACGGTACTCCTAAGAGTATCGTTTCCGATCGTGACGGACGATTTGTGTCTCATTTTTGGAAATCAGTTCATCGTGCTATGGGAACTCAGCTCAATCTCAGTACCGCCTTTCATCCTCAGTCCGACGGACAATCAGAGAGGACTATTCAGACATTAGAGGACATGTTGAGGGCATGCGTCCTCGATTGGAAGGACGATTGGGAAGCCCAACTACCATTGATCGAGTTCACGTATAATAATAGCTGGCATGCTTCCATTAAGATGGCACCTTACGAGGCCTTGTATGGTCGTCGTTGTCGATCTCCTTTGTGTTGGGATGACTTGTCAGAATCAATCGGCACCGAGCCCGAGATGCTTATAGCAGCCCGGGAGAAGGTAGCTTTGATCAAGAGTCGTATGTTGACAGCTCAGAGTCGACAGAAATCATATGCAGATAATCGTCGTCGACCACTAGAGTTCGAGACGGGTGACCACGTTTTGGTCAAGGTATCCCCGAGTCGAGGTATTTTCCGTTTCGGAAAACGGGGGAAGTTGAGTCCGAGATTTATTGGACCGTTTGAAATTTTGGATCGAGTAGGCGAGTTAGATTATCGATTGGCTTTACCTCCGACATTGAGTCGAATTCATAATGTGTTTCACGTCTCTCAGTTGCGAAGTATGTTGCCGACCCGAGCCACGTACTTCAGTTTGACGAAATCGAGATCGCAGATGATCATTCGTACGAGGAGCGTCCTGTACGAGTGTTGGAGCGGCGAATCAAACAGTTGAGGAACAAGACGATCCCTTTGGTCAAGATTCAGTGGTCCAGACACGGAGTCGAAGAGGCCACTTGGGAAACCGAGGAGAGTATGCGGGAGAGTCATCCCGAGTTGTTTGACCCTTAGTTTCGGGGACGAAACTATTTTTAAGGGGGGGAGTATGTAATACCCGGTTGTAATTCATTCATTTTCATTCAGTAATTATCAGTCTGTAATTGTCACTCAGTAATTCTCACTCGTTAATAATCACTCATCATTCTTGATTCATTCATTTGTGTTCACTATTGGCATGTTGTAATCGTATATCAGTTACCGATCGGCATGTCATCTCCGTTTAGAGACCGACGGGAGTATTATTATTTTCATCGTGATTGGTAGTTGTATACTGGGAGCATCATCTGTGGATTGTGTTAGACTTGTTCATTTTCACATTCGTATGATATGTCAGATCATTCATCAGTCGTAGCGAGGAATCGGAGTTGTCGGATTTTTTTCAAATTGGCCAGCATCGAGTTACGGCCGTAAGGACTTTGGGTTACGGCCGTAACAAGGGTTCGTGTTTTCAGGCCATTTGGACGAAAGGGACTTACGGCCGTAAGGTCTTGTGATACGGCCGTAAGTTGAGCGGGTACGGCCATAAGGCTGGCCGGTTACGGCCGTACGTGGTCCAGCAGGCCGCCCAGGCATTTTGGCCGAAGGCGAGTTACGGCCATAAGGAGGGTTAGTTACGGCCGTAAGTGGTGTTCGTAAATTTTGGGTGTTGTCGACCAAGGGTGACTTACGGCCGTAAGGGTTGCGGCATACGGTCGTAAGTCGAGGAAGGTACGGCCGTAAGGATTGGCCGGTTACGGCCGTACGCGGCAGGCAAGGTGCCTGGTCGTTTTCGACGAAGAGGTCTTACGCCCGTAAATTTGGCCGGATATGGCCGTGTCATCCGAGTTACGGCCGTAAGGTGCGCGGTTACGGCCGTAAGGGTGTCGACGGATGTTTTTGACGAAGGCGGGTTACGCCCGTAACTCAGGAGCGGTTACGGCCGTAAGTCTGTCGGCATGCTTTCGGACGAAGCCGAGTTACGGCCGTATGAGTTGGCCGGTTACGGCCGTAAGGACGTTGACCTGGGATGTTACGGCCGTAAGAGGGCCGAGTTACGGCCGTAACTTCCGGCAGTATTTAAGGACTTGGCCGGGTCATTTTTCCTCACTTCTTCATTTTTCCATCTTTATCCGAGAGTGAGGGTTGAGGGAGAGATTTTATCATCATCAATCACTTGAGTGTGTAATCTTCATCATCTTCATTCCTTTGGGAAGCTTGGATACTCGTTTTAACTCGTGTTCATCGGATCGAAGTGGTTGGATCTTCAAGAGGTAATTTCTTCAACACCTTGGATTTCGATTTTGTGTTGAGATATGATGTTTTTGGACGTTATAATCATGTTATATGAAGGGATATGTACATGATTATGAGTTTGTATAAGGATTCATTGGATTATTGAGGGATTATTCAAGAACACTTTGAATATCGAGTTGGATTTGGGGATTTTCGATTAATTTTTGTTATAATCACGTTTTTGGATATTCATAACGGATTATTGATCGTATTGGAGATGTTTTGTTGATTTGAAACACTTCTTGGGGATTTGAAGTTGGTATTGTTGAGGTTTAGTTGTAATCAATCGAAGTTGGCCTCAAAGTGTTCGATATAATGCCCCAATGAACTTGGTTTAATCGTATCGACGTCTTGAGTTCGTTATATTCGTGTTTAATTCGTTTATTGATCGGATTGTTGGTAATTGTATTGAATTAAGGTTGTTCGAGCGACCGACACTTCATTTAGGACATTTGTTCGTGGAAGGACTTTCTTCATCGGTATTGTGTAAGTTGATTCTTACTCGGTTAAAAGGATATTCATTCCTTTTGTTGTTGATCATTCATAATCATAACTCATTCATCATTGTATTAATCATATTGAGACTTGTAATTGTCGAATAATCACTTCATTAATAAGGAACGGCGGTTCCAATCATTTCATTGAAACTATCAATCACTTCATTATCACTTTCATCTCGGTAAGTCATTCTTGACGTTATCGGATCATTATTATTCATTGATATTCATTATGGTCATTCTCGTTCATATGACCTTCTGGGTTCATATTGCGTGGCCGGGTGCGGATGTGTGGAATTTTTAGTCAGGCACATGATGGCCATGTATTGGGAGTGATACATTGGACTGTGCACACGGTAACATTTACCTCCGTGAGACTAATTAGGTACAAGGACGGGTGTGTCCGGTCATCCGTCTTGTACACTTGCACAGAACACTACGGGCGTACTATGGTACTCCTCTTCAGCGTAATTCATAATTAAGGATATTTCATAACTCAGTTAATTCATGATTGTGTAATTTCAACCCTTGAGGATTGTTGTTCTGTATAAATGACCCCGTTTGGGGATATTGTTTTTTAGGTCATGGCAAGGCAAAGGAGCAGGGAGAGCACGTTGACGGCGGGGAGTCCCAGTGATACTAGAAGGGGGCCCCAGTCCTTTCAGTCATGTATTCAGTCATTCATGTTTTCTTTATTTATTCCGCTGCAGACATTCCGTTCGAATACTCATTTCATTCAGTGTCGTGTATTTTATCGTCACATAAGATACACATGTATTCTATATTATCCTGGGTGTGTTGTATGAAACTCCTACTCGGAGTAATTGATGTTATAATGTGGTTCGGTACTACATTTACCCTGTGTAATTCATCTTTTTTCATTCGCCTGGTGGGTCCCAGTCGGGGGTCCACGGCACTGTAATATCCGCCTAGTTTGGGGTGTTACACTTAACCAGTTTGGGCTCTTTGGCTTCGTATTCGTCGTTGATCTGGTTTACCACTAATTGAGAATCACTCAAGATAGTGAGGCGGGCAAGGCCGAGGGAGGTCGCCATTTCTAGACCGGCCAAGAGAGCTTCATATTCTGCCTCATTGTTGGTGGTTGGGAAACCCAAGCGAATAGCCGAGCAGAACAGACGTTGGTCGGGACTGGCGAGGACTATCCCTGCACCTGATCGGTCGGCGGTTGAGGACCCATCTACATAGAGTGACCACTCTTCTGATCGGCCATCCTCTTGTGCGATTGCTGGTGTGAACTCTGCAATGAAGTCTGCCAGGGCTTGTCCCTTTATGGCAGTGCGCGATTCATAAGTTATGTCAAACTATCCGAGTTCGATGGCCCATTTGACCATCCGGCCGGAAACGTCAGGTCGGTGCATGACTTGCTTTAAAGGGTAGTTTGTTAAGACGACTACCCGATGTTCCAAAAAGTAGGGTCTTAACTTCCGGGATGCCATTACGAGCGCATAGGCCAGTTTTTCCATTGGGGCATATCTGAGCTCGGCATCGTGAAGGTCCTGACTAACATATTAGACCGGATGTTGCACTGCATTCTCCGTTCAAATTAGAGCGGCGCTGATCGCCGAGTCGGAGACCGCGAGATATAAGCTGAGAAGTTCCCCTCGGGTTGGTTGCTGCAAGGTCGGGGCTTCTGCCAGGACTTTCTTGATAGCTTCGAAGGCTCTTTGGCAAGTTTCTGTCCACTGAAAAACCTTGTTCTTTTTTATCGCCTCAAAGAAAGGTTTGCATTTATCAGTTGAGCGAGAGATAAAGCGACTTAGCGCGGCTAGTCGGCCAGTTAGGCTTTGCACCTTTTTTACCGAATTTGGAGGAACAAGTTCGGTTACTGCTGTAATTTTATCGGGGTTGGATTCAATCCCTCTTTGGCTCACCATGTAGCCGAGGAATTTTCCAGAACCTACCCCAAATGAACATTTCTTCGGATTTAACTTCATCTTATACTCTCGCAAAATAGCAAACATTTTATTGAGGTCATGTACATGATCGGCCGAGCGCAAAGATTTTACTAACATATCATCTACATATACCTCCATTGTATGGCCTATCAAGCTATTGAACATTTTATTTACCAGGCGTAGATATGTCGCGCCGGCATTCTTGAGCCCGAAAGGCATCATCCGGTAACAGTATAGGCCGCGAGCCGAGTAGAAGGAGGTGTTTTCTTCATCAGCAGGATGCATTGGGATCTGGTTGTATCCGGAATATGCATCCATAAAGCTCATTAGCTCATGCCCGGCCGTTGCATCCACCATGTAGTCGATATGGGGGAGGGAGTAGCTATCTTTCGGGCAGGCTTTGTTCAGGTTGGAGAAGTCAATGCAGAGCCTCCATAGCCGGGTCGGCTTTTTTACCAAGACCGGGTTGGCTACCCAGGTCGGGTATTGGGCTTCCCGAATAAACCCGTTATCGATTAGCTTTTCTACCTCCTTTTCCAGCCCCTTCTGTCGTTCCGACCCCATTTTCCTTCTTTTCTGAATAACCGACTTTGAACTGGGGTCGATATTTAGTCGGTGGCATGCAAGTTCCGGGTCAATCCCCGACATATCCGAATGGGTCCAGGCAAAGACATCCAAATTTTGTCTCAGATGGAAGATTAGCTCGGAGCGGATCGGCTCTTGGAGGTTGTTGCCGATCTTTAGTCGCCGGGTTGGATTAGATGGGTCCATGTCGACCTGGTCCAACTCTTCTGTTGGCTCAGCATGGCAAATTTTTCCTTTCGGATTTTGGTATCGCGGGTCGATAGGATCTTCTTCTAGGATCGGCTCCTTCTCGGGCCTGCGGTCCCGATCCGCTTCCTATTCGGTTTCCATTTCGGAGGTTTGTGTATCCCCGGGACCTTCGGTCTCTTTTTCAAGTAGGGTGTTTCCTGCCAGCTGCTCGGAGTGGGTGGACCCTATTTCTTCCGAAAAATTTTCCGGGATGCCCTCTGCGGCGATAATTTCTCGAGCCCGGATGCTTTGGTTGCATTCCCGGGCAGCCCTTTGATCCCCCCTATGTACCCCGACGCCGTCCGGGGTGGGAAATTTCATGCACTGGGTGATACGTGGACTGAGTGGCCCTCAGCCTGGACATCACAGGTCGGCCTATGATGGCATTATAGTCACTGTGCACATAAATGATATTGAAGGTAGTGACCATCGTCCTTCGGATCGGCCCCGACCAAATTCCAAGGCGAGGTCGATTTCCCCTAGGGGTGAGGTGCGGCAGTTGGCAAATCCCCTAATGTCCTCGTTGCAGGGCCGGACATAAGATTGATCTACCTTCATACTGCGAAGGGTATGAAGGTAGATGATGCTAGCATAGGCCCCGGAGTCCACCAACACCCTGTGGACCGGGATCCCCATTATGTGCAGGGTGATGACAAGGGCGTCTGAATGTGGATGGTCCAGGCCGTCTGTATCGGAGTCTTCAAAAGTAACTGCCAGCTGGGGGTTTTGGGGGGCTTCTTAGGCCACTGATAGGAACCCCTCTGCTCGACGTTCGATCCGTTGATATGAGGTGGTGGCTTCTCGGATGGATGCCTTTTTCTGGCGCTTTGATCGATGATCATCGACCTCGGCGGTTCCCATAATGGTTAGAATTTCCCGGGGGGATTTGGGGGCTGGAGGCACCCGATCATTCTTGGCTCTTGTCGGGTCGGCCCGATCCTGGCGATCCCGGGGCGGGTTCTGGGTACATCGCCTTAAGCCTGTATTGTCGCATACCGCGATCAAGGCGGAGACGAGGTCTCAGCACTGTTCGGTGTTGTGACCCGCTGATTCATGATATTTACAAAAGCGGGTCTGGTCCATGTCTTTTTTATCTTTATAGATCGGCCGAGGAACTGGGAGCAGATTTTTGTCCTTTATTTGATCGAATATGGCCGCGGCTCCGACGGAATATATTTCAGTGAAATTAGCCATGAGCTCGGGCCTACGCTCCCGATAACTCTGAGTTGTTGGGACTGTCGAGGAAGAGGCGGGAGTCTTATTTTTCCGGCGGGATTCTTGACAGGCCTCTTTGTAGTCGCGCCTATCTTTTTTCTTTTTATATGATCCTTTCTGATCGGAGGGCATGACTAAGGCCCTGTTCTTTTGGACTTATTTTTCGCTTTTGATTCGATTCAGTCCATTCGATTTAGTTCGATTGATTCGATTCGATTCGATTCATTTCGATTCTTCTTCTTCTTATTATTATTACTAATCTTAATTATTATTATTATTATTGTTATTATTACTAATAATATTACTATTATTGTTGTTGTTGTTAATTACTATTATTATTATTATTATTATTTATCATTATTATTATTATTTACCCTTAATATATATTTGATTCGATTCGATTCGATTCGATTCGAGTCCATTCGATTCGATTCGATTCGATTCGATTCGATTCGAGATCCATTCGATTCGATTCGATTCGATTCGATTCGATTGATTCATTCAGTTCAAAAGAACAGAGCCTAACACTAGTGCCGGCATAGCTTCCTCGGCAGCTATGTGGGAGGTGGCGCGCTCCAAGAATTCCTGGTAGGTGTGTGGGATATTCTGGCACACCGTCCAGCGAAAAAAAGAATTTTTGAGGAGGCCGGCCTGGGCAATAATGGCCAGCGCATCGTCCGACATGGGTTCCGTCTCTAATATTCGTTTATTGAAACGAGATATATATTCTTTAAGGGACTCGTTCGGCCCCTGGACGATGGAAGCGATGGATGAGCGCGGGGCGACTCGTACAAGGGACCCCATGAAATGGGATCGGAACGTCACCGAGAGCTGGGCCCATGTTTGAATAGAATGATGGGGCAGCGTCCGATACCATCTTTGGGCCCTCTCCCCCAGAGTCAGGGAGAACATTCGGCATCGGAACGCATTCTGAGACTCGTGCAGGTCCATCCAGGAATTATAATGTCCAAGATGGGCATTGGGGTCTGTCTCCCCATTGTACGGCGGAATTTGAGGAATCTTGAACTTCTCCGGGAGGGGTTCCGCCAGAACACTGGGGGCCAGGGGACTCTCCTGGCTGTTAAGCCATTCCAAACTTTGGGATGGCTGGAGTTGTTTATTTTCGATCCGTAAGGCATTTTTTAAGAAACTCGATCTCACTCGAGTTATCGCCGGGAGTTGGAGGTAATAGTTGTGTCGGATTTAGGGACTGGTGGGGAGCTTTCTCTTCCTTACGGCTCGACTTTGGATAGTGGGAGCCGTGGCTTTTCGATTTTCTTCCCGCCCCAAGGCGATCAAAAATGGATGTGGGCGCGAAAGCTTACTTTTCGAGAGGATGTGAGCTTTCGCCGTGGCTTTCCGCCCTTTCTCCGCGACCCCAGAGGCTGTCCTCTTTTGTTTCGTCCCGAGGCGATTAGGCGGGTCGTCGAGATTCCGCCTCGACATGGTCTTCGGGTTTTGAAGGGTCCCGCCCCGTAACCCTCGCCATAAGGGCCGCCATGCCCCGAATGAAGGCCGGGTGTTTAAAGCACTCGCCACCTTACGGAGGTTCTCTTCCTCCGTCGCGGCCGAGGTTTTTGAACTCGTGAGACATCTCCATTGAGCAAGATATATCTTTTTTATCGGAGTTCGCCTCCTTCTAGCGCCAACTGTTGATGTCCGGTTTGGTCAACGTCACGTGTGGTGATTTGGACTAGACGTGCACAGGCTTTCGTGCCGCGGTTTGGCCCTAAACCGCCCTAAGTCAACGGTTTTAGCCCGGGACCGCCGGTCAACGGGCCCGAACCGGACCAGACCGAAAGCTAGGGCCGGGATAGGGTCGGGGAATTGGAACCGCGGGCCGGTTCAGACCGCCGGTCCTAAAAGGCCGTCGGTTTGCATCGGCCGTGGCCCGGCCGGCCGACGGGCCTAACGGAAAATCGAGAAAAAGGGCGGCTGATCCGATGGTCGCCAACCATTGCCAACGGCTATTTCCTTCAAGGAGCCGTTGGCGACCACCTTTCCACCCCCAAACTTCCCCATTAATCCCCATTTTCCCTACCCATCCCCACTATAAATACTACATCTTCCTAACTCAAAATTCACCAATAATCACACTCTAATTCTCTCTAAAATTCAATCTCTACTCTCTCTACTATACTCTCTATTCTACTATCTCCATACGATGGAGAGCACGGGATACGAATTTCGTGGCTCAACAAATGATGATGAACATGAAGAGGACGAAGAGCACGAAGAAGACGAACAAAACCAACCTCCTCCTCCGCCAACAAGTAAGCCTAAGCCTCTCAAGTCCGAAATCTTCATTAAACATTTTAAAAGAGAATTGGCTCCTATCAACGAAGGAGAACCTCCTTTATCCGATGGTCGAAAGAGATTCATTTCTTATTACAACTATTGCACAAAACACTACAAATGGATCGAGAAGGGAGGCTACGGAACACTACAAAGGCACATGGAGGGGTTTCATCCATTCGAGTATGGAATATCTACTACTCAAACGCAAATTCGAGGTACTACTAGTTCAAATTCGGCGACGGGTATGTCTTCTTCCGCTTTATTTAAATTTGAAAAAAATCGATATGAAGATGCTTGTGCTAGATATTGTGCCATGGAAAAACAACCTTTTAATTATGCGGATAGAATAACGTATGAAGCTTCTTATAAAGATGGTTTGGGGCCTAATGTTAGCAAGGTAGCTAGAACTCAAATGCTTAAGAGAATTAGGAGACAATGCTTTGACAAAAAACAAGATTTAATGAAATATTTAGTTCGTTTGTCTCAAAAAGTTTCTATTTGTGCCGATGTTTGGACCGATGCTTATAATAAAAATAGTTACATGGGAATTACTTGTCATTGGATTGATGCAAAATGGATTATGCAAAAACGTTTGATTGCCTTTAGGGAGTTTTAAGAGCCTCACACGGCTCAAAATATTGCTTTAATTATTATTACGGTTTTGAATGAGTATTGTTTGGTTAACAAGGTATTTTCCGTTGGTTTTGATAATGCATCGGCGAACACCGCTAGTATTCCGGAACTTGTTGAAGCATGTACACCATCATTTGAAGGAAAATATTTTCATTCTAGATGCATTTGTCATATTTTAAATTTATGTGTTCAAGATGCGCTTAGTATTTTTCAAGATTCCGTTGTTCCTATAAAAAATGCCATTAAGTATTTGCACAAATCAAAAACTTTGGGGAAAAATGGCAAAAATATTGTCGTGCAAAGGGTATTGTTTATACTTGTTTCAAATTAGATGTATCTCATCGTTGGAACTCTACTTATGAGATGATTAATAGTACACTAGAGTATAAGAGTTATTTATGCGATTTTTTTAGGAAAGAGTTCTCAAACATGCAATTAGTTCTTAATGAGAGTCATTGGGATTCATGTATGGATTTGTATCGTTTGTTAAAAGTTTTTCATAATGCTACTAAACAATTATCGGGTGTTTATTATTGTACTTCCGTTAAAGTGTTGGAACATTGCATGTATATTGCCTTGTCTTTTAAGAGTTGTTTTAGTAGGCCAAACATGCAAGGTGTGATTTATTTTATGGTTCAAAAATGGCTCAAGTATTTTAGGGAGATTCCTATGGTTTTCTTACTTGCTAAGTGCTTAGATCCTAAATGGAAGTATGATGGTGTTTGTCAAATGCTTGGTATTTATTATGATGCTTTTGCTCAAATGGACTTGATGGTGAAGGGGTCTTCTTTGATCTTCCTTCCGTGCCACAAATCAAGATAGATCTTGATAGGAGTTTGAGATCTATTTTTCAAGAATATAGATTAAAACATGGTAGTGAGTTTCCTTCTTCTACAATGCCTTCATCTATGATGCCTTCATGTGATTTTCCTTTTGAGATGAATGAAAGTGATCCTTTAGTTCAGCAAATGCATGGAATGATGCAAAATAGAAGCAATGAACTTCCAATGGGGCAAGGTAATAGTGAATTAGATATGTTCTTGCAAACTCGTTTTGTATTTGGTGTTGAAGATAGTGGTCCGTCGATCGATGTGTTAAAGTGGTGGTCGAAGAGAGAGGAGTACCCAATACTCTCCATCATTGCAAAGGAGTTATTTGCCGTCCCGGCATCCACCGTGTCCGTAGAACAAGCCTTTAGCATCGGAGGACTTATGCTAGATCAAATAAGATCAAGGATGAAGCCGGCGAACATTGAAGCTATCATGTTGCTCGATGATTGATGTAGGGCCGACCTTAGAGCTCAAGAACCGGAATGGGACGATGCAAATGAGAGCGAAGATGAAGCCTTCACCGAGACGGATCGATCGGATGTGGAGTAGAGAGCTCAAGTCCTTTATTATTATTATTTTTTCATTTCAAGAATTCAAGTGTAAAACTTCTTAAATTGTGCTTAACTTATTTGTTGTACTTTTCCTCATTTTTAATGCAAAATTATTGTGTCCTTATTTATTTGCAAAATTATTGTGTCCTTATTCATTTGTAATTTTCCTCATTCTTAATGCAAACTTATTTGTTATAATTTTCCTTATTCATTTTTCAACAATTTAATGAGTTTTTAAATATTTAAAAAAAAATCAAAACATTAAGAATTATCATTTTCTATTCATAAAAGTAATAAATATACAAGAATAAAATAAAAAAAATAATAATAAAAGTTTAAAAAAAAAAACTCGGCGGCCCGGGACGGTTTAGCCGGCTCTGGACCGGCGGGTTTCTAGCCCGGCACGGGCGGTCGGGCTAGTTTACGGTCCGGGCTCGGTCCCTTGTTTTGGGGACCGAGGACCGCCGGTTCGAGGCCCGAAACCGGCGGTTTCGGCGCGGCAGCACGTCTAATTTGGACGAATGGATCGAAGACACGTAGAAAATAATAAACAAGATGAAAGGTGTTTGATCATTAAATTTTATTATTGACCTTAATATAGTGTAGAGCCGAGCAGGATATTTTATGTCGGTCTATCTTTTTGCTTGCTAATTACAAGTCTTATCTTTTTTTCTCAGTCAATTTGAATTCTCTTTTTTTTCTCTCTTTGTCATAAATGCTAAAAATCCAAAGATTTTCTTTCACTCTACATTCCTTCTATATATAGACAATCTGGGACAGTCGAGAGATGACAGTTGGCGAATGTTTGGGGAATATGCCCAAAACACTTGTCAGTCTGCAAATATGCCTTGGACACGTGGCGGCCTCTAAGGAGTGCCTTGGGAAGGGGCATGACTGCATGCGTTGATTGGTATGCGGGCCTGTCTCGCATGCTTCTGGCGGTGCTTATCCGCTGGGGTCGGTCCTCGGGTCTCCCGCCATTCAGGTCGGCCTTGTTGTAATCTTGAATCGAAGCATTTTGATCTTCTCTCTGCTCGGGCCTCCCGGATCGGATATCGGGTCGGCTCTGACGTCTCTGCCCGGTCCGGTTCTAACGAGCCCGGGAGAAAATCGAGTTTGTGCCCGGTCCGGCTTCAGGCTCTGCTCGCTACGGTTCAATTGCTTGAGTCCACGCTGATTCAAGAGTGGATGGATCACACACTAGTCATAAAGAAGAGAAGTTTATCATAGAATTAGAAAAAAGAAAAATATGGTATATTAACAATCACGTTGTTCTATTTCACAGTTATGGCAACTCCTTCTTAAGCGACTATAAGGGGAAAAAACAGAATTTGAAAACCATTAAACATCTGCAAGTATTACAATCTATCCAGAAAAATGATTGTACCAGAAACCAAATACTATCAATCGAGAAAATAAATTCGAAAACTGCAAATAAAACCTGTGATTATGCAGCAGTTGGCAACCGTGAAACCGTGAGATAATATTTGTATAGAAATGATAAGAATATCTACAGAATGAAATTAATTCGAAAGGAAGGATGAATAATGGTTGTAGAGAGAAATCTCATAATTGAATTTAATCGATGAAATGAAATGTGAAATGTTTGGAAAGTAAGAGATTTACGGGAACCGTTTTAGTAGAAGATTGCGATAAAAAAGGAGAAATGAGGTTACAAAGATTCCTATTTTACTCATTTGCCCTTAAAAATTATAATTTCATAACTATCACTACTAATGCTAATGGTTAACTTTAAACCATTGATAAATATGGATGAAGGGATGAGATTTGGTCCTAAGTTCCATTCCACTCCCTCTATATATATATATATATATATATATATATATATAATCTGAGAATACTTAAGTTAAGAAATAAGAATGAATCATGATCTTGATTTAATGGATGACTTAGATTTATTCTCACAAAATGTATGCATATAATGTAATATTCTAGTGTATCAATATTTTGACGCATATAATGCGAGTTTTATGCATCGCAAGTTTAATGCACGAAATTCATATATTGCGTAAATGCTCAATCAACCATACATCACACATGGATCAATGATTGATTTATTCTCAATTCACAACATAAAGACCATTTTCATATGATGCTAAATATATATATATAAGAGATCATTACAGAAAGGAAATTTTGAGAGAGAAAGGAGAATAATTTCCAACCTTTGATCATATTGATCTACGGTGGGTTTTTCTCCTTACTGGATGAAAGGAGAACTTGGGTTCGAATCATGAGGGAGCAAATTTTTATATTTATTTGCTTATTTGTCATTCGTTTGATTTCAAGCATCTGATTGTTGATTTTAAGCGCCTATACGTCTATTCTTTTTCTCTCAACAAATCTATATATATATATATATATATATATATATATATATATTGTAGCCGTATAATAGAAGCATGGATTTCTCGTTGCCCGTCTGCTGCTTCAGGTGCTTGTTTCACCTCCTCTCTTTCACCTCCTTCAAATGTGTCGCCCTTTGCTTTTTCTCTCATATTTTGTCTTCGTCGTGCGCTGTTTTCATTCATTTTCTTCTTCGTTTTGGTGCACAGGTAACCCTTTTTTTTTCTTCATCTTGTTTTCGTTTTTTATTCGCCGCCCCGCATGAATGATTTGATCGACTGCGTGTTACACTATTAATTTTAGTTCAGTTTTCTTGTTGCTTCGGTTTCTCCAGATTATTTTTTACTCATCTTTGTTATTTAGGGTTTTTTCTTCTTTGATTTATTTTCTTGCTTTCTCGGTTTTTCCAGGTTGTTGAGTCTCCAATGTTTTTTTTCAATCGTTTTTGTTATTTAGGGTTTTTTTCTTCTTCGATTTTTCCAGATTGTTGGGCGTGAGATGTTTTTTTTCACTTGTCTTTGTTATTTAGGGTTTTTATCTTCAGATTGTTGGTTGGTTGTGTTTCAGATTCTTATTTGTTTTATGTTTTTTCTGGATTGGGTTTGTTATTTTCTATTGCTGTTTTTGTTTCCAGTTTTTTGTATCTGTGTTTTCAGATTTCTCCGTCGAAAGAGACATTGATCTTTTGACATTAGTTTTTCTTGTTTTGTGCAGATTGTTCCCTGTTCTTTGTTTTGTCATTTAGGGTTCCTCGTCTTTGTTATTTAGGGTTTCCTTTCTCAGATTGTTGATTGTTTGTTTCTCTTTTTTGTTTATTATTTTGTGTGTTTTAGATGGTTCGGATTGGGTTTGTTATCTTCTATTGCTTTCTGTGTTTCCAGTTTTATGTGCCTGTGTGTGTGGTTGTGTGTTTCTTCTATTTGTTTTGGTTTTACTAAATCTGTTATTTGTTTTTTCTTTTGTTTGCAGATTTTTGTTACTGCTTTGTACTAGGAATCTCTCTGGCTATACGTTGTTTTTTGCATCAAGTAATTGGTTAGGTTTCTAGCTGTTTTGTGTCTTCTGCCTCGGTTTTGGTTTCTTTTGGGGGTGCAAAACTTGCGATCGGAGTGATTCTTTCGACATATTTTCTGTGCTCCGGTTCAATTTTCAGGTTTGATTTCCTGCCCAGCTACATATCTATACTGCTTCTTCTTTGAATTTGGTTTGTACGGTCGGTTTATCTCTGCGCAGGTAGTGCTCTGCGTGCTTCTTCGGGTGTTTTTGGTCTTGATTTCTCTTCGGTGCTTGCTAGGTATTTCTGTTTGTTGTTACTGCCCAAAATCTAGCATGTTGCATTTCTATCATTAACCTTGCATTTTAGTTCATTAATGATGTGACTTTGATCTTGCTGGTTTTGTAGGTCTGAGGGTCGTTCTTCGGTTGGCTTGCTTGTGTTATAGTTCGTGGCTCACCAAGCCTTTTTTTTATTTTTGGGCCCATATCTAGATTATTTAAAATTTTGATTTGGGGTGATATTGTAGGGTCCCAAAACTATAGTTTTGGACCTGAATTGAATTGATAGTTGAACATTGTAATGGCGTGCTGTGCTTGAGTTTATCGGCTGGAAACCTGACATGGCCCCACAAAATCTCCGAATGGAGCCTGGGTCTAAGTAGGTGTAACAATGCCACGAACAATAACAAGTTATATTAATTTCATGTTCCATTTGTTTTTATGTTAGTGATCCACGTTATTTTCCTTAGCGGCATGCCTGAACATAGATACTTGTCATGATCTTTTTAGTTTGTGATTTATAGGGCTTGCATTTTTTCTAACCTATGTACTAGGCTTGCTGTCTTTATATGAACACATTGCATAGCATCTTCTCTATAATTTATTTCGTTCTTTGTTTTATTGCCTGTATTCACCTGGGAGAACATATTATCTGCTCTCAAAATGGACAGTCTTCATTCATTTTCTGTATTTGTCTCCCTCTGCGATTACTGGATTTTGCTCCAACTGGATACAATAATCTCGTACATACTGTCAGGTTTTTTATTTTCTATTGCTGTCTTTGTTACCAGATTTTTGTATCTGTGTGTGTGCCTGTGTGTTCTTTCCGTTGTTTTCAGATTTCTCCGTCCAAAGAGCCATTGGTCTTTTGACATTGGTTTTTCTTATTTTGTGCAGATTGTTGCCTGTTCTTTGTTTTGTTATTTAGGGTTCCTCGTTTTTTTTTATTTAGGGTTCCTCTCTTCAGATTGTTGGTTGTTCTTTTCTCTTTTTTTGTTTATTAATTTGTTTTCTGCTTTAGATTGTTCAGATTGGGTTTGTTATGTTCTATTACTGTCCTTGTTTCCAGATTTTTGTGCCTGTGTGTGTGCTTCTATGTTTCTTATATTTGTTTTGGTTTTACTAAATGTATTGTTTGTTTTTTCTTTTGTTTACAGATTTCTGTTACTGTTTTGTACTAGGAATCTCTCTGGCTATACGTAGTTCTGCATCACGTAATTTAGGGGTGTGCATAAAAAATTAAAATCCCGATCCCGTCCCGGTCCCGTCCCAAAATTATCCGGGATGGGACGGGATCCAAAATTAAAAATACTAGGCCCTTCTCGTTCCGTCCTATTAGAGTAACTACGGGACGGGACACGGGACAAAAAATCTGAGGCCCGTAAAGCCCATCCCGTCCCGCTTAGTTTTTAACCCTTTTTAAAACCATATATTTTTATTATTTGCAACCATTTTTTAATTAATTTTTAACAATAAATTATTTTTATTTTTTATTATTTGTATATTATAATTATACACAAACCTAATCAATCGATATAAAGTTAGTAACTAATATTTTTCCAAAAAAAATGGATATGTTGTACTTAATGTTAATAATTGATATTTAAAAGTTTAATTTAGTCTATTAAATTAGTTTGTTGGATATTTTTCCAGAATTTAGATGTATAAAATTATAGATTTTCTTACTTTTTTCTAATTTATATTTTGAACTTTTTTATGCGGGACTAAACCCGTCCGCCCTGCCTGGCCCCATCTCAACCGGGATAAGGCCGCGCGGGATGAAATTATGAAATCACCAATCCCGTCCCATCCCGTCCCGCTTGTTATTACACGGAACGGGACATGGGATGACCCCAGGCCCGTCCCATGCCCACCCCTAACGTAATTAATGAGGTTTCTAGTTGTTTTGTGTTTTTTGTCTGACCCGGGTGATTTTTTCGACATATTTCAGTGCTCCGATTCAGTTTTTAGGTTTGCTTTCCTGCTCATCTACATCTCTATACTCCTCCTTGTTTGATTTTGGTCTGTACAGTCGGTATTTCTCTGCGCAGGCAGTGCTTTGCGTGCTTCTTCGGGTGTCTTTGGGTCTTGATTTCTTTTCCGTGCTTGCTAGGTATTTCTGTTTGTAGTTACTGCTCAATAGCATGTTGCATTTCTATAAATAACCTTGCATTTTAGTTCATTAAAAATGTGACTTTGTTCTTGCTTGTTTTGCATTTTAGTTCATTAAAAATGTGACTTTGTTCTTGCTGGTTTTGTAGGTCTGAGGGTCGTTCTTCGATTGGCTTGCTTGTGTTATAGTTCGTGGCTCAGGTTATGCCTTTTTTTTAATTTTGGGATCAAATCTAGAATATTTAAAATTTTGATTTGCGGTGATATTGTAAGGTCCCAAAACTATAGTTTTGGAGCTGAATTGAATTGATAGTTGAACATTATAATGATGTGCTGTGCTCGAGTTTATCGGCTGGAAACCTGACATGGTCTAAGTATGTGTAACAATGCCACAAACAAGAATATGTTATATTCATTTCATGTTCCATTTATTTTTATGTTAGTGATCCACGTTATTTTCCTCAGTGGCTTGCCTGAACATAGATACTTGTCTGGATCTTGCTAACATTGGTTTGGGATTTATAGAGCTTGCATTTTTCCTAACCTATGTACTAGGCTTGCTGTCTTTATATGAACACATTGCATAACATCTTCTCTATAATTTGTTTCGTTCTATGTTTTATTACCTGTATTCACCTGGGAGAACATATTATCTGCTCTCAAAATGGACAGTCTTCATTCATTTTCTGTATTTGTCTCCCTCTGCGATAACTGGATTTTGCTCCAGCTGGATACAATAATCTCGTACATACTGTCAGGTTTTTATTTTCTATTGCTGTCTTTGTTTCCAGATTTTTGTATCTGTATGTGTGCCTGTGTGTTCTTTCCGTTGTTTTCAGATTTCTCCGTCGAAAGAGCCATTGGTCTTTTGACATTGATTTTTCTTGTTTTGTGCAGATTGTTGCATGTTCTTTGTTTTGTTATTTAGGGTTCCTCATTTTTTTATTTAGGGTTCCTTTCTTCAGATTGTTGGTTGTTCTTTTCTCTTTTTTGTTTATAAATTTGTTTTCTGCTTTAGATTGTTCAGATTGGGTTTGTTAACTTCTATTACTGACTTTGTTTCCAGATTTCTGTGCCTGTGTGTGCCTCTGTGTTTCTTCTATTTGTTTTGGTTTTACTAAATGTATTGTTTGTTTTTTCTTTTGTTTGCAGATTTCTGTTACTGCTTTGTACTTGGAATCTCTCTGGCTATATGTAGTTCTGCCCCACGTAATTTTGAGTTTTCTAGCTATTTTGTATTTTTTGTCTGACCGGGGTGCTTTTTTCGACATATTTCAGTGCTCCAGTTCAGTATTCAGGTTTGCTTTCCTGCTCATCTACATCTCTATATTCGTTCTTGTTTGATTTTGGTTTGTACTGTCGGTTTTTCTCTGCGCAGGCAGTGCTTTGCGTGCTTCTTCGGTGTCTTTGGGTCTTGATTTCTTTTCCATGCTTGATAGGTATTTCTGTTTGTAGTTACTGCGCAAAACTATCATGTTGCATTTCTATCAATAACTTTGCATTTTAGTTCATTAATAATGTGACTTTGTTCTTGCTGGTTTTGTAGGTCCGAGGGTCGTTCTTCGGTTGGCTTGATTGTGTTATAGTTTGTGGCTCAAAGTTATATTCCTCGGTGGTTTGCTTACATGGAGTTTCGCATCCGCACCTATTACCGTCTTATTATTTTATATTTGCATTTACTTCTCAATGTTAGTGTAGGCTAATTTTACTAATGCATGGTTTTATTGCATGTTTCGTTGGAATTTAGATACACATATATTTATTCTGTTCTTTCCTGAAGATAGATACATGCCAGGATCTTGCTAGCATTGTTTCTGCAATGACAAAGCTGTCTTTATATAAACACAATGTATAACATTTTCTCTATAATTTGTTTCATTCTTTGTTTGATTGCTTCTACTCATCTGGGGGAACATATTACCTGCTCGCAAACTTGATAGTCTTCATTCATTTTCTGTATTTGTCTCCCTCTGCGATGACTGGAGTCTGCTCCAACTAGATACAGTAATCTCGCAGATATTGACACCTGAATACGAGGTAGCCTATTTCATTGTTCAGCATTGTGAGCGTTGCAAAAAAATGAGCCATTTGGAAGTTGTTCGGCCCATTTTTTATTGACCAATAAGGTTATATACTTTTTAAAAGAAATTATTTAGGTATCTAAGTCGAACCATAATTTTTACAGGTTTTTTTAAATTTTTGGGATCGAATCTAGAATATTTAAAATTTTGATTTATTGAATTGGTAGTTGAACATTATAATGACGTAGTGTGCTCGAGTTTATCGGCTGGAAACCTGACATAGCCCCACAAAATCTCTGAATGGAGCCTGGGTCTAAGTAGGTGTAGCAATGTCACGAACAAGAACACGTTATATTCATTTCATGTTCCATTTATTTTTATGTTAGTGATCCATGTTATTTTTCTCAGTGGCTTGCCTGTATTCATATGAGAAGACATATTATCTGCTCTCAACTGGATACAATAATCTCGTACATAATGTCACATGAATATGAGGTAGCCTATTTCATTGTGCAGCATTGTGAGAGTGGCACAGAGCAGAAATAATTGAGCATAGCAGTGCTCCAATGACATAGGATTTAGAGAGTCGTATAGGAAAAAATGAGGGTTGTTTAATGAATAGCCTCGCATAGACAGTGCTGATTCTTATGCCGCTGTTCTTCAAATCGAATATCTCTATTTTCAAGATGTAGCTATTTGCTGGAGGATGATGGGTAATTTAATATATTTTTTACTCTCTTCTATCGTTCGCTGTTTCGTCATTTCTGCATCTTTGTATTGTTTTATTGGGGGCTGACCTCGAAAGAGTGTTTTGACATTGGTTTTTCTTGCTGTTAGCTTTTGATTGTATATCTTTGATTTCAATATGGCTGTGTTTGTTTATTTATTTACATTTGTTTGTGTGTTTGAGTCCTGCTCACCTACTGTCAATTTTTCTCTACGCAGACAGTGCTTTTCTTGCTTTTCCGGGTGTATTTTGGTCTTCATTTCTCTTCCGTGCTTGATAGGTATTTCTATTCGTAGTTACTGCCCATATCAACCATGTTGCATTTCTATCAATAACCTTGCATTTTAGTTCATTAATGATATGACTTTGTTCTTGCTGACTATGTAGGCTCGAGGGTCGTTCTTCGGTTGGCTTGCTTGTGTTATAGTTTGTGGCTCAGGTTATATTCCTCAGTGGTTTGCTTACATGGAGTTTTTGCATCTTCACTTACTATAGCCTTATCATTTTATATTTGCATTTACTTCCCAATGTTAGTACATGCTAATTTTACTAATGTGTGTTTTTATTGGATGTTTTGTTGGAATTTGGATACATATATTTATTCAGTTCTTGCTTGAAGATAGATATATGTCAGGATCTTGCTAGGATTGCTTTTGCAATTACAGAGCTTGCATTTTTGCTATTCTGTGTACTAGGCCTACTGTTTTTATATAAAGACAATGTATAATATTTTCTCTATAATTTGTTTCGTTCTTTTTTTTATTGCGTGTACTCATCTGGGGGAACATATTATTGGCTCAAAATTGACAGTCTAGATTATTTAAAATTTTGATTTGGGGTGACATTGTAAGGTATCGAAACTATAGTTTCAGAGCTGAATTGAGGATTTAGGAAATTTCAATCATGTCCGTATTTATTTTTAATGCTGAAAGGCCTCAACTTTCAAAATTTTGCGTTGAAATACAAATGCCTCTTTTTCTGTATATAAATTGAATTTGTAGTTGAACATTATAATGACGTACTATGCTCGATGTTATCGGCTAAAAACCTGATACGGCCCCACAAAATCTCCGAATGGAGCCTGGGTTTAAATAGGTGTGACAATGTCGCAAACAAGCACACGTTATATCTATTTGTTCAGCATGTACATATATTTGCAATTACTGTGGCTGCTTTTGTTTAGAATTTTTTTCTATATGTTGCAATGTTATGAATAAACATAAATTAGGCTGCATAGGCTAGCTCAGGGACCCACATATTATCCAGATACAAGTTTTTTTCTATATGTTGCAATGTTATTTCTATACAGTTGATGAATAAACATAAATTAGGCTGCATAGGCTAGGTCAGAGACCCGCAGAGTATCCAAATACAACCCCAGTTTGCGTAGGTGTAAAAATGCCACGAGCAAAAACATTTAAATTTTATTTGATGTTGTATTCAAACACAAATGCCTCTACTCTCCATATATTTCCATGCATGTTCAAACACAAATGCCTCTCTTTTTCCATATATAAATTAAATTGATAATTGAATATTATAATGACGTACTATGTTCAAGTTTATCGGCTGGAAACCTGACATGGCCCCACAAAATCTCCGAATGGAGCCTGGGTCTAAATAGGTGTAACAACGCCGCGAACAAGAACACATGATATTTATTTCATGTTCCATTTAGTTTTATGTTGTTGGTGTTTGTAGGCTGATATTTTTCTCAATGCTGTTGAGGTTTATATAGATTTGTATACGTGTTTGAACACAAATGCCTCTATTCTTCATATATAAATTGAATTGCTGAGTGAACATTATAATGATGTACTGTGTTCAAGTTTATCGGCTGGAAACCTGACATGGCCCCACAAAATCTCCGAATGGAGCCTGGGTCTAAGTAGGTGTAACAATGCCACGAACGAGAACACAGGATATTCATATTCAACTTACATTTATATAGATTTGTACACGTGTTCAAACACAAATGCCTCTCTTTTTCCATATATAAATTAAATTGGTAATTGAACATTATTATGACGTACTGTGTTCAAGTTTATCGGCTGAAAACCTAACATGGCCCCACAAAATCTCCGAATGGATCCTCGGTCTAGGTAGGTGTAACAATGCCACGAACAAGAATACAGGATATTCATATTCAACTTACATTTATATAGATTTGTACACGCGTTCAAACACAACTGCCTCTCTTTTTCCATATATAAATTAAATTGGTAATTGAACATTATAATGACGTACTATGTTCAGGTTTTTCGGCTGGAGACCTGGCATGGCCCCACAAAATCTCCAAATGGAGTCTGGGTCTAAGTAGGTATAACAATGCCACGAACGAGAACACATGATATTCATTTCATGTTCCATTAGTTTTATGTTGTCGGTGTCTGTAAACTGTTATTTTTCTCAAGGCTGTTGAGGTTTATATTGATTTGTATACGTGTTTGAACACAAATGCCTCTATTATTTATAGATAAATTGAATTGCTGAGTGAACTTTATAATGACGTACTCTGTTCAAGTTTATCGGCTAGAAACCTGACATGGCCCCACAAAATCTCCGAAGGGAGCCTGGGCCAAAGTAGGTGTAACAACGCCACGAACGAGAACAAAGGATATTGATATTCAACGTACGTTTCTAAAGATTTGTACACGCGTTCAAATACAAATGCCTCTTTTTTTACATATATAAATTAAATTGGTAATTTAACATCATAATGACGTACTGTGTTCAAGTTTATCGACTGGAAACCTGACATGGCCCCACAAAATCTCCGAATGGATCCTGGGTCTAAGTAGGTCTAACAATGCCATGAATGAGAACACATGATATTCATTTCATGTTCCATTTAGTTTTATTTTGTCGGTGTTTGTAAATTGATATTTTTCTCAATGTTGTTGAGGTTTATATAAATTTGTATACGTGTTTGAACACAAATGCCTTTATTCTCCATAGATTAATTGAATTACTGAGTGAACATTATAATGATGTACTGTGTTCAAGTTTATAGACTGGAAACCTGAAATGGCCCCACAAAATCTCTGAATGGAGCCTGGGCCTAAGTAGGTGTAACAATGCCACGAACAAAAACACATGACATTCATTCCATGTTCTACCTATGTTTTTGGTATTGCTGTTTGTTATATGCATACTGCTGCAACACAACCTATTCGACATGTTCCTGATATCCTCGATCTGAGCTTATCGGTTGGGAATCCTCTTCTGCATATTTTAATGTGCTTTAGACGAAATTTCATTGCATTTGTATATCTGTACTAACTATGTATCCAGTTTTTTAGGTTCTCAATATTTTATCAGTTACTAAATTTTCCTCTGTTCAAGTTTATCGGCAGGAAACCTGACATGGCCCCACAAAATCTCCGAATGGAGCCTGGGCCAAAGTGGGTGTAACAATGCCATGAACGAGAACAAAGGATATTGATATTCAACTTACGTTTCTAAAGATTTGTACACGTGTTCAAACACAAATGCCTCTTTTTTTCCATATATAAATTAAATTGGTAATTGAACATTATAATGACGATCGTGTTCAAGTTTATCTACCGGAAACCCGGCATGGCCGTAATATCCGCAATTTCGGATTTCCGGTAATTTTATTTTTCAGCGGAAGTCCGCTTCGACGACTCGCTTGGGACCGCCTCATCATTCTCGAGAATGATTAATTTCGCACTTTTGTCATCCGAGTTCGCTTTGTATCGTTTTGCCGAGTTCCGAGCTTGTAGCGACTTTTCCGCACGTGAGTTCGATTCTTGCGAATCTCGTCCGAAACTGTTGTTTCGAGTTTCTCGTAAGTTCATTTAATGTTATTATTCATGTTGCGAGCTTTGGTTTGGTGTTTCGATCGCGTATCGTGATTTTCGGATGTTTTGGGCCATTTTCGTAATTTCCCAAAGTTTTGGGTAATTACTTTCCGTTGTCGAATTTCGAGACTTCGGGTGGTCGGCATCAGGTGTTCTCTCAGTGTTCGGATTCGTATTTACGAGTACTTCGTAACCGTGCTTTGGTTTACGCTCGTGTCCGAGTTTCGGGATTTTTCGACCGTCGGATCGACCGAGTCATGGCCGGGCCGACTGCGGCGAAACGGCCTCGAAACGGCGCCGCCAGCCGTGTCTTGCGCTGGTCGGCCAGACCAGCAGCCTGCCGAGACACGGCCGAGACACCCGGCGCCGGTCTGGGCTGCTTTGCGCCGTGTCCGTGGCTATAAATATGGCAGAGCAGTCGGGTTTTTCTTCATTTTTCTCACTCGTTTCTTCCTCTTCCGCGGCTGGAGCTTTGATGATCATGGAGGGATGTTGTTAGGGGTTAAATCGATGAAGTTTTGAAGTTCATAACATCGATTAATCCTTCCATAACTTGCTCCGATCGACCGAATCAAGGCAAGTTTTCTTAAAATATAGTTTTGGGGATTTTGTTCGATTTGTCCGTTTAATCCGTTTTAACTCAGAATATTGATGGATTGATGATTGTTAAGCTATATTATATCTAATTCCTTGTTATTCCACGGTTGTATTGCCACGGATTTGTCGTTTTATTGAGTATTTTATCGACGCCTTGAAGGTGTTCGATAAAATGTCACAAAGAGAATTCGAGTGTTCTACCATTATTCTTCCTCGTATGATCGATGATTTATTGATTATATGTTGTTAGGGTCGAATTATTGTGAAGAACTCGAGTCGGAACCCTTCCGCTCGTTGTCTTCTTTGGGGTCCGAGCTTCCTGGCCGAACCGTGTTCTTCTGAGCGTGTGGTAGCGGTTATTAAGGCAAGTATCTTACTATACGACTTGTATCTTGCGACTAGTAATTATGTATGAGATGTGTGATGATTTTTCTTGCCTTCGTAATTATGTTCCGTTTGAGTTGGTTGTGTTTTCCGTAATTTGAAGGCTTTGCGATAATATTGTTATATTAGTATACGTGTTAGGCGTTGTGCCATTTGTGCAGGATTGCGCCGTACATATGGGACGGTCGTACACTTGGTTGTGTAATGTAATGTGTACCGAACGTGTGTTATGTTGGATATGTGTCGTTGATTGACGATAGTTGTTGCGAGTGTTGAGATTGTGTTATGTGCAGGTGATGTACGATTTTGTGGTGATCAATGTGATTGATCAATTGTGCTCATTGTTGTATGTAATGTGAATGTGAATATGAATATGTGTGTGACCGCTAAGTTCACTCGTGTTGGTCCGACGGGACCTACGAGGATTCGTGGGCAGCCGACTACGGGTCATAACTTAGTGAGGTACCGAGGTCCAATCGTCCGGTTTGACGAGGCCTACGATAACGCATGGCAGTGGACCATGAGTTTCTGACACGTGACGCCCAACCGGGTGAGCTCGACGGGCTTACGGTGACACGTGGCGGTGGACTACGGTGTCGGACTGTGTGTGGTTGTTGAGATTGATATAGTCCGTGCGGGTTGTTAAGTTTCACGGAGACACGTGATGTCGATCACGGTGTCGGAATTGGTTATGTCTAGTTAATAGTCCGTGCGGGTTGTTGAACCTACGGAGACACATGACATGGATCACGGTGTCGGAATTGATTACGCTTGTTTAATTGTGCGTGGTGTAGTCCGTATGGGGTTGTTGAACCTACGGAGACACGTGATGGATCACGGTGTCATGAGCATGATTGTTTTCAAATCAAAGTTTTGAAAAGAAAGTTTTAAGAAAGGAATATCAAGCAGCCCCACGAGATTTATGAAATGTTTTCAGATTGTGAATTATTGAAATACAATTTGTGATTTGGGTTAAGACCCTAAGATTTTCGAAAGGTTTGAAATTCTAAAATTCCCGAGATGATAATCTTATTTTCGAATGCTTCATAGTTTACCTTCCTTGTGAAAACCTCCCGGAATATTTTGATACTTGATTATTATATCGATTCACGATTATTATTTGCTTGTTACATTTCGTATGATTTGATACTTGCACTAGTAAAACAAAGGAGTTTTACTAACCCCGAGTAATCGGGGGTGGATGTCTGCTTAAGGCCCGTGTACATGCAGATTCAGGGAGCAACACAGGATTGGCACAAGAGGATGACGAAATGTGATACTAATCATGAGTCGAGAGTTGTTTTGATTTTTGTCAGGTTGTCGAGTTGATTTCAGTCGCCGTATTGTATTGTATTTCACCCCGTGGTAATGTTATTTAAGTCAGTTTTATCGATTGGGTTGTGTGACCTCATCGGTCTGTGTATTCACGTGTAAGTGACCATATCGATCTGTATCATTTTATTGTTCGACCCTGGCTGGGCAAGCATTTGGTTGTTTATGAATGTTTAGCCTGGTAGATCCTTGTGGAAAGGGTCTACGGCGTGTAATATTCCCATATGGTTTTGGGGGTGTTACATTTATGGTATCAGAGCCTAGGTTGCGGAACCTAGGCTGTCGGGTCGAGTCGAGTCGTGGTTTGTCGAGTAATGTGTGGTCTTGTCGTTCGAGTCGTCAGATGACAAGTTGAGTTGTGCGTAGTCACAACGTGTCGGATATGTTGTCGGACGAGATTAGTATCGTGGGCGACCGTCACCTCCGTGCGACCTGTGGATGTAAGTCTCCTCCTTGATGCGTAATACCTGTGTATCTCGATTTTATCTTAGTGAGTTAATTGCGGTGCATAATTTTATTTACACAGTATTGTGTAATATAGTTGTGTTTAATACTTGTGACACATAGTATGTGTATAGAACTGGGCACGTTATTGTTTTATCTTTGAACCACTGGGTGGGGTGGTAGGTTGTGAAAGTTTTAAACCTTGATGGGTTTCGAATAGGTACCGACGGTAGAGTTTGTGAGAAACTCCGATGAATGATTTTGCTGTGTGTCTAAACTTGATACCACGAGATGCATTTGATTGAATTGGCGACCCTGGTTTCCATTTGAGTATATGGTTTTAAATTCGACTGTTTTTGGAATGTTGTAATTTTTGTCCGCTATAGGTAAGTTTGAGAATGTTTCCTGAAGGACTTTACAGTTTGAGAATTTTGTAGAAATCGATTTTTGGAAAATATTTTGGTGGTGCGGTCAAACCATGGTTTATATGGATTTTTAAAATTTGTTAAATTTTAACAAATGGGCCGTGTATTTTCAAATGACACAATCAAAGTGTATTTGAAAAATGTGTTTTGAAATACTTCGGACATTGTAAAATATTACCGTCATCGACCTTTTTGGCGTTTTGTAAATGGTTTTTAGCCTGGTGGGTTCCGGCGCGGGACCCACGATGCTATAATGTTCCGTGTAATTATCTGAAATTTTTGGGCATTCTAGCCCATTGAATTATCGTTGAAAACTTTGAGTACCTTGGGAAATAAATTTCGAGACGTCCTTTTAAAATGAATTATTTTCTTGTGGTACATCCAAGGTGCCACAATATGTTTCAAGATTTTTCTACCTCGAGGACCAAAATGTTTTGAGATATTTTCCAATGTTTTAGAAACACTTTTACTTAGACCCAAGGGTCGAATACTTCCGAAAGTTTTTCACGAAAAGAAATTGTCCTCATTTTTATCGAATGCGAAATAGTTTCCAAAGTCTCGATAATGATGTTTCACGATTGTATTTTTATTGAAGGGTGATACTCAAGATCAATCGGTGTTTCCAAAATTATTTTCAAAAGGAAGTTTTCGTTTTTAAAACCTATCCATTCCCGTTTGAGGGCTGGGTATGTATGTATGATGTTCGCATTGTCGTTATGATGTTTGCTCCCGAGTATGATCGAATTGGTGGCATGAACGTCGAGGCGTTGCCACGCATTTGTTGTACTAGCCCTCTGTGAGAGGTGTGAACTGGTGTTTACTGTTTATCGCCTCGTGGTGATTTGCGTGTTGTCGCACGAGTGTGAGCTGTTGAAGCTTGGGTTTGTACGTTTGTGTACATGTGTGATTGTTTCATAATGTTTGTAATTAGGTCGGTTATCGCTCGGGCCGTTGAGGTCGCCGAACGATACCGCCGTGATTCTTTGTTGTGCCTTGAGTTGGCATCTCCGCTATATTGTTTTGCGACTTTATGCCCCATTGTATCTAGCATTTGTATTTTCGGTATGCCGAGCCGAGGTATTTCAACCGTGATGTGCCGGGCATGCACGTGTAAATTGTCCTTCTCGCCGCTGACGCTGCTTCGAGGACACCGAATCTGGCTTTGCGAATTGGCTATTGAGACTTTCGGAGTTCGCGCTTCAAAGAGATATCGTGATCAACTCGAGAGACCCATGGGAGATTTTCTGTCGGATGCTTTTGTGTTGTTACCTTGTTTCCGTTGTTGTGAGTTGCGACGACATTTCTTTTATAAGAGGTCGGATGTAATACCCGTACTATATTTGACTTCCGCAGCTTTCTCCTTCTAAATTCTATCGACTTGCACGTGTTCGCCGATACTTTTGAACTTGTTTGATGTCTCATTGTCATCATTCGAATCGGTTGTGACCTTGTTTTAGATCGACTGTTTGTCATCGTGACCTTTCAAGTTCGGTTCGATTCTTGTGAACCTTGTTTGGAAGTAACATCTTTCACTTTCTACCGCTTCTTTTAATGTCGGAGTTGAAGTGGGGACTTGAGTCATTATTCGATTGTTGTCATTCGATCATTGTTATTTGATCATTGTTGTTCGATCATTGTTATTTGATCGTTGTTGTTCGATCGTTGTTGTTCGAACGGGGTTGTCCGATCGTTGTTGCTCGATCTCGCATCGCTAAGAATTGTCGCTCACCGTTAGTCAATCGCTTGAGTGTGGCCAAGTGGGTCACCGAGCGGTGCATTGTGAGACCGTTGCCACGATGTTCGGAATGGGTTTTGTTCCTACTCGGGAGTGCCCGTGGTGTCCCGTGATGTAGTTGTGTATCGTACTTCGTCTTGTAATTCGTGTAGAAATTGTTATTTGTTGCGTGGACTTTTGGTTTTGTTTGTATTCTACCATGATGTTTTATTTTAAGTTTCGGGACGAAACTTATTTTTAAATCGATAGAATGTAATGTCCGTATTCTCGTTTCTGTTATCTTGAATTGTTTGTGTTTTGACGTCGGATATTTTCTTATTGATGAGAATCGGAATGATTTCTATCGTGATACTCTATTTGTTTCTATCGCATAGCCGTTTTAGTCGGGTGCAACTTGTTGTAGCGTACGTTTCTTCGATTAAATGTGTGCATGTAACACCCCAAACTAGGCGGATATTACAGTGCCGTGGACCCCCGACTGGGACCCACCAGGCGAATGGAAAAAGATGAATTACACAGGGTAAATGTAGTACCGAACCACATTATAACATCAATTACTCCGAGTAGGAGTTTCATACAACACACCCAGGATAATAGAATACATGTGTATCTTATGTGACGATAAAATACACGACACTGAATGAAATGAGTATTCGAAGGGAATGTCTGCAGCGGAATAAATAAAGAAAACATGAATGACTGAATAAATGATCGAAGGATCGGGCCCCCTTCTAGTATCACTGACTCCCGCCGTCAACGTGTTCTCCCTGCGCCTTTGCCTTGCCATGACCTGAAAAACAATATCCCCAAGCGGGGTCAGTTATACAGAACAACAATCCTCAAGGGTTGAAAATACACAATTATGATTAACTGAAGTTATGAAATATTCTTAGCTATGAATTACTGGAGAGGAGTATCATAGTACGCCCGTAATGTTACGTGAGTGTACAACACCCGTCCGTGTACCTAATTAGTCTCACGGTGTAACGCTTTCCCGTGTGCGGCCTAATGTATCGGTGAACCCAATACAATAACCATCGTGTGCCCGACTAAAAATTCCACACGACCACACCCGCCACGCAATATGAACCTGGAAGGTCATATGAACGAGAATGACCGTAATGAATATCAATGAATAAGTAATAATCGACAAAGTCAAGAATGACTCACCGAGATGAGAGTAATAATGAAATGAATGATAGCTCAACGAAAAGATTGGAACCGCTGCTCCTTATGATCAAGTGATTAATTGACAATAACAAGTTTTAATATGATTAATACAATGATGAATGAGTTATGATTATGAATAATCAACAACAAAAGGTATGAATATCCTTTTAACCGAGTAAGAATTAACTTACGCAACAACGATGAAGAATGTCCGTCCACGAACAACGTCCTAACCAAGATATCGGTCGCTCGAACAACCTTAATTCAATACAATTGCCAACAATCCGATCAATAACGAATTAAACACGAATATAACGAACTCAAGACGTCGATACGATTAAACCAAGTTCATTGGGGCATTATATCGAACACTTTGAGGCCAACTTTGATTGATTACCACTAAACCTCAATAATACCAACTCAAATCCCCAAGAAGTGTTTCAAAACAACAAAACATCTCCAATACGATCAATAATCCATTATGAATATCCAAAAACGTGATTATAACAACAATTAATCGGAAATCCCCAAATCCAACTCGATATTCAAAGTGTTCTTGAATAAATCTCTCAATAATCCAATGAATCCTTATACAAACTCATAATCATATACATATCCCTTCATATAACATGATTATAACGTCCCAAAACATCATAACTCAACACAAAATCGAAATCCAAGGTGTTGAAGAAATTACCTCTTGAAGATCCAACCACTACGATCCGAAGAACACGAGTTAAAACGAGTATCCAAGCTTCTCAAAGGAATGAAGATGATGAAGATTACACACTCAAGTGATTGATGATGATAAAATCTCTCTCTCAACCCTCTCTCTCGGATGAAGAAGGAAAAAGAAGAAGTGAGGAGAAATGACCCGGCCAAGTCATTAAATACTGCCGGAAGTTACGGCCGTAACTCGGCCCTCTTACGGCCGTAACTTTCCAAGTCAACGGCCCTACGGCCATAACCGGCCAACTCGTACGGCCGTAACTCGGCTTCGTCCGAAAGCCTGCCGACAGACTTACGGCCGTAACCGATCCTGAGTTACGGGCGTAACCCGCCTTCGTCAAAAACATCCGTCGACACCCTTACGGCCGTAACCGCACACCTTACGGCCGTAACTCGGATGATACGGCCGTATCCGGCCGAACTTACGGGCGTAAGCCCTCTTCGTCGAAAACGACTGTGCACTGTCACAGACGGCCAGAATCGGCCAAGCCTTACGGCCGTACCTTCCTCGACTTACGGCCGTATGCCGCAACCCTTACGGCCGTAAGTCACCCTTGGTCGACAACACCCAAAATTCACGAACACCACTTACGGCCGTATCTCACCTTCCTTACGGCCGTAACTCACCTTCGGCCAAAATGTCTCAGAGCTTCTTTGACGCCAGACGGCCAATCGCCAGCCTTACGGCCGTACACCGCCGACTTACGGCCATACCACAAGACCTTACGGCCGTAAGTCCCTTTCGTCCGAATGGCACGAAAACACGAACCCTTGTTACGGCCGTAACCCAAAGTCCTTACGGCCGTAACTCGATGCCGCCAAGTTGAAAATTCCGATAACTCCGATTCCTCGCTACGATCGATGAATGATCCGACATAACATACGAATGTGAAAATGAACAAGTCTAAAACAAGCCACCGATGAAGCCCCAAGATACGACTACCAATCACGATGAAAACAACAATACTCCCGTCGGTCTCTAAACGGAGATGACATGCCGATCGGAATCGATATACGATTACAACAAGCCAACAGTGAACACAAATGAATGAATGAATCAAGAATGATGAGTGATTATTAACGAGTGAGAAATACCGAGTGACAATTACAGATCGATAATTCTCGAATGAAAATGAATGAATTACAACCGTATTACATACTCCCCCTTAAAAGAGTTTCGTCCCCGAAACTAAGGGTCAAACAACTCGGGATAACTCCCCGCATACTATCCTCGGTTTCCTGTAGCTTCTTCGACTCCGTGTCTAGACCATCGAATTTTAACCAAAGGAATAGTCTTATTCCTCAACCGTTTGATTCGCCGCTCTAAAACTCGAATAGACGTTCCTCATATGAATGATCATCGGCGATCTCGATTTCGTCGAATCGAGTATGTGACTCGGTCGGCAACATACTTCCGTAATCGAGAGACATGAAACACGTTATGAATTCGGCTCAACGCCGGAGGTAAAGCCAATCGATAAGCTAACTCGCCCACTCGATCCAAAATCTCAAACGGTCCAATGAATCTCGGACTCAACTTTCCCCTCTTCCCAAAACGGAAAATACCTCGACTCGGGGATACCTTGACCAAAACGTGGTCACCCGTCTCGAACTCTAGTGGTCGACGACGATTATCAGCATAGGATTTGCCGACTCGAGCCGCCAACATACGACTCCTGATTAAAGCTACCTTCTCTCGGGCGGCTATAAGCATATCGGGCTCGGTGCCGATTGATTCTGACAAGTCATCCCAACACAAAGGAGACCGACAACGACGACCGTACAAGGCCTCGTAAGGTGCCATCTTAATGGAAGCATGCCAGCTATTATTATACGTGAACTTGATCAATGGTAGTTGGGCTTCCCAATCGTCCTTCCAATCGAGGACGCATGCCCTCAACATGTCCTCTAATGTCTGAATAGTCCTCTCTCGATTGCCGTCGGACCGAGGATGAAAAGCGGATCGAGATTGAGCCGAGTTCCCATAGCACGATGGCGATTTCCAAAAATGAGACACAAATCGTCCGTCACGATCGGAACGATACTCTTAGGAGTACCATGAAGTCTGACTATCTCTTTGATGAACAACTGAGCCAGTCTCTCAGGACCCCACGTATCCTTGATCTCAAGGAAATGAGCTGATTTAGTTAAGCGGTCCACAATCACCCAGATCGTATTCATGCCACGACGACTCGTAGGCAAACTCGTGATGAAGTCCATAGAAATGTCTTCCCACTTCCACTCCGGAATAGGGAGAGGTTTCAAAGATACCCGCTGATGTTCAATCTTAACTTGTTGACAGGTTAAGCATCTCGAAACAAATTCTGCGACTTCTCGCTTCATATTACTCCACCAGTAATTCTGTTTCAAGTCCTTGTACATCTTGCTGGACCCCGGATGAACAGAATAAGGGGTAGCATGAGCTTCTCTCAAAATCGAGTTTTTCAACTCGTCATTCGCCGGTACGCACAACCGATTCTTAAATCTCAAAAGTCCATCCTCGTGGACCACGAATCCAGGGCTTTCCTCGAGCCACATCCTCACGGATGCGCAACAATGAAGGGTCGAACTCCGATTCTCTCGATTACCTCCTCGAGTGACGATGAAATCTCTAACATACAAAGTGTCCCCGAACTCGCTGCCGGACCTCGATCTCGGGTCTAAGGAATTCTCTTGAAGTTCCTTCGATCGTTAGACGAGCAAGCATCTGCTCCGAACGGACTTGCGACTCAAGGCGTCGGCGACAACGTTCGCCTTGCCCGGTGGTAAAGGATCTCGATATCGTAATCTTTGATTAATTCTAACCACCGTCTCGCCGCATATTTAACTCCTTCGAGTAAATATATACTTTAAACTCTTATGATCGGTGAATATCTCGAGTAACGCCATAAAGATAATGACGCCATATTTTCAAAGCGAACACCACTTTGCTAGCTCCGTGTCATGGGTCGGATAATTAACCTCGTAAGGTCTCAATTGCCGTGAAGCATAAGCAATAACCTTTCCGTTTCGCATGAGCACACATCCGAGACCCCGCCGGACGCATCACTATAAACCACAAATCCCTCGTCCCCTGCGGCAAGGAAAGTACAGTCTGTCATTAACCGGCTCTTGAGTTCCTCAAAACTCACGACACGCGTCGGACCACGTGTATTTCTTATCCTTTCACAAAAGGTTCACAATGGTTGAGCAATTTTGGAAAATCCTTCCACAAATCGCCGATAATAACCCGCTAATCCGAGGAAACTCGGATTTCCTTAACATTCTTCGGAGGTAACCAATCTCGAATAGCCTCCGTCTTCGAGGGTCGACACGAACTCCGTCGATGAAATTACATGTCCGAGAAAAGTCACTGGACATCCGTAACTCGCACTTGGAAAACTTTCCAAAAGTTGCTCTCGTCTCAACACGCCGAGAACTCGATGAAGATGAACCTCGTGATCCTCTCGGCTACGAGAATAAATCAAAATATCGCCGATGAAGACAACAACAAACTGATCCAAAAAGTCGATGAAAACCCGATTCATCAATTCCATGAATACCGCAGTGCATTAGTTAGCCGACGGCATAACTACGAACTCATAATGACCATAGCGTGTTCAAACGCCGTCCTCGCGATATCCGACTCTCGAATCCGCAATGGTGATATCCAGATCTTAAGTCGATCTTGGAAAATCTGAAGCTCCACGAAGTTGATCTAAAAGATCATCAATACGGGGTAAGGGATATTTATTCTTGATTGTCACTCTGCTCAACTCCCGATAATCGATACACAAACGAAATGAACCATCCTTCTTCTTGACAAACAACACGGGTGCTCCCACGAGACGCACTCGGTCGGATATAACCCTTCTCGAACAATTCCTCAAGTTGGTTCTTTAATTCCTGCATTTCGGTCGGGGCCATCCGATGCGGTGCCTTCGATATCGGGGACGTACAGTGCTCCAACTCAATCGTGAATTCCACATCCTCTCGTGGAGGCAAACCGTAACTCGTGGAAAACATCGGCATATTCCCTCACCACCGGAATATCCGTTAACATTATCGATGACTTCTCTGTTTTGGCCATAGAGCACCAATAACCGACACATCCCCGATTGAGTAACCTTCGCTTTCATCAAATTAATGACCTTACGAGCAGTACCGGATTACCTCCACGAAACACACATTCAACCCCATCGTCGAAATGATAGTGACCAAACGCTTAAGGACACTAAAGATGGAAACATGACGATCCATCCAAACAATACCAAAGATGACGCCGTCCCTCGGCAAATCTACCACGATTAGGTCTGCGGCCATACACGACCATGGCCCGAATCGGACAATTCGAATCTCACGACACGATAATTCGCCTACCATCGGGTAGGCCGATGATATAAGGCTCACAACTAGTAGCACTACCCACGTAGTCTACTCAAACATGACTGAAATGAATGAATGCGATGCACCGGTATCAAAAAGGGTACACACAGTTGAGATAGAATATCGAGTGTACCGAGATCATTCGGGCCTCGGGATCATCGCCTTCTTCATCTCATAAATCCGGGGCTTGCTAGTCCCGGCACCGGACGCTCCCGTCTGCTGGCTATAGGCTCCACCTTTAGTCGCTCCTGTCGTTTTAAACGACGCTGATTGAGCGGCCTGACTCTGAACGGCTGACTGCTTAAGTGCCTGAGATGACGTCTGAGTAGGTTTGGAGTCCCTATGGCAAAAACGGGCCTTATGCCCAGCAATCCCACAATTATGACACGTGATAGTCTGTCGAGGACACTTGGTACTGAGGTGACCAAGCTCCCCACAGTTAAAACAGGTGATGGCCGAACTGGCCGCTCGAGACTGAGATTCCGCGGGTCTAGATTAACTCATTAATCACTCAATTCATTTCACTATTCAGTTGTTGATCAGGAAGATCAAATCATTAATCTTGTTAACTCGTTCAAGATAATCCTTTCAGTAATTTCATCAGATAATTTGTCACCTCAGTTAATCATTCATTTAATCACTGTATTAAAGCGTGTATGCTCATTTTCATCATCCCATATCATAATCATAACGTGATATTCATGCGGGAAATATAATCATCATGTGACTTTCCTACTTCAGTATGGAAAGAGCTGGCAGAGGACGAGGAGGACGAGGCCGTGGAGCGGGCCGAATCCCGAGAACTCGCGTGAACACACGTGCAAACGCGAGAAATAATGCTAATTCATCGAGCAGCGACGCTGCCACTCATTCACCTGGACGCGATCATTCACTATCGGGGAGTCGTACCCGGGACACGGCTCAGTCAGAAGGTGTCCGGGTTGACCCACTCGCTTTTATGCAGGGCATGATGGCCCAAATGACCCAGATGGCACAGCTGATGGAGACGATGCATAACTCCGTCAATCAAAATCAACAGGCTCCTCCGCCGCCACCTCAGAGGCAAGAGAGGAATGTGAGCAATATCATCGGCGACATCTCTCGCCAGAGGCCACCGACTTTCGAGGGCTCGTCTGAGCCGGCAGATATTATTCATTGGCTCGAACACTTCGAGAAGTTGTTTGCTATGGTAGAGTGTCCCGAAGGACACAAAGTTTCTGTTGCAGCTTACTACTTGGGCAAGAGCGCGCATTCTTGGTGGTTGTCGTTGAAGCCCACCGAAGGATCATGTACATGGGATCAGTTCAAAACTCTCATGATGGAGAGGTATTATCCGGCCCCACTCAGAGAGGCCAAGCTGTCAGAGTTACTCACTCCCGACCCCTCATCAGACGAGGATGTTCTCGCCATTGCCGAGAAATTTCAGGAACTTCTTCCGTTCGCCTCATCTATCATTCATTCCGAGGCAGATAAGATTAAGTATTTCACAAGAGGTCAAACCCCGTATGAGACTACAGTTGCTTAATCATAATTGCACCATGTTGGCTGAATTCATTGAGAAAGCTCGTACCTATGAGCTTACTGCTCAAGAGATTGCTAAGCAGCAACCTTCGTCTGCTAGCAAGAAATCGAAGAATCGTAATCACCGAGGGCGGTCGACAACCTTCAAGAAACCCCGTGCGGGCTCGCTTTCTCGAGCGACCACCTGTGTCGCCTAAACCCGCGGAATCTCGGTCTCGAGCGGCCGGTTCAGCCATCACCGTTATAACTGTGGAGATCTTGGTCATGTCGGCACTAAGTGTCCGAGACGATCATCACTTGTCATAATCGTGGAATTGTTGGGCATAAGGCCCGTTTTGCCGTAGGGACTCCAAACCTACTCAGACGTTATCTCAAGCCACGGCGACACTGCTCGTAATCAGGCCACTCAATCAAGATCGTTTAAAAAGACAGGAGCGACTAAAGGGGAGCCTATAGCCGCAGACGGAGCGTCGGTGCGGGACTAGCAAGCCCGGATTTATGAGATTAAGAAGACCTATGATCCCGAGGCCCGAATGATCTCGGTACACTCGATATTCTATCTCAACTGTGTGTACCCTTTTTGATACCGGTGCATCGCATTCATTCATTTCCGAGTCATGTTTGAGTAGACTACGTCTGGGTAGTGCTACTAGTTGTGAGCCTTATGTCATTGGCCTACCTGATGGTAGACGAATTATCGGTAATCGTGAGATTCAGAATTGTCCGATTCAGTTTCATGGTCGTGTATGGCCAGCAGACCTAATCGTAGTAGATTTGCCGAGGGACGACGTCATCTTGGGTATTGATTGGATGGATCGTCATGATGCCATCATTAGTGTCCGTAAGCGTATGATCACTATCATTTCAGACGATGGGGTGGAATGTGTCTTTCAGGGAGGTAATCCCGGCTGTTCGGGTAAGGTCATTCATTTGATGAAAGCAGTGCGATTACTCAGTCAGGGATGTGTTGGTTATTGGTGCTTCATGACCAAAACCGTGAAGTCATCAGTAATGTTGACGGATATTCCGGTAGTGAGGGAGTATGCCGACGTTTTTCCAGACGAGTTACCTGGTTTGCCTCCACAGAGAGATGTGGAATTCACGATTGAGTTGGAGCCTGGTACGTCTCCGATATCAAAGGCACCGTACCGGATGGCCCCGACCGAAATGCAGGAATTAAAGAACCAACTTGAGGAGTTGTTCGAGAAGGGTTATATCCGACCGAGTGCGTCTCCGTGGGGGGCACCCGTGTTGTTTGTCAAGAAGAAGGATGGTTCATTTCGTTTGTGTATCGATTATCGGGAGTTGAACAGAGTGACAATCAAGAATAAGTATCCCTTACCCCGTATTGATGATCTTTTAGATCAACTTCAGGGAGCTTCAGTATTTTCCAAGATCGACTTAAGATCTGGATATCACCAATTGCGGATTCGAGAGTCGGATATCGCGAGGACGGCGTTTCGAACACGCTATGGTCATTATGAGTTCGTAGTTATGCCGTTCGGGCTAACTAATGCACCTGCGGTATTCATGGAATTGATGAATCGGGATTTCATCGACTTTTTGGATCAGTTTGTTGTTGTCTTCAACGACGATATTTTGATTTATTCTCGTAGCCGAGAGGATCACGAGGTTCATCTTCATCAGGTTCTCGACGTGTTGAGACGAGAGCAACTTTTTGGAAAGTTTTCCAAGTGCGAGTTCTGGATGTCCGAAGTGACTTTTCTCGGACATGTAATTTCGTCAGACGGAGTTCATGTCGACCCTCAAAAGACGGAGGCTATCCGAGACTGGTTACCTCCGAAGAATGTTAAGGAAATCCGAAGTTTTCTCGGATTAGCGGGCTATTATCGGCGATTTGTGGAGGGGTTTTCTAGGATCGCTCAACCCTTGACGAACCTTTTGCGAAAGGATAAGAAATACACGTGGTCCGACGCGTGTCAGCAGAGTTTTGAGGAACTCAAGAGCCGATTAATGTCAGCACCTGTACTTTTCTTGCCGCAGGGGACGGAGGGATTTGTGGTTTATAGCGATGCGTCCGGACAGGGTCTCGGATGTGTACTCATGCAGAATGGGAAGGTTATTGCTTATGCTTCACGACAATTGAGACCTTACGAGGTTAATTATCCGACCCACGACCTGGAGCTAGCAGCCATGGTGTTCGCTTTGAAGATATGGCGTCATTATCTTTATGGCGTTACCTGTCAGATATTCACCGATCATAAGAGTTTAAAGTATATATTTACTCAGAAGGAGTTAAATATGCGACAGAGACGGTGGTTGGAATTAATCAAAGATTATGATATCGAGATCCTTTACCACCCGGGCAAGGCGAACATTGTCGCCGACGCCTTGAGTCGCAAGTCCGTTCAGGAGCAGATGCTTGCTCGTCTAACAGTTCAGAAGGAGCTTCAGCAGGAATTCCTTAGACCCGAGATCGAGGTCTGGCTTCAGCGAGTTCAGGGACAACTTTGTATGTTAGAGATTTCATCGTCACTCGAGGAGGCAATCCGAGAGAATCAGAGTTTAGACCCTTCATTGTTGCGCATCCGTGAGGATGTGACTCAGGGGAAAGCCCCTGGATTCGTGGTCCACGAGGATGGACTTTTGAGATTTAAGAATCGGTTGTGCGTACCGGCAAATGACGAGTTGAAAAACTCGATTTTGAAAGAAGCTCATGCTACCCCTTATTCTGTTCATCCGGGGTCCAGCAAGATGTACAAGGACTTGAGACAAAATTACTGGTGGAGTAATATGAAGCGAGAACTCGCAGAATTTGTTTCGAGATGCTTAACCTGTCAACAAGTTAAGATTGAACATCAGCGGCCGGCGGGTATGCTGAAACCTCTTCCTATTCCCGAGTGGAAGTGGGAAGACATTCACGAGTTTGCCGACGAGTCGTCGTGGCATGAATACGATCTGGGTGATCGTGGACCGCTTAACCAAATCAGCTCATTTCCTTGAGATCAAGGATACGTGGGGTCCCGAGAGACTGGCTCAGTTGTTCATCAAGGAGATAGTGAGACTGCACGGTACTCCTAAGAGTATCGTTTCCGATCGTGACGGACGATTTGTGTCTCATTTTTGGAAATCAGTTCATCGTGCTATGGGAACTCAGCTCAATCTCGCATCGCTTTTCATCCTCAATCCGACGGACAATCAGAGAGGACTATTCGGACATTAGAGGACATGTTGAGGGCATGCGTCCTCGATTGGAAGGACGATTGGGAAGCCCAACTACCATTGATCGAGTTCACGTATAATAATAGGCATGCTTCCATTAAGATGGCACCTTACGAGGCCTTGTATGGTCGTCGTTGTCGATCTCCTTTGTTGGGATGACTTGTCGAATCAATCGGCACCGAGCCCGAGATGCTTATAGCGGCCGGGAGAAGGTAGCTTTGATCAAGAGTCGTATGTTGGCGACTTCGAGTCGGCGTAAATCATATGCAGATAATCGTCGTCGACCACTAGAGTTCGAGACGGGTGACCACGTTTTGGTCAAGGTATCCCCGAGTCGAGGTATTTTCCGTTTCGGAAAACGGGGGAAGTTGAGTCCGAGATTTATTGGACCGTTTGAAATTTTGGATCGAGTAGGCGAGTTAGCTTATCGATTGGCTTTACCTCCGACATTGAGTCGAATTCATAATGTGTTTCACGTCTCTCAGTTGCGAAGTATGTTGCCGACCCGAGCCACATACTTCAGTTTGACGAAATCGAGATCGCAGATGATCATTCGTACGAGGAGCGTCCTGTACAAGTGTTGGAGCGGCGAATCAAACAGTTGAGGAACAAGACGATCCCTTTGGTCAAGATTCAGTGGTCCAGACACGGAGTCGAAGAGGCCACTTGGGAAACCGAGGAGAGTATGCGGGAGAGTCATCCCGAGTTGTTTGACCCTTAGTTTCGGGGACGAAACTATTTTTAAGGGGGGGAGTATGTAATACCCGGTTGTAATTCATTCATTTTCATTCAGTAATTATCAGTCTGTAATTGTCACTCAGTAATTCTCACTCGTTAATAATCACTCATAATTCTTGATTCATTCATTTGTGTTCACTATTGGCATGTTGTAATCGTATATCAGTTACCGATCGGCATGTCATCTCCGTTTAGAGACCGACGGGAGTATTATTATTTTCATCGTGATTGGTAGTTGTATACTGGGAGCATCATCTGTGGCTTGTGTTAGACTTGTTCATTTTCACATTCGTATGATATGTCAGATCATTCATCAGTCGTAGCGAGGAATCGGAGTTGTCGGATTTTTTTCAAATTGGCCAGCATCGAGTTACTACGTAAGGACTTTGGGTTACGGCCGTAACAAGGGTTCGTGTTTTCGTGCCATTTGGACGAAAGGGACTTACGGCCGTAAGGTCTTGTGATACGGCCGTAAGTTGAGCGGGTACGGCCGTAAGGCCGATTCTGGCCGCACGTGGTCAAAGAGGCCGCCTGCATTTTGGCCGAAGGCGAGTTACGGCCGTAAGGAGGGTTAGTTACGGCCGTAAGTGGTGTTCGTAAATTTTGGGTGTTGTCGACCAAGGGTGACTTACGGCCGTAAGGGTTGCGGCATACGGTCGTAAGTCGAGGAAGGTACGGCCGTAAGGCTTGGCGATTCTGGCCGTCTGCAGGCAAGGTGCCTGGTCGTTTTCGACGAAGAGGGCTTACGCCCGTAAATTTGGCCGGATATGGCCGTGTCATCCGAGTTACGGCCGTAAGGTGCGCGGTTACGGCCGTAAGGGTGTCGACGGATGTTTTTGACGAAGGCGGGTTACGCCCGTAACTCAGGAGCGGTTACGGCCGTAAGTCTGTCGGCAGGCTTTCGGACGAAGCCGAGTTACGGCCGTATGAGTTGGCCGGTTACGGCCGTAAGGACGTTGACCTGGGATGTTACGGCCGTAAGAGGGCCGAGTTACGGCCGTAACTTCCGGCAGTATTTAAGGACTTGGCCGGGTCATTTTTCCTCACTTCTTCATTTTTCCATCTTTATCCGAGAGTGAGGGTTGAGGGAGAGATTTTATCATCATCAATCACTTGAGTGTGTAATCTTCATCATCTTCATTCCTTTGGGAAGCTTGGATACTCGTTTTAACTCGTGTTCATCGGATCGAAGTGGTTGGATCTTCAAGAGGTAATTTCTTCAACACCTTGGATTTCGATTTTGTGTTGAGATATGATGTTTTTGGACGTTATAATCATGTTATATGAAGGGATATGTATATGATTATGAGTTTGTATAAGGATTCATTGGATTATTGAGGGATTATTCAAGAACACTTTGAATATCGAGTCGATTTGGGGATTTTCGATTAATTGTTGTTATAATCACGTTTTTGGATATTCATAACGGATTATTGATCGTATTGGATATGTTTTGTTGATTTGAAACACTTCTTGGGGATTTGAAGTTGGTATTGTTGAGGTTTAGTTGTAATCAATCGAAGTTGGCCTCAAAGTGTTCGATATAATGCCCCAATGAACTTGGTTTAATCGTATCGACGTCTTGAGTTCGTTAAATTCGTGTTTAATTCGTTGATTGATCGGATTGTTGGTAATTGTATTGAATTAAGGTTGTTCGAGCGACCGACACTTCATTTAGGACATTTGTTCGTGGAAGGACTTTCTTCATCGGTATTGTGTAAGTTGATTCTTACTCGGTTAAAAGGATATTCATTCCTTTTGTTGTTGATCATTCATAATCATAACTCATTCATCATTGTATTAATCATATTGAGACTTGTAATTGTCGAATAATCACTTCATTAATAAGGAACGGCGGTTCCAATCATTTCATTGAAACTATCAATCACTTCATTATCACTTTCATCTCGGTAAGTCATTCTTGACGTTATCGGATCATTATTATTCATTGATATTCATTATGGTCATTCTCGTTCATATGACCTTCTGGGTTCATATTGCGTGGCCGGGTGCGGATGTGTGGAATTTTTAGTCAGGCACATGATGGCCATCTATAGGGAGTGATACATTGGACTGTGCACACGGTAACGTTTACCTCCGTGAGACTAATTAGGTACAAGGACGGGTGTGTCCGGTCATCCGTCTTGTACACTTGCACAGAACACTACGGGCGTATTATGGTACTCCTCTTCAGCGTAATTCATAATTAAGGATATTTCATAACTCTGTTAATTCATGATTGTGTAATTTCAACCCTTGAGGATTGTTGTTTCAGATAATCGACCCGTTTGGGGATATTGTTTTTTAGGTCATGGCAAGGCAAAGGAGCAGGGAGAGCACGTTGACGGCGGGGAGTCCCAGTGATACTAGAAGGGGGCCCCAGTCCTTTCAGTCATGTATTCAGTCATTCATGTTTTCTTTATTTATTCCGCTGCAGACATTCCGTTCGAATACTCATTTCATTCAGTGTCGTGTATTTTATCGTCACATAAGATACACATGTATTCTATATTATCCTGGGTGTGTTGTATGAAACTCCTACTCGGAGTAATTGATGTTATAATGTGGTTCGGTACTACATTTACCCTGTGTAATTCATCCTTTTTCATTCGCCTGGTGGGTCCCAGTCGGGGGTCCACGGCACTGTAATATCCGCCTAGTTTGGGGTGTTACACTTAACCAGTTTGGGCTCTTTGGCTTCGTATTCGTCGTTGATCTGGTTTACCACTAATTGAGAATCACTCAAGATAGTGAGGCGGGCAAGGCCGAGGGAGGTCGCCATTTCTAGACCGGCCAAGAGAGCTTCATATTCTGCCTCATTGTTGGTGGTTGGGAAACCCAAGCGAATAGCCGAGCAGAACAGACGTTGGTCGGGACTGGCGAGGACTATCCCTGCACCTGATCGGTCGGCGGTTTAGGACCCATCTACATAGAGTGACCACTCTTCTGATCGGCCATCCTCTTGTGCGATTGCTGGTGTGAACTCTGCAATGAAGTCTGCCAGGGCTTGTCCCTTTATGGCAGTGCGCGATTCATAAGTTATGTCAAACTATCCGAGTTCGATGGCCCATTTGACCATCCGGCCGGAAACGTCAGGTCGGTGCATGACTTGCTTTAAAGGGTAGTTTGTTAAGACGACTACCCGATGTTCCAAAAAGTAGGGTCTTAACTTCCGGGATGCCATTACGAGCGCATAGGCCAGTTTTTCCATTGGGGCATATCTGAGCTCGGCATCGTGAAGGGCCTGACTAACATATTAGACCGGATGTTGCACTGCATTCTCCGTTCAAATTAGAGCGGCGCTGATCGCCGAGTCGGAGACCGCGAGATATAAGCTGAGAAGTTCCCCTCGGGTTGGTTGCTGCAAGGTCGGGGCTTCGCCAGACTTTCTTGATAGCTTCAAGGCTCTTTGGCAAGTTTCGTCCACCGAAAAACCTTGTTCTTTTTATCGCCTCAAAGAAAGGTTTGCATTTATCAGTTGAGCGAGAGATAAAGCGACTTAGCGCGGCTAGTCGGCCAGTTAGGCTTTGCACCTTTTTTACCGAATTTGGAGGAACAAGTTCGGTTACTGCTGTAATTTTATCGGGGTTGGATTCAATCCCTCTTTGGCTCACCATGTAGCCGAGGAATTTTCCAGAACCTACCCCAAATGAACATTTCTTCGGATTTAACTTCATCTTATACTCTCGCAAAATAGCAAACATTTTATTGAGGTCATGTACATGATCGGCCGAGCGCAAAGATTTTACTAACATATCATCTACATATACCTCCATTTTATGGCCTATCAAGCTATTGAACATTTTATTTACCAGGCGTAGATATGTCGCGCCGGCATTCTTGAGCCCGAAAGGCATCATCCGGTAACAGTATAGGCCGCGAGCCGAGTAGAAGGAGGTGTTTTCTTCATCAGCAGGATGCATTGGGATCTGGTTGTATCCGGAATATGCATCCATAAAGCTCATTAGCTCATGCCCGGCCGTTGCATCCACCATGTAGTCGATATGGGGGAGGGAGTAGCTATCTTTCGGGCAGGCTTTGTTCAGGTTGGAGAAGTCAATGCAGAGCCTCCATAGCCGGGTCGGCTTTTTTACCAAGACCGGGTTGGCTACCCAGGTCGGGTATTGGGCTTCCCGAATAAACCCGTTATCGATTAGCTTTTCTACCTCCTTTTCCAGCCCCTTCTGTCGTTCCGACCCCATTTTCCTTCTTTTCTGAATAACCGACTTTGAACTGGGGTCGATATTTAGTCGGTGGCATGCAAGTTCCGGGTCAATCCCCGACATATCCGAATGGGTCCAGGCAAAGACATCCAAATTTTGTCTCAGATGGAAGATTAGCTCGGAGCGGATCGGCTCTTGGAGGTTGTTGCCGATCTTTAGTCGCCGGGTTGGATTAGATGGGTCCATGTCGACCTGGTCCAACTCTTCTGTTGGCTCAGCATGGCAAATTTTTCCTTTCGGATTTTGGTATCGCGGGTCGATAGGATCTTCTTCTAGGATCGGCTCCTTCTCGGGCCTGCGGTCCCGATCCGCTTCCTATTCGGTTTCCATTTCGGAGGTTTGTGTAGCCCCGGGACCTTCGGTCTCTTTTTCAAGTAGGGTGTTTCCTGCCAGCTGCTCGGAGTGGGTGGACCCTATTTCTTCCGAAAAATTTTCCGGGATGCCCTCTGCGGCGATAATTTCTCGAGCCCGGATGCTGAGGTTGCATTCCCGGGCAGCCCTTTGATCCCCCCTATGTACCCCGACGCCGTCCGGGGTGGGAAATTTCATGCACTGGGTGATACGTGGACTGAGTGGCCCTCAGCCTGGACATCACAGGTCGGCCTATGATGGCATTATAGTCACTGTGCACATAAATGATATTGAAGGTAGTGACCATCGTCCTTCGGATCGGCCCCGACCAAATTCCAAGGCGAGGTCGATTTCCCCTAGGGGTGAGGTGCGGCAGTTGGCAAATCCCCTAATGTCCTCGTTGCAGGGCCGGACATAAGATTGATCTACCTTCATACTGCGAAGGGTATGAAGGTAGATGATGCTAGCATAGGCCCCGGAGTCCACCAACACCCTGTGGACCGGGATCCCCATTATGTGCAGGGTGATGACAAGGGCGTCTGAATGTGGATGGTCCAGGCCGTCTGTATCGGAGTCTTCAAAAGTAACTGCCAGCTGGGGGTTTTGGGGGGCTTCTTAGGCCACTGATAGGAACCCCTCTGCTCGACGTTCGATCCGTTGATATGAGGTGGTGGCTTCTCGGATGGATGCCTTTTTCTGGCGCTTTGATCGATGATCATCGACCTCGGCGGTTCCCATAATGGTTAGAATTTCCCGGGGGGATTTGGGGGCTGGAGGCACCCGATCATTCTTGGCTCTTGTCGGGTCGGCCCGATCCTGGCGATCCCGGGGCGGGTTCTGGGTAAATCGCCTTAAGCCTGTATTGTCGCATACCGCGATCAAGGCGGCGACGAGGTCTCAGCACTGTTCGGTGTTGTGACCCGCTGATTCATGATATTTACAAAAGCGGGTCTGGTCCATGTCTTTTTTATCTTTATAGATCGGCCGAGGAACTGGGAGTAGATTTTTGTCCTTTATTTGATCGAATATGGCCGCGGCTCCGACGGAATATATTTCAGTGAAATTAGCCATGAGCTCGGGCCTACGCTCCCGATAACTCTGAGTTGTTGGGACTGTCGAGGAAGAGGCGGGAGTCTTATTTTCCCGGCGGGATTCTTGACAGGCCTCTTTGTAGTCGCGCCTATCTTTTTTCTTTTTATATGATCCTTTCTGATCGGAGGGCATGACTAAGGCCCTGTTCTTTTGGACTTATTTTTCGATTTTGATTCGATTCAGTCCATTCGATTGATTCGATTCGATTGATTCGATTCGATTCGATTCATTTCGATTCTTCTTCTTCTTATTATTATTACTAATCTTAATTATTATTATTATTATTGTTATTATTACTAATAATATTACTATTATTGTTGTTGTTGTTAATTACTATTATTATTATTATTATTATTATTTATCATTATTATTATTATTTACCCTTAATATATATTTGATTCGATTCGATTCGATTCGATTCAGTCCATTCGATTCGATTCGATTCGATTCGATTCGAGATCCATTCGATTCGATTGATTCGATTGGATTCGATTCGTATTCATTCAGTTCAAAATAACAGAGCCTAACACTAGTGCCGGCATAGCTTCCTCGGCAGCTATGTGGGAGGTGGCGCGCTCCAAGAATTCCTGGTAGGTGTGTGGGATATTCTGGCACACCGTCCAGCGAAAAAAAGAATTTTTGAGGAGGCCAGCCTGGGCAATAATGGCCAGCGCATCGTCCGACATGGGTTCCGTCTCTAATATTCGTTTATTGAAACGAGATATATATTCTTTAAGGGACTCGTTCGGCCCCTGGACGATGGAAGCGATGGATGAGCGCGGGGCGACTCGTACAAGGGACCCCATGAAATGGGATCGGAACGTCACCGAGAGCTGGGCCCATGTTTGAATAGAATGATGGGGCAGCGTCCGATACCATCTTTGGGCCCTCTCCCCCAGAGTCAGGGAGAACATTCGGCATCGGAACGCATTCTGAGACTCGTGCAGGTCCATCCAGGAATTATAATGTCCAAGATGGGCATTGGGGTCTGTCTCCCCATTGTATGGCGGAATTTGAGGAATCTTGAACTTCTCCGGGAGGGGTTCCGCCAGAACACTGGGGGCCAGGGGACTCTCCTGGCTGTTAAGCCATTCCAAACTTTGGGATGGCTGGAGTTGTTTATTTTCGATCCGTAAGGCATTTTTTAAGAAACTCGATCTCACTCGAGTTATCGCCGGGAGTTGGAGGTAATAGTTGTGTCGGATTTAGGGACTGGTGGGGAGCTTTCTCTTCCTTACGGCTCTGACTTTGGATAGTGGGAGCCGGCGCTGCTTTTTCGATTTTCTTCCCCGCCCCAAGGCGATCAAAAATGGATGTGGGGCGCGAAAGCTTACTTTTTCGAGAGGGATGTGAGCTTTCGCCGTGGCTTTCCGCCCTTTCTCCGGCGACCCCAGAGGCTGTCCTCTTTTTGTTTCGTCCCGAGGCAGTTAGGCGGGTCGTCTGAGATTCCGCCTCGACATGGTCTTCGGGTTTTTGAAGGGTCCCGCCCCCTGTAACCCTCGCCATAAGGGCCGCCATGCCCTGAATGAAGGCTGGGTGTTTAAAGCACTCTGCCACCTTACGGAGGTTCTCTTCCTCCGTCGCGGGCTGAGGGTTTTTTGAACTGTCGTGAGACATCTCCGCTGAGCAGTATATATCTTTTTTTATCGGAGTTCGCCCTCCTTCTAGCGCCAATCTGTTGATGTCTGGTTTGGTCAACGTCACGTGTGGTGATTTGGACTAGACGTACCTGGGCTTTCAGGCCCGCCGGTTTTGGCCCTAAACCGGCCCTAAGTCAACGGTTTTAGCCCGGGACCGCCGGTCAACGGGCCCGAACCGGACCAGGACCGAAAAGCTAGGGCCGGGATAGGGTCGGGGGAATTGGAACCGCGGACCGGCGGTTCAGGACCGCCGCTCCTAAAAGGCCCGTCGGTTTGCATCGGCCCGGCTGGCGGGACCGACGGCCTAACGGAAAATCGAGAAAAAGAGCGGCGATCAAATGATCGATTTGCCAACCATTGCCAACGGCTATTTCCTTCAAGGAGCCGTTGGCAGCCACCTTCCCACCCCCAAACTTCCCCATTAATCCCCCATTTTCCCTACCCATCCCCACTATAAATACTACATCTTCCTAACTCAAAATTCACCAATAATCACACTCTAATTCTCTCTAAAAATTCAATCTCTACTCTCTCTACTATACTCTCTATTCTACTATCTCCATACGATGGAGAGCACGGGATACGAATTTCGTGGCTCAACAAATGATGATGAACATGAAGAGGACGAAGAGCACGAAGAAGACGAACAAAACCAACCTCCTCCTCCGCCAACAAGTAAGCCTAAGCCTCTCAAGTCCGAAATCTTCATTAAACATTTTAAAAGAGAATTGGCTCCTATCAACGAAGGAGAACCTCCTTTATCCGATGGTCGAAAGAGATTCATTTCTTATTACAACTATTGCACAAAACACTACAAATGGATCGAGAAGGGAGGCTACGGAACACTACAAAGGCACATGGAGGGGTTTCATCCATTCGAGTATGGAATATCTACTACTCAAACGCAAATTCGAGGTACTACTAGTTCAAATTCGGCGACGGGTATGTCTTCTTCCGCTTTATTTAAATTTGAAAAAAATCGATATGAAGATGCTTGTGCTAGATATTGTGCCATGGAAAAACAACCTTTTAATTATGCGGATAGAATAACGTATGAAGCTTCTTATAAAGATGGTTTGGGGCCTAATGTTAGCAAGGTAGCTAGAACTCAAATGCTTAAGAGAATTAGGAGACAATGCTTTGACAAAAAACAAGATTTAATGAAATATTTAGTTCGTTTGTCTCAAAAAGTTTCTATTTGTACCGATGTTTGGACCGATGCTTATAATAAAAATAGTTACATGGGAATTACTTGTCATTGGATTGATGCAAAATGGATTATGCAAAAACGTTTGATTGCCTTTAGGGAGTTTTAAGAGCCTCACACGGCTCAAAATATTGCTTTAATTATTATTACGGTTTTGAATGAGTATTGTTTGGTTAACAAGGTATTTTCCGTTGGTTTTGATAATGCATCGGCGAACACCGCTAATATTCCGGAACTTGTTGAAGCATGTACACCATCATTTGAAGGAAAATATTTTCATTCTAGATGCATTTGTCATATTTTAAATTTATGTGTTCAGGATGCGCTTAGTATTTTTCAAGATTCCGTTGTTCCTATAAAAAATGCCGTTAAGTATTTGCACAAATCAAAAACTTTGGGGAAAAATGGCAAAAATATTGTCGTGCAAAGGGTATTGTTTATACTTGTTTCAAATTAGATGTATCTCATCGTTGGAACTCTACTTATGAGATGATTAATAGTACACTAGAGTATAAGAGTTATTTATGCGATTTTTTTAGGAAAGAGTTCTCAAACATGCAATTAGTTCTTAATGAGAGTCATTGGGATTCATGTATGGATTTGTATCGTTTGTTAAAAGTTTTTCATAATGCTACTAAACAATTATCGGGTGTTTATTATTGTACTTCCGTTAAAGTGTTGGAACATTGCATGTATATTGCCTTGTCTTTTAAGAGTTGTTTTAGTAGGCCAAACATGCAAGGTGTGATTTATTTTATGGTTCAAAAATGGCTCAAGTATTTTAGGGAGATTCCTATGGTTTTCTTACTTGCTAAGTGCTTAGATCCTAAATGGAAGTATGATGGTGTTTGTCAAATGCTTGGTATTTATTATGATGCTTTTGCTCAAATGGACTTGATGGTGAAGGGGTCTTCTTTGATCTTCCTTCCGTGCCACAAATCAAGATAGATCTTGATAGGAGTTTGAGATCTATTTTTCAAGAATATAGATTAAAACATGGTAGTGAGTTTCCTTCTTCTACAATGCCTTCATCTATGATGCCTTCATGTGATTTTCCTTTTGAGATGAATGAAAGTGATCCTTTAGTTCAGCAAATGCATGGAATGATGCAAAATAGAAGCAATGAACTTCCAATGGGGCAAGGTAATAGTGAATTAGATATGTTCTTGCAAACTCGTTTTGTATTTGGTGTTGAAGATAGTGGTCCGTCGATCGATGTGTTAAAGTGGTGGTCGAAGAGAGAGGAGTACCCAATACTCTCCATCATTGCAAAGGAGTTATTTGCCGTCCCGGCATCCACCGTGTCCGTAGAACAAGCCTTTAGCATCGGAGGACTTATGCTAGATCAAATAAGATCAAGGATGAAGCCGGCGAACATTGAAGCTATCATGTTGCTCGATGATTGATGTAGGGCCGACCTTAGAGCTCAAGAACCGGAATGGGACGATGCAAATGAGAGCGAAGATGAAGCCTTCACCGAGACGGATCGATCGGATGTGGAGTAGAGAGCTCAAGTCCTTTATTATTATTATTTTTTCATTTCAAGAATTCAAGTGTAAAACTTCTTAAATTGTGCTTAACTTATTTGTTGTACTTTTCCTCATTTTTAATGCAAAATTATTGTGTCCTTATTTATTTGCAAAATTATTGTGTCCTTATTCATTTGTAATTTTCCTCATTCTTAATGCAAACTTATTTGTTATAATTTTCCTTATTCATTTTTCAACAATTTAATGAGTTTTTAAATATTTAAAAAAATCAAAACATTAAGAATTATCATTTTCTATTCATAAAAGTAATAAATATACAAGAATAAAATAAAAAAAATAATAATAAAAGTTTAAAAAAAAACTCGCGTTCGCCCGGATCACGGCTTTTAGCCCGACTCGGGCCGGCGGGTTTCTAGCCCAGACGGCGGTCGCTAGTTCTGGTCCGGGCTCGGTCCCTTGTTTTGGGGACCGAGGACCGCCGGTTCGAGGCCCGAAACCGGCGGTTTCGGCGCGGCAGCACGTCTAATTTGGACGAATGGATCGAAGACACGTAGAAAATAATAAACAAGATGAAAGGTGTTTGATCATTAAATTTTATTATTGACCTTAATATAGTGTAGAGCCGAGCAGGATATTTTATGTCGGTCTATCTTTTTGCTTGCTAATTACAAGTCTTATCTTTTTTTCTCAGTCAATTTGAATTCTCTTTTTTTTCTCTCTATGTCATAAATGCTAAAAATCCAAAGATTTTCTTTCACTCTACATTCCTTCTATATATAGACAATCTGGGACAGTCGAGAGATGACAGTTGGCGAATGTTTGGGGAATATGCCCAAAACACTTGTACCGCAAATACGCTGACACGTGGCGGCCTCTAAGGAGTGCCTTGGGAAGGGGCATGACTGCATGCGTTGATTGGTATGCGGGCCTGTCTCGCATGCTTCTGGCGGTGCTTATCCGCTGGGGTCGGTCCTCGGGTCTCCCGCCATTCAGGTCGGCCTTGTTGTAATCTTGAATCGAAGCATTTTGATCTTCTCTCTGCTCGGGCCTCCCGGATCGGATATCGGGTCGGCTCTGACGTCTCTGCCCGGTCCGGTTCTAACGAGCCCGGGAGAAAATCGAGTTTGTGCCCGGTCCGGCTTCAGGCTCTGCTCGGCCGGTTCAGCTGCCTTGAGTGCCCACGTTGATTCCAAGGTGGATGGACTGTCAACACACTAGTCATAAAGAAGAGAAGTTTATCATAGAATTAGAAAAAAGAAAAATATGGTATATTAACAATCACGTTGTTCTATTTCACAGTTATGGCAACTCCTTCTTAAGCGACTATAAGGGGAAAAAACAGAATTTGAAAACCATTAAACATCTGCAAGTATTACAATCTATCCAGAAAAATGATTGTACCAGAAACCAAATACTATCAATCGAGAAAATAAATTCGAAAACTGCAAATAAAACCTGTGATTATGCAGCAGTTGGCAACCGTGAAACCGTGAGATAATATTTGTATAGAAATGATAAGAATATCTACAGAATGAAATTAATTCGAAAGGAAGGATGAATAATGGTTGTAGAGAGAAATCTCATAATTGAATTTAATCGATGAAATGAAATGTGAAATGTTTGGAAAGTAAGAGATTTACGGGAACCGTTTTAGTAGAAGATTGCGATAAAAAAGGAGAAATGAGGTTACAAAGATTCCTATTTTACTCATTTGCCCTTAAAAATTATAATTTCATAACTATCACTACTAATGCTAATGGTTAACTTTAAACCATTGATAAATATGGATGAAGGGATGAGATTTGGTCCTAAGTTCCATTCCACTCCCTCTATATATATATATATATATATATATAGGCTCTGGTGAGAATCATACTTAAGTTAAGAAATAAGAATGAATCATAGATCTTGATTTAATGGATGACTTAGATTTATTCTCACAAAAATGTATGCATATAATGTAATATTCTAGTGTATCAATATTTTGATGCATATAATGCAGAGTTTTTATGCATTGCAAGTTTAATGCACGAAATTCATATATTGCATGCATAAGCCAATCTGAACCATACATCACACACAGATCAATGATTCAGATTTATTCTCAATTCACAACATAAAGACCATTTTCATATGATGCTAAATATATATATATAAGAGATCATTACAGAAAGGAAATTTTGAGAGAGAAAGGAGAATAATTTCCAACCTTTTGATCATATTGATCTACGGTGGGTTTTTCTCCTTACTGGATGAAAGGAGAACTTGGGTTCGAATCATGAGGGGAGCAAATTTTTTATATTTATTTGCTTATTTGCTGTTCGTTTGATTTCAAGCATCTGATTGTTGATTTTAAGCGCCTATACGTCTATTCTTTTTCTCTCAACAAATCTATATATATATATATATATATATATATATATATATATATATTGTAGCCGTATAATAGAAGCATGGATTTCTCGTTGCCCGTCTGCTGCTTCAGGTGCTTGTTTCACCTCCTCTCTTTCACCTCCTTCAAATGTGTCGCCCTTTGCTTTTTCTCTCATATTTTGTCTTCGTCGTGCGCTGTTTTCATTCATTTTCTTCTTCGTTTTGGTGCACAGGTAACCCTTTTTTTTTTCTTCATCTTGTTTTCGTTTTTTATTCGCCGCCCCGCATGAATGATTTGATCGACTGCGTGTTACACTTTTAATTTTAGTTCAGTTTTCTTGTTGCTTCGGTTTCTCCAGATTATTTTTTACTCATCTTTGTTATTTAGGGTTTTTTCTTCTTTGATTTATTTTCTTGCTTTCTCGGTTTTTCCAGGTTGTTGAGTCTCCAATGTTTTTTTTCAATCGTTTTTGTTATTTAGGGTTTTTTTCTTCTTCGATTTTTCCAGATTGTTGGGCGTGAGATGTTTTTTTTCACTTGTCTTTGTTATTTAGGGTTTTTATCTTCAGATTGTTGGTTGGTTGTGTTTCAGATTCTTATTTGTTTTATGTTTTTTCTGGATTGGGTTTGTTATTTTCTATTGCTGTTTTTGTTTCCAGTTTTTTGTATCTGTGTTTTCAGATTTCTCCGTCGAAAGAGACATTGATCTTTTGACATTAGTTTTTCTTGTTTTGTGCAGATTGTTCCCTGTTCTTTGTTTTGTCATTTAGGGTTCCTCGTCTTTGTTATTTAGGGTTTCCTTTCTCAGATTGTTGATTGTTTGTTTCTCTTTTTTGTTTATTATTTTGTGTGTTTTAGATGGTTCGGATTGGGTTTGTTATCTTCTATTGCTTTCTGTGTTTCCAGTTTTATGTGCCTGTGTGTGTGGTTGTGTGTTTCTTCTATTTGTTTTGGTTTTACTAAATCTGTTATTTGTTTTTTCTTTTGTTTGCAGATTTTTGTTACTGCTTTGTACTAGGAATCTCTCTGGCTATACGTTGTTTTGCATCAAGTAATTGGTTAGGTTTCTAGCTGTTTTGTGTCTTATGCCTCGGTTTTGGTTTCTTTTGGGGCTGCAAAACTTGCGATCGGAGTGATTCTTTCGACATATTTTCTGTGCTCCGGTTCAATTTTCAGGTTTGATTTCCTGCCCAGCTACATATCTATACTGCTTCTTGTTTGAATTTGGTTTGTACGGTCGGTTTATCTCTGCGCAGGTAGTGCTCTGCGTGCTTCTTCGGGTGTTTTTGGTCTTGATTTCTCTTCGGTGCTTGCTAGGTATTTCTGTTTGTTGTTACTGCCCAAAATCTAGCATGTTGCATTTCTATCATTAACCTTGCATTTTAGTTCATTAATGATGTGACTTTGATCTTGCTGGTTTTGTAGGTCTGAGGGTCGTTCTTCGGTTGGCTTGCTTGTGTTATAGTTCGTGGCTCAGCTCAAGCCTTTTTTTTATTTTTGGGCCCATATCTAGATTATTTAAAATTTTGATTTGGGGTGATATTGTAGGGTCCCAAAACTATAGTTTTGGACCTGAATTGAATTGATAGTTGAACATTGTAATGACGTGCTGTGCTTGAGTTTATCGGCTGGAAACCTGACATGGCCCCACAAAATCTCCGAATGGAGCCTGGGTCTAAGTAGGTGTAACAATGCCACGAACAATAACAAGTTATATTAATTTCATGTTCCATTTGTTTTTATGTTAGTGATCCACGTTATTTTCCTTAGCGGCATGCCTGAACATAGATACTTGTCATGATCTTTTTAGTTTGTGATTTATAGGGCTTGCATTTTTTCTAACCTATGTACTAGGCTTGCTGTCTTTATATGAACACATTGCATAGCATCTTCTCTATAATTTATTTCGTTCTTTGTTTTATTGCCTGTATTCACCTGGGAGAACATATTATCTGCTCTCAAAATGGACAGTCTTCATTCATTTTCTGTATTTGTCTCCCTCTGCGATTACTGGATTTTGCTCCAACTGGATACAATAATCTCGTACATACTGTCAGGTTTTTTATTTTCTATTGCTGTCTTTGTTACCAGATTTTTGTATCTGTGTGTGTGCCTGTGTGTTCTTTCCGTTGTTTTCAGATTTCTCCGTCCAAAGAGCCATTGGTCTTTTGACATTGGTTTTTCTTATTTTGTGCAGATTGTTGCCTGTTCTTTGTTTTGTTATTTAGGGTTCCTCGTTTTTTTTTATTTAGGGTTCCTCTCTTCAGATTGTTGGTTGTTCTTTTCTCTTTTTTTGTTTATTAATTTGTTTTCTGCTTTAGATTGTTCAGATTGGGTTTGTTATGTTCTATTACTGTCCTTGTTTCCAGATTTTTGTGCCTGTGTGTGTGCTTCTATGTTTCTTATATTTGTTTTGGTTTTACTAAATGTATTGTTTGTTTTTTCTTTTGTTTACAGATTTCTGTTACTGTTTTGTACTAGGAATCTCTCTGGCTATACGTAGTTCTGCATCACGTAATTTAGGGGTGTGCATAAAAATTAAAATCCCGATCCAGTCCGGTCCGTCCCAAAATTATCCGGATGGGACGGGATCCAAAATTAAAAATACTAGGCCCTTCTCGTGGCCCTATTAGAGTAACTACGGGACGAGACACGGGACAAAAAATCTGAGGCCCGTAAAGCCCATCCCGTCCCGCTTAGTTTTTAACCCTTTTTAAAACCATATATTTTTATTATTTGCAACCATTTTTTAATTAATTTTTAACAATAAATTATTTTTATTTTTTATTATTTGTATATTATAATTATACACAAACCTAATCAATCGATATAAAGTTAGTAACTAATATTTTTCAAAAAAAAATGGATATGTTGTACTTAATGTTAATAATTGATATTTAAAAGTTTAATTTAGTCTATTAAATTAGTTTGTTGGATATTTTTCCAGAATTTAGATGTATAAAATTATAGATTTTCTTACTTTTTTCTAATTTATATTTTGAACTTTTTTATGCGGGACTAAACCCGTCCCGTCCCGTTCCGTCCCATCTCAACCGGGATAAGGCCGCGCGGGATGAAATTATGAAATCACCAATCCCGTCCCATCCCGTCCCGCTTGTTATTACACGGAACGGGACATAGGATGACCCCAGGCCCGTCCCATCCCGTCCCATGCCCACCCCTAACGTAATTAATGAGGTTTCTAGTTGTTTTGTGTTTTTTGTCTGACCCGGGTGATTTTTTCGACATATTTCAGTGCTCCGATTCAGTTTTTAGGTTTGCTTTCCTGCTCATCTACATCTCTATACTCCTCCTTGTTTGATTTTGGTCTGTACAGTCGGTATTTCTCTGCGCAGGCAGTGCTTTGCGTGCTTCTTCGGGTGTCTTTGGGTCTTGATTTCTTTTCCGTGCTTGCTAGGTATTTCTGTTTGTAGTTACTGCTCAATAGCATGTTGCATTTCTATAAATAACCTTGCATTTTAGTTCATTAAAAATGTGACTTTGTTCTTGCTTGTTTTGCATTTTAGTTCATTAAAAATGTGACTTTGTTCTTGCTGGTTTTGTAGGTCTGAGGGTCGTTCTTCGATTGGCTTGCTTGTGTTATAGTTCGTGGCTCAGGTTATGCCTTTTTTTTTTTAATTTTGGGATCAAATCTAGAATATTTAAAATTTTGATTTGCGGTGATATTGTAAGGTCCCAAAACTATAGTTTTGGAGCTGAATTGAATTGATAGTTGAACATTATAATGATGTGCTGTGCTCGAGTTTATCGGCTGGAAACCTGACATGGTCTAAGTAGGTGTAACAATGCCACAAACAAGAATATGTTATATTCATTTCATGTTCCATTTATTTTTATGTTAGTGATCCACGTTATTTTCCTCAGTGGCTTGCCTGAACATAGATACTTGTCTGGATCTTGCTAACATTGGTTTGGGATTTATAGAGCTTGCATTTTTCCTAACCTATGTACTAGGCTTGCTGTCTTTATATGAACACATTGCATAACATCTTCTCCATAATTTGTTTCGTTCTATGTTTTATTACCTGTATTCACCTGGGAGAACATATTATCTGCTCTCAAAATGGACAGTCTTCATTCATTTTCTGTATTTGTCTCCCTCTGCGATAACTGGATTTTGCTCCAGCTGGATACAATAATCTCGTACATACTGTCAGGTTTTTATTTTCTATTGCTGTCTTTGTTTCAGTTTTTGTATACGTATGTGTGCTGTGTGTTCTTTCCGTTGTTTTCAGATTTCTCCGTCGAAAGAGCCATTGGTCTTTTGACATTGATTTTTCTTGTTTTGTGCAGATTGTTGCATGTTCTTTGTTTTGTTATTTAGGGTTCCTCATTTTTTTATTTAGGGTTCCTTTCTTCAGATTGTTGGTTGTTCTTTTCTCTTTTTTGTTTATAAATTTGTTTTCTGATTTATATTTTTCATATTGTGTTTGTTAACTTCTATTACTGACTTTGTTTCAGTTACGTACTGTGTGTGCCTCTGTGTTTCTTCTATTTGTTTTGGTTTTACTAAATGTATTGTTTGTTTTTTCTTTTGTTTGCAGATTTCTGTTACTGCTTTGTACTTGAAATCTCTCTGGCTATATGTAGTTCTGCCCCACGTAATTTTGAGTTTTCTAGCTATTTTGTGTTTTTTGTCTGACCGGGGTGCTTTTTTCGACATATTTCAGTGCTCCAGTTCAGTATTCAGGTTTGCTTTCCTGCTCATCTACATCTCTATATTCGTTCTTGTTTGATTTTGGTTTGTACTGTCGGTTTTTCTCTGCGCAGGCAGTGCTTTGCGTGCTTCTTCGGTGTCTTTGGGTCTTGATTTCTTTTCCATGCTTGATAGGTATTTCTGTTTGTAGTTACTGCGCAAAACTATCATGTTGCATTTCTATCAATAACTTTGCATTTTAGTTCATTAATAATGTGACTTTGTTCTTGCTGGTTTTGTAGGTCCGAGGGTCGTTCTTCGGTTGGCTTGATTGTGTTATAGTTTGTGGCTCAGGTTATATTCCTCAGTGGTTTGCTTACATGGAGTTTCTGCATCTGCACCTATTACAGTCTTATTATTTTATATTTGCATTTACTTCTCAATGTTAGTGTAGGCTAATTTTACTAATGCATGGTTTTATTGCATGTTTCGTTGGAATTTAGATACACATATATTTATTCTGTTCTTTCCTGAAGATAGATACATGCCAGGATCTTGCTAGCATTGTTTCTGCAATGACAAAGCTGTCTTTATATAAACACAATGTATAACATTTTCTCTATAATTTGTTTCATTCTTTGTTTGATTGCTTCTACTCATCTGGGGGAACATATTACCTGCTCGCAAACTTGATAGTCTTCATTCATTTTCTGTATTTGTCTCCCTCTGCGATGACTGGAGTCTGCTCCAACTAGATACAGTAATCTCGCAGATATTGACACCTGAATACGAGGTAGCCTATTTCATTGTTCAGCATTGTGAGCGTTGCAAAAAAATGAGCCATTTGGAAGTTGTTCGGCCCATTTTTTATTGACCAATAAGGTTATATACTTTTTAAAAGAAATTATTTAGGTATCTAAGTCGAACCATAATTTTTACAGGTTTTTTTAAATTTTTGGGATCGAATCTAGAATATTTAAAATTTTGATTTATTGAATTGGTAGTTGAACATTATAATGACGTAGTGTGCTCGAGTTTATCGGTGGAAACGACATAGCCCCACAAAATCTCTGAATGGAGCCTGGGTCTAAGTAGGTGTAGCAATGTCACGAACAAGAACACGTTATATTCATTTCATGTTCCATTTATTTTTATGTTAGTGATCCATGTTATTTTTCTCAGTGGCTTGCCTGTATTCATATGAGAAGACATATTATCTGCTCTCAACTGGATACAATAATCTCGTACATAATGTCACATGAATATGAGGTAGCCTATTTCATTGTGCAGCATTGTGAGAGTGGCACAGAGCAGAAATAATTGAGCATAGCAGGCAGTTCCAATGACATAGGATTTAGAGAGTCGTATAGGAAAAAAATGAGGGTTGTTTAATGAATAGGCCTGCATAGACAGTGCTGATTCTTATGCCGTCGTTCTTCAAATCGAATATCTCTATTTTCAAGATGTAGCTATTTGCTGGAGGATGATGGGTAATTTAATATATTTTTTACTCTCTTCTATCGTTCGCTGTTTCGTCATTTCTGCATCTTTGTATTGTTTTATTGGGGGCTGACCTCGAAAGAGTGTTTTGACATTGGTTTTTCTTGCTGTTAGCTTTTGATTGTATATCTTTGATTTCAATATGGCTGTGTTTGTTTATTTATTTACATTTGTTTGTGTGTTTGAGTCCTGCTCACCTACTGTCAATTTTTCTCTACGCAGACAGTGCTTTTCTTGCTTTTCCGGGTGTATTTTGGTCTTCATTTCTCTTCCGTGCTTGATAGGTATTTCTATTCGTAGTTACTGCCCATATCAACCATGTTGCATTTCTATCAATAACCTTGCATTTTAGTTCATTAATGATATGACTTTGTTCTTGCTGACTATGTAGGCTCGAGGGTCGTTCTTCGGTTGGCTTGCTTGTGTTATAGTTTGTGGCTCAGGTTATATTCCTCAGTGGTTTGCTTACATGGAGTTTTTGCATCTTCACTTACTATAGCCTTATCATTTTATATTTGCATTTACTTCCCAATGTTAGTACATGCTAATTTTACTAATGTGTGTTTTTATTGGATGTTTTGTTGGAATTTGGATACATATATTTATTCAGTTCTTGCTTGAAGATAGATATATGTCAGGATCTTGCTAGGATTGCTTTTGCAATTACAGAGCTTGCATTTTTGCTATTCTGTGTACTAGGCCTACTGTTTTTATATAAAGACAATGTATAATATTTTCTCTATAATTTGTTTCGTTCTTTTTTTTATTGCGTGTACTCATCTGGGGGAACATATTATTGGCTCAAAATTGACAGTCTAGATTATTTAAAATTTTGATTTGGGGTGACATTGTAAGGTATCGAAACTATAGTTTCAGAGCTGAATTGAGGATTTAGGAAATTTCAATCATGTCCGTATTTATTTTTAATGCTGAAAGGCCTCAACTTTCAAAATTTTGCGTTGAAATACAAATGCCTCTTTTTCTGTATATAAATTGAATTTGTAGTTGAACATTATAATGACGTACTATGCTCGATGTTATCGGCTAAAAACGTCTGACCCCACAAAATCTCCGAATGGAGCACAGGTTTAAATAGGTGTGACAATGTCGCAAACAAGCACACGTTATATCTATTTGTTCAGCATGTACATATATTTGCAATTACTTTGGCTGCTTTTGTTTAGAATTTTTTTCTATATGTTGCAATGTTATGAATAAACATAAATTAGGCTGCATAGGCTAGCTCAGGGACCCACATATTATCCAGATACAAGTTTTTTTCTATATGTTGCAATGTTATTTCTATACAGTTGATGAATAAACATAAATTAAATTGCATAGGCTAGGTCGGAGACCCGCAGAGTATCCAAATACAACCGGTTTGCGTAGGTGTAAAAATGCCACGAGCAAAAACATTTAAATTTTATTTGATGTTGTATTCAAACACAAATGCCTCTACTCTCCATATATTTCCATGCATGTTCAAACACAAATGCCTCTCTTTTTCCATATATAAATTAAATTGATAATTGAATATTATAATGACGTACTATGTTCAAGTTTATCGGCTGGAAACCTGACATGGCCCCACAAAATCTTCGAATGGAGCCTGGGTCTAAATAGGTGTAACAATGCCGCGAACAAGAACACATGATATTTATTTCATGTTCCATTTAGTTTTATGTTGTCGGTGTTTGTAGGCTGATATTTTTCTCAATGCTGTTGAGGTTTATATAGATTTGTATATGTGTTTGAACACAAATGCCTCTATTCTTCATATATAAATTGAATTGCTGAGTGAACATTATAATGATGTACTGTGTTCAAGTTTATCGGCTGGAAACCTGACATGGCCCCACAAAATCTCCGAATGGAGCCTGGGTCTAAGTAGGTGTAACAATGCCACGAACGAGAACACAGGATATTCATATTCAACTTACATTTATATAGATTTGTACACGTGTTCAAACACAAATGCCTCTCTTTTTCCATATATAAATTAAATTGGTAATTGAACATTATTATGACGTACTGTGTTCAAGTTTATCGGCTGAAAACCTAACATGGCCCCACAAAATCTCCGAATGGATCCTCGGTCTAGGTAGGTGTAACAATGCCACGAACAAGAATACAGGATATTCATATTCAACTTACATTTATATAGATTTGTACACGCGTTCAAACACAACTGCCTCTCTTTTTCCATATATAAATTAAATTGGTAATTGAACATTATAATGACGTACTATGTTCAGGTTTTTCGGCTGGAGACCTGGCATGGCCCCACAAAATCTCCAAATGGAGTCTGGGTCTAAGTAGGTATAACAATGCCACGAACGAGAACACATGATATTCATTTCATGTTCCATTAGTTTTATGTTGTCGGTGTCTGTAAACTGTTATTTTTCTCAAGGCTGTTGAGGTTTATATTGATTTGTATACGTGTTTGAACACAAATGCCTCTATTCTTCATAGATAAATTGAATTGCTGAGTGAACTTTATAATGACGTACTCTGTTCAAGTTTATCGGCTAGAAACCTGACATGGCCCCACAAAATCTCCGAAGGGAGCCTGGGCCAAAGTAGGTGTAACAACGCCACGAACGAGAACAAAGGATATTGATATTCAACGTACGTTTCTAAAGATTTGTACACGCGTTCAAATACAAATGCCTCTTTTTTTACATATATAAATTAAATTGGTAATTTAACATCATAATGACGTACTGTGTTCAAGTTTATCGACTGGAAACCTGACATGGCCCCACAAAATCTCGAATGGATCCACGGGTCTAAGTAGGTCTAACAATGCCATGAATGAGAACACATGATATTCATTTCATGTTCCATTTAGTTTTATTTTGTCGGTGTTTGTAAATTGATATTTTCTCAATGTTGTTGAGGTTTATATAAATTTGTATACGTGTTTGAACACAAATGCCTTTATTCTCCATAGATTAATTGAATTCTTGAGTGAACATTATAATGATGTCTTGTGTTCAAGTTTATAGACTGGAAACCAGAAATGGCCCCACAAAATCTACGAATGGAGCACGGGCCTAAGTAGGTGTAACAATGCCACGAACAAAAACACATGACATTCATTCCATGTTCTACCTATGTTTTTGGTATTCTTTGTTTGTTATATGCATACTGCTGCAACACAACCTATTCGACATGTTCCTGATATCCTCGATCTGAGCTTATCGGTTGGGAATCCTCTTCTGCATATTTTAATGTGCTTTAGACGAAATTTCATTGCATTTGTATATCTGTACTAACTATGTATCCAGTTTTTTAGGTTCTCAATATTTTATCAGTTACTAAATTTTCCTCTGTTCAAGTTTATCGGCAGGAAACCTGACATGGCCCCACAAAATCTCCGAATGGAGCCTGGGCCAAAGTGGGTGTAACAATGCCATGAACGAGAACAAAGGATATTGATATTCAACTTACGTTTCTAAAGATTTGTACACGTGTTCAAACACAAATGCCTCTTTTTTTCCATATATAAATTAAATTGGTAATTGAACATTATAATGACGTACTGTGTTCAAGTTTATCGGCTGGAAACCTGGCATGGCTGTAATATCCGCAATTTCGGATTTCCGGTAATTTTATTTTTTCAGCGGAAGTCCGTTTCTACGACTCGCTTGGGACCGTCTCATCATTCTGAGAATGATTAATTCTGCACTTTTTGTCATCCGAGTTCGTTTCGGTATCGTTTTGCTGAGTTCCGAGCTTTTTGGCGACTTTTCCGCACTTGAGTTCGATTCTTGCGAATCTCGTCCGAAACTGTTGTTTCGAGTTTCTCGTAAGTTCATTTAATGTTATTATTCATGTTGCGAGCTTTGGTTTGGTGTTTCGATCGCGTATCGTGATTTTCGGATGTTTTGGGCCATTTTCGTAATTTCCCAAAGTTTTGGGTAATTACTTTCCGTTGTCGAATTTCGAGACTTCGGGTGGTCGGCATCAGGTGTTCTCTCAGTGTTCGGATTCGTATTTACGAGTACTTCGTAACCGTGCTTTCGGTTTACGTTCAGTCCGAGTTCGGGATTTTCGGACCGTCGGATCGACCGAGTCATGGTGGCCGGACACATGCGAACGGCCACAGCAGCGCGCCTTTGCCGTGTCTTGCGCCAGTCGGCCAGGACCAGCAGCCTGCCGAGACACGGCCGAGACACCCGGCCCAGTGCAGGCCGTTTCTTTGCGCCGTGTCCGTGAGGGCTATAAATATGGCGGAGCGATCGGGTTTTTCTTCATTTTCTCACTCGTTTCTTCCTCTTCCCGGTGGAGCTTTGATGATCATGGAGGTATGTTGTTAGGGGGTAAATCGATGAAGTTTTGAAGTTCATAACATCGATTAATCCTTCCATAACTTGCTCCGATCGACCGAATCAAGGCAAGTTTTCTTAAAATATAGTTTTGGGGATTTTGTTCGATTTGTCCGTTTAATCCGTTTTAACTCAGAATATTGATGGATTGATGATTGTTAAGCTATATTATATCTAATTCCTTGTTATTCCACGGTTGTATTGCCACGGATTTGTCGTTTTATTGAGTATTTTATCGACGCCTTGAAGGTGTTCGATAAAATGTCACAAAGAGAATTCGAGTGTTCTACCATTATTCTTCCTCGTATGATCGATGATTTATTGATTATATGTTGTTAGGGTCGAATTATTGTGAAGAACTCGAGTCGGAACCCTTCCGTTCGTTGTCTTCTTTGGGGTCCGAGCTTCCCGGTCGAACCGTGTTCTTCGGAGCGTTTGGTAGCGGTTATTAAGGCAAGTATCTTACTATACGACTTGTATCTTGCGACTAGTAATTATGTATGAGATGTGTGATGATTTTTCTTGCCTTCGTAATTATGTTCCGTTTGAGTTGGTTGTGTTTTCCGTAATTTGAAGGCTTTGCGATAATATTGTTATATTAGTATACGTGTTAGGCGTTGTGCCATTTGTGCAGGATTGCGCCGTACATATGGGACGGTCGTACACTTGGTTGTGTAATGTAATGTGTACCGAACGTGTGTTATGTTGGATATGTGTCGTTGATTGACGATAGTTGTTGCGAGTGTTGAGATTGTGTTATGTGCAGGTGATGTACGATTTTGTGGTGATCAATGTGATTGATCAATTGTGCTCATTGTTGTATGTAATGTGAATGTGAATATGAATATGTGTGTGACCGCTAAGTTCACTCGTGTTGGTCCGACGGGACCTACGAGGATTCGTGGCAGTGGACTACGGGGTCATAACTTAGTGAGGTGCGAGGTCCATCGTCTTTGGTCAGCGAGGCCTACGATAACGCATGGCGGTGGACCATGAGTTTCGGACACGGACGCGTCAACCGGGTGAGCTCGACGGGGCTTACGGTGACACGTGGCAGTGGACTACGGTGTCAGGACTGTGTGTGTGGTTGTTGAGATTGATATAGTCCGTGCGGGTTGTTAAGCCTACGGAGACACGTGACAGTGGATCACGGTGTCGGAATTGGTTATGTCTAGTTAATAGTCCGTGCGGGTTGTTGAACCTACGGAGACACATGACAGTGGATCACGGTGTCGGAATTGATTACGTTTGTTTAATTGTGCGTGGTGTAGTCCGTGCGGGTTGTTGAACCTACGGAGACACGTGACAGTGGATCACGGTGTCATGAGCATGATTGTTTTCAAATCAAAGTTTTGAAAAGAAAGTTTTAAGAAAGGAATATTGGGCGAGCCCCACGAGATTTATGAAATGTTTTCGTACTGTGAATTATTGAAATACAATTTGTGATTTGGGTTAAGACCCTAAGATTTTCGAAAGGTTTGAAATTCTAAAAATTCCCGAGATGATAATCTTATTTTTGAATGCTTCATAGTTTACCTTCCCTTGTGAAAACCTCCCGGGAATATTTTGATACTTGATTATTATATTGGATTCACGATTATTATTTGCTTGTTACATTTCGTATGATTTGATACTTGAACTAGTAAAGCGGTGGAGTTTTACTAACCCCAGTAATCGAGGGTGGATGTTGTTTGCGTCCGGTACATGCAGATTCGGGGGAGCGATCACGGGATTGGCACAAGAGGATGACGAGTGTGATACTAATCATGAGTCGAGAGTTGTTTTGATTTTGTTGTGTTGTCGAGTTGATTTCGGTCTTCCATTGTATTGTATTTCGACCCCTGTGGTAATGTTATTTAAGTCGGTTTATCGATTGGGTTGTGTGACCTCATCGGTGCTGTATTCACGTGTAAGTGACCATATCGATCTGTATCATTTTATTGTTCGACCACAGTGGGCAAGCATTTGGTTGTTTATGAATGTTTAGCTTTGGTAGATCCTTGTGGAAAGGGTCTACGGCGTGTAATATTCCCATATGGTTTTGGGGTGTTACATTTATGGTATCGAGCCTAGGTTGCGGAAACCTAGGTGTCGGGTCGAGTCAGTCGTGGTTTGTCGAGTAATGTGTGGTCTTGTCGTTCGAGTCGTCGGGTGACAAGTTGAGTTGTGCGTAGTCACAACGTGTCGGATATGTTGTCGGACGAGATTAGTATCGTGGGCGACCGTCACCTCCGTGCGACTTTGTGGATGTAAGTCTCCTCCTTTATGCGTAATACTGTGTATCTCGATTTTATCTTAGTGAGTTAATTGCGGTGCATAATTTTATTTACAGGTATTGTGTAATATAGTTGTGTTTAATACTTGTGACACATAGTATGTGTATAGAACTGGGCACGTTATTGTTTTATCTTTGAACCACTGGGTGGGGTGGTAGGTTGTGAAAGTTTTAAACCTTGATGGGTTTCGAATAGGTACCGACGGTAGAGTTTGTGAGAAACTCCGATGAATGATTTTGCTGTGTGTCTAAACTTGATACCACGAGATGCATTTGATTGAATTGGCGACCCTGGTTTCCATTTGTGTATATGGTTTTAAATTCGACTGTTTTTGGAATGTTGTAATTTTTGTCCGCTATAGGTAAGTTTGAGAATGTTTCCTGAAGGACTTTACAGTTTGAGAATTTTGTAGAAATCGATTTTTGGAAAATATTTTGGTGGTGCGGTCAAACCATGGTTTATATGGATTTTTAAAATTTGTTAAATTTTAACAAATGGGCCGTGTATTTTCAAATGACACAATCAGGCGGTATTTGAAAAATGTGTTTTGAAATACTTCGGACATTGTAAAATATTACCGTCATCGACCTTTTTGGCGTTTTGTAAATGGTTTTTAGCCTGGTGGGTTCCGGCGCGGGACCCACGATGCTATAATGTTCCGTGTAATTATCTGAAATTTTTGGGCATTCTAGCCCATTGAATTATCGTTGAAAACTTTGAGTACCTTGGGAAATAAATTTCGAGACGTCCTTTTAAAATGAATTATTTTCTTGTGGTACATCCAAGGTGCCACAATATGTTTCAAGATTTTTCTACCTCGAGGACCAAAATGTTTTGAGATATTTTCCAATGTTTTAGAAACACTTTTACTTAGACCCAAGGGTCGAATACTTCCGAAAGTTTTTCACGAAAAGAAATTGTCCTCATTTTTATCGAATGCGAAATAGTTTCCAAAGTCTCGATAATGATGTTTCACGATTGTATTTTTATTGAAGGGTGATACTCAAGATCAATCGGTGTTTCCAAAATTATTTTCAAAAGGAAGTTTTCGTTTTAAAAACCTATACATTCCGTTTGAGAAATTTGGTATGTATGTATGATGTTCGCATTGTCGTTATGATGTTTGCTCCAGTATGATCGAATTGGTGGCATGAACGTCGGCGTTGCCACGCATTTGTTGTACTAGCCCTCTGTGAGAGGTGTGAGCTGGTGTTCTTGTTTATCGCCTCGTGGTGATTTGCGTGTTGTCGCACGAGTGTGGTGTTGAAGCTTGGGTTTGTACGTTTGTGTACATTTGTGATTTTTTAATAATGTTTGTAATTAGGTCTTTGGTTATCGTTCGGGCCGTTGAGGTCGCGAACGATACCGTCGTGATTCTTTGTTGTCTTGAGTTGGCATCTCCGCTATATTGTTTTGCGACTTTATGCCCCATTGTATCTAACATTTGTATTTTCGGTATGCCGAGCAGGTATTTCAACCGTGATGTGCCGGGGCATGCACGTGTAAATTGTCCTTCTCGTCGGTGACGCGTTTCGAGGACACCGAATTCGGTTTTGCGAATTGGCTATTGAGACTTTCGGAGTTCGCGCTTGGCCTGGATATCGGGATCAACTCGAGAGACCCATGGGAGATTTTCTGTCGGATGCTTTTGTGTTGTTACCTTGTTTCCGTTGTTGTGAGTTGCGGGGACGACATTTCTTTTATAAGAGGTCGGATGTAATACCCGTACTATATTTGACTTCTGCAGTTTCTCCTTCTAAATTCTATCGACTTGCACGTGTTCGTCGATACTTTTTGAACTTGTTTGATGTCTCAGTTGTCATCATTCGAACTGGTTGTGACCTTGTTTTAGATCGACCTGTTTGTCATCGTGACCTTTCCGAGTTCGGTTCGATTCTTGTGAACCTTGTTTGGAAGTAACATCTTTCACTTTCTACCAGTTCTTTTAATGTCTGGAGTTGAAGTGGGGACTTCGGAGTCATTATTCGATTGTTGTCATTCGATCATTGTTATTTGATCATTGTTGTTCGATCATTGTTATTTGATCGTTGTTGTTCGATCGTTGTTGTTCGAACGGGGTTGTCATTGTTGTTGCACGATCTCGTCTGCGAAGAATTGTCGTTCACCGTTAGTCAACTGTTTCGAGTGTGGCCAAGTGGGTCACCGAGCGGTGCATTGTGAGACCGTTGCCACGATGTTCGGGGTGGGTTTTGTTCCTACTCGGGAGTGCACAGTGGTGTCCGTGATGTAGTTGTGTATCGTACTTCGTGCTGTAATTCGTGTAGAAATTGTTATTTGTTGCGTGGACTTTTTGGTTTTGTTTGTATTCTACCATGATGTTTTATTTTAAGTTTCGGGACGAAACTTATTTTTAAATTGGATAGAATGTAATGTCCGGTATTCTCGTTTTCTGTTATCTTGAATTGTTTGTGTTTTGACGTCGGATATTTTCTTATTGATGAGAATCGGAATGATTTCTATCGTGATACTCTATTTGTTTCTATCGCATAGCCGTTTTAGTCGGGTGCAACTTGTTGTAGCGTACGTTTCTTCGATTAAATGTGTGCATGTAACACCCCAAACTAGGCGGATATTACAGTGCCGTGGACCCCCGACTGGGACCCACCAGGCGAATGGAAAAGGATGAATTACACAGGGTAAATGTAGTACCGAACCACATTATAACATCAATTACTCCGAGTAGGAGTTTCATACAACACACCCAGGATAATAGAATACATGTGTATCTTATGTGACGATAAAATACACGACACTGAATGAAATGAGTATTCGAACGGAATGTCTGCAGCGGAATAAATAAAGAAAACATGAATAGTGAATAAATGGTGAAAGACTGGGGCCCCCTTCTAGTATCACAGGACTCCCGCCGTCAACGTGTTCTCCTGCGCCTTTGCCTTGCCATGACACGAAAAACAATATCCCCAAGCGGGAGTCGATTATCTGAGAACAACAATCCTCAAGGGTTGAAAATACACAATTATGATTAGCGAAGTTATGAAATATTCTTAGCTATGAATTACTGCTGGAGAGGAGTATCATAGTACGCCTGTAATGTTACGTGTGAGTGTACAACACCCGTCCGTGTACCTAATTAGTCTCACGGTGTAACGCTTTCCCGTGTGCGGTCTAATGTATCGGTGAACCCAATACAATAACCATCGTGTGCCGACTAAAAATTCCACATGGCCACACCCGGCCACGCAATATGAACCCGAGAAGGTCATATGAACGAGAATGACCGTAATGAATATCAATGAATAAGTAATAATCTGACAAAGTCAAGAATGACTCACCGAGATGAGAGTAATAATGAAATGAATGATAGCTCAACGAAAAGATTGGAACCATCGTTCCTTATGGTGAAGTGATTAATTGACAATAACAAGTTTTAATATGATTAATACAATGATGAATGAGTTATGATTATGAATAATCAACAACAAAAGGTATGAATATCCTTTTAACCGAGTAAGAATTAACTTACGCAACAACGATGAAGAATGTCCGTCCACGAACAACGTCTAACCAAGATATCGGTCTCGAACAACAACCTTAATTCAATACAATTGCCAACAATCCGATCAATAACGAATTAAACACGAATATAACGAACTCAAGGCGTCGATACGATTAAACCAAGTTCATTGGGGCATTATATCGAACACTTTGAGGCCAACTTTGATTGATTACCACTAAACCTCAATAATACCAACTTCAAATCCCCAAGAAGTGTTTCAAAACAACAAAACATCTCCAATACGATCAATAATCCATTATGAATATCCAAAAACGTGATTATAACAACAATTAATCGGAAATCCCCAAATCCAACTCGATATTCAAAGTGTTCTTGAATAAATCTCTCAATAATCCAATGAATCCTTATACAAACTCATAATCATATACATATCCCTTCATATAACATGATTATAACGTCCCAAAACATCATAACTCAACACAAAATCGAAATCCAAGGTGTTGAAGAAATTACCTCTTGAAGATCCAACCACTACGATCCGAAGAACACGAGTTAAAACGAGTATCCAAGCTTCTCAAAGAAATGAAGATGATGAAGATTACACACTCAATTGATTGATGATGATAAAATCTCTCTCTCAACCCTCTCTCTCGGATGAAGAAGGAAAAAAGAAGAAGTGAGGAGAAATGACCCGGCCAAGTCATTAAATACTGCCGGAAGTTACGGCCGTAACTCGGCCCTCTTACGGCCGTAACTTTCCAAGTCAACGGCCCTACGGCCATAACCGGCCAACTCGTACGGCCGTAACTCGGCTTCGTCCGAAAGCACGCGGCAGACTTACGGCCGTAACCGATCTGAGTTACTGGCGTAACCGCCTTCGTCAAAAAAATCCGTCGACACCCTTACGGTAGCGCACACCTTACGGCCGTAACTCGGATGATCTGGCCGTATCCGGCCGAACTTACGGCGTAAGCCCTCTTCGTCGAAGCGACCGGTACACTGCAGCGTCTGGCCGTAACCGGCAAGCCTTACGGCCGTACCTTCCTCGACTTACGGCCGTATGCCGCAACCCTTACGGCCGTAAGTCACCCTTGGTCGACAACACCCAAAATTCACGAACACCACTTACGGCCGTATCTCACCTTCCTTACGGCCGTAACTCACCTTCGGCCAAAAATGTCTCGGTAGCTGCTTTGGGCAGCGTACGGCCGTAATCGGCTGACCTTACGGCCGTGCACGCTCGACTTACGGCCATACCACAAGACCTTACGGCCGTAAGTCCCTTTTCGTCCGAATGGCACGAAAACCACGAACCCTTGTTACGGCCGTAACCCAAAGTCCTTACGGCCGTAACTCGATCTTTGGCCAAGTTGAAAATTCCGATAACTCCGATTCCTCGCTACAGTGATGAATGATCCGACATAACATACGAATGTGAAAATGAACAAGTCTAAAACAAGCCACCGATGAAGCCCCGATTATCGACTACCAATCACGATGAAAACAACAATACTCCCGTCGGTCTCTAAACGGAGATGACATGCCGATCGGTGGCGATATACGATTACAACAAGCCAACGGTGAACACAAATGAATGAATCAAGAATGATGAGTGATTATTAACGAGTGAGAAATCTTGAGTGACAATTACTGATGATAATTCTTGAATGAAAATGAATGAATTACAATAGGGTATTACATACTCCCCCTTAAAAGAGTTTCGTCCCGAAACTAAGGGTCAAACAACTTCGGGATAACTCCCCGCATACTATCCTCGGTTTCCCGGGTAGCTTCTTCGACTCCGTGTCTAGACCCCGAATTTTAACCAAAGGAATAGTCTTATTCCTCAAGCTGTTTGATTCGCCGCTCTAAAACTAGAATAGGGCGTTCCTCATATGAATGATCGTCGGCGATCTCGATTTCGTCGGCGGAGTATGTGACTCGGTCGGCAACATACTTCCGTAATCGAGAGACATGAAACACGTTATGAATTCGGCTCAACGCCGGAGGTAAAGCCAATCGATAAGCTAACTCGCCCACTCGATCCAAAATCTCAAGCGGTCGATGAATCTCGGACTCAACTTTCCCCTCTTCCCAAAGCGGAAAATACCTCGACTGGGGATACCTTGACCAAAACGTGGTCACCGTCTCGAACTCTAGTGGTCGGCAGCGATTATACGCATAAGGATTTACGCGACTGAAATACATCGACATACGACTCGATTAAAGCTACCTTCTCTCGGGCGGCTATAAGCATATCGGGCTCGGTGCCGATTGATTCGACAAGTCATCCCAACACAAAGGAGACCGACAACGACGACCGTACAAGGCCTCGTAAGGTGCCATCTTAATGGAAGCATGCCGGCTATTATTATACGTGAACTTGATCAATGGTAGTTGGGCTTCCCAATCGTCCTTCCAATCGAGGACGCATGCCCTCAACATGTCCTCTTATGTCTGAATAGTCCTCTCTGATTGCCGTCAGTTGAGGATGAAAAGCGGTGCGAGATTGGTGAGTTCCCATAGCACGATGAGTGATTTCCAAAATGAGACACAAATCGTCCGTCACGATCGGAAGCGATACTCTTAGGAGTACCATGAAGTCGACTATCTCTTTGATGAACAATCGAGCCAGTCTCTCGGGACCCCACGTATCCTTGATCTCAAGGAAATGAGCTGATTTAGTTAAGCGGTCCACAATCACCGGATCGTATTCATGCCACGGCGACTCGTAGGCAAACTCGTGATGAAGTCCATAGAAATGTCTTCCCACTTCCACTCCGGAATAGGGAGAGGTTTGACATACCCGCCGTCGATGTTCAATCTTAACTTGTTGTGAGTTAAGCATCTCGAAACAAATTCTGCGACTTCTCGCTTCATATTACTCCACCGGTAATTACATTTCAAGTCCTTGTACATCTTCTGGACCGGATGAGCGAGAATAAGGGGTAGCATGAGCTTCTCTCAAAATCGAGTTTTCAACTCGTCATTCGCCGATACGCACAACCGATTCTTAAATCTCAAAAGTCCATCCTCGTGGACCACGAATCTAGGGCTTTCCCTGAGCCACATCCTCACGGATGCGCAACAATGAAGGGTCGAACTCGATTCTCTCTGATTACCTCCTCGAGTGACGATGAAATCTCTAACATACAAAGCTGTCCACTGAACTCGTGAAGCCCAGGACCTCGATCTCGGGTCTAAGGAATTCTCTTTGAAGTTCCTTGAGCTGTTAGACGAGCAAGCATCTGCTCTGAACGGACTTGCGACTCAAGGCGTCGCGACAACGTTCGCCTTGCCCGGTGGTAAAGGATCTCGATATCGTAATCTTTGATTAATTCTAACCACCGTCTCTCGCATATTTAACTCCTACGAGTAAATATATACTTTAAACTCTTATGATCGGTGAATATCGGTGTAACGCCATAAAGATAATGACGCCATATTTTCAAAGCGAACACCACTACTGCTAGCTCCGGGTCGTGGGTCGGATAATTAACCTCGTAAGGTCTCAATTGCCGTGAAGCATAAGCAATAACCTTTCCGTTCGCATGAGCACACATCCGAGACCACCTAGGACGCATCACTATAAACCACAAATCCCTCCGTCCCTGCGGCAAGGAAAGTACAGTCTTTGTCATTAACCGGCTCTTGAGTTCCTCAAAACTCTGCTGACACGCGTCGGACCACGTGTATTTCTTATCCTTTCACAAAAGGTTCGTCAATGGTTGAGCAATTTTGGAAAATCCTTCCATAAATTGCCGATAATAACCCGCTAATCCGAGGAAACTCCGGATTTCCTTAACATTCTTCGGAGGTAACCAATCTCGAATAGCCTCCGTCTTCTGAGGGTCGACACGAACTCCGTCTGATGAAATTACATGTCCGAGAAAAGTCACTTCGGACATCCAGAACTCGCACTTGGAAAACTTTCCAAACAGTTGCTCTCGTCTCAACACGTCGAGAACCTGATGAAGATGAACCTCGTGATCCTCTCGGCTACGAGAATAAATCAAAATATCGTCGATGAAGACAACAACAAACTGATCCAAAAAGTCGATGAAAACCCGATTCATCAATTCCATGAATACCGCAGGTGCATTAGTTAGCCCGAACGGCATAACTACGAACTCATAATGACCATAGCGTGTTCGAAACGCCGTCCTCGCGATATCCGACTCTCGAATCCGCAACTGGTGATATCCAGATCTTAAGTCGATCTTGGAAAATACTGAAGCTCCCTGAAGTTGATCTAAAAGATCATCAATACGGGGTAAGGGATATTTATTCTTGATTGTCACTCTGTTCAACTCCCGATAATCGATACACAAACGAAATGAACCATCCTTCTTCTTGACAAACAACACGGGTGCTCCCCACGGAGACGCACTCGGTCGGATATAACCCTTCTCGAACAATTCCTCAAGTTGGTTCTTTAATTCCTGCATTTCGGTCGGGGCCATCCAGACGGTGCCTTCGATATCGGGGACGTACTGTGCTCCAACTCAATTGTGAATTCCACATCCCTCTGTGAGGCAAACCGTAACTCGTGCGGAAAAACATCGGCATATTCCCTCACCAGGAATATCCGTTAACATCTTGATGACTTCTCGGTTTTGGCCATATAGCACCAATAACGACACATCCCGATTGAGTAACCTTCGCTTTCATCAAATTAATGACCTTACGAGCAGTAGGGATTACCTCCTGAAACACACATTCAACCCCATAAATGCGAAATGATAGTGACCATACGCTTACGGACACTAATGATGGCATCATGACGATCCATCCAATCAATACCCAAGATGACGTCGTCCCTCGGCAAATCTACCACGATTAGGTCTGCGGCCATACGACCATGGCCCAGATCGGACAATTACGAATCTCACGATTACGATAATTCGTCTACCATCGGGTAGGCCGATGACATAAGGCTCACAACTAGTAGCACTACCCAGACGTAGTCTACTCAAACATGACTCGGAAATGAATGAATGCGATACACCGGTATCAAAAGGGTACACACGAGGTTGAGATAGAATATCGAGTGTACACGAGATCATTCGGGCCTCGGGATCATCGGTCTTCTTCATCTCATAAATCCGGGGCTTGCTAGTCCAAGACCGACGCTCCGTCTGCGGCTATAGGCTCCACCTTTAGTCGCTCTGTCGTTTTAAGCAGCCGATTGAGCGGCCCGACTGCGAGCAGGCTGGCTTAGGTGCACGAGATGACGTCTGAGTAGGTTTGGAGTCCCTACGGCAAAACGGGCCTTATGCCCGGCAATCCCACAATTATGACACGTGATAGTGCATCGAGGACACTTGGTCTTGAGGTGACCAAGCTCCCCTGATTAAAGCAGGTGATGGCAGGCGCCGCTCGAGACCGAGATTCCGCGGGTCTAGACGACACGGGAGGTCGCTCGAAGCGAGAGCCCGCGGGGTTTCTTGAAGGTTGTCGACCGCCTTGGTGGTTACGATTCTTCGATTTCTTGCTAGCAGACGAAGGTTGCCGCTTAGCAATCTCTTTAGCGATAAGCTCATAGGTGAGAGCTTTCTCAATGAATTCAACGTGGTGCAATTATGATTGAGCAAGCGAAGTCTCATACGGGGTTTCGACCTCTTGTGAAATACTTAATCTTATCCGCCTCGGAATGAATGATAGATGAGGCGACGGAAGAAGTTCTGAAATTTCGGCAATGGCGAGAACATCCTCGTCGATGAGGGTCGGGAGTGAGTAACTCGCGGCTTAGCCTCTCTGAGTGGGGCCGGATAATACCTCTCCATCATGAGAGTTTTGAATCGATCCCATGTACAAGATCCTTCGGTGGGCTTCAACGACAACCACCAAGAATGAGCGCTCTTACCTGAGTAGTAAGCCGCAACGAAACTTTGTGTCCTTAGGACACTCCACCATAGCAAACAACTTCTCGAAATGTTCGAGCCAATGAATAATATCTGCCGTCTCGGGCAGGCCCTCGAAAGTCGGTGGCCTGCGGCGAGAGATGTCGCCGATGATATTGCTCACATTCCTCTCTTGCCTCGAGGTGGCGGCGGAGGAGCCCGTTGATTCGAGTAGTGGAGTTATGCATCGTCTCCATCAACCGAGCCATCTCGGGTCATTTGGGCCATCATGCCACGCATAAATGCGAGTGGGTCAACCGGACACCCTCTCCGAGCCGTGTCCTGCACGACTCCGATAGTGAATGATCGCGTCCAGGTGAATGAGTGGCAGCGTCACTGCTCGATGAGTTAGCATTATTCCTGGCATTTGCACGTGTGTTCGCACGAGTTCTCGGGATTCGGCCCGCTCCACGGCCTCGTCCTCCTCGTCCTCTGCCAGCTCTTTCCATACTGAAGTAGGAAAGTCACATGATGATTATATTTCCCGCATGAATATCATGTTATGATTATATTATGAAATGATGAAAATGAGCATACACGCTCCAATACAGCGATTACATGAATGATTAATTGACGTGACATGATTATCTGATGAAGTTACTGAAATGATTATCTTGAATGAGTTAACAAGATTAATGATTTGATCTTCCTGATCATCAACTGAATAATGAAATGAATTGAGTGATTAACGAGTTAACATGACCGTCCTGGTCAAATGAAAATGATGGTTGAGGATTGTTAACTGATGAATTATGAATGAATGATTCTTGCCATAAATTATACCATGGCGTTAGAAATCTTACAGTTCTTGGTCTGATTGGCTCGGCATTTGCACAGGTCACACGTGACGCGAAAGTCCAATGATACTAGTCCGATGACGATGATTTCAAATGAGACATGACTTGGAGGGTAGTATTCAAAACCACGCTCCGATACCAACTCTGTAACACCCCAAACTAGGCGGATATTACAGTGCCGTGGACCCCCGACTGGGACCCACCAGGCGAATGGAAAAGGATGAATTACACAGGGTAAATGTAGTACCGAACCACATTATAACATCAATTACTCCGAGTAGGAGTTTCATACAACACACCCAGGATAATAGAATACATGTGTATCTTATGTGACGATAAAATACACGACCTTTGAATGAAATGAGTATTCGAACGGAATGTCTGCAGTGGAATAAATAAAGAAAACATGAATGATGAATAAATGATGAAAGGACGGGGCCCCCTTCTAGTATCTTCAGGACTCCCGCCGTCAACGTGTTCTCCCTGCGCCTTTGCCTTGCCATGACACGAAAAACAATATCCCCAAGCGGGGTCGATTATACTGAACAACAATCCTCAAGGGTTGAAAATACACAATTATGATTAATCAAGTTATGAAATATTCTTAGCTATGAATTACTCTGGAGAGGAGAATCATAGTACGCCTGTAATGTTCTGTGTGAGTGTACAACACCCGTCCGTGTACCTAATTAGTCTCACTGTGTAAATCTTTCCAGTGTGCACGGTCTAAAGTATCGGTGAACCCAAAACAAAAACCATCGTGTGCCCGACTAAAAATTCCACACAGCCACACCCGGCCACGCAATATGAACCCAGAAGGTCATATGAACGAGAATGACCGTAATGAATATCAATGAATAAGTAATAATCTGACAAAGTCAAGAATGACTCACCGAGATGAGAGTAATAATTAAATGAATGATAGCTCAACGAAAAGATTGGAACCGTCGTTCCTTATGACTGAAGTGATTAATTGACAATAACAAGTTTTAATATGATTAATACAATGATGAATGAGTTATGATTATGAATAATCAACAACAAAAGGTATGAATATCCTTTTAACCGAGTAAGAATTAACTTACGCAACAACGATGAAGAATGTCCGTCCACGAACAACGTCCTAACCAAGATATCGGTCGCTCGAACAACCTTAATTCAATACAATTGCCAACAATCTGATCAATAACGAATTAAACACGAATATAACGAACTCAAGACGTCGATACGATTAAACCAAGTTCATTGGGGCATTATATCGAACACTTTGAGGCCAACTTTGATTGATTACCACTAAACCTCAATAATACCAACTTCAAATCCCCAAGAAGTATTTCAAAACAACAAAACATCTCCAATACGATCAATAATCCGTTATGAATATCCAAAAACGTGATTATAACAACAATTAATCGGAAATCCCCAAATCCAACTCGATATTCAAAGTGTTCTTGAATAAATCTCTCAATAATCCAATGAATCCTTATACAAACTCATAATCATATACATATCCCTTCATATAACATGATTATAACGTCCCAAAACATCATAACTCAACACAAAATCGAAATCCAAGGTGTTGAAGAAATTACCTCTTGAAGATCCAACCACTACGATCCGAAGAACACGAGTTAAAACGAGTATCCAAGCTTCTCAAAGGAATGAAGATGATGAAGATTACACACTCAAGTGATTGATGATGATAAAATCTCTCTCTCAACCCTCTCTCTCGGATGAAGAAGGAAAAAAGAAGAAGTGAGGAGAAATGACCCGGCCAAGTCATTAAATACTGCCGGAAGTTACGGCCGTAACTCGGCCCTCTTACGGCCGTAACTTTCCAAGTCAACGGCCCTACGGACGTAACTGCCAACTCAGACGGCCGTAACTCGGCTTCGTCCGAAAGCATGCCGTCAGACTTACGGCCGTAACCGATCCTGAGTTACGGGCGTAACCCGCCTTCGTCAAAAACATCCGTCGACACCCTTACGGCCGTAACCGCACACCTTACGGCCGTAACTCGGATGATACGGCCGTATCCGGCCGAACTTACGGGCGTAAGCCCTCTTCGTCGAAAACGACCAGGTACCTGCCTGCCGCGTACGGCCGCAACCGGCCAAGCCTTACGGCCGTACCTTCCTCGACTTACGGCCGTATGCCGCAACCCTTACGGCCGTAAGTCACCCTTGGTCGACAACACCCAAAATTCACGAACACCACTTACGGCCGTATCTCACCTTCCTTACGGCCGTAACTCACCTTCGGCCAAAAATGTCTCGGTAGCTTTGACGCAGCGTCTGGCCAGAATCGCCGACCTTACGGCCGTGCACCTTTCGACTTACGGCCGTACCACAAGACCTTACGGCCGTAAGTCCCTTTCGTCCGAATGGCACGAAAACACGAACCCTTGTTACGGCCGTAACCCAAAGTCACTACGGCCGTAACTCGATCTTGGCCAAGTTGAAAATTCCGATAACTCCGATTCCTCGCTACGGTGATGAATGATCCGACATAACATACGAATGTGAAAATGAACAAGTCTAAAACAAGCCACCGATGAAGCCCCAAAGATATCGACTACCAATCACGATGAAAACAACAATACTCCGTCGATCTCTAAACGGAGATGACATGCCGATCGATAGCGATATACGATTACAACAAGCCAACAGTGAACACAAATGAATGAATCAAGAATGATGAGTGATTATTAACGAGTGAGAAATACTGAGTGACAATTACAGACTGATAATTACTGAATGAAAATGAATGAATTACAACCGGGTATTACAGTGCATGTGATGTGGTATGTGATGCGTCGTTAATTGCTCGTTGTTGTTTGAAACATAGTCGGTGGCGTTGCGTTAGTCGTCGTGGGGCGTGTTTTTACGCCGTATATTCCCTTGCGTTGCTTGTAACGTTTCGCCGTTGGGCACGAAATTTTTTCGGTTCTTGTGTATCTCGTTGAGTTTTCCTGGCGGGATATTGCTTCTCCCTACTTGATTTAAGTTTCGGGACGAAACTTCTTTTAAGGAGGGTAGAATGTAATATCCGCAATTTCGGATTTCCGGTAATTTTATTTTTTCGGCGGAAGTCCGTTTTGACGACTCGCTTGGGACCGTCTCATCATTCTGAGAATGATTAATTCTGCACTTTTTGTCATCCGAGTTCGTTTCGGTATCGTTTCTTGAGTTAGAGCTTTTAGCGACTTTTCCGCACTTGAGTTCGATTCTTGCGAATCTCGTCCAGCTGTTGTTTCGAGTTTCTCGTAAGTTCATTTAATGTTATTATTCATGTTGCGAGCTTTGGTTTGGTGTTTCGATCGCGTATCGTGATTTTCGGACGTTTTGGGCCATTTTCGTAATTTCCCAAAGTTTTGGGTAATTACTTTCCGTTGTCGAATTTCGAGCCTTCGGGTGGTCGGAATCAGGTGTTCTCTCAGTGTTCGGATTCGTATTTACGAGTACTTCGTAACCGTGCTTTCGGTTTACGTTCGTGTCCGAGTTTGGGATTTTCGGACCGTCGGATCGTAAGTCATGGTCCGGCGGACACATGCGAAACGGCCACGTGCGCGCGCCAGCGCCGTGTCTTGCGCCGGTCAGCCAGGACCAGCAGCCTGCCGAGACACGGCCGAGACACCCGGCACTGATGCGGGCGTTTGCTGCGCCGTGTCCGTGGGCTATAAATATGGCGGAAGCGACGGGTTTTTCTTCATTTTCTCATGGTTTCTTCCTCTTCCGCTGGAGCTTTGATGATCATGGAGGGATGTTGTTAGGGGTTAAATCCATGAAGTTTTGAAGTTCATAACATCGATTAATCCTTCCATAACTTGCTCCGATCGACCGAATCAAGGCAAGTTTTCTTAAAATATAGTTTTGGGGATTTTGTTCGATTTGTCCGTTTAATCCGTTTTAACTCAGAATATTGATGGATTGATGATTGTTAAGCTATATTATATCTAATTCCTTGTTATTCCACGGTTGGATTGCCACGGATTTGTCGTTTTATTGAGTATTTTATCGACGCCTTGAAGGTGTTCGATAAAACGTCACAAAGAGAATTCGAGTGTTCTACCATTATTCTTCCTCGTATGATCGATGATTTATTGATTATATGTTTTTAGGGTCGAATTCTTGTGAAGAACTCGAGTTGGAACCCTTCCGTTCGTTGTCTTCTTCGGGGTCCGAGCTTCCCGGTCGAACCGTGTTCTTCGGAGCGTTTGGTAGCGGTTATTAAGGCAAGTATCTTACTATACGACTTGTATCTTGCGACTAGTAATTATGTATGAGATGTGTGATGATTTTTCTTTCCTTCGTAATTACGTTCCGTTTGAGTTGGTTGTGTTTTCCGTAATTTGAAGGCTTTGCGATAATATTGTTATATTAGTATACGTGTTAGGCGTTGTGCCATTTGTGCAGGATTGCGCCGTACATATGGGACGGTCGTACACTTGGTTGTGTAATGTAATGTGTACCGAACGTGTGTTATGTTGGATATGTGTCGTTGATTGACGATAGTTGTTGCGAGTGTTGAGATTGTGTTATGTGCAGGTGATGTACGATTTTGTGGTGATCAATGTGATTGATCAATTGTGCTCATTGTTGTATGTAATGTGAATGTGAATATGAATATGTGTGTGACCGCTAAGTTCACTCGTGTTGGTCCGACGGGACCTACGAGGATTCGTGGCAGTGGACTACGGGGTCAGAACTTAGTGAGGTACTGAGGTCCAATCGTGCTGGTCTGACGAGGCCTACGATAACGCATGGCAGTGGACCGTGAGTTTCGGACACAGTACGTCCAACCGGGTGAGCTCGACGGGGCTTACGGTGACACGTGGCAGTGGACTACGGTGTCAGGACTGTGTGTGTGGTTGTTGAGATTGATATAGTCCGTGCGGGTTGTTAAGCCTACGGAGACACGTGACCGTGGATCACGGTGTCGGAATTAGTTATGTCTAGTTAATAGTCCGTGCGGGTTGTTGAACCTACGGAGACACGTGACAGTGGATCATGGTGTCGGAATTGATTACGTTTGTTTAATTGTGCGTGGTGTAGTCTGTGCGGGTTGTTGAACCTACGGAGACACGTGATAGTGGATCACGGTGTCATGAGCATGATTGTTTTCAAATCAAAGTTTTAAAAAGAAAGTTTTAAGAAAGGAATATTGGGCGAGCCCCACGAGATTTATGAAATGTTTTCGTACTGTGAATTATTGAAATACAATTTGTGATTTGGGTTAAGACCCTAAGATTTTCGAAAGGTTTGAAATTCTAAAAATTCCCGAGATGATAATCTTATTTTCGAATGCTTCATAGTTTACCTTCCCTTGTGAAAACCTCCCGGGAATATTTTGATACTTGATTATTATATTGGATTCACGATTATTATTTGCTTGTTACATTTCGTATGATTTGATACTTGCACTAGTAAAACAGTGGAGTTTTACTAACCCCAGTAATCGGGGTGGATGTCTGCTTTGGCCCGTGTACATGCATTCAGGGAGCAACACAGATTGGCACAAGAGGATGACGAGTGCGATACTAATCATGAGTCGAGAGTTGTTTTGATTTTTGTTGTGTTGTCAGAGTTGATTTCAGTCTTCCGCTGTATTGTATTTCGACCCCTGTGTGGGTAATGTTATTTAAGTCAGTTTTATCGATTGGGTTGTGTGACCTCATCGGTCTGTGTATTCACGTGTAAGTGACCATATCGATCTGTATCATTTTATTGTTCGACCCTGGCTGGGCAAGCATTTGGTTGTTTATGAATGTTTAGCCTGGTAGATCCTTGTCGAAAGGGTCTACGGCGTGTAATATTCCCATATGGTTTTGGGGGTGTTACAATGGCCCCACAAAATCTCCGAATGGATCCTGCGTTTAAGTAGGTGTAACAATGCCACGAACGAGAACACATGATATTCATTTCTGTAACACCCCAATACACAAAGGGGACATTACACGCCGTAGAAACCTCGTGAGGTCTACCAGGCTAACACAAGACACATAACCACAATGACAAACCCAAAAAAAAATGCACTCAAAAGTAAATGTACCGTGGCCTCGGCCAAAACATTTCAACGGAGTACATGAAACATAATGTAAATATCAATTCATTGCCCACGCAGGGGACTTAAACCAAATTCAGAAGTAAGCAGTTTAACTCCAATACTCGACAAATGCAATGACGAAATATAAAAAGTACAATACAGACTCGAGCCACTATCATCAAGCCATCCCATCCTTCGCGTGCGTGCCCCGTGCCTGCTCCTCAGCTCTTCCGGTACCTGAAATGCATAAGACGCATTTCCCCCATTTAAGGGGTTAGCATTCGAATAGCTAGTGCAAGTACACAATTACACAACATTATATACAAAATACATATTTTACACAATCGTCCCAAACGTAAGTCATTTGCCACATATATATTCCGGAATACTACATTGGCAATCACATCAATTTTCCAATCATCACAATATCACAAAATCACAACTGGTATCCCGTGGCCGTACCCCTTAGTATCGACCCCCAGACATCCCGTCGAACACTCCGGGTGGGATACCACTTCCGCGGCCGTACCCCTTAGTATCGACCCCCAGACATCCCGTCGGACACTCCGGGTGGAAGTTCAACCACACACGCACCCAGGTCCACTTCCGCGGCCGTACCCCTTAGTATCGACCCCCAGACATCCCGTCGGACACTCCGGGTGGAAGGAACACAACTCATGCACTCAAAAATCACCATTCATCATTCATTTCGAAAATCACAATATACATAACGAAATGTAATACATGTACTTGCCTGAGTAATACTACGTGAAGGAAAACGGCGAACGGAAAGGTTTCGGCCCGAACAACCTTCACAAATCCGATCCTAACACAATAACGATGGACAACAAATCTTAAAACTACGTAAATGATGGAATACATCCTAGTTCAACCCGCTGAAACCCTTAGTCGAACAAAACTTGGGTATCGTCGACTATAAGTGACGAACAATGGAAAACTTGGAATTTAAAACCACGAATCATCAATAAAATGAAGGGTTACAAGTGCACGATCGAAGTCTAGCGATAGCCCAGTAATAATTCGGACTAAGAGAGTCAAATCCCAAGAAATCCCCAAAATTCCCCCAAAATCTCAAAACAAGGGTTTTGGGAATATTTACCTTGATTCGGATGGTGGAACGTGATTAGGAGCTTGAAGAATCCACGCAAGGAAAGCACAGTGGTAGTGTATGGTGATATACAGTCGGAATCGGCCCTAACCCCCGCCTGGAATCGCTCAAAGCCGAGAAGGATAGGAAATGAAGGAAAAATGACGAAGTTGACTGCTGTTGTCCTATTTATATTCAACAGACTTAGCGCACGCTATGCATAAGCATTAGCGTGCGCTAGCGGGGCATGGCAGAACAGTCTGCCTTCTGACCTCCCGTTAGCGTACGCAAACTAACATGGTTAGCGTGCGCTAGTACTGGGGATTAGCGTGCGTTAACGCTGATCGTCACAGATACGCTCAGTCCCGATCGAGGTATCGAACCCATCGACCGACATCGCTCGAAATCGATAGCGCACGCTATTTAACCCCGTGTTAGCGACGCTAACCACACGATGATAGCGCACGCAGTAAATCACGAGTAGCGTGCGCTACTCAGAGCAGCTTCGATTACCCATCGCCGCCAACAGCGCACAAGTGCCGAAAAACGAAGCAAGACCAGAATCCAGAATCATAAACACGTAATAACCAAGACGACAAAGTCGAGCGTTGAAAGAGAATATAATCTCGATCACTAGAGAGTTTGAAACGAAGCAAATAAGGCGAAATTCCCCAAACTTATGAAAATTACAAAAACGGCCCAAATGCCCGAAAAATCGCGATACAACGTCGGATTAACAAACCGAAAGTTTCAACACGACTAACTCAACCATACAAACTCATACGAATCGAGAAATAACGAAAACGAACAAGTTTTACGAGAATCGAACGCACATGCGGCAAGGTATAATTCAAAATGAAATTATGCAAAAGCATCCTCGAAACTCGACCAGACGGAAAAACTCCAAGAACAAAATAGATTCAGAATTCCAAAACAGTGCTAAGCGAGTTGTCCGGATCGAACATACATCAAAAATAGAAATTACCGAAAATAGAAAACGCGGATATTACATTATCCCCCCCTAAAAATAAGTTTCGTCCCGAAACTTACAATGCGAACAACTCGGGGTATCTCGACTGCATACTCTCCTCCGTCTCCCATGTGGCTTCTTCGGACCCATGTCTCGACCATTGAACTTTAACCAGAGGGATGGTTTTATGACGAAGTTGCTTCACACGACGCTCTAAAATCTGAATCGGCCTCTCCTCAATGGTAAGGTCGGGTCCCAATTCGATCTCTCCAAAATCGATAATATGGCTAGGGTCCGATATGTACCTCCTAAGCTGGGAAACATGAAATACGTTATGAACGTGGCTCAGGGACGGCGGTAAACCTAACCGATATGCAAGCTCTCCGACTCTCTCTAGGATCTCGAACGGCCCAATAAATCTCGGACTAAGTTTACCCTTCCGACCGAAGCGGTAAACTCCCCGTGTCGGCGACACCTTAAGCAACACATGATCTCCCACCTCAAACTCCAACGGCCGGCGACGCGTGTCGGCATAAGACTTTTGCCGACTGGGCCAACAATCTATCGCGAATGAGAGCAATCTTCTCACTCGTCTCAACTACCATATCGGGCTCGGTACCCATCAGCTCGGACGCATCGTCCCAACACAACGGCGATCTGCACCTCCTCCCATACAATGCCTCGAATGGTGCCATCTTGATCGAGGCGTGCCAGCTATTGTTGTACGTAAACTCGATCAATGGCAAGTGCGACTCCCAATCATCCTTCCAATCTAAAGCACAGGCTCGCAACATATCCTCTAGCGTCTGTATCGTCCGCTCAGACTGTCCGTCTGTCTGAGGGTGGTAGGATGTGCTAAGTCTCAGCTCGGTCCCCAAGGCTCTATGAACGGACTGCCAAAAATGTGATATGAACCGGCCATCACGATCCGAAACAATACTCTTAGGGGTCCCATGTAACCTCACGATCTCCGAAACAAACACTCGTGCAAGTCTCTCTGGCCCCCAAGTGTCCTTAATACCCAGGAAATGAGCTGATTTGGTTAGTCGATCGACAATGACCCAAATCATGTTCATCCCAGTCCGAGTCTTAGGCATACCGGTAATGAAATCCATAGAAATATCCTCCCATTTCCACTCCGGGATAGGAAGTGGTCGTAAAAGCCCCGCGGGTCGCTGATGCTCGATCTTAACCTGCTGACAGGTCAAACACCTCGACACAAACTCGCTAACGTCTGTCTTTAAATTACTCCACCAGTAGTTACTCCTCACATCCTTGTACATTTTACTCGTACCAGGATGTATGGAGTAAGGCGTGGTATGAGCTTCACTCAAGATCTTCTGTCTCAACTCAACAACATTCGGTACACATAGTCTGCCGCGAAATCTCAGAACGCCATCATCACGAACCACAAATCCAGGGGCTTTCCCTGCCTCACATTCTCCCTCAATGGACCAAACACGGATCATCATACTGTTTCGCCTTGATATCATCGACCAAGGACGAAGTGATCTCTAATGCACATAATCGGCCCCGAACTCTCGAACCCAAACCTCAATATTCGACAAATAAGATCTCGCCGGATCCTACTCGCGGAGTAAGTACTTCTAACATCCGCAACGCTATCGGCTTACGGCTCAACGCATCCGCCACTACGTTAGCCTTACCCGGATGGTAAAGTATCTCGAGGTCGTAATCTTTAATTAGCTCCAACCACCTACGTTGTCTCATATTTAACTCCTTCGATCAAGATATACTTCAAACTCTTGTGATCGGTAAAAATCTTACATGACGACCCATAGAGATAGTGCCTCCGGATCTTTAAGGCAAAACGACCGCATGACTAATTCCAAATCATGCGTGGGGTAATTCACCTCATAAGGTTTCAATCGGGACGCATACGCAATCACTCGTCTCTCCGCATCAAAACACATCCTAGACCAAGGCCCGAAGCATCACCGTACACTACGAAATCCTCGTTCCTGCAGGCAACGCTAACACGGGTGCGGTAGTCAAACGTCTCTTTAACTCATCAAAGCCCCGCCTGTCTCACCCACTCGAACTTCCGAGTTCGAGCAACCGAGTGAGCGGTCTAGCGATCTTCGAAAATCCTCAACGAATCTACGGTAATAGCCGGAAAGACCTAAAACTCCTCACCTCCTTCACATTTTTAGGCGGCTCCCAAGCCATCACCGCCTCTATCTTCTCGGATCTACCCGAACTCCCTCTGTGAAATCACATGCCCGAGGAACGTAACTTCCTCGAGCCAAAATTCACACTTAGAGAACTTCGCATAACCGCTCAGCCCTCAAAGTGTCTAATACAATCCGAAGATGTAAGGCGTGCTCCTCCCGACTCCGTGAATAGATGAGAATATCGTCGATAAAAACGACTACGAATTTGTCCAGATACTCAATAAAAACTTTGTTCATCAACCGCATGAACACTGTGGGGCATTAGTTAGCCGAAAGGCATAACCACAAACTCGTAATGGCCATATCTCGTCCAAAGGCGGCTTTCGGAATATCGACATCCGAATCCTCAATCGGTAGTAGCCCGATCGCAAATCAATCTTGAAAAGACGCCGCCCAAGGCGATCAAACAAATCGTCAATCCCGGGCAAAGGGTATTTATTTTTGATGGTTAGCTTGTTTAATTCTCGATAGTCGATGCATAAACGAAGCGATCCATCCTTCTTCTTGACAAAGTACAGGCGCACCCCAAGGCGATGCGCTCGGTCGAATATACCCTTTATCTAACAACTCTCCCAATCGATTCTTCAACTCTAGCATCTCCGACGGTGCCATACGGTGCGGTGCTCGAGAAATAGGGGCCGCATTCGGCTCAAGGTCAATAGGAAACTCCACCTCTCGATGTGGTGGTAATCCCGCAAGTCATCCAGGAAATACATCGGGATACTCGCTAACAATGGAATCGACAATATGTCAACCCCACCATCTTCCTTTGTAGAGCGAAACACCGATGCCGACACAACCTTGGTTCAAAAGTTTCATCGCCTTCAAGGCGCTAATCACACTCCCGATCTACCCGGCTTACAACCGACTAGAGTATGCTCGGTGCCGTCTCGGCAACTATCGAGATGGTACGAGTCCGATAGTTCATGATAGCACCGTGACGATCTAACCAATCGTCCCGAGGATCAAATCCTCACCCTTAAGGTCTATAACAATGAGATTCGAGGGCCAATCCGGCTCCCGATCCTCACCGGGCAATCCCTAACTTCCCGGTCCCCAACCATACGATCTCCTGGGTGTACCCACTACAAACGGCTCACACTCAAACAAGCGGTCAAAACCAATACGACTCACACAATCCGAAGCAATAAAGGAATGGGTAGCACCGAATCAAAAATCTTGGCCTGGATGAGTAAGGATCCGAGTGGTACTGACGCCATCGAACGTCTGTCTCCTCTGTCGCCTCATCCGATACAACCGGTGAATCGAACCCGAACTTCGATCTTTGTGTGGTGATCCGGTGACCCCGACCCCTACCACGGCCCGAACCTGCGGAACATGAGTAATCGGAATCTTGTGCTCCCTCCGATCGGCGGTGGTAGTCGGGACTCTAGCGACCACTGGTGGCCCTCTCACAATGGGGTGCCGATGCCGATCTGCCGCATAAGTAAAACAAATAAGCTGGAGGAAAAGGGCAATCCTTCATCAAATGCTCATATTGGTTGCGATTAAAACAAACCACCGCCACGAAGCAATTTGGGTGAGCGATTACCACGAGATCCCCGGCCGGTGAAAGCGGTCTCTTCCGTGTGTAGGAGCGAGCGAGACCTCGAAATCGACCACCTTTAGGCCGAGAACCCGCGGTGGTCTTACGCTTCTTAGCTTCGAAACCGACTCGATTAGGAATGACCATCTCGATCGCGAGCGCGATCCCGATATTCCTTCAAGGTGGCACACATGAGCGGTGCCATACTCTGCCTGATATGCGGTTTCATGCGCATATTGAAGTAACGGATTTTATCAGCCTCCGTCCTCACCTGATCTCTCACAAAACCCAACTGCTGATTGTAGGAAATAATGGCCTGAGAAATCGGCACATCCTGAGGTGTAGCGGTGAAGAACTCCACAGTCTGCGCTCCTTTCGGCGGTGGACAATATTCGCTTCCATAGCAGCCCCGAACTCATCCCAAGTGGCCCGACGATCTCTGGGCGCAACGGCCTCCCACCACTCCATGACCTCCTTATCCGGGAGTCTTGGGCAATATGTACCCTCTGTCTTCGGGACAAGCTACGGCATCAAAGGCCACAGACGGTGAAAGAGCCAATTCTCCCAACCGAGGGAGTCAGAAGATCCGGAGAAACGAGGAGGGTGCATCTTAGACACCGTCTGAAGCCACTTACTAGCCTCCTCTTCCGGTGTCGGGGGCGGATTCAGGCGTCCACCCTGAGCTATCTGAGTAAGTTGGGCTACCAACTGAAATCACGGCAGAGCCGGCGTCGGCATTATTACCCGACGGCACTGAGTGAGAGGCTGAGTCCGCAGAGGACTGAGAAAGTGAGCCCTCTTCATTATCAGCACCCCGACCACGGCCTCGGCCGCGTCCCCTAGCCGGTCTACCACGACCTCTCAACATACTGAAGGAAGTAAGAAAAGGACAAGATCAGAAAGATTCACAATTTACAAGGTTGGTAATCATAATCCTCAATTCCGAACAACGCAAGAAAACGAATACAGAATAAAAGAGTTTGAGAAGACTTACAGCCACGGGTCGCACGAAAAGACGGTAGCATGATGATATTAGGCTCAACGACTGACTCTAATGACGCAACTAACAGACCCAAAAATTAACCGACAGCCTAGGTATTCAAAACCTAAGCTCTGATACCATAAATGTAACACCCCAATACACAAAGGGGACATTACACGCCATAGAAACCTCGTGAGGTCTACCAGGCTAACACAAGACACATAACCACAATGACAAACCCAAAAAAAAATGCACTCAAAAGTAAACAGGGCCGTGGCCTCGGCCAAAACATTTCAACGGAGTACATGAAACATAATGTAAATATCAATTCATTGCCCACGCAGGGGACTTAAACCAAATTCAGAAGTAAGCAGTTTAACTCCAATACTCGACAAATGCAATGACGAAATATAAAAAGTACAATACAGACTCGAGCCACTATCATCAAGCCATCCCATCCTTCGCGTGCGTGCCAGTACTGCTCCTCGGCTCTTAGACTGAAATGCATAAGACGCATTTCCCCCATTTAAGGGGTTAGCATTCGAATAGCTAGTGCAAGTACACAATTACACAATATTATATACAAAATACAGATTTTACACAATCGTCCCAAACGTAAGTCATTTGCCACATATATATTCCGGAATACTACATTGGCAATCACATCAATTTTCCAATCATCACAATATCACAAAATCACAACTGGTATCCCGTGGCCGTACCCCTTAGTATCGACCCCTAGACATCCCGTCGAACACTCCGGGTGGGATACCACTTCCGCGGCCGTACCCCTTAGTATCGACCCCCAGACATCCCGTCGGACACTCCGGGTGGAAGTTCAACCAAACACGCACCCAGGTCCACTTCCGCGGCCGTACCCCTTAGTATCGACCCCCAGACATCCCGTCGGACACTCCGGGTGGAAGGAACACAACTCACGCACTCAAAAATCACCATTCATCATTCATTTCGAAAATCACAATATACATAACGAAATGTAATACATGTACTTTCCTGAGTAATACTACGTGAAGGAAAACGGCGAACGGAAAGGTTTCGGCCCGAACAACCTTCACAAATCCGATCCTAACACAATAACGATGGACAACAAATCTTAAAACTACGTAAATGATGGAATACATCTTAGTTCAACCCGCTGAAACCCTTAGTCGAACAAAACTTGGGTATCGTCGACTATAAGTGACGAACAATGGAAAACTTGGAATTTAAAACCACGAATCATCAATAAAATGAAGGGTTACAAGTTCACGATCGAAGTCTAGCGATAGCCCAGTAATAATTCGGACTAAGAGAGTCAAATCCCAAGAAATCCCCAAAATTCCCCCAAAATCTCAAAACAAGGGTTTTGGGAATATTTACCTTGATTCGGATGGTGGAACGTGATTAGGAGCTTGAAGAATCCACGCAAGGAAAGCACGGTGGTAGTATATGGTGATCTACAGTCGGAATCGGCCCTAACCCCCGCCTGGAATCGCTCAAAGCCGAGAAGGATAGGAAATGAAGGAAAAATGACGAAGTTATTTCTTCTTTGTCCTATTTATATTCAAGACTTAGCGCACGCTATGCATAAGCATTAGCGTGCGCTAGCGGCATGTGAGCAGTCACGCCTTCGACCTCCGTTAGTGTACGCAAACTAACATGGTTAGCGTGCGCTAGTCTGAGGATTAGCGTGCGTTAACGCGATTAGCGTCTGTTGCACAGTCGATGCAGTCGAACCCAGCGACGATCTTGCACGAAATCGATAGCGCCGCGCTACGAACCCCAGGTTAGCGTCGCTAACCACCGCGATGATAGCGCCGCGCAAGTAAATCTGAGTAGCGTGCGCTACTCAGCGGCAAGATTACGCATCAGCTGCGCCAGCGCACAAGTGCCGAAAAACGAAGCAAGACCAGAATCCAGAATCATAAACACGTAATAACCAAGACGACAAAGTCGAGCGTTGAAAGAGAATATAATCTCGATCACTAGAGAGTTTGAAACGAAGCAAATAAGGCGAAATTCCCCAAACTTATGAAAATTACAAAAATGGCCCAAATGCCCGAAAAATCGCGATACAACGTCGGATTAACAAACCGAAAGTTCCAACACGACTAACTCAACCATACAAACTCATACGAATCGAGAAATAACGAAAACGAACAAGTTTTACGAGAATCGAACGCACATGCGGCAAGGTATAATTCAAAATGAAATTATGCAAAAGCATCCTCGAAACTCGACCAGACGGAAAAACTCCAAGAACAAAATAGATTCAGAATTCCAAAACAGTGCTAAGCGAGTTGTCCGGATCGAACACACATCAAAAATAGAAATTACCGAAAATAGAAAATGCGGATATTACAATTTCATGTTCCATTAGTTTTATGTTGTCGGTGTCTGTAAACTGATATTTTTCTCAATGCTGTTGAGGTTTATATAGATTTGTATATGTGTTTGAACACAAATGCCTCTATTCTTCATAGATAAATTGAATTGCTGAGTGAACTTTATAATGACGTACTCTGTTCAAGTTTATCGGCTAGAAACCTGACATGGCCCCACAAAATCTCCGAAGGGAGCCTGGGCCAAAGTAGGTGTAACAACGCCACGAACGAGAACAAAGGATATTGATATTCAACGTACGTTTCTAAAGATTTGTACACGCGTTCAAATACAAATGCCTCTTTTTTTACATATATAAATTAAATTGGTAATTTAACATCATAATGACGTACTGTGTTCAAGTTTATCGACTGGAAACCTGACATGGCCCCACAAAATCTCCGAATGGATCCTGGGTCTAAGTAGGTCTAACAATGCCACGAATGAGAACACATGATATTCATTTCATGTTCCATTTAGTTTTATTTTGTCGGTGTTTGTAAATTGATATTTTTCTCAATGTTGTTGAGGTTTATATAAATTTGTATACGTGTTTGAACACAAATGCCTTTATTCTCCATAGATTAATTGAATTACTGAGTGAACATTATAATGATGTACTGTGTTCAAGTTTATAGACTGGAAACCTGAAATGGCCCCACAAAATCTCTGAATGGAGCCTGGGCCTAAGTAGGTGTAACAATGCCACGAACAAAAACACATGACATTCATTCCATGTTCTACCTATGTTTTTGGTATTGCTGTTTGTTATATGCATACTGATGCAACACAACCTATTCGACATGTTCCTGATATCCTCGATCTGAGCTTATCGGTTGGGAATCCTCTTCTGCATATTTTAATGTGCTTTAGACGAAATTTCATTGCATTTGTATATCTGTACTAACTATGTATCCAGTTTTTTAGGTTCTCAATATTTTATCAGTTACTAAATTTTCCTCGTAATGGAGCAATGTATTACAAAGTTTCTTAGGGAAATGAACAAACTAACAAACCCTCCAACTTGGGTAGGATCTGCTACTGATGTCGCCGGATGCATACGAGCTATAGAAAATTATCAACCAGTTTCGCTTGAGGATTTGGAGCAGAGGGCTATCATTGAAATAGGCATATATATTCCTGAACTTCAGAATATTTTTTGTTACAAGAGAGGAACACAGCAAAAGCGAGATGATTCTGATGCACTCATGTCATCATTTGAATACGCAGAGTATGAGTTGCCATTTCAGTGCCCTCCAAATAGTCCTACGCAGATTTCGGATGAGCTTTGTCTCAATGTTTAAACTCCATGGATAGAAATCAAACGTCTCTGTAGAAATTCTATTCGAGTTTCCGAGCACGAAAAATTATGTACTACACTGGCAGTCAGTGGAATCAGCCGTGTGGTTATCTTGATGAGATGCCTGCATACAAACCACTATTTGAGGATTATGATACGATCGACCACCGTCGTGCTCTCGAACATGCTATTGCTGATATTTAATGCATTCCCAATCTAGCCGAATATGTTTTCATGTGGCAACTTGGCCTGGGCTTCCGTAAACTCAGAGCTCGAGCAAATAGCTAAATTTGGAATATAGTTGCTATACTAACTGAGCTGCATGATTTGGAATGTTCTTGTTTAGTTATTTCTTTGTTTTCTTACTGAGGCTTCCTCTGTGTGATTGTAAAATATGAATGCTGCGTGCGTTCGCTTGTTTCGGTTTCTGTTAAAAAATTTTGGCCTCTGTAACTCCACTTTTCTTCTTCCAAAAATCTCCTGCCTGTTTCTGTCAATTTACAATTTTTTTTTTGTTTCTTTGTATTTACATTTTTCTTTCAGCAATATTTTACTATCGATAGAGTTTCTGTTACAAATATTTACTTTCTCCCTTGTGCTCGTTACTTACACGCGTACTTTATGCAATTGCTCAGATATTTTATAATCAGCTACTTTATTTTTGACATCGGTATACTTATTTTTGTATTAATGTTGTATATTTCAAATACTTCTACAAATTATATTGACCCTCTCAAGAGGTCGTTTGAAAAAAGAGAAATAATTTTCTGGCCTTGCCATATGGTATATTCAAGAGAGTGACATGCTTCACTGTGGAGTTTGTGTTATTTAGTACATGCGTAGGTTCAGATACACAGAGGTTGTTTTGTATTCAAGTACATTCCACTGCCTCCGTAAAGATATCGACCGTTGGAACTGCGTAATTATTCACTACATAAACCACGTACAACCACGAGTGAGTCTAGTTACCCTCGATCTCAACTTTGCTGCTCGTATTCATTGATTCTTCGCACTATGCTCTCTGACATTTCATTTGATAGTTTCCTCTCAGGTCATTACTATTTTCTAACTTACTATCTGTACACTGAGAATATTATTAACAATATCTTCAGATTATATATGTTTTTCTTTTCTTAGTTTATGAATTACATAACATGATACTTCCTCTCCATTCAAACTTTCTGATATTATATTCTTCTATTTATATGTTTGCAATTATATTGCGTTGTATATTGGATGGCGAGTACTTCCGGAGAACAGATTCTGGTTGATCACATGTAAACTTTCTAACATATTTAGAATTTTCCCCCTATTGTTTTACACTGGCGCTGTTAGATTATTATATTTTATTTTTGGACTTTTCAGGTTACAGCTTCAAAATGTCTGTGTGTTGAATGCACCTTTGCTGTTGTCTGGTATATTCCTTGTTTTATTTTTCCTATTTGCGTCCTTTATTAATGTTGTTCATAGGTAAAATGTTCCCTCTCTTTTATTCTGAACATTAGGCCAGACTCTAATTAGAGTGGAAAAAAAACGCAAGGAAGCGAAGTGCGTATGCATCAATGGATGCTCAAAAAAGGGCGTCCCTACTAGACACTAGAAAAATGAGATACAAACAACAAGGTATATTACTTCATACATTTTTTTCTCTCCAGTAGATTTTTTAGTTCTTTGTTTTTATTAACTACCTTGATTTTTATTCATACTTTGATACATATATTTGAAAACAGTCTTGCTTTCTTACTAGTTGTTTATTATATGTTTTATTTGCAGTCGGATCTTCCGATAAATCAATTTTTCCTACCAAGAGTGAAACTATGGTTCCCCGCACAAAAAAAAAGGGACGTACGCCTGTTATTCAACATGATTTGCTTAGCAGGATGGCAAACATCCCCTTACAAGCATGGACTCTGCCGTTTGCTGCTGCATCTCAGTTTTGCCAGGCCGAACGTTATCTGAGGGAACCAAAAAGTTTGTTGCCTCTCTAGTCAAATCTCCCTGGCTTTACCTAAAATGCCTCGAAGGCTTTGGGAGTTATACACTTCATTGACGTCATATGAATCAGTTCATTTTCGGAAGCGTCATCGGACCTATAACAATAAAACTGCTTTTAGTTCGTTGGGAATTACATACGATGAGACTCTTGCCAAATCTAATAAGGGTATATACAGTCTCAGAATTTAGGGAGCCGTTTATCATTTCATCAGGAATTTGATACCTGCAGAGGGCCGTGTGTAATACCCGGTTGTGAGTTCATTTATTATAATACAGTAATTATCACTCAATAATTTTCACTCTTTAATAATCATTCATTATTCATATTCATTCATTTGTGTTCACCGTTCGGCGTCTTTTTGAATCGTGTATCAGTTGTCATTCGTCATTCAACTCTGTCTGAGATTCGAGATGAGAATATTATCATAGTATTTGTGTTTGTCAACTGTGTGTTGGAAGTATCGTTTATTACATGTTATTGGACTTAATTATATTCATGAAAGTTATGTGTGTCGGATCATTCATCATTTGTAACGAGAAGGCGGAGTAGTTGCTCCATTAGAGAATTACGGCCGTAACATATGTTACATTACGGCCGTAACATGCGTACATTGATTCTATGACACTTTTGCCAAAGACACCTTACGTCCGTAAGATTTTCGGGTTACGGTCGTACGATTTTAACATTTGGGTTCTGGGGTGTCTCGATGAAGGCTACTTACAGCCGTCAGGGAGTTTTTGTTACGGCCGTAAGTCAAGGAGTTTGGACGGTATTGGTTTTCGATGAAGTGTAGTTACGCCCGTAAGTAAGGGAGGTTACGTTCGTAAGGCTGTTGACTTTGGAAAGTTACGGCCGTAAGTGAGAGGAGTTACGGTCGTAACTCTGTGCATTATTTAAAGAGTTGGACGGGTGTTTTGTCCTCATTTCTTCATTTCTTCACTTGAGTCCGAGAGAAAGGTTTTTCGGAGCAGATTTTCTTCATCAAAACACTTGTATGTTCATGTTCTAAACATCTACTTTCGATTGTAGAGCCTGGAAAGTCAATTAACACGAGTTTCGACGGATCGAAGAGTTTGGATCTTCAAAGGTAATTTCTTCAAAACCTTAGATTTCGATTTTGAGATGGAGTATGATGTTTTGGATATTATAATCATGATATGTGAAGAGATATGCATATGATTATGAGCTTTTATGAATTATCATTGGATTGTTGGGGATTTATTCAAGAACACTTTGAATGTTGATTTTGGAATTGGGGGTTTCGATTAGATGTTGTTGAAATCTCGAATTGTGTATTCCTTTTGGATTATTGATTGTATTGAGGATGTTTTGTTGGATTTAATCACTCATTGGAGACTTGGTATCGATATAATGGAGATTAGTTGTAAATAATTGAAGGTTGTTTACAATGTGTTTGTTAAAATGCCCCAGTGAGTTTGGGTTTGTTGTATCGACTTATTGAGTTGGTTATGATCATAATGGGTACGTATATTAAGCGATTTGTTGGTAATTATATTATTCAAGGTTGTTCGAGCGACCAATAATTCCATGAGGGACGTTTGTTCGAGGAAGGACATTTCATCACCGGTATTGAGGCAAGTTGATTCTTGCTCAGTTAAAAGGATAATCATTCATTTCGTTGTTGTTCATTCATACATATAATTCATTCATAGTATATCAATCATGTTGAGACATGTAATTATCAAACTAATCATTCAATTCACGAGGAACGGCGGTTCCGATACATTGCACCGTTCACACGGTAACGTGCCTCCGTGAGGCTAATTAGGCACAAGTGCATGTGTTTATGTGGGTTTTCTGAACCCTCGGTGACTTGTGTACTTGCACATCCCACCTCGGGCGTACTATGATGCCCCTCTTTTAGACTTAATTTCATAACCAAGACATGTGATCATTGTATTTGTTCAACTCTTGAGGATTGTTGTTTTGTGTAACTGACCCCGTTGGGGATGTTGTATTTAGGTCATGGCAAGGCAAAGGCACGGGAAGAGCACGGTAATGGCGAGGAGTTCCAGTGATACTAGTAGGGAGCCCAGTCTTCCCAGTTATTCATGTTTCATTCATGTGTGTTTTCCACTGCAGTTCCGTTTGGACTTTCATTTTTATTTGGTGTTGTATATTTCATCTTCATATGAAATATATATGTATTCTGTATTCCTGTGTGTATTGTACTTGAGACTCCTCATCGGAGTAATTGGTAATATAATGTGGTTTGGTACTACAGTTATATTATTTAAATCATTATATTTCATTCGCCTGGTGGGTCCTAGTTGGGGGTCCACGGCACTGTGATAGCCGACTAGTTTGGGGTGTTACAGAGTTGGTATCGGAGAGTGGTTTTGAATACTACTCATCCGAGTCATGTCTCATTGAAGTCATCGTTCATCAAGCTAGTATCATTGGACTTTCACGTCACGTGTGACCTGTGCAAGCGCCAAGCCCCTCAGACCAAAAGAACGGTATGATTTCTGACGCCATGGTATAATTTCTGCCAATAAGAATCAACTCATTCATCAATCATCAGTCAACAATCCTCAATCATCATTTCTTTTTGGATCTTGTCGATCATGTTAACTCATTAATCACTCAGTCAATCTCATTGCTCAGTTGTTGATCCTGTGGATCGTGTTATCAATCTGGTTAGCTTGTTCAGGATAATCATATTAGGAATTTCATCAGATAATCATGTCACCTCAGTTGATCTTTCATGCGATCTTATCATATTCCGACATAATGTCGACGATCATTTTACTGCATTATTAATGCGTTCATTGTGTTAGAGCGTGTATGCTCATTATTATCTTTCCATAATGTAATCATAATGCGATATTCATGCGATATCTATAATTATCCACTAGTACAAATATCCCCTTTACTGACACTAAAATAGTGCCAGTAATTATTTTTACTGACACTTTATAATTGTGTCAGTAATGCTAAAGCCAGAAAATACTGATACTAATTTTTAGTGTCAGTAATACAAGTGTCAGTAAATACCGACACTAAAATAGTGTCCGTAATTATTTTTACTGACACTAAAATAGTGTCAGTAATCATTTTTACTGACACTAAACATTAGTGTCAGTATGTTATGGCTTTAGCATTACTGACACTAATATAAAGTGTCAGTAAAAATAATTACTGACATTATTTTAGTGTCAGTATATGTTCAGATTTGTGAAAAAAATCTATTTTTATCTAAATTCTATTTTTATCTTAACTACATTTTTTGTTTAATTACATGAAAAAAATTACCATAAATTAAAATTGTCAAACAGACAATTCACTTATAAAACATCCCCTATGATGAAACCAGAATACTATAAATACACAACAGCAGCAGCATTCTGTGTGTTTGAAGACAAGGCAACCAGAATTCACTCTTAACATTCTTATAAATACATTACCAAACCTGCACATAACACACACACTTTCAGCCATCAGAATACCAAGACCAACACTAGTAGAAAGTTTACATAGAGTCGGGGTCTGCATGACCATCCTTGTCAAGTATCTTTACGGAAACTTTTCTGCCATTCCATTTAGCAACTTGATAAGAACCCTGCCCACAAAAATCATCACAGTAAATGTTAGAATATCTAATTAATTGAAGTAATAAATGCAAGTAAATATTTGGATGACATACAGTCATTTTCTTTGATAACAATATTTGCAGTTTTTGACAATTGAAAACTGAGAACAAGGCAAAAACACCATCACATGTCAACTATTGTCTATACTTTAGCCATCAAAAATCACTTTGCATATTTACGTGATGAGAGTCTATATAACTCTTTGGAGAACAATGGTCAAGTAGATGCAGGGAAATAGAGCATACCTTAGAGATGCCATCACTTTTTCGTATTTGGATGCAAGGAAATAGGCTTATTGTCGGTCATTTATACAATTAACCCGATTTTTTATTCAGATTTACGACTTTGCAAATATGAGCAAATCATGTCTGACCTCACACCACCGGATCCATCAAATGTGCATAACCTGACCTCGGAGCATATTTTCTGTGGCTTTACCTGCAACAAAATGAATCACAATTCAGTCCAACAAGCAAATAAACAGACCATAAGCATAAGCATAAGCATAAACTGATGTGACAAAGAACCAACCACACCATGGATTCATTTTTCCAGCTCAGTCATTCTTCAGTTGCTGATCTGATCAGCCTCTTTGTACTCATCAGAACCTGTAGAGTAGGAATCCGTCCATCCTTATTAATATATGTATGTATGTCCATCCTTATTAATATAAGTATGTATGTATATAGGAACAAATATGTAGGAATGTGGTATATGTAAACTTAGATACCTGCTGCGTTGTGTTCCAAACAGCGCATGCGCCTAGTAGCATGTAGAAAAATAAAAATTAAAACAACATTATGAGATGCACAACTTCTTCTTCATATGAAATTAATTAAATAGTTAAAGTGCTGTAATCGATTACAGAGGTCGAGAGAAATCAGATACAAATTACTATACAAATTGATGAACACACATTTACTATATAAATTGATGAACCTGTCTATCTCTATGGATCCATAGAGAATTCCAGCATACATTCGCCTAAAATAATCTATGACAAGCTGCATAGTGTTGGTATAAAATCGGTAATTTGCGCCGTTTGTGCGGAAGCGTAAATATAAATTGCGGAAAATAAATCGCACAAGGATTTATAGAGGTTCAGCTATTAACGAAGCATACGTCCTCTCTCGATGTATCTTTTTCTTTAGGATCAGGATCATAACCTCTGCACCTCTCTTCTATCGGTCGAGGGATTACCGTTACAAGCTCGTCTTCTATCGGTCCGAGTAAAACCGTTTTTCCTTTTCTATTGGATATGGAATCAACCACTCTAGCTTTCTATTGGTACTAGATAAACCTCGCTAAGATAGCGATTGTGATTCTAACAATACCGGATCTTTGATCCTAATAACACCGAATCCAATTGTATCTTTTCTTTTACCTCTCGTGTATAATGTTGAATGTATAAACACTCAAACTAACAATATAAGCTCAATATTGCAACAACAATAATATCAATATGAATAAGTAATCAATGTATCTCTTGCTTGAAGTTGTTGTATGGAATAATACCAAATATGTGGTATTTATAGCCTTCATCCACCAAACTAGCCGTTAGTCTGTTTTGACTAATTAGCGTGCGCTAGGATTTCTCTTTAGCGTGCGCTAGTCTGTTCTAGTTTCAGTCCAGTAGCTTCGTTTCTCCTTTAGCATACGTTATATTCTTTGTGTTACGTACGTTATCTATCTCACTTAACATACGTTAACCATGATTGAGTAGCGTGCGTTAATGTAATATATCTGTTGCCTTCACTTGTCAAACTCTCCGTATGATACTTGACTTTCTGCCGAATCTTTCCAACATTCTGATTGACTTGATTCAAATTGATATTTAGCGTGCGCTAAATATCATCTCTTGCATGCGCTAATACTGACATCGTTGCATACATCATTCTGTGTTTGAATATCTTCACAATGGTAATATGGACTCGATAGCGTGTGTTAGGTATAAGGTGTAGCGTGCGCTATCCTCATCAGATGACTTCACTTCAGGTAACTTCGAACTTGGCTGATATGCAGATGACTTCCCGTTAGCGTGCGCTAGCCTATGTTGTTTTGCGTACGATAATGCAGTCCAGATTGCAACTTTTTGCTTCTTCGTCTGCTTTGTTGTTATGTTGTTTTGTTTTGTTTAGCAACTTAATCATCAAAACATAATTTATTAATATGTGGAATAAATATTCCAACAATCTCTCTCTTTTTGATGATTACAAAACAACTCTTGAATTGAATAAAACCTGAAATGTAAAAATATATCTATATGTATATTTATACGAATCAAAGTTTTTGGCTTTGATCATTTCGTTAGTTTCTCCAATCCTTTTCTTTTTCTGTCATTTTCGACTCCTTTGTTTCTCCCCCTTTTTGTATGCTTTCTTTTCTTTTTCGATTTCTTCGATTTTTATTTTTTTCCTCCTTCTACTTTGCAGGTTTTTCTCGTCATATCTTTCATGACGCTTTTATCCGATTCAACTCCTTCTCCCCCTTTTTGTATTCAGCAAAAAATGTAAGAAATGTAGAGGATACCAATTTGAATATATAGAAACTATGCATGAATATAAAAAATATGCAATAATAGGAAATATCTCCCCCTAAACATATTATTTCCTCCTTTGTAAAATGTCAAAAATTAATTTTTGGGGACCCAACCTATAGTTGGTTTTTCTTTCGAGACATAGACGATGTTTGAAACAATTATTCCTTTAGGAACCCAAATTTTCTTAACCTTAATCGTCCGTCTTGGGCTTTTGCAATTTGAAATATGGTGCCCAATTTTTAAACATTTTTCACACCAGGGTATTTTGAAATTTACGGATTCGTTTTTAGAACGAGGTTTGAATCCTAACCCCTCTTTATTTAACATATGTTTTTGAACCGAGAGCATGTTTTCAAGTTTCTCGTTTCCAAGAGAAAATTTCTTCGTTAAATTTTTGAGCTCGGTTTGAACTTTAACAAGATCATTCTTTAAAATATTCTCGTTCTCAATGCATTTTGAATGATCGATCTCAACAGCTTTTCCCTTTTCAAGAATTTTGGAAATCTCATTTTCCAATGATTTATTTTTAAACTGAAGGGATTTAATTTCTTTTAAAGCATTTTGACAATCGGTATTTAATAACTTGAATGCTTCAAAAAGTTCGTCGTAGGAATTACTTACTTGGCTTTCGACGTCGCTATCTTCGAATGACGTCCGGGCCATAAATGCAAGATTATTTTGATCGATGAAATCATCATCAGGATCTTCGTCACTCCATGTTGCAACTAAGACCTCCTTGGGTTTAACCCGACAATTCTTAGCAAAGTGGCCTGGTTTACCACATAATCGACAGGTGTTGTCGAATTTCTTAGATTCGCCCGCTTGAATGTCTTTCTTCCTCCGGTTTAATAAGTGTTGGAACTTATTAATATTCTTGACATAATATGCCGATTCTTCATCGCTTTCGTCCACCGGGATTTCTTCCTTTCTAGATCTCGACATCTTAGCCTTCATGGCTATTGATCTTTCCTTGGGTTTTGGTTTAGCATTCCGAGATTTTAGAACAATCTCATAGTTGATAAGAGAGCCAACGAAAGCACTAAAATAAAGATTATTTAATTCTTTAGACTCCATTATTGCCGTCACAGTACCGTCCCATTCTCAAGGGAGTGATCGGAGAATTTTCTTAACTTTCTCACTACTCGAAAGTGGTTTCCCAAAACATGCTAATCCATTAGTAATAACCGAAAAACGGTCAAGCAATATCGTGATGGATTCATCGTCCTTCATTTGGAATAATTCATACTCGTGAAGGAGCATGTTTATCTTCGTCTCCTTGACTTGAGATGTACCTTCGTGTGTTACCTCAAGCATTTTCAAATTTCTTTGGCACTATCACACGATGATACCCGGTTGTGTTTTTCCGGATTTAAGGCACAATATAAGAGTTGAATTGCCTTACGATTGTAGTGGTCGTTTTTCCAATCGGAATAATCATATTCTTCGAAAGTTTTAAGTGTACCGTTGGCATTTGTCGGAATTTTCGGACCAAGACAGATCACCTTCCAAAGCTTGATGTCATATGCTCGGATGAATATAGACATCTTCTTCTTCCACGTCATGAAGTTTGAACCATCAAAAAATGGTGGTCGGTTTAGCGCAAGACCTTCGACGGGAGCAAGTTGAAACGCCATTGGATATTTTCTCCTCGGATGTAAAGCCGCTTATAGGAGTACCTCTCTGATACCAATTGTTGGTATAAAATCGGTAATTTGTTCCGTTTGTGCGGAAGCATAAATATAAATTGCGGAAAATAAATCGCACAAGGATTTATAGAGGTTCGGCTATTAACGAAGCCTATTTCCTCGCTCGATGTATCTTTTTCTTTAGGATCAATATCAAAACCTCTGCACCTCTCTTCTATCGGTCGAGGGATTACCGTTACAAGCTCGTCTTCTATCGGTCCGAGTAAAACCGTTTTTCCTTTTCTATTGGATAAGGAATCAACCACTCTAGCTTTCTATTGGTACTAGATAAACCTCGCTAAGATAGCGATTGTGATTCTAACAATGCCGGATCCTTGATCCTAATAACACCGAATCCAATCGTATCTTTTCTTTTACCTCTCGTGTATTATGTTGAATGTATAAACACTCAAACTAACAATATAAGCTCAATATTGCAACAACGATAATATCAATATGAATAAGTAATCAATGTATCTCTTGCTTGAAGTTGTTGTATGGAATAATACCAAAGATGTGGTATTTATAACCTTCATCCACCAAACTAGCCGTTAGTCTGTTTTGACTAATTAGCGTGCGCTAGGCTTTCTCTTTAGCGTGCGCTAGTCTGTTCCAGTTTCAGTCCAGTAGCTTTGTTTTTCCTTTAGCGTACTTTATATTCTTTGTGTTACGTACGTTATCTGACTCACTTAACGTACGTTAACCATGATTGAGTAGCGTACGTTAACGTAATATATCCGTTGCCTTCACTTGTCAAACTATCTGTTTGATACTTGACTTTTCGCCGAATCTTTCCAACGTTCTGATTGACTTGATTCAAACTGATATTTCGCGTGCGCTAAATATCATCTCTTGCGTGCGCTAATACTGACTTCATTGCATACGTCATTCTGTGTTTGAATATCTTCACAATGGTAATATGGACTCGATAGCGTGCATTAGGTATAAGGTATAGCGTGCGCTATCCTCATCAGATGACTTCACTTCAGGTAACTTCGAACTTGGCTGATATGCAGATGACTTCCCGTTAGCGTGCGCTAGCCTATGTTGTTTTGCGTGCGCTAATGCAGTCTAGATTGCAACTTTTTGCATCTTCATTTGCTTCCTCGTTATGTTGTTTTGTTTTGTTTAGCAACTTAATCATCAAAACATAATTTATTAATATGTGGAATAAATATTCCAACACATAAGACAAAATTTTCAGAAAAAAAAAAGTATTACATATAAATCACTGGGTAAATGTAATGTAATGTATTCGGTGGGTTGGGTGCTGGTAATGTAATGGTCGTGTAGCTTCTTATATTCCTTGATTGTGCATGAGCAAATATAAAAGTGAGAGATTAAGTGTTAACATACTCTACTGCTTGCTAGCACTACATGTAACTGAATACATAACAACATCATCAATCAACATAGACATTAACTAAGAAACAAACACATAAATACCTACTCTGTCGTCGTGGTATTTTAGCCAAGACTTCATAATGCCGTATGTCGTGAAGCCAATGGCTACTGAAGGCACAATCTATAAAAAGAAAGTACAAAGAGTCATTACTATTGTTATGTATCTACAACACATAATATTTGGTTAGTTTTTTAGCACAACACTCAGGCGTTGATACAACTACCTTGAACCAGATTAAAAAGTTGAAAACAGAATAGAATTATATAGCATTGGTTAGAATCTTGTGCAATAAATAAGACTGATAAACATACCTCCAAATGTTAAACATCGAACTAAAGGGAAACTACAAAAATAATTCATGAGTGTCATTACCCACTAGTTCAAGAATTATGCACCCAACTAAAAGCCTATGACACATCAAAAAGAAAATGCAAATTATTGTTGTTTATCTTTCCCATTTTTATTCTAATGCATCTCATGTCCTTTTTCTTATTTTCATTGTAACTATGAAAACTTAGGACAGGCAACCTAGAGGATATGGATTATAGGCCTTCAGAGGTCTTCACGAAACCTATTATAAGTTTACAAACCTCTCAATCTCCTGAGACATCTGGTTCAAATTCCTTGTTGCCCCTTCAAGTGTCTGCCTCCTTACATTCACACTAAGGGATTCAATGCACACATTGTCAATATTGTGGGCCTCATCAAAAACAACGACAAGCTCTTTCTGCATCTCCTTCGATATGATTCCAACAACTCTGGGATCAAGCAGATACTGGTAGCTATATACCACTACATTCACATATTGCACCATATGGCGTGCTAAAAAGTACGGGCACCACCCCTTTGCTTTCCCAAATGCCCTCAAATCCTTCAATGATTATAAGAAAAGTAAACACAACTCAAGATCCATATTGTGAATTTCCATCTAAATAGTAGCAGATCATTGATGGACAGCATAAAAGCATAAATCAAAACTTAAAAAACATCACAAATTAAATGCAAACTTTCCCATTTAAACACAACACAAATCAAAAGCACTTTACCGGAAGCCTCATCAAGATGATCAGAAAATAACAATTAAGAAAAGAAGGAAAACATGCAAGGGAACGAAAACAAATAATCGCATTCGTTTTTCTATAAACCAATACTCCAAAAACAAATGTTTGAGCTACAAAAACGAAAACTGTAACGTACAAACTCCAGGAGGCAAAACAGCATCAGATGCAGCCTTCTCGTAATTCTCGAAAAAATCACATGTTGGAATATTAGGGTTTTCAACCGCCATCGCCCTTATCCAACTTAATGTAAGCTTTCTACAAGCAGCATCGACTGAATCTCGATTCACCACCGACACAACTCTCAGATTAACGCACAAGTTCTTCCTCGACGAAAGCCCTAAAGCGAGAATCATCGTCGAAGGTCCCAAACACATACCCTGATAATTGTGCAAAAACCTCAATTCTGGTAAAAATAGCAGCAAAAAATCAACATCATTCTAATAAAAATAGAAGAAGATAACTCAAATCGCAGGAGTTCTAGTAAATGAATGTTCCATGGAAATTTGGTGCTTATGGACTGCATGTATTCATTCACATAAGCACGAGTCATAAAGTCATATGACAATAGTACAGTTCTCAGTGGCGGATGTCCTTTTGACCCCATTAAAAATTTAAAACAGTGTTATACAAAGGGCACTTTAAAAAACAAGTCAGAAGGCAAAAAACTGAGCATTACAATATCATTCTAAGAAGAGAAAATAATAAACTAAAACGAAATAGATCTATTGATACCTTCAGAAAAGAATTTAACAAGTGTTGGGAGAACATTTTTCAAATATGCATAATACATAAACCTGAACCATGTTCTCCAGAATGGTCACACACATACAATCAACTCAACCAAAACACTCAAAATTACATCTGAACAACAAGTGAAAAGCTTTCCTGCATGTATTTGATTTATTGAAAAATGCCCAATCTTCTACAGCGGCACATACATAGAGCCATGGAAGCATGTATTAAAATCAATATACATATAACATATTCATTTCACACTCACCGCCTTCACAAATGAGATAATATACTCTCTTCCGGGTGGACTTAGCACATTGAATGATAGTCTTACTCTAAGAAGTCATCTCCTTCCACCAGTCTCTGTTATTTAAATGGAGAAAAAAAGGAACAAAAGAAAGAAACATCACATTCTGTAGGACAAAATTCTCAAATTAACAACAATAAATAAAAAAGATTTAAAATCAGGCCATCTCTTTTAGTACGAAACCTCAACCATAACCGATCTGGCCGCCAAGTTCCTTCACTGGTTCAGAAAAATTTCACACAAGCACACTTCATTAAACCAACCATTTCCAGAATTCACGTAACACATGAAACCCATTTTATTTTGGAATTTAAAATCGGAACAGTAAGAAAATGAACCTGAAATTCGTTCTTTCAGTCGCGACAAAACCCAACACTCCGTCTCACTGACACCTTCAGTCGCATCCATGGATAGTCGCCGTTGAAGCTTATCGGAGACCTTGGCTTCCACCTTTTGTAACACCCCCAAATCCCATTGGGTCATTACAGTGCCGTGGAACCCACACCAGGAGATCCACCAGGCGAACATGACTAAAATACAACAAACTGACCAAAAGGGGAGTCGCAATCCCTACACCGACATCCAACGTAGTATTCCGATATGGAATTTCAATGACAAAAGTGGGCCTACATGGCCAAAATCAAATACAACATCTACGAGCCTTGTTCGGATAATACAAAATAACAATAACTAACAAAACTGGAGTACTCCAAACTGTCTGACCGACATGAACACCAAAACATCTCGGACTAGTATCGCTCGAATGCCTCGTCGCCATCGTCATGCCCCTGTGTCTCAACTCTCTCCTCACAAACACCTAAAACGTGAAAACATGTTCCGCCCCCACGGGGTCAGTCATCCAGATAATGAATATCAAATACATGCACAATATGATATGCATCCAAGACAGAATAAATAGTACGATAATGGTAATACGAGATGCTCACAAACCAAAGTAAGAACTGAGAATTCATGATATACTATGCCCACGGCATACGATCAATACCTGCTCAACAGGTTAGAACACAAGTGCCCAACGGCGAATCATCAATATAGAACACAACAATACATTACCTGAAGGTAAAATCAAACCAACGCTGAAATAAATACGAATCACAATGCCCGAAGGCTCCAACAGAAATACATCACAATGGCCTGAAAGCCCCTCAGCCGAAGCAGCCAAAATATCACGATGGCCTGAAAGCCAAATAGCCCGAAGCTGCCAAAATATCACGATGGCCTGAAAGCTGAGCAGCCCGAAGCTGTATATCGTCACAATATGGATCTCAAAGAAACAAACCGGACTGTCGAACATACCCCTTGGCGTATGAACGACCAGTCACAAATCGTCGGACATATCCAATAAAACATGGACTATAAACGACCAAAACAATATGGCACAAGAGGGACATCACAGTACGCCCGATCTGGAAATGTGTCCGTGTACATGTCCACCCCGTATATGCAATCCAGAATATACGTGGGACATTATACCTAATTATCCTCACGAACTACGTCTCGTGAGCACGGTCCAATGCGGAAACATCCACGCATGACCATCGTGTGCCTGGCTAAAAATCCTACACAATAACCAATCGGCACGCAGATATGATTCCAGATATGTCACGATGCAACATGACAACGAAACTCAAAGGATAACACATCCAATACGGGTCAAAAGGCTCACCAAAGTGAACGATGACACACGGATAATGAAAGATCGACACGACCAACAATACCCAAAACAAAAATCATGGGATCACAATCCCTAAGGACCGATTAACACGAACAACAATCTCAACACAACAATCTCGGAATCCTCAACCCTCAACGATCACAAAATTACCGAGTTTACAAGAATGATAGTGTGTTGCCTTGAGTCGGCCAACACGACAGCAATAACTCATGAATGGACACCGTCCTCGGTAGTCCTAATTCAATACCTCCATTACCTTAGAACGGTCAATCGATAACAACTCATCATATGGGAAATGTCTTCGACAGTCCCAATTTAATACGTCGATTACCTTAGAATGGTCAATCGATAACAATGATACGACGGATGGGAAATGTCTTCGACAGTCCCAATTCAATACATTGATTACCTTAGAATGGTCAATCGATAACAATGATACAACATATGGGAAATGTCTTCGACAGTCCCAATTCAATACATCGATTACCTTAGAACAGTCAATCGATAACAATGATACAACAGATGGGAAATGTCTTCGACAGTCCCAATTCAATACCTCAATTGCCTTAGAACAGCCAATCGATAACAACAATACAACAAATGTATCGGCACCTTTAATCGGTTACCGATAACGAAGATGATAATAGAATACGTCAATGCCTTCAATCGGCCAATACAACATCAATAGAAAAACACTCATATCACTAACAACGATCACAACAATATCACAATGGAACATCAATCAACAATAACAATCGATACGTCGATACCGCGAACCGGCTATCGACAACAATATTACCAACAAGTATCACAATGCCTTGAACTGGCCATTTACGAATAATAATAATATTTGGCATAATTTGCCGAAGGGTACCGTATCAAACAATCCCCTGATTTCAACAAAATCATAAAGAGACCAAGTCTCAAAATGATACACACATTCATACACAAACATGATAACATTAATCTCATTGACTAGTACAAGAATAAAACTTGCCTCAAACCGAAGGTGAGAAAGTCCTTCCACGATCAACGTCCTCCCACGAAACGACGAACGGCGTCTTCCAATGATCACAAGCACTCGAACAACCTTGAATGAAATACAATTGTTAGATGTATTTTTATGCGCTTATTTATCATTATTTTATATCCATTTTAAGTCTAAATCTACATAAATGAGCTTTTAATGCACTATCTTTATATGTTTTGAAGAAAATTGGAGTTCGGAAGCCTAAACGATGAAAAACGAGCGAAAACGACAATTTTTGGTCAGGGACCGCGGCACACCAAGGCCAGGCCGCGGCACACGCACGGCACAGTAGGCGCGGTACACACTGTACCGGGGGACGCGGCACACTTAAGCCGCGACCCGTGTGAAAAATGCCGCCCAGGCATATGGCGCTGGACACTGAGGGCCGCGGCACACTAATGCCGAGTCGTGGCCCGCGAGGCGGTAATTCTGTTTCAGCCGTGTTTCTGGGCCGTTTTTGGAGTCTGTTCTCGACCAAATTCCTGAACGTATTTTGGAGACTAATAAAGGTTATAAATAGGGATTGAAGGTCTAACAAAAGGGCATCGAAGAGAAGGAGAAAAACACCGATCAAGCAGAGAGCAGAAGCTACAGAACGGAAGAATTCAAGTTGAAATATATTTTTGGAGTCAACTGTGTTTGATTTCTTTAATGCTTTCTTCAATTCTTTCTGTATTATTTTCTAGCATGTCGGGCTAGAACCCTATTCTAGGATTTTGATGAAACTGAGGTTTTGACGAATTAACTTTTGATTTTGCATTATTAAGATATATTTCCCTTTCTTATTGAGTTTTCCCCAATTGTTTTAATTACTATCAATTATGTGGTCTATGACTGATTTGTTTTGATTACGAAACTCTCATCGGGAGAGGAGAGTTGGTAGGAAAAATTAGTGAGAAATGTTTTATCTTGTGAGATAGGAATATACCCATAGGAATTACGTGGCCTGTCTGAAGATTTCGTCATTTTCGTCTATTGTCGAATTAAATCACCTAGAAATAGAGTGTTTTATTCGCCTTAGAAAATTCTACTGACCTCGGGAGAGGCGGTAGAGTATTTTAGCAATCTTCGCCTTCAATAAACTGGGAAATCATTTAATTCATATAAATCAAGAGTAATTCGGATAAACCGAAGTGGATTCTCAATCCTAGATTAATTCTCTATTTGATCTTCTTTCTTCGAACAATCGATTTTATTATTTGTCCTTAGTTTATTCCTTTATTAGTTTTCTTTAATATTACTTGCACCTCCAATTTCGATCGTTCAAATAAAATTAGAATACACAGAAATTGGTAATTATTGAGTCAGTCCTCAAGGGAACGATATCTTACTTATCACTTTATTACTTTCTTACGACAACGTGCACTTGTGTTCACCAAATTACGTAACAAGTTTTTGGCGCCGTTGCCGGGGACTAATTATTTTACTAATGTCGATTTCAGTATTTCTAGTATTAATTTGAACACCATTTTATTTTTTTTGTAATTTTTTATTATTTGTTTTCCTTTCAGGAGTTTCGTGTAGTGCATGAGAAAATTCGGTAACGAAGGCCTATTACCTTTGGATACTGAACTCGAGCGCACTCTGCGGAAAAACAAGAAGGAAAAGCGCGAGCTATCAACAAAAGACACCATGGCCGATAACACAGAAAATCACGGAGTAGACAATCCTATGCAGCAAGCTCAACCGGCATTGACACTCCGAGATTATGCATTGCCTCAAATTAACGCGAACTTTTCGGGGATTCGGTGCCCAATTGTCCAAGCAAACAATTTCGAGATAAAGCCGGCCATAATCCAGATGGTACAAGCAAGCCAATTCTGCGGATTAGCGAATGACGACCCCAATGCTCATATTGCGTCCTTTCTCGAGATATGCGATACGTTCAAGAGCAATGGAGTTTCAGACGACGCCATTCGTCTACGGCTTTTCCCATTTTCTTTGAGGGATAAAGCCAAGTTTTGGTTGAATTCACTTCCGCCGGGCTCTATCACGACTTGGGCGGAATTAGCACAAGCCTTTTTGGCTGAGTTCTTTCCGCCGGCAAAGACGACGAGACTTCAAAACGAGATAACGATGTTCGGGCAATTTGAGATGGAATCGCTTCATCAAGCTTGGGAGCGATACAAGGATTTAGTAAGGAGATGCCCACACCATGGCCTACCGGATTGGCTACAAATTCAGACCTTCTATAACGGACTAAGTGCATCTACATGCACTCTTGTTGATGCAGCCGCTGGAGGAGCGTTAATGGGCAAGATGATGGCGGAAGCTCATTTTTTATTGGAAGCGATGGATGCAAATGCTTATCAGTGGCCTTCCGAACGTGTGAACCCAAAGCGAGTTATGGGAGTTTCCAACAACGATCCGATCTCTACACTATCATCCCAAGTTGCAGCGCTGACTCAACAATTGCAAGCTTTTTCACATACTCCTTCTACCGTTATCACATAATCATGTAATTGGTGTAACGGGTCTCATCCTAGCGCGGAGTGCCAAGTTGGAAATCCTTTCGAGCAATCTCCGATGGAACAAGCTCAGTTTGTGGGGAATGGAAATCGGCAAAACAATCCGTATTCCAACACATATAATCCGGGGTGGAGAAATCACCCTAACTTTTAGTGGAAAAACGGACAAAATTCAAACCAACCTCAGTTTTCTCAACACCAACAGCAACCCCCTCCTACTCCAAAAATCTCTCCAGAGGAGGCAATGGCAAAATTAGCAGCAAATACGAGTCAGTTCATGACCCGTACGGAAGCAACCTTGCAAAACCATTCCGCCTCTATTCGCAACTTGGAAGTCCAATTGGGTCAAATAGCAAATATGTTAACAGCCCGACCTGAGGGTACCTTTCCAAGTACAACTGAGACGAACCCCAGAGAAAGTATTAATGCCATTGGTTTGAGAAGCGGGAGGGAAGTGTGTGAGCAGCCCGGGAGGAATAAAAAGAGAGGTGATCATGAGGAGAATAAAAATTCGGCATCTGAAGAATCACAAAATTCTAAAAGTTCGAAACTGTTTCCTGACAATCCGATAGCCTATGTGCCACCCATCCCGTTTCCGCAGCGATTGCAAAAGCAAAAATTGGACAAGCAATTTTCCAAGTTTCTTGACGTTTTCAAGAAACTACATATCAACATTCCATTTTCCGACGCCTTGGAACAAATGCCGAGCTATGTGAAGTTCATGAAGGAGATCTTATCGAATAAAAGAAAGCTCGAAGAGTATGAGACAGTGGCATTGATGGAAGAGTGCAGCGCCATCTTGCAGAAAAAGCTCCCGCCAAAATTAAAGGATCCAGAAAGCTTCAATATACCGTGCACTATAGGAAACATATCTTTTGATAGAGCATTATGTGATCTCGGCGCTAGTATTAATCTTATGCCCCTTTCCATTTTTAAGAAGCTAGTTATTGGGGAAGCCAAGCCGACAACAATCTCTTTGCAATTAGCTAACAGATCTATCAAGTATCCAAGGGTAGTAATAGAAGACGTTTTGGTTAAGGTCGATAAATTCATGTTTCTGGCCGATTTTATTGTGCTCGATATGGAGGAGGACCATGACATCCCAATTATCTTGGGAAGACCATTCTTGGCAACCGGCCGAACTTTAATTGATGTGGAAAAGGGGAAACTCACTTTACGGGTTCAAGATGAGCAAGTCACGTTCCAAGTGTTTCAATATTTTTCGTGTCCAAGTAGTGTCGAGAAGTTCACAAATTGAAAGCGTAGATATCTTTGCGAAAGACGCACAGCGGGAGAGTTGTCGGTCGAAGTGTTCATAATCCGTTTCAGCTACTCCGACGTCTAAGAAAAATGAAGAACGAATCGTGTATCTTAAGCATTTGAATATGTTGTCTTCAACACCCGTTCATCCACCATCGAAAAATTCTCATGCTGTCATAAGTTCGCCCGTGGAATTGAAAACTAAGCCAGAAGTCAAACGAGTGCCAAACCAATTGCAAAATGGGTGTTTTGGGAGGCTACTATTGTTTAAGCCGTTTCGCAAGGAACGTTGGATGTCCAACCCAAAAGTCGAACGGTTGAAAACTAATGGTCAAAAATTTAAATTACGTAATAACGGTTCAATGGACTGTGCGGAGTCCAAATGGTCTTTGCGAAATGCAAATTGATTTTCAATAAGTCCGGCTGAAGACTATAAACTTAGCTCTTCTCGGGAGGTAACCCGAGTATTAGTTGTAGATTTTATTTTTTCATTGTTTTCATTCATTTTAGGAGTCTATTTGTTCGTCATATTTGCTTTGATATGCTTATCTCTCATGATTCTAGGTGTTTTTCTTTGAAATTTCTGTGCAGGAACTTCCTAGGGGCATTTATCAGGTCTGGGCCGCGGCACAATGATGGCAGGCCGCGGCACGCACAACTCCATGATAGAGGCTAACCTACTGTACTCTGTGCCGCGGCACGAACTTACTGAGCCGCGGCACGAACTTACTGAGCCGCGGCACACTCGACCCCTGAGCCGCAGCACGTTGAAACTGAGACGCGGCACGCCAAGACCCAGAATAACAGCCCAGGAGACTGTACTCCATGCCGCGGCACGCACCCTATGAGCCGCGGCACATTAACTCTCTGAGCCGCGGCACCCGTTTACTGAGCCGCAGCACACGCCGAAGATACCAAGTTCCCAGAACCCACTGTACTACGGGCCGCGGCACACTTAATCTGTGCCGCGGCCCCTGCTGCGAATTTCAAATACCCAGAACTTCCTTATAACCTCGATCGGACGACACAATAAGGTATGCATCATTCTCTTCTTCGCGCGGCGCTCGGATAACTTCCAGTCAAGTCTTCTTCTTCTTATCTTCTTCAATCCAAAACAAGGTAATTCTCATTTCTTAATCTTAATTGCAATATGGATTGAAAAGAGAGGTAATGTTTCCTCATTCATTGTTGAATATGTTGTTAGTTTTCTTAAAGTTCTATCAAGGTTTAGTTGGAATATGGTAATTATCGATGGATTGTTGATGTTGTTTGTTGTTTTGTCAAGAATATATGTGACTATCGATTGATGTTATTATTTTTGGGGATTGAATTAAGCCATTATTATTTGTGTTCTTCATTTAAACCCACGCATGCTAGGTGTTTGATAAAATGCATCAATGAAAATTTTTGAGCCTAACATATTCAAATTGAATGCAACGAATTTGATTATCGGATTACATTGTGCCCCCAACCCTTACATCATGTTGAAGCTTAAAATCTCGGCCTTATTTCCCTCATACGATGGTGCGAGCTCATTCGACTCTATATTCACGTTCCACGCATATTAAGTCGAGAGTGGTGTAGTTATCTTTAAAGTTGTCTAATTTCCGGTGTTTATTTTTTAGGAACCTCGCCAATGGCTAGAAAAAGGAAGATGAGTACGAGGGCTAGGGCACGATCATCCCACACAAGAGGGGAGACATCAAAAAACCAAGCTGATATGGAATCTCACCAATTCTCCGATCCTGACATTCATAGAATATTCAACGAGAGAATCCGGCCTCAACCAATAATCCCGGAGCGGGGATTCACTCCCGCCCCCCAGGACGGTGAGCTTTTGGCTATGATCAACGAGATGGGATGGACTCGTTTCACTGCGCCACCCGAGCCGGCGGTGATCTCTATTATCCAGGAGTTCTACACCAGTGCTCTATTGCAACATATTCAGGCGGGGCAGATGATGGGGCGACCAGGTACACGGACTGAGGTCGTCGTCCGAGGCCAAATTGTGGATTTTTTGGTGGCCGCAATTCGGAGACTATACGAGCTACCAGAGGTGGACGAGACGGAGTATACGCGGATTATGAGTAGCCTCACAAAGGAGGCTCTGCTGGAGGCACTCGCTCAGCCCGGTTTCGTCTGGGAGACGCGCGTCCCCGGTTCCACCGCCTTCTATTTTAAGAGTTCTCGCCTCAGTCGGCTCGGGCGAGCCAGGCTCTACTTCCTCTGTGCAAGAGTTGACCCTACCTCGCAGATCCGCTCGGTCTTACTTTCTCGTGCCGGACTACTGTATGCTATCACGATGGGACTCCGGTTTGATGTGGGCCCTCGTTTGTCCCGTTCTATATTTCAGTGTATTCAGGGAGGGGCAAAGACGGAATTAAAACATCCCTCGCTGATATGTGCTCTATGCCGCCAATCGAGCGTGACGTGGTCCGATGACGAGCCGTCTATTGCACCCCAGGGTCCGATCGACCACCGTATTATGTCTCATTTTGACCAATGGGGTGGCGCGAGGGCACACGAGCGGGGGCGAGGATTTCTGATTGATGAGGCACACGAGCACTCTCCCGAGCCACTACTCCTGACACATGAGCCGACGGCGGATGCTGATGATCGGACTGAGTCCACTCCACCACCAGCGAGAGAGCACCTTCAGGCGATGTTTGACAGCCTGAGGGAGGAGATGCGAAGAGAGAGAGAGAGACAGCCATCTAGCTGCTGTTCGAGAGGAGATGCGGGCTGAGAGAGACACCCTCCTCGCAGCTGTTCGAGAGGAGATGAGAGAGCAGGCCCGCCAGGCCAATCGACGTGAGGAGAGGTGCTTGGCGGCAAGGGATGCTTATCATCAGGACTACCTTGCTGCATGGACGATCCATATACTCCATCCGGACGGGCCCTTCATCCCACCAGTCAGGCCATCTACACCACCCTCCTCGCCGGATGAGGCCGGCACCAGTTCCTGAGCTGATATTAGGGGAGTACTTGACCTTTTCTCATATTGCATATTACTATCTGTGTCCACTGAGGTCAATGTACGTCCTAAGATTGGGGGGGTTACTTTCAGTTGCTATTTACTTATTCGTTGTTATTTTTCGTTGTTTTTTACTCTAGCCTTGCTTGTCTTGACTTTAGTTGCATTCGTGGATTTTTCGTGCTTCCTTGTGGAAAACTGATGATATGATACTGATTTCTTTTTGAAGAAACGGTTGAGTTTGGGTCGAGTTTGCAGTCTGCGATATTTGTTTCCTTTGAGTATTCATTTAGGCCTGAAATTTTTTTCATTATTGTAGAAATCTTAGCATATAAGAAATGAGACATACATGTTTTCAAACCGCCGTCTATACATTGGGTTACACTTTTCACGTAGCTAGTCGTCCAGTAACATGAGTCTTCTTGGCATCTAATTTGAGTTTAGAGTCGGACAGTCTCCCAAAAATTCGAGAAATTATACATGTTCTAAGATGGGAAGTCTAGTAACCGGAGGTATTCACGTGACCTATTGTTTACTCTCGCGTAAAACGACAACCCTGAATAGACTAATGGTTTATAGAGATCGCATTTCCGATGATGGGAAGCCTAGTAACCGGGGGTATTCACGTGACCCGTTGTTTACTTTCGCGTAAAACAGCAACCTTGAATCGGACGTGCGGGAATAGCTATTCGAGCTTTTTCTCCACTGTAGAGGGAAACTTAGTAACTAGAAGCATCCATGTGCCCCATGAGTGTCTTTTATGTCAAACGGTTCCCCAATACATGAGAATGGAAATCCACCCTAGGGTTATTCCGAATGAAACATCCCGAGAGCTGGAACCTAGTGGTTAACTCGAATCATTATAATTATTATACATAAGGGAATGCTGTCCGAGGATCAGTATTGACTATGAAACTCTTGCATTTTTGCCACTAGACTGTAGGACTGGGAGTTGGCTTGTTTAATCTAACCCTTCATATTGGCGGTCGGCTAATTCACGCTTGTTAATCTTTGAGCTTTGATTTTCTTCATGACCGATAGTTCAGCACTAAAAATGATTGCTTTGTGGAATCCTTATCCACGATGTGACTCACTAAAACGATACGTATATTTTTCTTTGAGATTTTCAGGGGAGTATTAATCAGGTGAACACTTTGGATATTGCACGGTTACCCACGATACTTGTCATCTCATTTGAAATTGATTTTTGCTTGAGGATAAGCAAAGGCTTAAGTTTGGGAGTATTTGTTAAATGTATTTTTATGCGCTTATTTATCATTATTTTATATCCATTTTAAGTCTAAATCTGCATAAATGAGCTTTTAATGCACTATCTTTATATGTTTTGAAGGAAATTGGAGTCTGGAAGCCTAAATGACGAAAAAAGGGCGTAAACGACAATTTTTGGTCAGGGGCCGCGGCACACCAAGGCCAGGCCGCGGCACACGCACGGCACAACAGGCGCGGTACTCACTGTACCGGGGGCCGCGGCACACTTAATCTGAGCCGCGGCCCATGTGAAAAATGCCGCCCAGGCATATGGCGCTAGACACTGAGGGCCGCGGCACACTAATGCCGAGCCGCGGCCTGCGGGGCATTAATTCTGTTTCAGCCGCGTTTCTGGGCCGTTTTTGGAGCCTGTTCTCGACCTAATTCCTGTACGCATTTTGGAGACTAATGAAGGTTATAAATAGGGATTGAAGGTCTAAAAAAAAGGGCATCGAAGAGAAGGAGAAAAACACCGATCAACCAGAGAGCAGAAGCTAGAGAACGGAAGAATTCAAGTTCTTCAACTGTGTTTGATTTCTTTAATGCTTTCTTCAATTCTTTCTGTATTATTTTCTAGCATGTCCGGCTAGAACCCTATTCTAGGATTTTGATGAAACCGAGGTTTTGACGAATTAACTTTTGATTTTGCATTATTAAGATATATTTCCCTTTCTTATTGAGTTTTCCCCAATTGTTTTAATTACTATCAATTATGTGGCCTATGATTGATTTGTTTTGATTACGCAACTCGAATCGAGAGAGGAGAGTTGGTAGGAAAAAATGGTGAGAAACGTTTTATCTTGTGAGATAGGAATATACTCATAGGAATTACGTGGCATGTCTGAAGATTTCGTCCTTTTCGCCTATTGTCGAATTAAATCACCTAGGAATAGAGTGTTTTATTCACCTTAGAAAATTCTACTGACCTCGGGAGAGGCGGTAGAGTATTTTAACAATTTTCGCCTTCAATAAATTGGGAAATCATTTAATTCATATAAATCAAGAGTAATTCGGATAAACCGAAGTGGATTCTCAATCCTAGATTAATTCTCTATTTGATCTTCTTTCTTCGAACAATCGATTTTATTATTTGTCCTTACTTTATTCCTTTATTAGTTTTATTTAATATTACTTGCACCTCCAATTTCGATCGTTCAAATAAAATTAGAATACACATAAATTGGTAATTATTGAGTCAGTCCTCGAGGGAACGATATCTTACTTATCACTTTATTACTTGCTTGCGACAATGTGCACTTGCATTCACCAAATTTCGTAACAACAATTCATTCAATAACACAAAATCAATGGAAAACAGCACCAACCAAGGACAAACCCGGTTCAACCCCGAATAGGTTAAACTCTACCAACGAATATCATAGTTCTCAACTATGAATTCCAACATCCTCCAACACCTCAAAATCGTCATGATCGAATGTTCTTAACCCTTGTGAAAACAATTCAACAAGAATCACTTAAGAACAACATCAAAACAAACATCTCCAAAATGGTAATATCACCAATAACATCATCAAAACTCCAAGAACATCATCATCTCCACAAACATGATGTCTAAACAATAATCCATCACCAATTCATCAAGAATTCGGATTAAACAACAAGGTTAAATCAACCATTTCAAGATTATGATAATCATTACATAATTCATTATAATTCCTCACAAAAATGGTTATAATTCCTCAAGAACACCACCCACATCAATAATCATATCAAAGCTATGTTAATCATCTAAAAATCTAAACATATCTCTTCCTAAACATGATTATAACCTCCAATTATTCTTAAACATCAAGAACACAATCAAACTCAAGCTATACCAACATGTTCTTCATCAAAAGTCTATCAAAACTATGAAGAACCATACTATCCCCCAACAAATCATCATATCACGAACTGCACAACAACAACAACAACAACATAATCTCGAGTTAAACACAAGATTAACCAAACATACCTCAAAAAAATGAAGAACAACCTCAAACCATCAATAACTCACTCCAATCTTCAAGTTCCTAAGCTCCAATCCAAGTTGTGAAGCTCCAAATCAAGTTGGAAGAGGCTAAATATCAAGAACAAGTCCAGAGGGACGGTTCTAGGGAGAGAAAATGATTTTTGGTTCGTGAGGAAATGAAATATGAAACCAACATAAATAGACTGACAAACACGTTACGGCCATTAACCTCGATCCATAACATACGTTAAGCCACTTACGTACGCTACCGGCCTTTCGTAGCGTACGCTATGCCATGCATGAACTCACTGACTCAAACTGGAACTGCATTGCGTACGTAATCCGAAACCTCTAACTTACGTTATCTGGCCACAACTAACGTACGTTAATCCCCTCACATAGCGTACGTAAGCCCCCGTTGACTGCAATAGTGAGATCTGAATTGGAAGATACCCAGGCCCCACCAGCCGAAAGTTGACTACGAGGAAGGTTCCTGCCACCGACCATGCATTACGTGCGTAAGAGTATATGTCTAACGTACGTAATACTCAAAACGTTAGCGTATGCAATGCTACTCCCGTAGCGTACGCTATGGCTATAAACTTAGCCAAATTCCACACACACCAAGCAACACCCAAACGACGAAACCAATCCGACAACAAGTAAAAATACTACCGAAATATCCCAACACAATATACATTGTATCAGTCCAAAACAACAATACTTGTACAATTCCAAATGAATACGTACAGCTCAACAGTAACACAAAAAAAATTTATCCCCGGATATTACATACTCCTTCCCTTAAAAAGATTTTCGTCCAACATGGGATAAGAACTATCCATCAGAATCTGAAAACAATAGCTCCAGGAATACTCCTCAATACTAGCAACTTCGCCTAAGTAACTGGGCCAACCCCACGGGTCCCCACATATCCTCTGCCAGAACTAAGTGAAAAATATCAAGGATAAAAACACTCAACCAAGTGCGAGGTCAGTCGAATCATGTCTCCTCCGCTAGAGATCGGCCAGACAGTCGTACCACCCTCATGACTTGTAACACCAGCGTACACATCCCGAGGGAGCCGCTCATTGTATATGCCTACTGTAATACCCGCAATTTCGATTCCCAGTAATTTTCATTTTTCGGTGGCGGTCCGTCTCGAAGACTCGCTTAGGACCGTTTCGTCATTCTGGGAATGTTTTATTCTGCACTTTTTGACATCCGAGTTTATTTCGGTGTCGTTTTGTTGAGTTCCGTGTTCTTTAGCGACTTTTCCGCGTACGAGTTCGACTTTGTTAGATCACCGTTAATTTTTGGAAACTCCAAAAATTCTGACTCTTTGCAATATTATAAAGCATCGAGTTAGCTTTCCAATGGTTCAAACGGTGAGTCAATCGGAGTCCGGATGAGGGAGTTATGGTCGAAATAAGTCACTCTCATTTTCCAGATTTGGCCGAGCAGCCTGTACCGTGTGCCGCGGCACAAGGATTGTGCGCCATGGCACACAGCCGAGTCAGTGCCGCGGCACACTTGTCCGGGCCGCGGCACACCCGTGTGACATCTGCGACCAAACCCGACTGTACCAGGTGCCGCGGCACACGCAGGCGGTGCCGCGGCACACTGCCGAAACCTGGGAAGTAATTTTTGGCCTGTGCCGCGGCACACAAAGCGGTCAACTGTGCAATCTCGTCCTTATCAGACGAGATCGGCCATTTTTATCCTTCATTTCACCTGCGCGAGAGAGAGAGGCCTAAGGGGGGAGAACTTCTCAAGCATTCTTCCTTCGGGGGTCGATTTTCATCATCTTCCTTCGGTTATGAGGCTCGGATAATCAATCTAGCACGTGTTCTTCGGATTATAGGGCTTGAATCTTCAAGAGGTATGAACTCCTTTAACCCTAGTATGATTTTGGGGAGGGTTTGGTGGTGATCTTGTGTTTTAATCCGAATTAACCGATGTTGTTGTTAGATTTTGATAGTACTCTCGTGACCTTGGTTTTCTTGTTATTGGTTGGGATGAAATCCCGTTAATTCACCGTTAACCGATTTCAATTCCCTACGCACTCTTGGTGTTCGATAAATTGTCCCAACGGGTAGAACTAGGAGGAATTTCTTCGTATTCATGATGTGAGATTGATTGTATATCATTATTGTGTTAGGGTCGGATTTGAGGGGATTGTTCGGACCAAAACCTATTCCTTCGTCGTTTCCTTCGCGTCGTATTACCAAGGCAAGTACCTCGATATACGAATTGTAACTGCGTGAAATCATTGTTGTCGAAGTATATGAGTTTATATGGATGTATATATACGTATGTGTATATATATATATATATGTTGATATATAGTTACATGTTAAATATATGTATGTATATACGCATTTTGATATATATGTTTATGTCGGTGATCGACGAGTGTTGAACTCTAACATTAGTTGATGTACTCAACTTGGACTGACGGACGAATTATAGTTATTCATATAATATAGTAAGGTTATATATATCTATATATCTATATATAAATGTATATATATTCGGTTGAGTCGCAATATAGAGATATATGTGCGGTGTTGATTGAGTTTTATTGATAACGTGCGTCTTATTGTTTATTTGTGTGGTTATAGACTGGCGGAGAAATTGTGTGACTTGATGTACCGAGTTTGAAAATTGTTGTGACGTTTGTCCGTGTGCTTGATGTTTGAAACAATGTGGATACTTGTTGTGAGAAACGTCATATCCGGGAACCTCTGAGGGCGGGGCGTGCACTCCGGCACAGTGTCTGTTGCAATGTGCGGCTCCATATGGGTGGTGAACGCCGGTGTTACATAATGCGTGTGTCAAGGGGCGGCTCTTGCGGGAGTGATCGCCGGCGCAGTGACATGTTCAAGGAGCGGCCGACATAGTGGAGTGAACGCCGGTGCACAGGTGTGCAGTGGAGGCGCCTGGCAGGCTTATTGGTTACGGGTATTCGAGTGATAGCTAAGACCCCGTTACCGAACGATGTTCGTATCTCAAATTCTTTCAACTCACTTTTAAATGCTTGTCTTGATATAGACCGCGATTCGTGTTTTTGAAAGCGTGTTTCAACTTGTTTTTTTTTTAGCGTTGGTATCAGGGTTAATTAACCACGGAGGTTTGACGAAATCTCCGAGGGTTAATTAATCGGGGGTCTTGAGCAGGATATGTCGAATGAGAGTTTTGTACCTTTGGTTGCATTGTGGTGCTATTCTGTGTATTGGGTCGAGGACCCTGTGGAATGTTGAGATGATTGATGTCATGATGATGTTATTCGGATCGGGTTGAGAACCCTGTGAGATGTTGTAATGATTTCGTTTGTGACAGTGTTCTATAAATTGGGTCGAGGACCCCGAATAAGTTGACTTGGTTTTCGTGTAATTGTCTTCCATATGTTGGGTCAAGGACCCGAGAGCTTTTGAAATTATTTCCAAAAGTATTTCCATTCGATTTTAAAAAATCCCAGACGGCCCGAGTCAATAATAACATTTGCAAACTATCTTATCAAAACATTTTTCCTTTTTCAAAGGGATTTTCCTGACTCCTTGGGTTCGTTTAAAGTTTCATTGATGTTATGTTCCGTAAAGAGAATATGACTATGTGATTATCTTTCACCTTGTGTATGCGAGTGTTATTTTGTGTGGACTATAGGAATGTATGGTTTGTGTTAAGGCTTTACGGCGGTTGAATTTTGTGTTGTTACTGTTCGTATATCTTGTACACTATGTACTTGCACTAGCAAAATTCCAGTTTGCTAACCCCGAGTGTTCGGGGGGTGGGTGCCTGTTATGCGCTCAGGTTTTGGCAGCTCGGGAGCAGTCACGGGATTGGCTTGGAAGGAGATGGAAGACGACGATGCTAATCACACCAGAGTCAGAGTCTTTTCTTTTGTATCATTTTGGTCGGTATTTCTATGTCGTTCGAGTATTCACCCTTGCATGGGTGTAGTTATCATTTATTAAATTGAGTTGTCATTCTTTTTTGTGTTCAAGTTTATTGTTGTCATTGTAATATGAATGTCGTTAGTTTCTGAATTGGTTTATGACCTTGTCGGTCTGCTTTCTATTTAATTTTGACCCCGGTCGGTCAATCATTGAGTAGTCTTTTGGAGTTTAGCCTGGTAGATCCTTGTGATAAGGGTCTACGGCGTGTGACATTCCGGTCGTATTCAGGGGATGTTACAATTATGGTATCGAGCTTAGGTTTGCGAAAAACCTAGGCCGTTGGGTCAAGTCCATGTCTTGTGTAAGTCGCGCGCATCGAGTTGTGATTAGTATCGTGGTTCGACATCATCTCCCGGCAATCCGTGATGGTAAGCCTCCCGATCGTAAGTCCCCTTATATACGTATTTGATTACATTGTGCTAATATGCTTAATGTGAACTAGGAATTGGGACTTGTTGGTGATATTATCGTTTTAGGATATAACATGCGTATGCGGTCCGAGTATAGATAGTTATGTAGTATGCTTCGGAAGTCGAGCATGTTTATCTGTTTGATACTTTATTAGAATAAATTTACGAATGATAATTTTATCCACCGCATGAGTATTTTAAGATGACTCTTGATATCTTGCAAACCGAGTTTTGATATTTTGGTCTTGCATGTTTTGATACTATTCTTATGACGGTATTTGATATTTTATAAATGACTTTTGTGAGTATTTGAGAATATTACCGACTTCGGCCTTTTGGCATTTCGATCATTTTTTTATGATTTTTAGCCTGGTGGGTTCCGGCACGGGCCCCACTGCGCTGTAGTATCACAAATATTTTAAAGTAATGCTTTGAAATTTTCTAACATTGTGTGAAGCCATGATTTAATATCGTCGTGTTAAATGGTCACGCATCTCGGTGGAAAATTCTTTCGAATAAACATTTTGGAAGAAGAGGAAAGATTTTCAAAATTGTGGTATTTGGACTCAACATTTTGAAATATTTCAAATTAGACGAATTAATTTTCGATTTCTTTTTTTTCTTCTTTTATACATCTCTCAAAAATAATTTTTAGAGTCGTTATATAAACTTCCTCTTCCGAAATAAAAGACGGTGTTTACAAGTCTTGGGCGCAATGTGACTAGCCTCTTTTTCAAAAATTTGTTTTCATTAAGTGCATACATATAATGATCGTCCTCGTCGAGGAACTCGAAATTGACTTCTTAAAACTTTATGCTTTACGATAGTACCGTTATTCTAAGGATGCTAACTAAAACTCGGGTTGATAATTGTGATATATTGTACGACTGATAAACTAATACTGTTGATCGGTGTTATCCGTATTAGTATGTCAAGCCTCGGCGGACGTGGACGTGATGATGGAAATGGAAGCGGCAAGGTGGTTCGTACGACCACGATTCATGCTACGGTGAAGGAGTATCTAGATCAAACGATATCCTATGAAATCTCCTCAGTGGTCGAGCCCACGAGCGAAGCCAAGAGACTGAGGATATCTGGGAAGTTTTTGGGCGGTGAAGAGTCTAAGGCTCCCAAACCCCCACGTCGTTCGAACGCGTTGTCATCGCGATCGGGAGTAAGCGCTTGGAATCCCAAGCCAGCATTGGTGACTCTCGGTAAGAAGGGAGGGTGCTTCAACTGCAATCGTCAGGGACATGTTCGTGCAAATTGTCCCTTTCCACTCTTGACTTGTTACCGGTGCGGGTGTGAAGGTCATCGGGAGAAGCATTGTGAGATAATTTCCGATCTGGCAAAGAATGCTACCCTTTTGGCGAACAGAGCAAGCGACTGGAGAATGTCCCGAAACCCTTTGTTTCCTTCTGAAGAGTCTAACATGGGAGGATGAATATTGTGTAATATGTCCTAATCGTTGCTGTTTTGAACAATCGTGACTTTGATCGTTCTTCATTTCATTGCTCTATGTTACCAACTCTTGTTGTTCTAAGTTTCGGGATCGAAATGTTTTCTTAGTATGGGGAAATGTACTACCCGTACTCTTCATAGTATTTTCAGTGTTGGGTGACTTTCATTGTTGGTACTTCATCTATGACCCTCTCGATAATTTTTAAACTACCTGTTGTATTTAGCCTACCGTTCTCCGAACGAATTTGTAAACGTTTTGTTAGACTCCGTGGATTATTGTGGTCTTTCCACATCCGAACTTGATCCTCGTAGAATTTTTGTTCGAAACTATTATTCTCATACGTGCAATTAACATTTCCGAATGTATTATGAACTTGGATGCGGTTGGTTGAGCTCGAAACATGATTTTCGGGACGTCCCGAACTATTATGAGATTTTCTTAACACTGGTAGCTTAGGTATCCAAATTCAAACTCCTCCACATCAACTAATCCTCTTCCCATACAGTTTTATCGCCCCGACTCACGTACCAGATGCTTGCTAGGTCAGTTCATCGTATTTCTGGAACCTTGCATTCGCGCTTTGCTCGTGATGATTTGGGGCTGAGCAAGTAGTTATTTCCTTGATTGTTCCGCCGCTCTCTACTTTAAGTTTCGGGACGAAACTTCTTTTAAGGAGGGTAGAATGTAATACCCGCAATTTCGATTCCCAGTAATTTTCATTTTTCGGTGGAGGTCCGTCTCGACGACTCGCTTAGGACCGTTTCGTCATTCTGGGAATGTTTTATTCTGCACTTTTTGACATCCGAGTTTATTTCGGTGTCGTTTTGTTGAGTTCAGTGTTCTTTAGCGACTTTTCCGCGTACGAGTTCGACTTTGTTAGATCACCGTTAATTTTTGGAAACTCCAAAAATTCTGACTCTTTGCAATATTATAAAGCATCGAGTTAGCTTTTCAATGGTTCAAACGGTGAGTCAATCGGAGTCCGGATGAGGGAGTTATGGTCGAAATAGCTAAGTCACTCTCATTTTCCAGATTTGGCCGAGCAGCCTGTACCGTGTGCCGCGGCACACAGCCGAGTCAGTGCCGCGGCACACTTGTCCGGGCCGCGGCACACCCGTGTGACATCTGCGACCAAACCCGACTGTACCGGGTGCCGCGGCACACGCAGGCGGTGCCGCGGCACACTGCCGAAACCTGGGAAGTAATTTTTGGCCTGTGCCGCGGCACACAAAGCGGTCAACTGTGCAATCTCGTCCTTATCAGACGAGATTGGCCATTTTTCTCCTTCATTTCACCTGCGCGAGAGAGAGAGGCCTAAGGGGGGAGAACTTCTCAAGCATTCTTCCTTCGGGGGTCGATTTTCATCATCTTCCTTCGGTTGTGAGGCTCGGATAATCAATCTAGCACGTGTTCTTCGGATTATAGGGCTTGAATCTTCAAGAGGTATGGACTCCTTTAACCCTAGTATGATTTTGGGGAGGGTTTGGTGGTGATCTTGTGTTTTAATCCGAATTAACCGATGTTGTTGTTAGATTTTGATAGTACTCTCGTGACCTTGGTTTTCTTGTTATTGGTTGGGATGAAATCCCGTTAATTCACCGTTAACCGATTTCAATTCCCTACGCACTCTTGGTGTTCGATAAATTGTCCCAACGGGTAGAACTAGGAGGAATTTCTTCGTATTCATGATGTGAGATTGATTGTATATCATTATTGTGTTAGGGTCGGATTTGAGGGGATTGTTCGGACCGAAACCTATTCCTTCGTCGTTTCCTTCGCATCGTATTACCAAGGCAAGTACCTCGATATACGAATTGTAACTGCGTGAAATCATTGTTGTCGAAGTATATGAGTTTATATGGATGTATATATACGTATGTGTATATATATATGTGTGTTGATATATAGTTACATGTTAAATATATGTATGTATATACGTATTTTGATATATATGTTTATGTCGGTGATCGACGAGTGTTGAACTCTAACATTAGTTGACGTACTCAACTTGGACTGACGGACGAACTATAGTTATTCATATTATATAGTAAGGTTATATATATATATCTATATATCTATATATAAATGTATATATATTCGGTTGAGTCGCAATATAGAGATATATGTGCGGTGTTGATTGAGTTTGATTGATAACGTGCGTGTTATTGTTTATTTGTGTGGTTATGGACTGGCGGAGAAATTGTGTGACTTGATGTACCGAGTTTGAAAATTGTTGTGACGTTTATCCGTGTGCTTGATGTTTGAAACAATGTGGATACTTGTTGTGAGAAACGTCATATCCGGGAACCTCTGAGGGCGGGGCGTGCACTCCGGCCTGGTGTCTGTTGCAATGTGCGGCTCCATATGGGTGGTGAACGCCGGTGTTACATAATGCGTGTGTCAAGGGGCGGCTCTTGCGGGAGTGATCGCCGGCGCAGTGACATGACCAAGGAGCGGCCGACATAGTGGAGTGAACGCCGGTGCACAGGTGTGCAGTGGAGGCGCCTGGCAGGCTTATTGGTTACGGGTATTCGAGTGATAGCTAAGACCCCGTTACCGAACGATGTTCGTATCTCAAATTCTTTCAACTCACTTTTAAATGCTTGTCTTGATATAGAGCGCGATTCGTGTTTTTGAAAGCGTGTTTCAACTTGTTTTTTTTTAGCGTTGGTATCAGGGTTAATTAACCACGGAGGTTTGACGAAATCTCCGAGGGTTAATTAATCGGGGGTCTTGAGCAGGATATGTCGAATGAGAGTTTTGTACCTTTGGTTGCATTGTGGTGCTATTCTGTGTATTGGGTCGAGGACCCTGTGGAATGTTGAGATGATTGATGTCATGATGATGTTATTCGGATCGGGTTGAGAACCCTGTGAGATGTTGTAATGATTTCGTTTGTGACAGTGTTCTATAAATTGGGTCGAGGACCCCGAATAAGTTGACTTGGTTTTCGTGTAATTGTCTTCCATATGTTGGGTCAAGGACCCGAGAGCTTTTGAAATTATTTCCAAAAGTATCTCCATTCGATTTTAAAAACTCCCAGACGGCCCGAGTCAATAATAACATTTGCAAACTATCTTATCAAAACATTTTTCCTTTTTCAAAGGGATTTTCCTGACTCCTTGGGTTCGTTTAAAGTTTCATTGATGTTATGTTCCGTAAAGAGAATATGACTATGTGATTATCTTTCACCTTGTGTATGCGAGTGTTATTTTGTGTGGACTATAGGAATGTATGGTTTGTGTTAAGGCTTTACGGCGGTTGAATTTTGTGTTGTTACTGTTCGTATATCTTGTACACTATGTACTTGCACTAGCAAAATTCCAGTTTGCTAACCCCCGAGTTTTCGGGGGGTGGGTGCCTGTTATGCGCTCAGGTTTTGGCAGCTCGGGAGCAGTCACGGGATTGGCTTGGAAGGAGATGGAAGACGACGATGCTAATCACACCAGAGTCAGAGTCTTTTCTTTTGTATCATTTTGGTCGGTATTTCTATGTCGTTCGAGTATTCACCCTTGCATGGGTGTAGTTATCATTTATTAAATTGAGTTGTCATTCTTTTTTGTGTTCAAGTTTATTGTTGTCATTGTAATATGAATGTCGTTAGTTTCTGAATTGGTTTATGACCTTGTCGGTCTGCTTTCTATTTAATTTTGACCCCGGTCGGTCAATCATTGAGTAGTCTTTTGGAGTTTAGCCTGGTAGATCCTTGTGATAAGGGTCTACGGCGTGTGACATTCCCGGTCGTATTCTGGGGATGTTACAATTATGGTATCAGAGCTTAGGTTTGCGAAAAACCTAGGCCGTTGGGTCAAGTCCATGTCTTGTGTAAGTCGCGCGCATCAGAGTTGTGATTAGTATCGTGGTTCCGACATCATCTCCCGGCAATCCGTGATGGTAAGCCTCCCGATCGTAAGTCCCCTTATATACGTATTTGATTACATTGTGCTAATATGCTTAATGTGAACTAGGAATTGGGACTTGTTGGTGATATTATCGTTTTAGGATATAACATGCGTATGCGGTCCGAGTATAGATAGTTATGTAGTATGCTTCGGAAGTCGAGCATGTTTATCTGTTTCAGTACTTTATTAGAATAAATTTACGAATGATAATTTTATCCACCGCATGAGTATTTTAAGATGACTCTTGATATCTTGCAAACCGAGTTTTGATATTTTGGTCTTGCATGTTTTGATACTATTCTTATGACGGTATTTGATATTTTATAAATGACTTTTGTGAGTATTTGAGAATATTACCGACTTCGGCCTTTTTGGCATTTCGATCATTTTTTTTTTATGATTTTTAGCCTGGTGGGTTCCGGCACGGGGCCCACGGCGCTGTAGTATCACAAATATTTTAAAGTAATGCTTTGAAATTTTCTAACATTGTGTGAAGCCATGATTTAATATCGTCGTGTTAAATGGTCACGCATCTCGGTGGAAAATTCTTTCGAATAAACATTTTGGAAGAAGAGGAAAGATTTTCAAAATTGTGGTATTTGGACTCAACATTTTGAAATATTTCAAATTAGACGAATTAATTTTCGATTTCTTTTTTTTCTTCTTTTATACATCTCTCAAAAATAATTTTTAGAGTCGTTATATAAACTTCCTCTTCCGAAATAAAAGACGGTGTTTACAAGTCTTGGGCGCAATGTGACTAGCCTCTTTTTCAAAAATTTGTTTTCATTAAGTGCATACATATAATGATCGTCCTCGTCGAGGAACTCGAAATTGACTTCTTAAAACTTTTTGCTTTACGATAGTACCGTTATTCTAAGGATGCTAACTAAAACTCGGGTTGATAATTGTGATATATTATGCGGTGATAAACTAATACCGTTGATCGGTGTTATCCGTATTAGTATGTCAAGCCTCGGCGACGTGGGACGTGATGATGGAAATGGAAGCGGCAAGGTGGTTCGTGACCACGATTCATGCTACGGTGAAGGAGTATCTAGATCAAACGATATCCTATGAAATCTCCTCGGTGGTCGAGCCCACGAGCGAAGCGAGGCGAGGATATCCGGGAAGTTTTGGGCGGTGAAGAGTCTAAGGCTCCCAAACCCCACGTCGTTCGACGCGTTGTCATCGCGATCGGGAGTAAGCGCTTGGAATCCCAAGCCAGCATTGGTGACTCTCGGTAAGAAGGGAGGGTGCTTCAACTGCAATCGTCAGGGACATGTTCGTGCAAATTGTCCCTTTCCACTCTTGACTTGTTACCGGTGCGGGTGTGAAGGTCATCGGGAGAAGCATTGTGAGATAATTTCCGATCTGGCAAAGAATGCTACCCTTTTGGCGAACAGAGCAAGCGACTGGAGAATGTCCCGAAACCCTTTGTTTCCTTCTGAAGAGTCTAACATGGGAGGATGAATATTGTGTAATATGTCCTAATCGTTGCTGTTTTGAACAATCGTGACTTTGATCGTTCTTCATTTCATTGCTCTATGTTACCAACTCTTGTTGTTCTAAGTTTCGGGATCGAAATGTTTTCTTAGTATGGGGAAATGTACTACCCGTACTCTTCATAGTATTTTCAGTGTTGGGTGACTTTCATTGTTGGTACTTCATCTATGACCCTCTCGATAATTTTTAAACTACCCTGTTGTATTTAGCCTACCGTTCTCCGAACGAATTTCAGAAACGTTTTGTTAGACTCCGTGGATTATTGTGGTCTTTCCACATCTGAACTTGATCCCTGTAGAATTTTTGTTCGAAACTATTATTCTCATACGTGCAATTAACATTTCCGAATGTATTATGAACTTGGATGCGGTTGGTTGAGCTCGAAACATGATTTTCAGGACGTCTGAACTATTTTGTGATTTTCTTAACTCTGGGAGCTTTGGTATCCAAATTCATACTCCTCCACCTCAACTTATCGTGTTCCCATACAGTTTTATCGCCCCGACTCACGTACCAGATGCTTGCTAGGTCAGTTCATCGTATTTCTGGAACCTTGCATTCGCGCTTTGCTCGTGATGATTTGGGGCTGAGCAAGTAGTTATTTCCTTGATTGTTCCGCCGCTCTCTACTTTAAGTTTCGGGACGAAACTTCTTTTAAGGAGGGTAGAATGTAATACCCGCAATTTCGATTCCCAGTAATTTTCATTTTTCGGTGGAGGTCCGTCTCGACGACTCGCTTAGGACCGTTTCGTCATTCTGGGAATGTTTTATTCTGCACTTTTTGACATCCGAGTTTATTTCGGTGTCGTTTTGTTGAGTTCAGTGTTCTTTAGCGACTTTTCCGCGTACGAGTTCGACTTTGTTAGATCACCGTTAATTTTTGGAAACTCCAAAAATTCTGACTCTTTGCAATATTATAAAGCATCGAGTTAGCTTTTCAATGGTTCAAACGGTGAGTCAATCGGAGTCCGGATGAGGAGTTATGGTCGAAATAGCTAAGTCACTCTCATTTTCAGTTGGCAGCGGCTGCAGCCGTGTGCCGCGGCACACATGAGTCGGTGCGCGGCACACTTGTCCGGGCCGCGGCACACCCGTGTGACATCTGCGACCAAACCCGATCAGACCGGGTGCGCGGCTGCGGTGCCTTGCGGCACCGCCGAAACACAGGAAGTAATTTTTGGCACGTGCCGCGGCACACAAAGCGGTCAAGCTGTGCAATCTCGTCCTTATCGACGAGATTGGCCATTTTCTCCTTCATTTCACTGCGCGAGAGAGAGGCCAAAGGGGGGAGAACTTCTCAAGCAAACTAACTTCTGAGGTCGATATTAATCATCTTCCTTCGGTTGTGAGGCTCGGATAATCAATCTAGCACGTGTTCTTCGGATTATAGGGCTTGAATCTTCAAGAGGTATGGACTCCTTTAACCCTAGTATGATTTTGGGGAGGGTTTGGTGGTGATCTTGTGTTTTAATCCGAATTAACCGATGTTGTTGTTAGATTTTGATAGTACTCTCGTGACCTTGGTTTTCTTGTTATTGGTTGGGATGAAATCCCGTTAATTCACCGTTAACCGATTTCAATTCCCTACGCACTCTTGGTGTTCGATAAATTGTCCCAACGGGTAGAACTAGGAGGAATTTCTTCGTATTCATGATGTGAGATTGATTGTATATCATTATTGTGTTAGGGTCGGATTTGAGGGGATTGTTCGGACCGAAACCTATTCCTTCGTCGTTTCCTTCGCGTCGTATTACCAAGGCAAGTACCTCGATATACGAATTGTAACTGCGTGAAATCATTGTTGTCGAAGTATATGAGTTTATATGGATGTATATATACGTATGTGTATATATATATGTGTGTTGATATATAGTTACATGTTAAATATATGTATGTATATACGCATTTTGATATATATGTTTATGTCGGTGATCGACGAGTGTTGAACTCTAACATTAGTTGACGTACTCAACTTGGACTGACGGACGAACTATAGTTATTCATATTATATAGTAAGGTTATATATATATATCTATATATCTATATATAAATGTATATATATTCGGTTGAGTCGCAATATAGAGATATATGTGCGGTGTTGATTGAGTTTGATTGATAACGTGCGTGTTATTGTTTATTTGTGTGGTTATGGACTGGCGGAGAAATTGTGTGACTTGATGTACCGAGTTTGAAAATTGTTGTGACGTTTATCCGTGTGCTTGATGTTTGAAACAATGTGGATACTTGTTGTGAGAAACGTCATATCCGGGAACCTCTGAGGGCGGGGCGTGCACTCCGGCCTGGTGTACGCTGCAATGTGCGGCTCCATATGGGTGGTGAACGCCGGTGTTACATAATGCGTGTGTCAAGGGGCGGCTCTTGCGGGAGTGATCGCCGGCGCAGTGACATGACCAAGGAGCGGCCGACATAGTGGAGTGAACGCCGGTGCACAGGTGTGCAGTGGAGGCGCCTGGCAGGCTTATTGGTTACGGGTATTCGAGTGATAGCTAAGACCCCGTTACCGAACGATGTTCGTATCTCAAATTCTTTCAACTCACTTTTAAATGCTTGTCTTGATATAGACCGCGATTCGTGTTTTTGAAAGCGTGTTTCAACTTGTTTTTTTTTAGCGTTGGTATCAGGGTTAATTAACCACGGAGGTTTGACGAAATCTCTGAGGGTTAGTGTCGGGGTCTTGAGCAGGATATGTCGAATGAGAGTTTTGTACCTTTGGTTGCATTGTGGTGCTATTCTGTGTATTGGGTCGAGGACCCTGTGGAATGTTGAGATGATTGATGTCATGATGATGTTATTCGGATCGGGTTGAGAACCCTGTGAGATGTTGTAATGATTTCGTTTGTGACAGTGTTCTATAAATTGGGTCGAGGACCCCGAATAAGTTGACTTGGTTTTCGTGTAATTGTCTTCCATATGTTGGGTCAAGGACCCGAGAGCTTTTGAAATTATTTCCAAAAGTATCTCCATTCGATTTTAAAAACTCCCAGACGGCCCGAGTCAATAATAACATTTGCAAACTATCTTATCAAAACATTTTTCCTTTTTCAAAGGGATTTTCCTGACTCCTTGGGTTCGTTTAAAGTTTCATTGATGTTATGTTCCGTAAAGAGAATATGACTATGTGATTATCTTTCACCTTGTGTATGCGAGTGTTATTTTGTGTGGACTATAGGAATGTATGGTTTGTGTTAAGGCTTTACGGCGGTTGAATTTTGTGTTATTCTTGTTCGTATATCTTGTACACTATGTACTTGCACTAGCAAAATTCCGGTTGCTAACCCCGAGTTTTCGGGGTGGGTGCTGTTATGCGCTCAGGTTTTGGCAGCTCGGGAGCAGTCACGGGATTGGCTTGGAAGGATATGGAAGACGACGATGCTAATCACACCAGAGTCAGAGTCTTTTCTTTTGTATCATTTTGGTCGGTATTTCTATGTCGTTCGAGTATTCACCCTTGCATGGGTGTAGTTATCATTTATCAAATTGAGTTGTCATTCTTTTCTGTGTTCAAGTTTATTGTTGTCATTGTAATATGAATGTCGTTAGTTTCTGAATTGGTTTATGACCTTGTCGGTCTGCTTTCTATTTAATTTTGACCCCGGTCGGTCAATCATTGAGTAGTCTTTTGGAGTTTAGCCTGGTAGATTCTTGTGATAAGGGTCTACGGCGTGTGACATTCCCGGTCGTATTCTGGGGATGTTACACCTACAACCACCGGTGTACACTTCCCCATTCTCATCAGCATCGGATGCCCATGCAAACACTAACTCGCGCCACGCAAAGATAATAACAGCACAGACATAGTCTTCGGGACCATATCAATCGCACGCCCAAGTTCTCACGACTTGATGTCTCGAATCGCCCAGATTATCGCGAAACTATTGGGTACCACACCAAAAAGGAAAAGAAAAATGCATCAAACGACCTCAAAACTCAAGATTCTAAAATACTATCGTTATAAGATAGTTCAACAACAAATGGTTTACAACCACAATACCATAATACAAATTAAGTCAAACATCAGTCCGAAAATCAAGGAAAATACAAATCAAGGCTACATCTCAAATGTACCCGAAATCAACATCCTCCAGATCATCGAGATCCTCGATCTCGTCGACTCGGCAAAGACCCAAACCTGAACTCGCTGCTCCTCCTCGGCTGTCCTTTCCTCTGGCTCCAGAATCCTGATAGGACCCCTTGGATGAAGTACAGACTAAAGTGACAAAATCTCTCGAGGACCGTGAGCTCTCCCGAGATCTACTGGTACTAGAACTCCTGCAGTATCTCTGAAGGTGTCCCTGTTTCCCACACAGAAAATAAATAACGGCCTGCATCGAGCACCGGGTACTGCGATGTCCTATTGTATCACAGTTAAAGCAAACAACGGTCGAACTCGCCGCCTGGGAAGAAGATGTTTTCCCAGCACGAAGACGACTAGAAAATGACCACTTGGATGTCGGAGCCCGATATCCCTCTAAACGAACCAGCATCCTAGTCCTCTCACCAGAAGAAACTGAAGGGTCTTTTAGAGCAAGCTCCTTAATCAAAAGATCTGCTCTAAGAGCCTTCTCGATGAATTCACCAAGTGAATTAAAATTGTGGTTGAACAACTGCATCCTCAACTGCAGGTTCAGCCTCTAGCTAAAATACTCGATTTTATCCGCCTTAGTATGGATAATAGATGAAGTAAACTAAAGAAGTACTTGAAACTTTTCAGCAATAATAATAACACCCTCGTCCTCGACGGATTCGGGGTTCAAAACCCCCGACAACTAGGCTTCACGAAGTGGAGCCTGATAATACCCTTATAATATGAGAGTCTTGAACTCACTCGAAACACAAACATGATCGGTGGGTTTCACAGAAAGCCACCAAGAATAAGCGCCCTTACTCAAATAGTAAGTCGCGACTGCCACCTTATTCTCTTCTGGGCACTGAACCATGTCGAAGAGTTTATCGAAATGTTCAAGCCAATGAACAAAGTCAGGTGGTTCCAAAGAACCATCAATAATAGGCGGCCCCTGACGAGAGATATTGCCAACAGTCTGACTCACTCCCCCAGTCTGCCCATGAAACGGCACCTGAAATCCCTGCTGTGGTGGACCAAGAACCATAGTGGCCTGCATGGTCTCCACTATCTGCGTCATCTGAGTCATCTGGGCCATCGTGCCCCTCATAAGAAAGGAAGAGTCGACGCGTCCACTCTCAGTCTGACCGACCTCTCGAGTATGACATCCCGAAGGAGAATCGGTCGTGTAGGTAGCACTACCGGCCGAACTCTGATCCATCTCGGCATCCGCACGCATTTATAAATGAGGTTCTGGGTTCTGGATCGTTCTACCCTACCCCCTCGGTCACGTTCTCGAATTCCTCTTTCCATACTAAAAGAATAACGTCTGATCATGAATAAAGCTCAAATATGCCTCACCAGCCAATCCAGAATGCTAAGTCTATAGCCAAACACGAGTATACATACTCAACAAATAAACCATCACCTCAATCATGCTAATTATAGCCAATACTGAGCCGACAAGCTCCAAAACAAATAATCATGAATGAATCATAACACAAACGTTACATACAGGTTTTCAACAAAACATGTATAATCAATGACATAATGAATGTATGAACATAAAAGAGAATCAAGTCCTTACACAGGTCATATGATACTTCGAGGTCTTGCGATACTAGTCTTCACTGACGACGACTCGATGAAAGAATGACTCACACAGCCGTCTAACTACCACGACTCACAAAAACCGACTGTCCAGATTATCATAACCTGACAGTCCACTACTACCGCATCGGTAGAACCACATAACTCACATATCAGGGTATCTCACAACCCAATTTCTCTGATACCATCTTCTGTAACACCCCCAAATCCCATTGGGTCATTACAGTGCCGTGGACCCCACACCAGGAGATCCACCAGGCGAACATGACTAAAATACAACAAACTGACCAAAAGGGGAGTCACAATCCCTACACCGACATCCAACGTAGTATTCCGATATGGAATTTCAATGACAAAAGTGGGCCTACATGGCCAAAATCAAATACAACAACATCTACGAGCCTTGTTCGGATAATACAAAATGACAATAACTAACAAAACTGGAGTACTCCAAACTGTCTGACCGACATGAACATCAAAACATATCGGACTAGTATCGCTCGAATGCCTCGTCGCCATTGTCGTGCCCCTATGTCTCAACTCTCTCCTCGCAAACACATAAAACATGTAAACATGTTCCGCCCCCACTGGGTCAGTCATCCAGATAATGAATATCAAATACATGCACAACATGATATGCATCCAAGGCAGAATAAATAATACGACAATGGTAATACGAGATGCTCAGAAACCAAAGTAATAACTGAACATTCATGATATACTATCCCCACGGCATACGATCAATACCTGCTCAACAGGTTAGAACACAAGTGCCCAACGGCGAATCATCAATATAGAACACAACAATACATTAACCGAAGGTAAATCAAACCAACGCTGAAATAAATACGAATCACAATGCCCGTAGGCTCCAACAGAAATACATCACAATGGCCTAAAAGCCCCTCAGCCGAAGCTGCCAAAATAACACGATGGCCTGAAAGTCGAACAGCCCGAAGCTGTCAAAATATCACGATGGCCTGAAAGCCGAACAGCCCGAAGCTGTATATCATCACAATATGGATCTCAAAGAAACAAACCCGACTGTCGAACATACCCCTTGGCGTATGAACGACCAGTGGCAAATCGTCGGACATATCCAATACAACATGGACTATGAACGACCAAAACAATATGGCTCAAGTGGGACATCACAGTACGCCCGATCCGGAAATGTGCCCGTGCACATGTCCACCCCCTATACAGAATCCAAAATATATGTGGTACAATGTACCTAATTAGCCTCACGAACTACGTCTCGTGTGCACGGTCCAATGCGGAAACATCCACGCATGACCATCATGTGCCTGGCTAAAAATCATACACAATAACCAATCGGCACGCAGATATGATTCCAGATATGTCACGATGCAACATGACAACGAAACTCAAAGGATAACACATCCAATACGGGTCAAAAGACTCACCAAAGTGAACGATGACACACGGATAATGAAAGATCGACACGACCAACAATATCCAAAACAACCATCCTGGGATCACAATCCCTAAGGACCGATTAACACGAACAACAATCTCAACACAACAATCTCGGAATCCTCAACCCTCAACGATCACAAAATTACCGAGTTTACAAGAATGATAGTGTGCTGCCTTGAGTCGGCCAACACGACAACAATAACTCACGGATGGGCACCGTCCTCGGCAGTCCCAATTCAATACCTCGATTACCTTAGAACGGTCAATCGATAACAGCTCATCGGATGGAAAATGTCATCGACAGTCCCAATTCAATACGTCGATTACCTTAGAACGGTCAATCGATAACAATGTTACAACGGATGGGAAATGTCTTCGACAGTCCCAATTCAATACATCGATTACCTTAGAACGGTCAATCGATAACAATGATACAACGGATGGGAAATGTCTTAGACAGTCCCAATTCAATACATCGATTACCTTAAAACGGTCAATCGATAACAATGATACAACAGATGGGAAATTTCTTCGACAGTCCCAATTCAATACCTCGATTGCCTTAGAACGGCCAATCGATAACAACAATACAACAGATGTATCGGCACCTTTAATCGGTTACCGATAACGAAGATGATAATTGAATACGTCAATGCCTTCAATCGGCCAATACAACATCAATAGAAAAACACTGATATCAATAACAACGATCAGAATAATATCACAATGGAACATCAATCAACAATAACAATCGATACGTCGATACCGCAAACCGGCTATCGACAACAATATTACCAACAAGTATCGCAATGCCTTGAACTGGCCATTTACGAATAACAATAATATTTGGCATAATTTGCCGAAGGGTATCGAATCAAACAATCCCCCGATATCAACAAAATCATAAAGAGACCAAGTCTCGAAATGATACACACATTCATATACATACATGATAACATTAATCTCATTGACTAGTACACGTATAAAACTTGCCTCAAACCGAAGGCGAGAAAGTCCTTCCACGATCAACGTCCTCCCACGAAACGACGAACTTCGTCTTCCAATGATCACAACCACTCAACCTTGAATGAAGTACAACTCATTCAATAACACAAAATCAATGGAAAACAACACCAAGGACAAACCCGGTTCAACCCCGAATTGGTTAAACTCTACCAACGAATATCATAGTTCTCAACTATGAATTCCAACATCCTCCAACACCTCAAAATCGACATGATCGAATGTTCTTAACCCTTGTGAAAACAATTCAACAAGAATAACTTAAGAACAACATCAAAACAAACATCTCCAAAATGGTAATATCACCAATAACATCATCAAAACCCCAAGAACATCATCATCTCCACAAATATGATGTCTAAACTATAATCCATCACCAATTCATCAAGAATTCGGATTAAACAACAAGGTTAAATCAACCATTTCAAGATTATGATAATCATTACATAATTCATCATAATTCCTCACAAAAATGGTTATAATTCCTCAAGAACACCACCCACATCAATAATCATATCAAAGCTATGTTAATCATCTAAAAATCTTAACATATCTCTTCCTAGACATGATTATAACCTCCAAGTATTCTTAAACATCAAGAACACAATCCAACTCAAGCTATACCAACATGTTTTTCATCGAAAGTCTATCAAAAACTATGAAGAACCATACTATCCCCCAACAAATCATCATGTCACGAACTACACAACAACAACATAATCTCGAGTTAAACACAAGATTAACCAAACATACCTCAAAAAATGAAGAACAACCTCAAACCATCAAAAACTCACTCCAATCTTCAAGTTCCTAAGCTCCAATCCAAGTTGTGAAGCTCCAAATCAAGTTGGAAGAGGCTAAATATCAAGAACAATCCCAAAGGGACGGTTCTAGGGAGAGAAAATGATTTTTGGTTCGTGAGGAAATGAAATACGAAACCAACATAAATAGACTGACAAACACGTTACAGCCGTTAACCTCGAGGCATAACGTACGTTAAGCCACTTACGTACGCTACCGGACTTTCGTAGCGTACGCTATGCCATGCATGAACTCACTGACTTGAACTGGAACTGCATTACGTACGTAATCTGAAACCTCTAACGTACGTTATCTCGCCACAATTAACGTACGTTAATCCCCTCACATAGCGTACGTAAGCCCCGTTGACTTCAATAGTGAGATCTGAATTGGAAGATACCCGGGCCCCGCGAGCCGAAAGTTGACTACGAGGAAGGTTCCTACCACCGACCATGCATTGTAACACCCCAAACTAGGCGGATATTACAATGCCGTGGACCCCCAACTGGGACCCACCAGGCGAATGAAAATTAATGAATTAAATAATATAATTGTAGTACCAAATCACATTATATCATCAATTACTCTGATGAGGAGTTTCATTTCAACACACCCAAGATAATATCGAATACATGTATATTTTATATGAAGATAAAATACACAACACTGAATGAAACGGAGTATCCAAATGGAAATCTGCAGCGGAAAGTTAATGACAACAACATGAATGACTGAAAGGATTGGGGCCCCCTACTAGTATCACTTGGACTCCTCGCCGTCAACATGCTCTTCCCGTTCCTTTGCCTTGCCATGACCTGAAAACAATATCCCCCAACGGGGTCAGTTACACAGAACAACAATCCTCAAGGGTTGAAAATACACAATCATGATATATCTTTAGTTATGAAATATCCTTAGTTATGAACTAAGCTGAAGAGGAGTATCATAGTACGCCCGTAATGTTCTGTGCAAGTGTAGAAGACGAATGACCGGACACACCCGTCCTTGTACCTAATTAGTCTCATGGAGGTAATCGTTACCGTGTGCACAGTCCAATGTATCGGTGACCCAATACATGACCATCGCGTGCTCGACTAAAAATTCCACACATCCGCATCCGGCCACGCAATATGAACCCAGAAGGTCATATGAAAAAGAATGACCAAAATGAATATCAATGAATAATAATCCGACAAGGTCAAAATGAATTACCGAGATGAAAATAATAGTGAAGTGAATGATAGCTCAATGAAATGATTGGAACCGTCGTTCCTCGTGAATGAAGTGATTATTCGACAATTACAAGTCTCAATACGGTTAATACATTATGAATGAGTTATGATTATGAATAAATCAACAACAAAAGGAATGAATATCCTTTTAACCGAGTAAGAATTAACTTACTCAATACCAATGAAGAATGTCCTTCCACGAACAAACGTCCTACAATGATATGTCGGTCGCTCGAACAACCTTGAATACACAATTACCAACAATCCGCTCAAAATACGTATCAAACACGATTATTACTAATTCAAAACGTCGATACGACTAAATCAATTTCATTGGGGCATTATATCAAACACGTTGAGACCAATCTCCGATCGATTACAACCTAACCTCAATTATACCAATATCAAATCCCCAAGAAGTGTTTCCAACCAACAAAACATCTTCAATACAATCAATAATCCAATATGAATATCCAAATTCGAGATTTCAACAACAATTAATCGAAAACCCCCAAATCCAACTTAATCATCAAAGTGTTCTTGAATAATCCTTCAATAATCCAATGAATATTTATACAAACTCATAATCATATGTATATCTCTTCATACAACATGATTAAAACGTCCAAAACATCATATCTCAACACAAAATCGAAATCCAAGATGTTGAAGAAATTACCTCTTGAAGATCCAAACACTTCGATCCGATGAATATGAGTCAAATCGAGTATCCAAGCTTCCCAAACGAATGAAGATGATGAAAATCTGACACCCAAGTGATTGATGATGGAAAATCTCTCCCTCAAGCTCTCTCTCTCAGAACGCGGTGAAAGAAATGACAAAATGAGTAAAAAGTCCCGTCCAAGTCCTTATAAACTGCCGGAAGTTACGGCCGAACTCGGCCTACTTACGACCGTAACTCGGCCTACTTACGGTCGTAACATCCCAGGTCAACGGCCTTACGGACGTAACCAGCCATCTCGTACGGCCGTAACTCGGCTTCGTCCAGAAACTGCCGACAGCCATACGGCCGTACCCGCACCTGACTTACGGGCGTAACTCGCCCTCATCCAAAACACCTGCCGACATCTATAGCGCCGCACCCGCACAGCTTACGGGCGTAACTCGACCAATACGGCCGTAATTCGGCCAAACTTACGGGCGTAAGCCCCCTTCGTCGAAACTGACCAGGCACCCTGCGTGTAATGTACGGCCGTATCTGGCCAAGCCTTACAGCCGTACTTGCCTCATCTTACGGCCGTATGCCGCAACCCTTACGGCCGTAAGTCCTTCTCGTCTGACACATCCTTAAAAATACGAACACCCTTTACGGCCGTATTCTGCCCATCTTACGGCCGTATCTCGCCTTCGGCCAAAAACGCCTGGGCACCCTGCTCGACACGTACGGCCGTAACCGGCCAAGCCTTACGGCCGTACCTGCTCAACTTACGGCCGTATGCCGCAACCGTTACGGCCGTAAGTCCTGTTCGTCCAAAATGGCCTGAAATCAATGAACGCCTGTTACGGCCATATCCGACAATTCTTACGGCAGTAACTCATTGCTGGACAAGGTGAAAATCCGACAACTCCGACTTCTCGATACGATTGATGAATGATCTGACATACCATATGTATGTGGAAGTAAATAAGTCCAACACATGCCAAAAATGATACTTCCAGCACAAGACTACCAATCACGATGAAAATGATAATACTCCCGTCTCGATCTACAAACGGAGATGAAATGACGATCGGTAACTGATACACGGTTACAACATTCCAACAATGAACGCAAATGAATGAATCATGAATGATGAGTGATTAATAATGAGTGAAAATTACTGAGTGACAATTACTGACTGATTAATACTGAATGATAATGAATAAATTACAATCGGGTATTACATACTCCCCCCCTTATAAAGAGTTTCGTCCTTGGAACTAAGGGTCAAACAACTCGGGATAATTCTCCCGCATACTCTCCTCGGTTTCCCAAGTAGCCTCTTCGACTCCGTGTCTAGACCACTGAATCTTGACCAAAGGAATCGTCTTGTTCCTCAACTGTTTGATTCGCCGCTCTAAAACTCGTATAGGATGCTCCCCATATGAATGATCATCCGCGATCTCGATTTCGTCGAACTGAAGTATGTGGCTCGGGTCGGAAACATACTTCCGCAATTGAGAGACGTGAAACATATTATGAATTCGGCTCAACGTCGGAGTTAAAGCCAATCGATAAGCTAACTCGCCTACTCGATCCAAAATCTCGAACGGCCTAATGAATCTCGGACTCAACTTTCCCCATTTTCCGAAATGAAAAATACCTCAACTCGGGGATACCTTGACCAACACATGGTCACCTGTCTCGAACTCTAATGGTCGGCGATGATTTTCTGCATAATATTTCTGTCGACTCTGAGCGGTCAACAAACGAATCCTGATCAAAGCTACCTTCTCACGGGCGGCTATAAGCATATCGGGCTCGGTGCCGGTTGATTCTGATAAGTCGTCCCAACACAAAAGAGATCGACAACGACGACCATACAAGGCCTCGTAAGGTGCCATCTTAATCGAAGCATGCCAACTATTATTGTACGTGAACTCAATCAACGGTAATTGGGCTTCCCAATCGTCTTTCCAATTGAGGAAGCATGCCCTCAACATGTCCTCCAATGTCTGAATAGTCCTCTTTAATTGTCCGTCGGACTGAGGATGAAAAGCGGTACTGAGATTAAGCTGAGTTCCCATAGCATGATGAATTGATTTCCAAAAATGAGACACGAACCATCCGTCACGATCGAAAACGATACTCTTAGGAGTACCATGCAATCTCACTATCTCTTTGATGAACAACTGGGCCAGTCTCTCGGGACCCCACGTATCCTTAATCTCAAGGAAATGAGCTGACTTTGTCAAACGGTCCACAATTACCCATATTGTATTCATGCCATGACAACTCGTCAGCAAACTCGTGATGAAGTCGATGGAAATATCTTCCCACTTCCACTCTGGAATAGGGATCGGTTTCAGCATGCCTGTCGGTCGCTGATGTTCTATCTTGACTTGCTAACATGTCAAACATCTCGAAACAAATTCCGCAACTTCTTGCTTCATATTACTCCACCAATAATTTTTTTTCAAGTCTTTGTACATCTTGCTAGACCCCGGATGGATGGAATAAGGGGTAGCATGAGCTTCTCTCAAAATCGAGTTTTTCAACTCGTCATTTGCCGGTACGCACAACCGATTCTTGAATTGCAATAGCCCATCCTCGTGGACCACAAATCCAGGGGCTTTCCCCTGAGCCACATCCTCACGGATGCGCAACAATGATGGGGCTGAACCCTGATTCACTCTGATTGACTCCTCAAGTGGCGATGAAATATCTAACATGCAAAGTTGCCCTTGCACTCGCTGAAGCCAGACCTCGATCTCGGGTCTAAGAAATTCCTACTAAAGCTCCTTCTGAACTGTTAAATGAGCAAGCATTTGCTCCTGAACGGACTTACGACTCAAGGCATCAGCAACCACGTTTGCCTTACCCGGGTGGTACAGGATCTCGATATCATAATCTTTGACTAGTTCCAACCACCGCCTCTGTCGCATATTTAACTCCTTCTGAGTAAATATATACTTCAAGCTCTTATGATCAGTGAATATCTGACAGGTAACGCCATAAAGGTAATGACGCCAAATCTTCAATGCGAAAACCATGGATGCTAGCTCCAGGTCGTGGGTCAGATAATTAACCTCGTAAGGTCTCAATTGCCGTGAAGCATAGGCAATAACCTTCCCATTCTGCATTAATACACATCTGAGACCGTGTCCGGACGCGTCACTATAAACCACGAATCCTTCCGTCCCTTGTGGCAAGGAGAGTATAGGTGCTGAAATTAACCGGCTCTTGAGTTCCTCAAAACTCTGTTGACACGCGTCGGACCACGTGTATTTCTTATCCTTTCGCAAAAGGTTCATCAATGGTTGAGCGATTTTAGAAAATCCTTCCACAAACCGCCGATAATAACTGGCTAATCTGAGAAAGCTTCGAATTTCCTTAACATTCTTCGGAGGTAACCAATCTTGGATAGCCTTCGTCTTTTGAGGATCAACACGCACTCCGTATGATGAAATTACATGCCCGAGAAACGTCACTTCGGACATCCAGAACTCACATTTGGAGAACTTTCCATAAAGTTGCTCTCGTCTCAACACGTCGAGAACCTGGTGAAGGTGAAACTCGTGCTCCTCCCGGTCACGAGAGTAAATCAAAATGTCATCAATGAAGACAACCACCAACTGATCTAGATAATCGATGAAGACTCGATTTATTAACTCCATGAATACCACAGGTGCATTAGTTATCCCAAACGGAATTACCACGAACTCATAATGACCATAGCGTGTACGAAATGCTGTCCTTGCGATATCCGACTCTCGAATTCGTAACTGATGATATCCAGATCTCAAATCGATCTTGGAAAATACTGAATCTCCCTGAATTTGATCTAAGAGATCATCAATACGGGGTAGAGGATACTTATTCTTGATCGTCACCCTGTTCAACTCTCGATAATCAATACACAAGCGAAATGAACCATCCTTCTTCTTGACAAACAACACTGGTGCTCCCCATGGGGACGCACTCGGTCGGATATAACCTTTCTTGAACAATTCCTCAAGTTGATTCTTCAACTCCTGCATTTCGGTCGGGGCCATCCGGTACGGTGCCTTCGATATCGGGGACGTACCGGGCTCCAACTCAATCGTAAATTCCACATCTCTCTGTGGAGGCAAACTAGGTAACTCATCTGGAAATACATCGGCATATTCTCTCACTACCGGAATATCCGTCAACATTATTGGTGATTTCTCGGTTTTGGTCATATAGCACCAACAACCAACACACCCCTGACTGAGTAATTTCACTGCTTTCATCAAGTTAATGTCCTTACCAGAACAGCCGAGATTGCCTCCCTAAAAAACACATTCGACCCCATCGTCTCAAATGATAGTGGCCATACGCTTACGGACACTAATGATGGCATCGTGACGATCCATCCAATCAATACCCAAGATGAAGTCGTCTCTCGATAAATCCACTACGATTAGGTCTGCTAGCCACACACGGCCATGAAACTGAATCGGACAATTCTGAATCTCACGATTACCGATAATCCTTCTACCATCAGGTAGACCAATGACATAAGGCTCACAACTAGTAGCACTACCCATACGTAGTCTACTCAAACATGTCTCGGAAATGAATGAATGTGATGCACCAGTATCAAAAAGGGAACACACAGGTTGAGATAGAATATCGAGTGTACATGAGATCATCCGGGCCTCCGGATCGTCGGTCTTCTTCATCTCATAAACTCGAGGCTTGCCGGCCCCCGAACCGGATGCTCCCGTATGATAGCTCTTGGCTCCGCCTTTGTTTGCTCCCGTCGTCTTGAACGACACAGACTGAGTGGCCTGATTATGAACAGCTGACTGCTTCGAGGCCTGAGATTCCGCCGGAGTAGGTTTGGAGTCCCTTCGGCAAAAATGGGCCTTATGCCCAGCAATCCCACAGTTATGGCACGTGATAGTCTGTCTCGGATACTTGGTGCTGACATGACCAAGATCCCCACAGTTAAAACAGGTGATGGCCGAACTGGCTGCTCGGAACTGCGATTTCGCCGGTCTGGGCGCCACAGGAGGTCGCTCAGAGAAAGTAGTGCCCACACGAGGCTTCTTGAAGGCTGTCTGACCGCCTTCAGACTGGTTACGATTCTTGGACTTTTTGCTAGCAGATGAAGGTTGCTGCTTAGCAATCTCCTTAGCAGTAAGCTCATAGGTAAGAGCTTTCTCGATGAATTCGGCCAGAGTGGTGCAATTATGATTAAGTAACTGCATCCGCATACGGGGTTTCAGCCTCTTGCTGAAATACTTAATCTTATCCACCTCGGAGTGAATGATAGATGAGGCGAACGGAAGAAGTTCCTGAAATTTCTTGGCAATGGCGAGAACATCCTCGTCTGCTGAGGGGTCGGGAGTGAGTAATTCTGACAGTTTGGCCTCTCTGAGTGGGGCCGGATAATACCTCCCCATCATGAGAGTCTTGAATTGATCCCAAGTAGATAATCCATCGGTGGGCTTCAACGAAAACCACCAAGAATGAGCGCTCTCACCCAGGTAGTAAGCCGCAACTGAAACTTTGTGTCCTTCGGGACACTCTACCGTAGCAAATAACTTCTCGAAATGTTCGAGCCAATGAACAATATCCGCCGGCTCAGATGAGCCCTCAAAAGTAGGTGACCTTTGGCGAGAGATGTCGCCGATGATACTGCCCACACTCCTATCTTGCCTCTGAGGTGGCGGCGGAGGAGCCTGTTGATTTTGAGTAGCTGAGTTATGCATCGTCTCCATCAGTTGTGCCATCTGAGTCATTCGGGCCATCATGCCCTGCATAAAAGCGAGTGGGTCAACCCGAACACCTTCTGACTGAGCTGTGTCCCGGGTACGACTCCCCGATAGTGAATGATCACGTCCAGGTGAATGAGTGGCAGCATCGCTGCTCGATGAGTTAGAATTATTCCTCATGTTCGCACGTGTATTCACACGAGCTCTCGGGATTCGGCCCGCACCGCGGCCTCGTCCTCTGCGTCCTCTGCATGCTCTCTCCATACTGAAGTAGGAAAGTCACATGATGATTATATCTCTCGCATGAATATCACATTATGATTATGTCATGAAATGATGAAAATGAGCATACGCGCTCTAGCACAGTGATTACATGAATGATTAACTAAGGTGACATGATTATCTGATGAAATTCTCGAAATGATTATCTTGAACAAGTTAACAAGATTAATGATATGATCCTCAAGATCAACAACTGAACTGTGAAATGAACTGAGTGATTAATGAGTTAACATGATCGTCCTGATCAAAATGAATGATGACAAGGACTGTTGACTGATGAATGATGAATGAATGATTCTTATTACCATAAATTATACCATGGCGTTAGAAATCTTACAATTCTTAGTCTGAGGGGCTCGGCATTTGCATAGGTCACACGTGACGCGAAAGTCCAATGATACTAGTCCGATGACGATGATTTCAAATGAGACATGACTCGGAAGGTAGTATTCAAAACCACTCTCCGATACCAACTCTGTAACACCCCAAACTAGGCGGATATTACAGTGCCGTGGAGCCCCGACTGGGACCCACCAGGCGAATGAAAATTAATGAATTAAATAATATAATTGTAGTCCCGAACCAAATTATATCATCAATTACTCCGATGAGGAGTTTCATTTCAACACACCCAAGATAATACCAAATACATGTATATTTTATATGAAGATAAAATACACAACACTGAATGAAACGGAGTATCCAAATGGAAATCTGCAGCGGAAAGTAAATGACAACAACATGAATGACTGAAAGGATTGGGGGCCCCGACTAGTATCACTGGAACTCCTCGCCGTCAACATGCTCTTCCCGTGCCTTTGCCTTGCCGTGACCTGAAAACAATATCCCCCAATGGAGTTAGTTACACAGAACAACAATCCTCAAGGGTTGAAAATACATAATCATGATATATCTTTAGTTATGAAATATCTTTAGTTATGAATTACGCTGAAGAGGAGTATCATAGTATGCCCGTAATGTTATGTGGAAGTGTACAAGACGAATGACCGGACACACCCGTCCTTGTACCTAATTAGTCTCACGGAGGTAATCGTTACCGTGTGCACAGTCCAATGTATCGGTGACCCAATACATGACCATCGCGTGCTCGACTAAAAATTCCAAACATCCGCACCCGGCCACGCAATATGAACCCAGAAGGTCATATGAACAAGAATGACCAAAATGAATATCATTGAATAATAATCCGACAAGGTCAAAATGACTTACCGAGATGAAAATAATAGTGAAGTGAATGATAGCTCAATGAAATGATTGGAACCGTCGTTCCTCGTGAATGAAGTGATTATTCGACAATTACAAGTCTCAATACAGTTAATACATTATGAATGAGTTATGATTATGAATAAATCAACAACAAAAGGAATGAATATCCTTTTAACCGAGTAACAATTAACTTACTCAATACCAATGAAGAATGTCCTTCCACGAACAAACGTCCTACAATGATATGTCGGTCGCTCGAACAACCTTGAATACACAATTACCAACAATCCGCTCAAAATACGTATCAAACACGATTATTACTAATTCAAAACGTTGATACGACTAAATCAAGTTCATTGGGGCATTATATCAAAGACGTTGAGACCAATCTCCGATCGATTACAACCAAACCTCAATTATACCAATATCAAATCCCCAAGAAGTGTTTCCAACCAACAAAACATCTTCAATACAATCAATAATCCAATATGAATATCCAAATTCGTGATTTCAACAACAACTAATCGAAAACCCCCAAATCCAACCTAATCACCAAAGTGTTCTTGAATAATCCTTCAATAATCCAATGAATATTTATACAAACTCATAATCATATGTATATCTCTTCATACAACATGATTAAAACGTCCAAAACATCATATCTCAACACAAAATCGAAATCCAAGATGTTGAAGAAATTACCTCTTGAAGATCCAAACACTTCGATCCGATGAACACGAGTCAAATCGAGTATCCAAGCTTTCCAAACAAATGAAGATGATGAAAATCTAACACCCAAGTGGTTGATGATGGAAAATCTCTCCCTCAAGCTCTCTCTCTCTCGGAACAAGGTGAAAGAAATGACAAAATGAGTAAAAAGTCCCGTCCAAGTCCTTATAAACTGCCAGAAGTTACGGCCATAACTCAGCCTACTTACGGCCGTAACATCCCAGGTCAACGGCCTTACGGCCGTAACCATCCATCTCGTACGGCCGTAACTCGGCTTCGTCCAGAAACTGCCGACAGCCATACGGCCGTACCCGCACCTGACTTACGGGCATAACTCGCCCTCGTCCAAAACACCTGCCGACATCCATACACGGTCGTACCCGCACACCTTACGGGCGTAACTCGACCGATACGGCCGTAACTCGGCCAAACTTACGGGCGTAAGCCCCCTTCGTCGAAACTGACCAAGCACCCTGCCTGTAACGTACGGCCGTATCCGGCCAAGCCTTACGGCCGTACTTGCCTCATCTTACGGCCGTATGCCGCAAACCTTACGGTCGTAAGTCCTTCTCGTCCAACACATCCTGAAAAATACGAACACCCCTTACGGCCGTATCCTGTCCATCTTACGGTCGTATCTCGCCTTCGGCCAAAAACACATGGGCACCCTGCTGGACACGTACGGCCGTAACCGGCCAAGCCTTAGGGCCGTACCTGCTCAACTTACGGTCGTAAGTCCCGTTCGTCCAAAATGGCCTGAAATCAACGAATGCCTGTTACGGCCGTATCCGATAATTCTTACGGCCGTAACTCATTGTTGGACAAGGTGAAAATCCGACAACTTCGACTTCTCGATACGATTGATGAATGATCTGACATACCATACGTATGTGGAAGTAAATAAGTCCAACACATGCCAAAAATGATACTTCCAGCACAAGACTACCAATCACGATGAAAATGATAATACTCCCGTCTTGATCTACAAACGGAGATGAAATGACGATCGGTAACTGATACACGGTTACAACATGCCAATAATGAACGCAAATGAATGAATCATGAATGATGAGTGATTAATAATGAGTGAAAATTACTGAGTGACAATTACTGACTGATTAATACTGAATGATAATAAATGAATTACAACCGGGTATTACATGCATTATGTACGTAAGTGTATATGTCTAACGTACGTAATACTCAAAATGTTAGCGTACGCAATGCTACCCCCGTAGCATACGCTATGGATATAAACTTAGCCAAAATTCCAAACTCACCAAGCAACACCCAAACGACGAAACCAATCCGACGACAAGTAAAAATACTCCCGAAATATCCCAACACAATATACATCGTATCAGTCCAAAATAACAACACTTGTATAATTCCAAATGAATACGTACAACTCAACAGTAACACGAAAAAAAAATTATCCCCGGATATTACACCTTTTCCCACCGGTAGTCGGATTTGGATTTCCAAACCAGGCCCTTGAATCGGGCTGAGATGAGGTTGTCGCTCCAATTTACTCCAATTGAGGACATGTACGCTGCTGAGTCGAGCGGGCTGTGGTCACTCCGGAGGTAGAACGCTCAAAAGCACAAACGATGAAAGAGAGAATAGAAAGGGGGCGGGGCGATGAGGCGACGAGACAAAGAGAGAGAGAGAGCGTGTGTGAGATGAGAATGACTTTCTCATCGGGAATAATGATTTAGCATTTTTTTAATTTTTTATATTTAAATTACTGATACTTTAGTGTCAATATATTTTGACACATTTATATTAAAGCCAAAAAATAGATTAAATGTCGTAAGTTACTAACACTTTTGGTAAAGTGTCAGAACAAAAGTGTCAGTAAAAGGTGTTTTTGTAGCAGTGATATCATGTGACTTTCCTACTTCAGTATGGATAGAGCTGTCAGAGGACGCAGTGGAAGAGGCCGCGGTGCGGGCCGAAACCCAGGAGCTCGTGTGAATACCTGCGCGAACGCGAGGGATGTCATTAGTTCAACAGGTAGCGATGCTGCCAACTCAGATGACGATGTCACTCATTCAGCAGGAGATAATCACTCGCTGTCAGGAAGTCTTACCCGAGGTGCAGCCCAATCGGAAGGTGTTCGGGTTGACCCATTCACATTTATGCAGGGCATGATGGCCCAGATGACTCAGATGGCACGTCTGATGGATACGATGCATAATTCAACCACTCAGACTCAACAGGCTCCTCCACCGCCACCTCAGAGGCAAGATGTAACACCCCGAGATAATCGGAGTAATTACAGCGCCGTAAAGCCTTTAAGTAAGGATTTACAAGGCTGATTAAAAGAAATGTGAAAACAAACCAACAATACCACCGAGATTCAAATTACAAAGCCGGTTCCAACTGATCCATTACAACCATATCGAAATGATATTAAAAGACACGTGTACTCGAGTACTGAAAATGAACCAAGAAGACAAATCACAAAAACAACGAACATTTAACATCACTGAGCCACTTCATCGTCATGACGGCATTGTATCGCTTCCCGCTCCTCGGCTACCTGAACATCAAAACAAATGTCCACCCCCGAAGGGGTTAGCAAAACAATGCTAGTACAAGTATCGGAACACATAAATATGCAAACGACGATGCATAAAACATACACAATACGGACTTCCGCTACCGGAATCCAACAATACGAATCCACAAGATTCAATCAACACAACATGGGTATTCCAACGATCCAAAGGCTCCTCAAGATAGATCCCAAGATGATCCCGTCGGACCAACACGAGGTGGAAAAACCCGTCCAATGATCCAGCGCCCTCAGCCTAGATCCCAAGATGATCCCGTCGGACCAACACGAGGTGGACATCCGATCCATCGCCCTCAGCATAGATCGCTTGATCCCTTAGGATCATCACAACTTACACATAACACAACTATGCATATACATATGCAAGAAAATCGACATGTTCATCAATATGAACGTACGTTAAATCGATTGCAAATGTCATGACAATTTAATGAAATAATTCCATGTCAACAACACGAATAAACCATATGCATGATCAAATTCATCAATTATTCACAAACTTTCAAAATACGATACTTGCCTCAACAAATGGCGAAAAGAATTTCTACTATCAATAGTCTTCAATCCGTTCGGAGAATTCTCACTTGGTCGGCTCACCGGAATGCAAACCTTCATCGAACAATAACGTCGGTATAACTGACGGTTCCGGATAATCGTTCAAATCATCAAACGAATCATAAAAAGGCATGATGCATCTATCATGGCGATGGACTATTCTGCCATAACACAATTTGGTTGGACCGATACTACGCTATTCGTCCTTGAAATAGCTCAATGAAACGCTTTCTAAGTTCTAACAAAATTCCTTTGGTTGATTGGTACAACATAACGTGGAATTCATCCTAGGAGGATTCTAATCATGTTCTATTATAACAAGATATCCGAACTTCGGTGAATCATCATAAAGACTAGTTCACTAGTTTCAATATCCTCTCCTTCTACGAATAACTCCTTAAGTTCAATCCATTAATTTTTCACCGAAATGTTCGATCATAACATTCTCATGAACTAAGATAATCTTCGAAAACTAGATATTATTGGGTTCACAATCTCAAGATGCACTAATCAAAAGTCTAATCACTAGAAGGTTTGCTCAACGATTACAACAACCAAGAGGAATCGAAAATAGTTGAATTTAATCTTCTAAACCATGATGAAAGGCTCCTCAAGAAGATAACTGGTTCGGTCTACTCAAAACAGGTCCAAAACGTTACTAAGATCATGCTAAATTAGTTGGTGAAGGATCACATACCTCAATAAATTGATGAACAATGAAGAACTTGAATAAACGCTACCACCGGAAGCTTGAACACCAATTTACAATGCCTAAGCTTCCCAAGAATCGTCTCAGAAGATGATATGAAGGATAAGTGGTGATGAAAGATCTCCAGAACACGAAAAATTGGCCAAAGGAAAGGTGAGAAATGAAATAGGGTCGAGGTCTATAAATAGAATTCTGGGAATTATGTACGTTATGCAATTAACCTTACGTACGTAACAAACTTAACGTACGTTATACCCTAGCCTTAGCGTACGTAATCGTCTGACCAGAATTCACTGGCCTGATTTCGCCATTTCGTTACGTACGTAATCACAAGGGTTTTACGTACGTAATATCCATGTCCTTAGCGTACGTAAAACATGCACCATAGCGTACGTAACGCCTATGTCCAGGTTCACGCGGAAATCATACGAATCTTCCCCGGCCCCTTCCTTGGCCCCTACACGCCGACCCTTATCCGATCGTAAGTTGACTTAGCTTACGTACGTTAACAACATCAGATAACGTACGTAATACTGCAGTCTTAGCGTACGTTATGGATGCCTGATAGCGTACGTTAACACGTGCATAACCATGCATGCAGAATGCTGAAGATACCAAAACGTAAGGATACGAAAATACGGGAAACCAACCTCTGAATAATAACATCACATAGTTGAATCTTACAAGATAAATACACAATAATTATCCGGGCATTACACACTACCCCTCTAAAAAGAAGTTTCGGCCCGAAACTTAACTCGCAAACAATTCCGGGTACCTCGACTTCATACTGTCTTCCGTCTCCCAAGTTGCTTCTTCGACTACATGTCGAGACCACTGAACTTTTACCAAGGAGATCGGTTTATTCCTCAATTGCTTGACTCGAATCTCAAGTATCTTGATTGGTCTCTCTTCGAAGGTGCCGTCATTAGCTATCTCGATCTCATCGAACTCAATGATATGACTGGGATCTGGTACATACTTCCGCAATTGGGATACGTGAAACACATTGTGAACGTGACTCGGCGATGGCGGTAAGGCCAACCTGTATGCTAAATCCCCAACTCTCTCGAGGATCTCAAATGGTCCGATATATCTCGGACTTAGCTTACCTTTCCTCCCAAAACGGAAAATTCCTCGTGTAGGAGACACCTTCAACAGTACGTGGTCCCCCAATGTTGAACTCTAGCGGGCGACGACGCACGTCTGCATTAGACTTCTGTCGACTCTGGGCAGTCAACAGTCTTTCCCGAATCAAAGCTATCTTCTCTTGAGTCTGAACTATCAATTCCGGTTCCGTCCCAATCAAGTCCGAAGAATCATCCCAGCACAGAGGTGATTGGCATCTTCTCCCGTACAAAGCTTCAAATGGTGCCATCTTAATAGAAGCATGCCAACTATTGTTGTAGGTGAAAAAATCAACGGCAAGTGAAGTTCCCAATCAGTTGACCAATCCAAAGCACAAGCTCTAAGCATGTCCTCTACTGTTTGTATAGTCCTTTCGGACTGACCATCCGTTTGAGGATGATAAGCCGTGCTAAAGTTTAGCTCAGTCCCCAAAGCCCTGTGAACTGCCTTCCAGAAGTGCGACACGAAGCGACCATCTCGATCTGAATAGTCTTCGGCGTCCCATGCAATCTGACTATCTCTGCAATATATACTCGTGCCAATTTCTCGGGTCCCCATGTGTCCTTAATTCCTAGGAAATGAGACGACTTGGTTAGTCGATCAACTATAACCCAAATCATGTTCATTACCGTCTTGGTCCTTGGCATATTGGTGATGAAATCCATCGAGATATCCTCCCACTTCCACTCGGGGATCGGAAGTAGCTTCAACATTCCGGCAGGTCGTTGGTGATCAATCTTAACCTGTTGACAAGTCAAACACTTCGAAACGTATTCTGCTATGTCCTTCTTCATATTTCCCCACCAGAAGTTTTGTTTTAGATCCTTATACATCTTACTGCTGCCCGGATGAATAGAATAGGGTGCACTGTGAGCTTCCTTCAGAATTGTCTGTCTCAAAACATCATCATCGGGAACGCAAAGTCGACTCTGAAATCTCAGAACTCCATCATCTTATATCACGAATCCTGGGGCCTTTCCTTTCTTTACTTCGTCACATAACCGAAGGATCAGAGAATCATTTAACTGCTTAGATTTGATTTCCTCGACTAGTGACGAAGTCAGTTCTATTACATATAGTTGCCCTTGGATTCTTGGCGACCATACTTCAATCCCTTCACGGATCAGTTCTCGTTGAATGCTGGTTTGGGACGTAAGTGCTCCCAACACTCGAAGAGAAACAGGTTTACGGCTCAATGCATCAGCTACTACGTTTGCTTTACCCGGATGATAGAGAATTTCCAAGTCGTAATCCTTGATCAATTCTAGCCACCTTCTTTGCCTCATGTTTAATTCTTTCTGACTGAAAATGTACTTGAGGCTCTTATGATCTGTAAAGATCTGACAACGAGTGCCGTATAAATAATGTCGCCAAATTTTCAAAGCAAAGACCACAGCTGCTAACTCCAAATCATGAGTTGGGTAATTAACTTCGTACAGTTTCAACTGTCGAGAGGCATAGGCAATCACCCTATCCTTTTGCATCAACACACATCCCAGACCCTGATTTGAAGCATCGCTGTATACCATAAATCCATCAGTTCCATCTGGTAATGCTAGTATAGGTGTTGTCGTCAATCTCCTCTTAAGATCATCAAAACTAGCCTGGCATTTCTCATTTCACGTGAACTTTTGAGTTTTCTGTAATAGCTGAGTGAGCGGACGAGTAATTTTGGAAAATCCCTCTATGAAACGGCGATAATATCCAGCAAGTCCTAAGAAACTCCGGACTTCTTTCACATTATTTGGATATTCCCACTCCAAGATTGCCTCGACTTTCTTCGGATCTACTTGAACTCCGTCAGATGATATCACATGCCCAAGGAAAGTCACTTCCTTAAGCCAGAATTCACATTTAGAAAGTTTCGCATACAACTGTTCATTCCTCAAGGTGCTCAAAACAATACGCAAATGCTCAGCATGTTCTTCGGGGTCTTTCGAATAGATCAAGATGTCATCAATGAAAAAGACCACGAACTTATCCAAGTATTCTAAGAATACCCGATTCATCAATTGCATAAATACCGCAGGAGCATTGGTAAGTCCGAATGGCATCACTACAAATTCATAATGCCCGTACCAGGATCTGAAAACAGATTTCGGTATATCCGATTCCTTAATCCTCAGCTGATGATATCCTGATCACAAGTCAATCTTAGAGAATACTCTGTCCCCCTGTATTTGATCAAACAAGTCGTCGATCCGAGGTATAGGATACTTGTTCTTGATCACCTTGTTTAGCTCCCTGTAATCAATACATAATCGGAGGGATCCATCTTTCTTCCGGACAAAGAGAACGGGTGCTCCCCAAGGAGAAACGCTAAGTTGAATGTAACCCTTCTGCAATAATTCCTCCAGTTGCTTCTTTAGTTCATACATCTCGGTTGGCGCCATACGGTATGGTGCTCTGGAAATAGGAGCGGCTCCAGGCTCTAATTCGATGTTAAACTCTACTTCTCTCTGTGGAGGTAACCCAGGTAGTTCGTCAGGGAATACATCTGAGAATTCATTCAAAACTGGAATAGATGAGAGCTCTACTCCTTCCTCTTTCCTCATGGCATAACACCAAAGTCCATGACATCCCTGCTTCAGTAATTTCACTGCTTTCATCGCTTCGATCAATTTTCCCGAGCTTCCCGGTCTCCATCCTCTGAATAAGTGTTCAGATCCGTCATCAGCAATGATAGAAATGACTCTCTTTTGGTAATTCAGAATAGCTCCATAACGGTTGAGCCAATCGTCTCCGAGAATTAAATCGTCACCATGGATGTCAACTATAATAAGATTCGATGGCCAATCTCTCCCTCCTATAGACACTGGAAAATCTCTAGTTTCTAGGGTTCCCACAATTCTCTCTCCGCTCGGCAAACCCACAACATATGGTTCACAATCAAATAAACACGAGATTTTCAAACGATTAACACAATTCAATGATATGAAAGAATGTGTAGCTCCTGAATCGAATAAGACACTAACTGGTTGCAAAAGGATCTGAATCGTACCTGATGCAACAGCAGTGTTCTGATCATCAGATTTCCTCATCTCGTACAGGCGTGGAGGAACGGACCCAGCACTGGATGTCTCTCTCTTCCCAACATTCTGCTGCTGAAATCCACTCTGCTGCGTCTGGTTCACACTCACCTCCTTCGGAACTGGCGCTGGAGTGCAAGCACCAAATGATCTAGTCGCAACTCCACAGAAAGCCGCACGGTGCCCTTCTTGCCCACAATCGAAACAAGTCACAGAAGATGCGGGGCAATCACGTCGAATATGCCCTGCTCGACCACAATTATAACATTACTTTGATGCGTCCGAAACTACTGATGTTGTCCGGAACTTCTTGCCACCTCGAGAAGGATGCGGAGGTTTCTTAGATGAATAAAATGAGGACTAGCCCTTATGGGGCCCACTACTCTTGTTCTCCGTAAAGTTGCCGGATACCTTCTGCTTCTTTTCCTCCATCGATTTCTCCACCGCCGCCTCCTTCATGTCGTAGGCCAGCGCTTTGTCCTGATACTGCCGCAAGGTAGTACACTCGAATTCGGACATATACTGCTGAATCTCTGGCTTCATCCGCATATCGAAATGAAAAATCTTTTCTGCCTCCGTTCTGACCAAATGTCGCACACAAGTCAGCTGATGGTTAAAAGTCTTGATTATGTCTGTCACAGATGCTTCCGAACTCTGTGGTGAGAAAAACTCTCGTATTTTTGCTTCCCTAACTGGACGAGGACAATACTGTGCTTCCATCATTAGTTTGAATTCCGTCCAGTCAGCATTATGATTCTCGGGTCGAATAGCCTCCCACCAGTCAAAAGCATCCCGAGTCATATAATACTGGGCAATAGGAACTTTCCGGTCCTCGGGACAGTTAATACCCGCAAATATCTTCTCTAACTCCTTTAGCCAATGATCCCAAGTAAGTGCCTCAGCAGATCCGTCAAATTTTGGCGGGTGTAATTTGACCACCTCAGCAAGCCATCTGTCTCCCCGGTTATCCTCGTGGTGCTGCTGTCCCATCGCCGTCTGCATGCGGTCAACTACCTGAGCGAACTGGTTTATCTGAGCCACCACCTGTTGAAGCACTCCCGGCATGTTAGGATTCGCGTCGTCATTCGCTGATCCCTGCTGTCCTCCAGAATGGGAATCGGTTCGACTAGCCGATAATTCTGGGGTAGTTGCGGAATCCTCCTGTCGCATGTTACCACGTACTGTAAACATAATTTCTCAATATCCAGGACAAAATTTTCAAAAATAAAGCCCGTCAATACTCACAAAACAGAAATTAAGTAAAACGGCAGTATAAGAGATTTGGAGACTTACAACCACGGTCCACATGACGACTTTGGCTGAACAGTGATGTTACGAACGACCCGTAAATCAAATAACGTAAACAGATCCAACTAAAACCCGACTGCCAAGATATCCATGAATCTTAGCTCCGATACCATATTCTATAACACCCCGAGATAATCGGAATAATTACAGCGCCGTAAACCCTTTAAGTAAGGATTTACAAGGCTGATTAAAAGAAATGTGAAAACAAACCAACAATACCACCGAGATTCAAATTACAAAGCCCGTTCCAAATGAACCATTACAAACAAAACGAAATGATATTAAAAGACACGCGTACTCGAGTACTGAAAATGAACAAAGAAGACACATCACAAAACCAGCGTACATTTATCATCACTGAGCCCCTGCATCGTCAGGCCGGTGCTGGGGCTGCTTCCCCGCTCCTCGGCTACCTGAACATCAAAACAAATGTCCACCCCCGAAGGGGTTAGCGAAACAATGCTAGTACAAGTATCGGAACACACAAATATGCAAACGACGATGCATAAAACATACACAATACGGACTTTCGCTACCGGAATCCAACAATACGAATCCACAAGATTCAATCAACACAACATGGGTATTCCAACGATCCAGCGCCTCAAAGATAGATCCCAAGATGATCCCGTCGGACCAACACGAGGTGGAAAAACCCGTCCAATGATCCAGCGCCCTCAGCCTAGATCCCAAGATGATCCCGTCGGAACAACACGAGGTGGACATCCGATTCAGCGCCCTCAGCATAGATCGCTTGATCCCTTAGGATCATCACAACTTACACATAACACAACTATGCATATACATATGCAAGAAAATCGACATGTTCATCAATATGAACGTACGTTAAATCGATAGCAAATGTCATGACAATTTAATGAAATAATTCCATGTCAACAACACGAATAAACCATATGCATGATCAAATTCATCAATTATTCACAAACTTTCAAAATACGATACTTGCCTCAACAAATGGCGACAAGAATTTCTACTATCAATAGTCTTCAATCCGTTCGGAGAATTCTCACTTGGTCGGCTCACCGGAATGCAAACCTTCATCGAACAATAACGTCGGTATAACTGACGGTTCCGGATAATCGTTCAAATCATCAAACGAATCATAAAAAGGCATGATGCATCTATCATGGCGATGGACTATTCTGCCATAACACAATTTGGTTGGACCGATACTACGCTATTCGTCCTTGTAATAGCTCAATGAAATGCTTTCTAAGTTCTAACACAATTCCTTTGGTTGATTGGTACAACATAACGTGGAATTCATCCTAGGAGGATTCTAATCATGTTCTATTATAACAAGATATCCGAACTTCGATGAATCATCATAAAGACTAGTTCACTAGTTTCAATATCCTCTCCTTCTACGAATAACTCCTTAAGTTCAATCCATTAATTCTTCACCGAAATGTTCGATCATAACATTCTCATGAACTAAGATAATCTTCGAAAACTAGATATGATTGGGTTCACAATCTCAAGATGCACTAATCAAAAGTCTAATCACTAGAAGTTTTGCTCAACGATTACAACAACCAAGAGGAATCGAAAATAGTTGAATTTAATCTTCTAAACCATGCTGAAAGGCTCCTCAAGAAGATAACTGGTTCGGTCTACTCAAAACAGGTCCAAAACGTTACTAAGATCATGCTAAATTAGTTGGTGAAGGATCACATACCTCAATAAATTGATGAGCAATGAAGAATTTGAATAAACTCTACCACCGGAAGCTTGAACACCAATCTAAAAGGCCTAAGCTTCCCAAGAATCGTCTCAGAAGATGATATGAAGGATAAGTGGTGATGAAAGATCTCCAGAACACGAAAAATCGGCCAAAGGAAAGGTGAGAAATGAAATAGGGTCGAGGTCTATAAATAGAATTCTGGGCATTACGTACGTTATGCAATTAACCTTACGTACGTAACAAACTTAACGTACGTTATACCCTAGCCTTAGCATATGTAATCATCTGACCAGAATTCACTGGCCTGATTTCGCCATTTCCTTACGTACGTAATCACAAGGGTTTTACGTACGTAATATCCATGTCCTTAGCGTACGTAAAACATGCACCATAGCGTACATAACGCCTATGTCCAGGTTCACGCAGAAATCATACGAATCTTCCCCGGCCCCTTCCTTGGCCCCTACACGCCGACCCTTATCCGATTGTAAGTTGACTTAGCTTACGTACGTTAACAACATCAGATAACGTACGTAATACTGCAGTCTTAGCGTACGTTATGGATGCCTGATAGCGTACGTTAACACGTGCAGAACCATGCATGCAGAATGCTGGAGATAACAAAACATAAGGATACGAAAATACGGGAAACCAACCTCTGAATAATAACATCACAAAGTTGAATCTTACAAGATAAATACACAATAATTATCTGGGCATTACATACTACCCCTCTAAAAAGAAGTTTCGGCCCAAAACTTAACTCGCAAACAATTCCGGGTACCTCGACTTCATACTGTCTTCCGTCTCCCAAGTTGCTTCTTCGACTCCATGTCGAGACCACTGAACTTAATGAGCCTGAGGCCAACACAGATCTCTACATTAATATGGCAGTCAAATTTGGCTAGAAGGTAGGGGTTATATGGTACTACCCACCTATTGTCAAGAGTATGACCCCGGACATGCACTGTCTTATAATCATTTCGTCGTCTATACAACGAATAAATGTCCTTATGTTGCAAAGTGCTCTCTATGTAATCCCTATGATACTTGTTTTTTCATTTACCATCTCGCGTGCATATATTTGATGGATTTAACAGGCCACAAGGACCATGCATCATGTGTTGTACAATGCATGCATGAAGATGCTGATGTACAGCGACATCCGGATTTATTATTTCAGAATTTGTCCCTATGGATTTATAAAATTGAATATGCGTTTATTTGAGGTCATTCGGAGCCGAACTGGAGCTGATATGGCTGGAACTCGGTTTTCGGATAATTCTCATAGGGACGGGTTATGGAGGAAAATCGAGTCAGCCCTTTTATGGATATTTTTTCATAATTTGTCCTTATGGATGTATAAACTTGAATGCGCGTTTATTTGAGGTCATCCGGAGTCAAGCCAGAGCTGATATGGTTGGAGCTCGATTTTTGAAAAATTCTCATAGAAAAATACGCCGAATGGTGAACACAAATGAATGAATATGAATGATGAATGATTATTAAAGAGTGAAAATTACTGATTGATAATTACTGTATGATAATAAATGAACTCACAACCGAGTATTACATACTCCCCCCTTAAAAAGAGTTTCTCCTCTAAACTAAGGGTCAAACAATTCGGATAACTCTCCCACATACTATACTCGGTCTCCCAAGTAGCATCTTCGACTCCGTGTCTAGACCACTGAATTTTAACCAAAAGAATCGCCTTGTTCCTCAACTGTTTGATTCGTCACTCTAATACTCGTACAATATGCTCCTCATACGTATGATCGTCCGCGATCTCGATTTCATCGAACTGAAGTATGTGACTCGGGTCGGCCACATACTTCCGCAACTGTGAGACATGAAACACATTATGAACTCATCTCAATGCCGAAGGTAAAGCCAATCGATAAGCCAGACTGCCTACTCGATCCAAAATTTCAAATGGTCCAATGAATCTCGGACTCGACTTTCCCCTCTTCCTGAAACGGAAAATACCTTGACTCAGGGATACCTTGACCAAAACATGGTCACCCTCGAACTCTAATGGTCGACGGCGATTATATGTATATGATTTTTTGTAGACCCTGAGCGGTCAACAAATGACTCCTGATCAAATCTACCTTCTCGAGGGTGGCTATTAGCATATCGGGCTCAGTGCCGATTGATTCTGATAAGTCATCCCAACACAAGGGAGATCGACAACGACGACCGTATAATGCCTCGTAAGGTGCCATCTTAATCGAAGCATGCCAACTATTATTGTACGTGAACTCAATCAATGGTAGTTGGGCTTCCCAATCATCTTTCGAATCGAGAACACATGCCCTCAACATGTCCTCCAACGTCTGAATAGTTCGCTCTGATTGTCCGTCAGACTGAGTGTGAAAACCTGTGCTGAAATTTAGCTGAGTTCCCATGGCACGATGAACAGATTTCCAAAAATGTGACACGAATCGCCCGTCATGATCAGAAATGATACTTTTAGGAGTACCATGCAATCTTACGATCTCTTTAATGAACAACTGGGCATGTCGCACGGGACCCCACGTATCCTTGATCTCGAGGAAATGAGCTGACTTAGTTAAACGGTCCACAATTACCCAAATTGTATTCATGCCATGATGACTCGTTGGCAAATTCGTGATGAAGTCTATTGAAATGTCCTCCCACTTCCACTCTGGAATAGGGAGCAGTTTTAGCATACCCGCCGGTCGCTGATGTTCTATCTTGACTTCCTGACCGGTCAAATATCTCGAAACAAATTATGCGACTTCTCGCTTCATATTACTCCACCAATAATTTTGTTTCAAGTCTTTATACATTTTGCTAGACCCCGGGTGGATGGAATAAGGGGTATCATGAGCCTCTCTCAAAATTGAGTTTTTCAACTCATCATCCGTTGGAACGCATAGACGGTTCTTAAATCGTAAAAGTCCATCCTTGTGGACCACAAATCCAGGGGCTTTCCTCTGAGCCACATCCTCTCGAATGCGCAACAAAAATGGATCTGAACCCTGTTTCATTCTGATCGCCTCCTCCAATGGCGATGAAATCTCTAGTATGCAAAGTTTCCCTTGCACTTGTTGTAACCATACCTCGATCTCAGACCTTAGGAACTCTTGTTGAAGTTCCTTCTGAACAGTCAAACAAGCAAGCATTTGCTCATGAACGGACTTACGACTCAAGACGTCAGCGACAACATTCGCCTTACCTGGGTGGTATTGTATATCAATATCATAATCTTTAATCAGTTCCAACCACTGTCTGTATCGCATGTTTAACTCCTTCTGAGTAAATATATACTTTAAACTCTTATGATCGGTGAAAATCTGACAGGTGACGCCATAAAGATAATGGAACCAAATCTTGAATGCGAATACCACGACCGCTAGCTCCAGGTCATGGGTCGGATAATTGACCTCATAAGGTCTCAGTTGTCGCGAAGCATAGGCAATCACTTTCCCGTTCTGCATTAATACACATCTAAGACCGTGTCCGGACGCGTCACTATAAACCACGAATCCTTCCGTCCCTTGTGGTAAAGATAGGACATGCGCTGAGGTTAAATGGCTCTTGAGTTCCTAAAAACTCTGCTGACATGCATCAGACCACGTGTATTTATTATCCTTCCACAAAAGGCTCGTCATAGGTTGAGCGGTTTTAGAAAACCCTTCCACAAATCGCCGGTAATAGCCTGCTAATCCGAGAAAGCTTCCGATTTCCTTAACATTATTCGGAGATTGCCAATCGGATAGCCTCCATATTTTGAGGGTCGACACGAACTCCGTCTGATGAAATCACGTGTCCGAGAAATGTCACCTCGGACATCCAGAACTCACATTTGGAAAATTTTCCAGAGAGTTGCTCCCGTCTCAACACTTCGAGAACCTGATGAAGGTGACGTTCGTTCTCCTCTTAGTCATGAGAATAAATCAAAATGTCATCTATGAAGACAACCACAAACTGATCTAATAGTCGATGAAAACTCGTTTCATCAACTCCATGAATACTGCAGGTGCATTAGTTAACCCAAACGGCATCACTACAAACTCGTAGTGCCCATAGCGCATTCGAAACGCCGTTCTTGCGATATCCGACTCTCGAATTCACAATTGGTGATACCCAGATCTTAAATCGATCTTCTAAAATACTGAATCTCCCTGGAGATGATCTCAGAGATCATCGATGCGGGGTAGGGGATATTTATTCTTGATCGTCACCCTATTCAGTTCCCGATAATCAACACATAATCGAAAAGAACCATCTTTCTTCTTGATGAATAACACTGGTGCTCCCCACTGAGATGCACTCGGTCGGATATAACCCTTCTCGGTCAATTCCTCCAGTTCATTCTTCAATTCTTGCATTTCGGTCAGGGCCACATGATACGATGCTTTCGATATTGGGGACGTACCAGGCTCCAACTCTATCGTGAATTCCACATCTCTCTGTGGAGGTAAACCATGTAACTCATCTGGAAACACATTTGCGTAGTCTCTCACTATAGGGATATCCGCCAACGTCACTGATGATTTCTCGGTCTTGGTCATATAACACCAATAACCGACACACCCTTGATTGAGTAATTTCACTGCTTTCATCATATTAATAACTCTTCTGGATTGGCTAAGGTTACCCCCGGAAATACACACTCGACTTCATCGTCTGAAATGATAGTGACCATATGCTTACGGACACTAAGGATGGCATCATGACGATCCATCCAATCAATACCCAAAATTACGTCATCCTTAGGTAAGTCTACAATGATTAGGTCCGCCAACCATTCATGACCATTAAGCTTAATCGAACAGTTCTTAAGCTCACGATTTCCGATAATTCTTCTACCGTCTGGTAGACCAATGACATAAGGTTCACAACTAGTAGCACTATCCAGGTGTAGTCTACTCAAACATGACTCGGAAATAAATGAATGTGATGCGCCAGTATCAAAAAGGGTACACACAGGTTGAGATAGAATTTAGAGTGTACCTGAGATCCTCTTCATCTCGTAAATTCGGGGCTTGCCAGTCCCTGAACCGGATGCTCCTGTCTTATAATTATGGGCTCTGCCTTTATTTGTTCCCGTCGTCTTAAACGACGTGGACTGAGTGGCCTGATTCTGAACAACCGACAGGTTCGGGGTCTGAGATGCCGTCGGAGTAGGTTTGGAATCTCTTCGGCAGAAACGGGCCTTATGCCCGGCAATCCCACAGAGGTTATACGTGATAATCTATCTCGGACACTTAGTGCTGTAATGACCCTGTTCTCCACAGTTGAAACAGGTGATGGCCGAACTGGTCGCTCGGGACTGAGATTTCGCAGGTTTAGGCGCCATAGGAGGTCGCTCAGAAAAAGTAGAGCCCGTGCGAGGCTTCTTGAAGGTTGCCCAACTACTCGGACTGATTACGATTCTTCGATTTCTTGCCAGCAGATGAAGTCTGTTGCTTAGCAATTTTCTTCGCGGTAAGCTCATAAGTAAGAGATTTCTCAATGAATTCGCCCAGGGTGGCACAATGATGATTAAGCAATTGCATCCGCATACGAGGTTTCAACCTCTTACTGAAGTACTTGATTTTATCCGCCTCGGAGTGGATAACGGATGAGGCAAATGGAAGTAGCTCCTGAAACTTCTTGGCGATGGCGAGAACATCTTCTTCTGTTGAGGGTTCGGGACTGAGTAATTCCGATAACTTGGCCTTCCTGAGTGGGGCCGCATAATATCTTTCCAGTATGAGGGTCTTAAACTGGGCCCAAGGGCAAGATCCGTCGGTGGGCTTCAAAGATAGCCACCATGAGTGAACGCTCTTACCCAGATAGTAAGCCGCAACTGAAACTTTGTGCCCTTAGGGACACTCCACCATAGTGAATAGCTTCTCAAAATGTTCAAGCCAGTGGACAATATCCGCCGGCTCAGATGAGGCCTCAAATGGAGGTGGTCTCTAGCGAGAGATGTCGCCGATTATACTGCTCACACTCTTCTCTTGTGTATGCCCGGATAATTATTGTGTATTTATCTTGTAAGATTCAACTTTGTGATGTTATTATTCAGAGGTTGGTTTCCCGTATTTTCGTATCCTTACGTTTTGGTATCTCCAGCATTCTGCATGCATGGTTCTGCACGTGTTAACGTACGCTATCAGGCATCCATAACGTACGCTAAGACTGCAGTATTACGTACGTTATCTGATGTTGTTAATGTACGTAAGCTAAGTCAACTAACGATCGGATAAGGGTCGGCGTGTAGGGGCCAAGGAAGGGGCCGGGGAAGATTCGTATGATTTCTGCGTGAACCTGGACATAGGTGCATGTTTTACGTACGCTAAGGACATGGATATTACGTACGTAAAACCCTTGTGATTACGTACGTAAGGAAATGGCGAAATCAGGCCAGTGAATTCTGGTCAGACGATTACATATGCTAAGGCTAGGGTATAACGTACGTTAAGTTTGTTACGTACGTAAGGTTAATTGCATAACGTACGTAATGCCCAGAATTCTATTTATAGACCTCGACCCTATTTCATTTCTCACCTTTCCTTTGGCCGATTTTTCGTGTTCTGGAGATCTTTCATCACCACTTATCCTTCATATCATCTTCTGAGACGATTCTTGGGAAGCTTAGGCCTTTTAGATTGGTGTTCAAGCTTCCGGTGGTAGAGTTTATTCAAATTCTTCATTGCTCATCAATTTATTGAGGTATGTGATCCTTCACCAACTAATTTAGCATGATCTTAGTAACGTTTTGGACCTGTTTTGAGTAGACCGAACCAGTTATCTTCTTGAGGAGCCTTTCAGCATGGTTTAGAAGATTAAATTCAACTATTTTCGATTCCTCTTGGTTGTTGTAATCGTTGAGCAAAACTTCTAGTGATTAGACTTTTGATTAGTGCATCTTGAGATTGTGAACCCAATCATATCTAGTTTTCGAAGATTATCTTAGTTCATGAGAATGTTATGATCTAACATTTCGGTGAAGAATTAATGGATTGAACTTAAGGAGTTATTCGTAGAAGGAGAGGATATTGAAACTAGTGAACTAGTCTTTATGATGATTCATCGAAGTTCGGATATCTTGTTATAATAGAACATGATTAGAATCCTCCTAGGATGAATTCCACGTTATGTTGTACCAATCAACCAAAGGAATTGCGTTAGAACTTAGAAAGCATTTCATTGAGCTATTACAAGGACGAATAGCGTAGTATCGGTCCAACCAAATTGTGTTATGGCAGAATAGTCCATCGCCATGATAGATGCATCATGCCTTTTTATGATTCGTTTGATGATTTGAACGATTATCCGGAACCGTCAGTTATAGTGACGTTATTGTTCGATGAAGGTTTGCATTCCGGTGAGCCGACCAAGTGAGAATTCTCCGAACGGATTGAAGACTATTGATAGTAGAAATTCTTGTCGCCATTTGTTGAGGCAAGTATCGTATTTTGAAAGTTTGTGAATAATTGATGAATTTGATCATGCATATGGTTTATTCGTGTTGTTGACATGGAATTATTTCATTAAATTGTCATGACATTTGCTATCGATTTAACGTACGTTCATATTGATGAACATGTCGATTTTCTTGCATATGTATATGCATAGTTGTGTTATGTGTAAGTTGTGATGATCCTAAGGGATCAAGCGATCTATGCTGAGGGCGCTGAATCGGATGTCCACCTCGTGTTGTTCCGACGGGATCATCTTGGGATCTAGGCTGAGGGCGCTAGATCATTGGACGGGTTTTTCCACCTCGTGTTGGTCCAACGGGATCATCTTGGGATCTATGCTGAGGGCGCTGGATCGTTGGAATACCCATGTTGTGTTGATTGAATCTTGTGGATTCGTATTGTTGGATTCCGGTAGCGAAAGTCCGTATTGTGTATGTTTTATGCATCGTCGTTTGCATATTTGTGTGTTCCGATACTTGTACTAGCATTGTTTCGCTAACCCCTTCGGGGGTGGACATTTGTTTTGATGTTCAGGTAGCCGAGGAGCGGGGAAGCAGCCACAGTACCGTCATGACGATGAAGTGGCTCAGTGATGTTAAATGTTCGTTGTTTTTGTGATTTGTCTTCTTGGTTCATTTTCAGTACTCGAGTACGCGTGTCTTTTAATATCATTTCGATATGGTTGTAATGGATCAGTTGGAACCGGCTTTGTAATTTGAATCTCGGTGGTATTGTTGGTTTGTTTTCACATTTCTTTTAATCAGCCTTGTAAATCCTTACTTAAAGGGTTTACGGCGCTGTAATTATTCCGATTATCTCGGGGTGTTATAGAATATGGTATCGGAGCTAAGATTCATGGATATCTTGGCAGTCGGGTTTTAGTTGGATCTGTTTACGTTATTTGATTTACGGGTCGTTCGTAACATCACTGTTCAGCCAAAGTCGTCATGTGGACCGTGGTTGTAAGTCTCCAAATCTCTTATACTGCCGTTTTACTTAATTTCTGTTTTGTGAGTATTGACGGGCTTTATTTTTGAAAATTTTGTCCTGGATATTGAGAAATTATGTTTACAGTATGTTGAGAGGAGGACGTGGACGCGGACGCGGACGTGGTAACATGCGACATGAGGATTCCGCAACTACCCCAGAATTATCGGCTAGTCGAACCGATTCCCATTCTGGAGGACAGCAGGGATCAGCGAATGACGACGCGAATCCTAACATGCCGGGAGTGCTTCAACAGGTGGTGGCTCAGATAAACCAGTTCGCTCAGGTAGTTGACCGCATGCAGACGGCGATGGGACAGCAGCACCACGAGGATAACCGGGGAGACAGATGGCTTGCTGAGGTGGTCAAATTACACCCGCCAAAATTTGACGGATCTGCTGAGGCACTTACTTGGGATCATTGGCTAAAGGAGTTAGAGAAGATATTTGCGGGTATTAACTGTCCCGAGGACCGGAAAGTTCCTATTGCCCAGTATTTTCTGACTGGGGAGGCTTTTGACTGGTGGGAGGCTATTCGACCCGAGAATCATAATGCTGACTGGACGGAATTCAAACTAATGATGGAAGCACAGTATTGTCCTCGTCCAGTTAGGGAAGCAAAAATACGAGAGTTTTTCTCACCACAGAGTTCGGAAGCATCCGTGATAGACATAATCAAGACTTTTAACCATCAGCTGACTTGTGTGCGACATTTGGTCAGAACGGAGGCAGAAAAGATTTTTCATTTCGATATGCGGATGAAGCCAGAGATTCAGCAGTACATGTCTGAATTCGAGTGTACTACCTTGCGGCAGTATCAGGACAAAGCGCTGGCCTACGACATGAAGGAGGCGGCGGTGGAGAAATCGACGGAGGCAAAGAAGCAGAAGGTATCCGGCAACTTTACGGAGAACAAGAGTAGTGGGCCCCGCAAGGGCCAGTCCTCATTTTATTCATCTAAGAAACCTCTGCATCCTTCTCGAGGTGGCAAGAAGGTCCGGACAACATCAGTAGTTTCGGACGCATCAAAGAAATGCTATAATTGTGGTCGAGCAGGGCATATTCGACGTGATTGCCCCGCATCTTCTGTGACTTGTTTCGATTGTGGGCAAGAAGGGCACTGTGTGGCTTTCTGTGGAATTGCGACTTGATCATTTGGTGCTTGCACTCCAGCGCCAGTTTCGAAGGAGGTGAGTGTGAACTAGACGCAGCAGAGTGGATTTCAGCAGCAGAATGTTGGGAAGAGAGAGACATCCAGTGCTGGGTCCGTTCCTCCACGCCTGTACGAGATGAGGAAATCTGACGATCAGAATACTGCTGTTGCATCAGGTACGATTCAGATCCTTTTGCAACTAGTTAGTGTCTTATTCGATTCAGGAGCTACACATTCTTTCATATCATTGAATTGTGTTAATCGTTTGAAAATCTCATGTTTATTTGATTGTGAACCATATGTTGTGGGTTTGCCGAGAGGAGAGAGAATTGTGGGAACCCTAGAAACTAGAGATTTTCCAGTGTCTATAGGAGGGAGAGATTGGCCATCGAATCTTATTGTAGTTGACATACATGGTGACGATTTAATTCTCGGAGACGATTGGCTCAACTGTTATGGAGCTATTCTGAATTACCGAAAGAGAGTCATTTCTATCATTGCTGATGACGGATATGAACACTTATTCAGAGGATGGAGACCGGGAAGCTCGGGAAAATTGATCGAAGCGATGAAAGCAGTGAAATTACTGAAGCAGGGATGTCATGGACTTTGGTGTTATGCCATGAGGAAAGAGGAAGGAGTAGAGCTCTCATCTATTCCAGTTGTGAATGAATTCTCAGATGTATTCCCTGACGAACTACCTGGGTTACCTCCGCAGAGAGAAGTAGAGTTTAACATCGAATTAGAGCCTGGAGCCGCTCCTATTTCCAGAGCACCATACCGTATGGCGCCAACCGAGATGTATGAACTAAAGAAGCAACTGGAGGAATTATTGCAGAAGGGTTACATTCAACCTAGCGTTTCTCCTTGGGGAGCACCCGTTATCTTTGTCCGGAAGAAAGATGAATCCCTCCGATTATGTATTGATTACAGGGAGCTAAACAAGGTGACGATCAAGAACAAGTATCCTATACCTCAGATCGAAGACTTGTTTGATCAACTACAGGGGGCCAGAGTATTCTCTAAGATTGACTTGCGATCAGGATATCATCAGCTGAGGATTAAGGAATCGGATATACCAAAATCTGCTTTCAGATCCCGGTACGGGCATTATGAATTTGTAGTGATGCCATTCGGACTTACCAATGCTCCTGCGGTATTTATGCAATTTATGAATCGGGTATTCTTAGAATACTTGGATAAGTTCGTGGCCGTTTTCATTGATGACATCTTGATCTATTCGAAAGACCCCGAAGAACATGCTGAGCATTTGCGTATTGTTTTGAGCACCTTGAGGAATGAACAGTTGTATGCGAAACTTTCTAAATGTGAATTCTGGCTTAAGGAAGTGACTTTTCTTGGGCATGTGATATCATCTGACGGAGTTCAAGTAGATCCGAAGAAAGTCGAGGCAATCTTGGAGTGGGAATCTCCAAATAATGTGAAAGAAGTCCGGAGTTTCTTAGGACTTGCTGGATATTATCGCCATTTCATAGAGGGATTTTCCAAAATTGCTCGTCCGCTCACTCAGCTATTACAGAAAACTCAAAAGTTCACGTGGAATGAGAAATGCCAGGCTAGTTTTGATGATCTTAAGAGGAGATTGACGACAGCACCTATACTAGCATTACCAGATGGAACTGATGGATTTATGGTATACAGCGATGCTTCAAATCAGGGTTTGGGATGTGTGTTGATGCAAAAATATAGAGTGATTGCCTATGCCTCTCGACAGTTGAAACTGTACGAAGTTAATTACCTGACTCATGATTTGGAGTTAGCAGCTGTGGTTTTTGCTTTGAAAATTTGGCGACATTATTTATACGGCACTCGTTGTCAGATCTTTACAAATCATAAGAGCCTCAAGTACATTTTCAGTCAGAAAGAATTAAACATGAGGCAAAGAAGGTGGCTAGAATTGATCAAGGATTACGACTTGGAAATTCTCTATCATCCGGGTAAAGCAAACGTAGTAGCTGATGCATTGAGCCGTAAACCTGTTTCTCTTCGAGTGTTGGGAGCACTTACATCCCAAACCAGCATTCAATGAGAACTGATCCGCGAAGGGATTGAAGTATGGTCGCCAGGAATCCAAGGGCAACTATATGCGATGGAACTGACTTCGTCACTAGTCGAGGAAATCAAATCTAAGCAGTTAAATGATTCTCTGATCCTTCGGTTATGTGACGAAGTAAAGAAAGGAAAGGCCCCAGGATTCGTGATATAAGATGATGGAGTTCTGAGATTTCAGAGTCGACTTTGCGTTCCCGATGATGATGTTTTGAGACAGACAATTCTGAAGGAAGCTCACAGTGCACCCTATTCTATTCATCCGGGCAGCAGTAAGATGTATAAGGATCTAAAACAAAACTTCTGGTGGGGAAATATGAAGAAGGACGTAGCAGAATACGTTTCGAAGTGTTTGACTTGTCAACAGGTTAAGATTGAGCACCAACGACCTGCCGGAATGTTGAAGCCACTTCCGATCCCTGAGTGGAAGTGGGAGGATATCTCGATGGATTTCATCACCAATATGCCAAGGACCAAGACGGTAATGAACATGATTTGGGTTATAGTTGATCGACTAACCAAGTCGTCTCATTTCCTAGGAATTAAGGACACATGGGGACCCGAGAAATTGGCACGAGTATTTATTGCAGAGATAGTCAGATTGCATGGGACGCCGAAGACTATTATTTCAGATCGAGATGGTCGCTTCGTGTCGCACTTCTGGAAGGCAGTTCACAGGGCTTTGGGGACTGAGCTAAACTTTAGCACGGCTTATCATCCTCAAACGGATGGTCAGTCTGAAAAGACTATACAAACAGTAGAGGACATGCTTAGAGCTTGTGCTTTGGATTGGTCAACTTATTGGGAACTTCACTTGTCGTTGATTGAATTCACCTACAACAATAGTTGGAATGCTTCTATTAAGATGGCACCATTTGAAGCTTTGTACGGGAGAAGATGCCGATCACCTCTGTGCTGGGATGATTCTTCGGACTTGATTGGGACGGAACCGGAATTGATAGTTCAGACTCAAGAGAAGATAGCTTTGATTCGGGAAAGACTGTTGACTGCCCAGAGTCGACAGAAGTCTTATGCAGACGTGCGTCATCGCCCGCTAGAGCTCAACATTGGGGACCACGTACTATTGAAGGTGTCTCCTACACGAGGAATTTTCCGTTTTGGGAGGAAAGGTAAGCTAAGTCCGAGATATATCGGACCATTTGAGATCCTCGAGAGAGTTGGGGATTTAGCATACAGGTTGGCCTTACCGCCATCGCTGAGTCACGTTCACAATGTGTTTCACGTATCCCAATTGCGGAAGTATGTACCAGATCCCAGTCATATCATTGAGTTCGATGAGATCGAGATAGCTAATGACGGCACCTTCGAAGAGAGACCAATCAAGATACTTGAGAGTCGAGTCAAACAATTGAGGAAATACGTTTGCAAGGCCACCAACAGAATTGCATTCAACATTGTTGAATAGCCAGGCATATCAAAAATGGATGAGATTACAGATTTCCAGTCAGCTCAGTGGTTGTGTGCTCCGGAGGTTATGTGGAGAATCTATGCTTTCATATTAAGTGAAATACATCCAGCTGTCCTGCAGCTTCATGTTCATTTAACCAACAAGCAGAAGATTTCATTCTCGTCCTCACGAACTCTCCCTGATGTCCTGGCTGATCCAAACTCTTCAAAAACACACCTGACATAATTCTTCACAATGAAGATGTATTTGAGACTCTTGTGATCCGTAAAGATCTGACAGTGAGTCCCATACAGGTAATGTCTCCAGATTTTCAAAGCAAAAACTATTGCTGCCAGCTCCAAATCATGTGTTGGGTAATTCACTTCATAAGGTTTCAGCTGTCGTGACACATAAGCGATCACCTTATCATTCTGCATCAATACGCATCAGAGTCCTTGGTTCGAAGCATCACTGTAAACTATAAATCCTCCAGTTCCCCGTGGGAGTGCTAAAATCGGTGTCATCGTCAGTCTATTCTTCAATTCATCAAAGCTATTCTGGCACAACTCATTCCACTCAAACTTTTGAGTTTTCTGCAGTAGTCGAGTAAGTGGGCGGGTAATTTTGGAAAACCCTTCCACGAACCGACGACAATATCCAGCAAGTCCTAAGAAACTCCGGACTTCTTTCACGTTCTTTGGAGGCTTCCAATCCATAACTGCTTAGATCTTCTGAGGATCTACTCGGACTCCTTCAGCTGATACCACATGGCTGAGGAACATTACTTCCTTTAGCCAGAATTCACACTTAGAAAGTTTGGCGTACAATTGTTCATTTCTCAACAGGTCTAACACAATCCATAAATGTTGTGCATGCTCTTCCGGGCTCTTAGAATACACCAGAATGTCATCAATGAACACAACCACAAATTTATCCAAATACTCGATGAACACTCGGTTCATCAATTACATGAATACAGCAGGTGTGTTAGTGAGACCAAACGGCATCATTACAAACTCATAGTGTCCGTAGCGAGTTCTGAACGCTGATTTCGGAGCATCAGATTCCTTAATCCTCAACTGATGATATCCTGATCTCAGATCGATTTTCGAAAACACTGTTGCTCCTTGTAACTGGTCAAACAAATCATCAATTCGTGGCAATGGATACTTGTTCTTAATAGTCATCTTGTTCAGCTCTCGATAGTCAATACACAGTCGAAGCAATCCATCCTTCTTCCGGACAAAAAGAACTGGTGCTCCCCAGGGCGAAACGCTTGGCTGGATATAGCCTTTGTCCAGTAACTCCTCCAGTTGCTTTTTCAGTTCGTACATCTCAGTAGGCGCCTTATAAATTGGTGTAGCTCCGGGTTCCAGCTCGATGGAGAATTCTACATCCCGTCGTGGAGGTAGTCCAGGTAACTCGTCAGGAAATACATCCGGAAATTCGTTCACAATAGGAATGGATGAAAGTTCCACTATTTCGTCTTCTTTCTTCATTGCATAGCACCAGTATCCGGTACAACACTGTTTCAACAATTTGACAGCTTTCATCGCCTTGATCATCTTTCCTGAGCTTCCTGGTTTCCATCCTTCAAACAGTATTTCGGAACCATCATCAGCGATCAGCGAGATATTCCTCTTTCGGTAGTTTACAATAGCTCCATATCAATTAAGCCAAGCATCTCCGAGTATTAGGTCATCTCCTTGCATTTCTATCACAATCAGATTTGAGAGCCACTCTCTGCCTCCAAATGATATAGGGAAATCTCTAGTTTCTAAGTTTCCAACAATCCTCTCGCCGCTCGGTAAACCAACAACATAAGGTTCACAATTATGAAAACCAGAAATATTCAAACGATTTACACAAGACAAGGATATAAATGAATGCATAGCTCCTATATCTAATAAAACGCTAACTGGCTGGGAAAGGATCTGAACAGTACCTAATGCGACAGTAGCATCCTAATCATCTATTCTCATCATCTCGTACAGACGTGGGGGAACAGATCCGACACTCGATGTACCCTTTCGGTCCCACTGTCCTCTGCCTCATCCGCAGCCAAAATTATGAGGCATCTGAACACTTTGCTGCGTTTTTTGGATACTGGCTTCCTTCTGAACTGGCTGTGGTGTACGGGCTCTAAAAGACTTTGCAGCCTCTTCACAGAATACCGCACGATGTCCCTCTCGACCATAATCAAAACAAGTCACGGCAGGTAGGGGCAATTCCGTCGATAGTGCCCCATCTGGGCACAGTTAAAGCATTTCCTGGTGACATCCGTCGTAGTTGATGCTGCTCCGAAGTTCCTTCCGCTCTTAATGGGTGTGGAGGTTTCTTGAAAGAATGAAAGGATGACTGGGCCTTGCGGAGTCCACTACTCTTGTGTTCCGTGAAACTACCGGAGAGTTTTTGCTTCTTGGATTCTGCAAACTTCTCCATTGATGCTTCCTTGATTTCATACGCCAATGCTTTATCCTGGTATTGACGGAGAGTGGTAGATTCAAAACCGGACATGTACCTCTGGATTTCTGGTTCCATTGTCATATCAAAATGGATCATCATTTCAGCATATGTTCTGACCAGATGTCGAACAAATGCCAGCTGCTGGTTAAACGTATTAATCGCCTGAGATACTAGTACATCTGAAGGCTGAGCGGAGAAAAACTCCCGCACTTTGGCTTCCCTCACCGGACGAGGGCAGTACTGAGCTTCCATCATCAATTTAAATTCTGTCCAGTCCGCATCATGATCTGCAGGCCGGATGGCTTCCCACCACTCGGATGCTTCCCCTATCAGAAAGTACTGAGCAATAGAGGCTCTCCGGTCGTCTGGGCAATTAATCCCGGCAAAAATATTCTCCAATTTCTTTAACCAATGATCCCAGGTGGGAGTCTCAGAAATACCATCGAATTTAGGTGGTTGAATCTTCGCCACCTCTTGCAGCCATCGGTCACCTCGATTTCCCATGTCTGGGATACCCTGTTGTCGATCTCCCTGTTGTAACCCTACTTCCACCTGCATTCGGTCCACGACCTGGGCGAACTGATTCATCTTGTTCACCTCCTGACGAAGGATTTCGGGCACAGCAGGTTCCGGTTCATTATTAATAGATCTCTGTGGCTCGCCTGAGCTGTGGCTGGCCTGATTAGAAGGCGGAGCTTCTCTTTCGGCATTTCTTCGTCCGCGTCGGCGACCGCGACCACGTCCACGTCCACCTGTCAACATACTGTAAGCATAAATACTCAATATACAGGAAACAATATCGTTCAATGTTCAAGTATAAAGAGATACAACATGTAAAGGAAGAGATAGAGTTTAGGAACTTACAACCACCGTTCGCAAGAAGACGTAGGCAGTACAGTGATGTTATTCACGGCCGGTTACCTCAAAAGATATATATGACCCCTATTTTAACACAATGGCCAAGATATCCATAATCTTAGCTCTGATACCATATTCTGTAACACCCCCGATATATTCAGGAATATTACAGCGCCGTAAATCCTTTACATAGGGATTTACAAGGCTGAAGAAATGAAAAGACAATAACAGATACCAATGTATGAAAGTAACTGAAATAAAATACAATAGTTCTGACCAATACTGAAAATACAAATGTCCAAAGGAAAAGTATTAATACATCACCAAATCCAAATCATCACAAACGACGACGTACTCGAGTACTTATTAAAACGATACAAACAACAGACAAATAAACTCTGCCGGAACATCACTCTGCACCCTCATCGTCATGCAACTCCAGTGGTTGTTTCTCTGCTCTTCTGGATCCTGAACATAAACAAATGTTCACCCCCGAAGGGGTTAGCACAACGATGCTAGTACAAGTACCACAACATATTATTCAACATCTCACGAAGAATAATAATAACATAAATGACAAAAGAACCAAAGAGTCTTCTCCTGCGAGAAACTCAATAATAACATACACACATGATAATCACAACATGATATCACAACATACACATGGTAATTCTGATGATCCAGCGTTCACTGCCTAGACCCCCCGATGATTCCGTCAAACCAACCCGAGGTGGAAAAACCCGTACGATGATCCAGCGCACGCTAGCATAGATCCCCCGATGATCCCGTCGGACCAACATGAGGTGGACATACAATAACGACATACATGTACAACAATATGTATAACATCAATACGTAAAACAATTAAGGTACTTGCCTCGATTCGAAGACAAGAATAGTACTCCCACGAATAACAAAATGCTCGAAGGTCGCTCCCTTCGATAAATCACGTTGCTAAGCTCAAACCTTAACAAAAGAAATAATATATAATTTATCTCAGGTCATACGAACATATAACAATCCAAATTACGGTCGGAAGTTCATAAAACGTAACTTGCCTGAACTTCTTAACGTACCTTACGTACCATAGGTAGCATACGTTAAGACTACTCGTTAGTGCACGTAAACTACGAAGTCTAGCGTACGCTAACCATGTATTGACAGACCCTCCCTAATCAGCCGACTGACTCGTCTGATGACATAACGTACGTTACGTACCAAACGTAGCGTATGTTAACTATGCCCAATAGCGTACATTAACTACATAGCATAGCATACGCTAAGTGTGCATGGCAGTTTCTCAGTGGGCAGACGACTGTTCTAACTGTGATGAAGCTTACGAAATCATCAGTGATTAATGTATGTTATCCTTCTACATAACATGTTCATCAAAACTATGAATGATCTTACGGATTCAAACATCTTCGAATTCAAGGAAATGTATATCATCGCAACACTTATATTCAATCTCGATTATCATTCTCATGTGAAGTTCGGGCGATCTAAGGTTGACGCACTAGATTCCAGTATCATCATTATTTTCAGACTTCATCTAAAAGAACTAACAAATCCAACTTATAAGAAAGGATACAACCTTCGATGAATTTTTCTTAAGTCCGTTTATCAAAAGTGATATCAATCTCCAAGTCTACGATCAATATGGCAATGCTATTCAATACGGTTAATCAATCTCAAAACCTTACTCTCATCATTTGACGTAATAGGATTCTACAATGATGTTTACAACCATGATATTTTAAGCATAATCATGCCAACTACTAAATGTGATGTTTGGTCGAATAATTCATCAATGGAACTTAATATCTTGATAGCATGATCATCATATACTTAAGAACATGAAACCAAGGTTGGAGATAGTATAACATACCTTAAGATGAAGGAAACACCGAGACAAAAGGTAGAATCCAACTCCGGTTGCTTGTGTGTCAATCCAAAATGACTCTCCACTTCAATGAGTAATCTCCAATCTTCAATGATCAAGAAAAGGTGTTCTAAAGGTGTTTAAGGGGGCTGGGATATCTCTGGGCACGAAGTATGCTGAAGGATAGGTGAAATGAACGAGCTGAAATGAAATGGTGTGATGTCTTATTTATAATTTTCTGTCTTTAACGTACGTTAGCCTTAATGCATAACGTACGTTAGCCTCTTAGCGTACGCTACCCATCATAATTTAGCGTACGCTATCGTCCTGATAGTTAACTGTCCTGATTCTGATCTTGATTACGTACGTTACACCATCAGGTTACGTACGTAAGTAACACACATTAGCGTACGCTAGACACAATCCTTAGCGTACGTTAACAATCGTTGACTTCAAAAGTGTCCAGGTTCATCCGAGGGAATCTTATCCAGACCCATGTCCGGCTGGCGCATATGACAGCCGCCTAGCTCAATTAATGGCTAGTTAACGCACGCTACGCTACATTCGTAGCGTACGCTAACTCCGACAGATAACGTACATTAAGCTATCCTTGTTAACGTACGTTATCACGTATTTGCATGGGAAAATTTACATGTTGCCATACTCATGTACAAGGATACAAATACGAGAAATATCACACTTCAATTATCGATATCATAATTCCGAATACTACAGTGTTCAAATATAGATGAAATACTCAATAATAAATCCGGATATTACACAACATGCTTGAGAATTTGTATTTATACCACGTATACCTTTAGAACCCCTTGACAAGCAAAAATGTCCTATCCCATTTAAGAGACATCAATTTCCTGTCCTACTTTGTTTTGCTATGACATTCAATAAATCTCAAGGACAAACGCTGGACAGAGTTAGAGTTTACCTCCCCGAACCAGTTTTCTCTCACGGACAACTCTATGTTGCTCTCTCTCTCGAGCTAGAATGGCAGACGACATTAGAATTCTGGTTCGGACGCTTTCAGTTCATGCTAGCCCATCTCACCAAACCAAAAATATTGTTTAAAGAGACATTATTGCTGTCGCGGTTCTCTAGACTTGCTATTTCATGTTACATAAACGAACACTTGGTGGACTTCAATAATAAATTTACAGTAACTATTTCCTTATTCAAAACAAATTTGATGTTGTTCTCCTATTTGATATGCCCTCTATTATTTGTGCATCTCAATAACACACTGATTAATTGTCAGTAATATATGCCGCTTCTACATTTTAATACCTAAATAAAATATTATCTTCTAACATTCAACATTCACTTGCACATTTTGTGATTTCAGGAGATTGATTTTCCCAATGTTACTATTCGAATGTGACAGGGTGAGAGGAAGTTTTCCTATCTCACCAAGGATTTCGCATCGACATCTGTACCTAATAAAGTGCTGTTAACAGCGTTCTTGCTCTGACCTTGCATACGCTACTAATATTTTGTGTGTTTTTAGTGTCGTTTGCATATACCTGAGTAGACATCATCATTGATTATATTTGATGTCAGCCTCTTATTTCATACGCTTTTATTCTTAATAGTTGTTAGTGATATTTACTGCCGCTACATTTTTTGCAGCCTCCTCCATTTTTATTAATTGTAGTCGACAGCTTACATTATTCATAAAGCAATATATTTAGTGAATGGAGCGCAAAATATCTTCGCTTAATGCAATAACTCCTGATACAAGAAACTGGACTGCAAAAATTTCGGTCCTGAAAAAATCAGAACCTCGAACATTGGCACAGCCTACTGCCATAAGATTTCAGAAGATGCTACTGGCAGACGATAAGGTAAAATTTTTTTCCAGCTACGCTTACATCTCTTTCTTACAAACTACCTTTTTATATCTTGAATTTATACTAAACAGGGAAATATGGTCGAAGGAATGTTATGTCGGGGGGACGTTGAACTGCTCAAAAATAGCTTCCAGCTGCACCGAACTTACTTTATATCGAATGCAGTAGTGCAGCCGGTTAAATCAGCAGACCACTTTCTGGATAAATATTGCAGCGTAACCACTTTCTCTTTACACCAATTTCTCACATCAAAGCTGAACTACATCGAACATCTTCTTTAACATGAATTTATGCTGCACTCGCTTGTAGGATGGTTCTTTGATATTAGACTCCATCACTCTAAACTAGATCAGCTACAACTTCGAATGAGAATTCAATCCAAAGTTTTCAACAAACAAGACGGCACCAATACAATGTCGCATACAATACAGACACTAGAATACCAGCAATCAGAGTCGCCAATTGTCTCCACCTGCGAAACAATGCCTTCATCCTCCGTGGGTACATACAAATATTTATTGCATTATACTTCAAATATTCTTTTGCCCTAACAATGTTATGTTCTTCATCAACACATACAGCAACTATCAATCCTTGTATTTAAATCTCCACCCCTATAAAATTAGAGACCAAGAAACTCCCATCAACAACCAAAGGTATTCTCATACTAATATATTCCACTCATATACATTCATTAAATATATATTACCATACCTTTGTAATTTCAGAACATCCTCACTCTGACTCACACGCCAACACATCATCACGTGGACGATCAGTGAAAAAAATCGAATGAATCGATTTGGACACCATTTTAGGTCTGTAGAGAGGAAAAACTGCTTCCAACATTGTAAAAAGCAGCAATCTACTACCACTGTTCTTGTATGTATAGGTGTTCAATAATATACACGTTTTGTGTATTTACAAAGCTACAATGTACTATCAGTGTTCTTGCATGTATATGTGCTTAATAATACACGCGTTGTCTGTGTTTATTCCAAAACGCACTTCCTCACGTATTCTATAATCTACTGCTTTTATTTTCATATCTCTATATTTATTTCTATAATAATGTTATTGCAAAGTGATGTTGTACAAACAGAATTTAACAGGGATATACACATCGAGTGCATATGCACAAAACCAAAATCGCAACCAAACAACACACATCAACCGGAGCCATATTTTTTCAAATGAGTTTGTGGTTGTTTGTTTGGAAAATAATGAATCTGCAGAGAGAGACAGATGCAAAATTATCATTGCCTGTAATTTTATCGGTTTGATCACATTTAATGCAGTGAACTACATTCCACAACCATGTTTGTAGCTTAGAATATTACTATTATGGTGGTAATGTAATCTGATAATGATAACAGAGTTTTAAGTTAAGCTAAGATTTGGTTTACTGAAATTCCAAATTTTCATTCCTAATATTTTCTGTTTGTATAATGACATAACAATGATCTATTTTAAGATAATCTATATTAACCTGAAATGTAATGAAAAAATTGTACAAATATACACATGTAAAATTTGCCGCATAATTCACGATGAGGTATATTAGTAATATTCGTAAAGCAGAGCTCATTTATAGGAATATCCATTTTCTCTATCTGCTCAGGACCAAAATCAACCCCTAACCTGCAAACCAAAATATTAAAAATTCATTACTCGAAAATAATTCATGATTTAAAACAATTCATAAGTGCCTTAAATATTTAAGGTATGTGTAAGTACAAGAAAATGAAGGTAAAACATACATCGCTTAAAAAGAGTAGTCTATTTTCTTTTAATATAGTCTATTTGTAAAAAGAATACCTGAACTATCATAAGAATGAGCAAGTCCAAATAAAAAAACATGTCATTTTAAAAGAAATGAAAAACAAAAAAAATTAACATAACTATTTCATTAAAATATAAAAAAAATTGTTTTAGTCTTTTTATAAACCATATTTAATACATCTATAATACAATATATATTTAATAACAAAAAAAATAATTAGCTATACAATATATATTTAATAACTCAAAAAAACAATTAGCTATACATTATTCGTAGCATATATACATGGAATTAACATAAGACCCAATTTGCTACATCTGTTTGCTCCGATCAATCTAAAATAATTCTTATAGTAGCAATTTTATTTTTTTTTCCTTTCCTTAGTAATTTCGCACCGGAAACCTTATTTCTTTGTAAAATAATACTGCAAATAACGAACAGAAAACAACACCTATGGACAACCTCGTGCATCGCACGTGTTGTCCCCCTCGACCTTCATGATCTCTCTGTAGCAGCCTTGCAGATTGAGGAATACATAATTTAGCTTATGTGTTGGGTAGTCTTCATATGCATCCTTCACATTTTGTAGTAGCTCTTCAATATTAGTGGCTGGTTTCTTATCTTTAAAAGATTGTATAGATCTAAAGAATCCTAGATCATTTACATTGGTGTCTGGACTATTTGGTGGTTGGCATACTAGTTGAAAATGAAATTCATCATCATTTGCTTTTGCTAGAAAATCAGGATCATTGGGTTTTATACGTGGTTTGGCATTATCTTGCTAGATGAATATGGTTTTACTTAAAAAAGGGGCCACTTAGCTTTAAACACTGATAGCATCTGCAGTAAGAAAGTATAAATGCTAAATGATGAATATGAACCTTAATTCTGATAGCAAAAAAAAAGTTAGAGACAGTAACCTGGTTCAGTAGGTAGTCTTTTGTGATTGGTTTAGTGATTGAGTCCATTGCTTTCACTTCCATGGTCCCTTTTGCTCTGTTTTTAGAATTTCTTAGAGCTGCTTCCTTTGTAATGAATGTAAAGATTCCAAACTTTCCAGCAAACAACACATTCCCACTTGAATCTATAATTGGCCTAGACACCGCACACATGAACATTATTTTGAGAATATATCTTTTGGATTTACAGCTTCTATGTGGTTCAACCTCACCAGCAACCATGTAGTATCTGTCCATATTTTTTGATAAGTAGAACCACTTCACATCTATGTGTATGGTGTTGAACATGGTTTGGAATTTGATGAAACCAGCATTGCTATGTGTAGAAAGGTGAGCAAGACTCCAACTTAGTCTACATAGTTTGTTTTTAGGGGTTAAAATGGTTTGATGGAATTGGTGTGTGGTTTCAGTTTTTTTTTTGTTTTACCCAGTTGTGAACTAAAGACTTGCTAACACCCAAGTTACCTGCCATCACCTTCAAGGATGTTCTTTGTAGCACAGACAGACTCTTTACCTTCTCCTCATCGAATTTTGATGTATTCTTGTATTGGTGCCCTGTTCTCTTTGACTGTAGATGAACAGGAACACCCAATGCTTGTTGAGCTGTGACTGCTTGCCAAGTCCTCCATATTGTCCTCAACGCCACATGGAATTTTGCTGCAGCTTTTTTTTTCGCTCCATACTAAAGTTTTCCATCGATGCTGTGTTCGATCAACCACTGCGCCAATAAATTTTTGGATTGTGCAGACAACTTAGGCCTAGAATTTACTGCTGCCATTGTTTTTCTCTCTTAAATGGCTCTTGTAATGTGGTTGAGAGCGGGTTTTCAACTTGAATGTTGTATTTATTGTAGATTTAGAGTGTTAGTAGTAATGTAAAGTTCCCTCCATACATTTTGGTCACATCACTATAATTGTTATGGATATTTTAATGAAAGAATGCAGATTTTGGCTCCAATTTCATTTTGGTTTGCCTCCTTAATTACATTGCCTCCTTAATGAAAAAAAATTTAATAAACATCTTAAATTAAATGAAACATTGCAAGTTAAATTAAATTTAATTGCTTAAATTACTGAATCATTGATCAAAATTAATTGCTTAAATTAAATGAACCATCTTAAATTATTTAGGAAGGATAATTCACTTTTGATTAATAAACCAAGTTGTCATCGATAAACCTCTTTATTTAAATATAAAGGTCTTTCGAATAATTAACAAAAATAACACAATATCATTAACACTACCCTTTTCACCACTCACTTTACTTTTACCAGCTTTTCTTAATCTCCGTGCCCAACATCAAATGGGATTTTAAAAAGTGGACGGAGGGAGTAGTATATATATATATATATATATATATATATATATATATATAGGGGAACTTTATTTTCAGAACTCTCTTAAGTGCGAGAACTGCGAGAACTCCTCTAAACCGATGAGATTTTTTTAAATATTAAAAACTATTTTTAATTCAAAGGGTATTATAGTAAAATACAAATTTTATATTATTTTTGAATTTTTTTTATTAAATATAATAGCCCCTACTGATGATAACCCCTACTATATCTATAACCCCTACTATATAGTAGGGGTTATGATCAGTAGGGGTTGTATGCATTGACATGATGTACATTATGTATTATTAGGAGTACAAAAGGTGGTTCTCGTAGTTCTCGTAATTAACAGGATTCAATATATATATATATATATTTATATATATATATATATATATATATGTTTGTATTGGTGTGTACCATTTGTTTTTTTAGTATATTAGATGGCCCGCCAAACTTGAATTTTGTGCACTATCTTTTTTTTTTTTTTTTTTTTTTGCACACTATCTTAATAGCAATAATAGCATATGTTTCGTCTTGGATTGCACAACTTTCCAGCCTGTGTAGGAAATTGTATATTGAGTTTGGCCAGAGTCGAGTCAAGTAAAAACATACATGTCCATATGATAAGTTTTCACATTCAAGTTGGTAAAGTAGGTGAACGCGGGACTGAAAGATTATTAGTTTGATTCTCCTACCGACACTTTTTTGATTGAGTCACACGAGAACTGCACAGTGTAGTTTCATGCAGTTGGCGTAGTTTGCGCTATTACGTTCAAGAGGATTTATCCAGTCTTGTATTTCAAAGTAGCGGTGCGGTTATTCTCCGTCAGAAAAAAAGTTTTCATAATAATCAGAGAATCACATAGGAGGTACTATCAAATACAATTAATGTGACAGTCCCATTGCGACCAAACAACCAAATACTGGCCCTATATATCTGTAGCTCGAGAAGAGGAAGAAGAGAAGGGTGGCTGCCATTGCAAGATCTACCATAAAAATGGGGTTCTTGTCCTTGTTTGAGGTGGCATCCATGCCTATACTTGAGGTGCTCATAATAAGCATATTGGGAGCTTTCATGGCAACTGATTATCTCAAGCTTCTCCCATCTGATGCCAGAAGATATCTGAACAAAGCACGTAGCTTTTTCTTATTTCAACAACTAATATTCCGCATAGTAGTTTTTTTTTTTTTTTTTTTTTTCTGAAACTGATTTTATATGTTGAAATGCAGATTGTATTTGTGGCCTTCACTCCATCATTGGTTTTTGCAAGTCTGGCAAAGACCGTACGACTTGAAAACATCGTCTCATGGTATGATCAGGCTAGTACAGGATTCCATATTTGAAGACGGACTTGGATTCAAGATTATAGTACGAGAATACTAATTCTCGTGTTCTTTCGTATTAAAAGAATACGATCGACAACAACATTTTAGCCATAATCCCAAAATGATATGGGGTCGGCTAAAATGAATCATATTACATAAATAAAATATAAAAGAGAGAAAAGAAAAGGGAAGCATGATAAATATTCAATTTATAAATAAAGCTATGAACGTCATAGAAAGTGAAAAATGTCTGATCATACTTGGAAAAATCTTTTGATTAGGTGGTTCATGCCGGTTAACATCGGGGTAACTTTTTTAGTCGGAGGAATGTTTGGATGGGTAGCAGTTAAAATACTTAAGCCAGAACCATATCTAGAAGATCTCATCATCGCCGTGTGTTCATCAGGTTTTAGCAATCTCCATTTGCGTACATATAATCGTTAGCGAAAGTGCAATCATAATAAGCTCATCAGATCATGTTGGTAATTGAATTAGGAAATTTGGGGAACATTCTGTTGATAATTATCCCTGCAATCTGCAAGGAGAAAGGCAATCCATTTGGAGACGAGAATGTTTGCACGACAATCGGACTTTCATATGTTTCTTTCTCTATGGCGGTGAGTTTGTCTTTCTGTTTGAAAATGCAACAGGGAAGACCAAATTAGAGCCAAAAAAAAAAAAATTCAATTTGAAATCTCATGCCTGACAAAATGTTGGTTGAACTAACAGCTTGGAGCCTTCTATATATGGACTTACACGTTCCACTTAGTACGAAGCGCTGGAGAAAAGTATAAAGCAATACTTGCAGCTGAGGAGTTTAAAAAGGAGGCAAACATGGATTTAGAGACAGATGATCAGTCTCCTCTACTTCTTCTTCCTCAACGAGCAGAGCACGTCCAAACGAGCTCTATTGAAGACACTACACAAAAACAAACAGTGAGTTTGAGTTCTGTATTTATATATGTTTTTTCAATTAACTTCCATAATTAAAAACCACACACATAAGTAACATAAACGGAATGCTCCATACAAAATCGGATGCAGGATTGCGAGACAAACTCATTCCTAGGAAGCCATACAATTAACGGAAACTCATCATGATTCAATCACATATAACTCATTTTAACTATCTTATAACCACCTCATGAGTCATATGTAACCTACTAACCTCTTCTCTCTCTCTCTCTCTCTCTCTCTCTCTCTCTCTCTCTCTTTTATATTATATATATATATATATATATATAATGTACATCTAATAGTTAGATGATTGAAATCCAATTGCCTGTAGAAGATGATTGAGTTGAAGCAAAATGCAGCATGGTGGAGTCACATAATGGTGATTTTCCACCAACTAAAAGAGGAACTATTGTCACCACCAATCCTTGCTGCAGTGAGTTGTTTGTTCACTACTTACGAAATTTATTGTGTTAATATGTGCACCTCACACGGATTTATCGGCAATGATCACTACATTAATATATTTCAGATTATTGGGCTGGTTTTTGGAACAGTTACATGGCTTCGAAACCTTGTAATCGGTGAAAATGCTCCACTCAGGGTGATCAACAACTCTATTCAGTTACTTGGGTAAGGTTAAGAAACATCATATGAATATGATATTGTGAAAAATATACCATAAATTTGGTTAACAATTATTTATAGGGATGGGACAATTCCTTGTATCACGCTCATTCTAGGAGGCAACTTAACACAAGGTAATTATTTTCTTTTTGACTTTTTTCAACAAGTAAAATATAGAAATGTACTTAATGTTAAAGTTTGGAGAGAAGAGCTAGACCATCGTTGCCTAACTAGATCACTGAGTGTCATTAGGTTCGCACGTATAAAAGGGTGTGTTCTGATACCATATTAAAGTCTGAAGTTTTATTTCAAAACCAAATGACAATAAGAAGAGTAGTCAATTTTTTATATAATGAAGGCAAAAGTTTATATTTACAGGACGCGGGATTCTTTTTTTTTTAACAGTAAATTAATAAGAGTGAGTACAAGGGGTACTCAAACCCTTACAAGAATTAGTACATCTCTCCCATTCAGTATATAATATTCTAGACAGTTAAGAAAAACAATCAAAAGATTTATCAAGCCAATTCGACATACCGGATTCTTTAACTCTTTTCTCTAAGTCCAATCCATGTCCAAAGTCTGACTTTGAGAGTGTCAACTTCCCCGGGAATGTTTGGATTAACTTCATTAAACATCATATTATTTCGTAAATCCCGTAAGCTCCACGCCTGACGTGGGATTAACGCTTCAAAACTCAAGTAAATTCGAGAAAAATATGAAGCCAAAATATTTGCGTGTCCGGTATAGACGATGAATGTATGATTGATGCAGGGTTACGCAAGGCGAGATTGAAAAGAGGAATAGTAATTGCAGTGATCTGTGTTCGATATATAATACTACCTGTAGTTGGTATTGGGGTAGTGCAATTGGCTTCACGCTTAGGCTTCCTTCCTAATGATCCACTTTACCACTTTGTGCTCATGATTCAGTTCACTCTTCCACCTGCCATGAATATTGGTATGCATCTATACTTTTTTTTTTCCTTCTCTGTGGTGTATGTGGTGAAATTTAAAGTTTTCCACTTTTATATTCTGTTGGGACCATACATATATCCATTTAAATAAAGAAATGAAATGTATATTATAAAAATGCGATCCTTCCATTGAAATCATTTCACGAAAGACTCTTCAAATGAGACATGGAATACTTGATAAACAGTAACAACATGCATATATATTGTAGATACATGGTAAATTAGTTTTTCTTTTTCATTATCTATGGGTATGTGGAGTTTTCGGATGAAAGCGCGTGACTTTTAACATGACACTGAAGGTACAATGACACAGCTGTTTGATGTGGCACAAGAAGAGTGTGCGGTCCTGTTTCTGTGGACTTACCTGGTTGCAGCACTTGCTCTCACTGCTTGGTCCACTCTTTTCATGTGGATCTTAACCTAGATCAGCTCTTCATTCATTTTCACTATTATCATTATTTAGCTTCCAGTGTACCATTCTTACGTAATTTAATTATCATGCCACATAAAAAATTATTTTTAGTTCTATTATAGATATGCATTTTCATGTCCAAATTTTAGTTTTCAGTGTCGGAGAAACTGATTTAGAGAAGTTGTCGATTTTTTTTTTCTTGTGGAAATGGATCATGTATGGCGTCACGTCTATAGCCTTAGAAATACATTTTATACCTTGATAAACGTTTTCGGTTGTCATTAGCATAATCACAATTGATGTACAGCATAATCACAAATATGTATAATATAATTATATTGAAACAATCACAACTGATATATAGCATAATTACAATTGATGTATCAAATACGGTACATCATATTATATATAGAGGTGTTCGACGGTTCAAAACTACTGATTTTTTTAACCGTCGGTTCCGGTCGGCTGAAAATCGGAACCGGAACCGAACCGCCTTATGTCGGTTCACGGTTTGCCCAGAGTTTTAGTTAACTTAGTGGGTTGGTTTTTAACCGTAAACCAGCGGTTCCGAACCAAACCGGAACTGGCGGTTCATGGTTTTTTTTTAATTGAAATTTTAATATTTCAATTAAATAAATGGGGTAAAAATTGGACTTGAGCTTAATTCAAGTATTTAACATTAATTTTTAATTTTAAATATTCAATTTAAGCGCCTACGTATTGGATATCCGTAATTTTAGAGTTTAGGAATCAAAATCAAAGTATTCGTAGTTCATTTTTAAATTGGGGGGGGGGGGGGGTAGGGGTGTATTTCGAACCGAACGAACCGAACGGTGACTTTAACGAACGTTCGTTCGTTAAGGATTCGGTTCGTGTTCGTGTTCGGTAAAATTGCAAATCACTTGTTCGTGTTCGGTTTGTTAAAATTTCACATATTTCGTGTTCGTTCGTTAGCGTTCGATTGTTCGTTCGTTTTGATCGTTCGTTTGTTCGTTTGTGTTCTAAAAAAAGAAAAAAAAAACTAAAGTACAAGCAATAATAATTAATAAAATAAAAAGAGAAGATAGATTTAGAAATTAAGGATTTTAGAATGGTAGGTTTTATTTTGTATATATATTTATTAATTATTATAAAATTATTAATTATATTTATTAATTATTGTAAAATTATTAATAAATATATAAAAAACCTTTGTTCGCGAACTGTTCGTGAACTAACGAACATATATTATTTTGTTCGTGTTCGGTTCGTGTATGTAACGAACATGTTCGCGAATTGTTCGAATTTGACCGAACCGAATACGTTGACCGAACATTTTCGTGAAATTTTCACGAACGTTCGGTTCGAAATACACCCCTAGGGGAGGAGGGGAAAAAATGGACTTGAGACTAGTTCAAATATTTAAAGTTAAAATTAAGAATATTAACTTTGAATATTTGGATTAAGTTGTCTACGTATCCCCTTACCTTAGGAATCAAAGTCCTCGTAGTTCACTTAGGGGCTGTTTGGCATTTGCTGAATGATTTAGGGGCTGTTTGTTTGGCTCTTAATGGTTACATTAAGAGCCTACCTCTGAATCGCTAAGAGGTCAGGACTGTTTGGCAAAACAAATATGACCTCTTAATGGTTACAATAACCTCTTAATCATTAAGCATTCATACACTCTCTCAACCATTAAGACGCAAACAATTTTCAGATTTACCCCTCCTCTTAAATTAAGAATTATTATTCATAATAATTATTATTATTTTTAAATGAATTTAAATAAATAAATATTATACATAATTATTATTATAATGTTCTAAATGAATTAAATTAAAAATACTATACATAATTATTATTATTATTTTAAATGAATTAAATTAAAAAATATTATGCATAATTATTATTATTATTTCAAATGAATTAAATTTAAAAATATTGTACATAATAATAATAATTATTATTATTTTAAATGAATTAAATTTAAAACTATTATACATCATAATAATTATTATTATTATTTTAAATGAATTAAATTTAAAAATATTATACATCATAATAATAATAATTATTATTATTTTAAATGAATTAAATTTAAAAATATTATACACAATTATTTATAAAAATTAGGGTTTTTATTTATAAAAAGGAGAGGTTTTGATACGCAAGGAGAGGAAAAAGGGGATTTTTAATCGCTACTTTTATACAGAAGGGTAAAATGGTAATTTGTTACCATTCAGAGTTACCATTCAGAATAGATACCAAACAACCAAATTTCATTTTGCATTCAACCATACAGAGCCTCTCAACCATTCTGGCCTCTCAACCATTCTGCACTAAATCATTCAGCAAGTGCCAAACAGCCCCTTAGTGCAGAATGTTTGAGAGGCCAGAATGGTTGAGAGACTCTGTATGGTTGAGTGCAGAATGAAATTTGGTTGTTTGGTAACTGTTCTGAATGGTAACTCTGAATGGTCACAAAATACCATTTTACCCTTCTGTATAAAAGTAGCGATTAAAAATCTCATTTTTCCTCCCTACCAAAACATCTCCTTTTTATAAATAAAAACCCTAATTTTTATAAATAATTGTGTATAATATTTTTAAATTTAATTCATTTAAAATAATAATATTAATTATTATTATGTATAATATTTTTAAATTTAATTCATTTAAAATAATAATAATAATAATTATTATTATTATTATGTATAATATTTTTAAATTTAATTCATTCGAAATAATAATAATAATTATGCATAATATTTTTAAATTTAATTCATTTAAATAATAATAATAATAATTATGTATAATATTTTTTAATTTAATTCATTTAGAAAATTATAATAATAATTATGTCTAATATTTTTTTATTTAAATTCATTTAAAAAATAATAATAATAATTATAAATAATAATTCTTAATTTAAGAGGAGGGGTAAATCTGGAAATTGTTTGCCTCTTAATAGTTGAGAGAGGGTATGTATGCTTAATGGTTAAGAGGTTATTGTAACCTTTAAGAGGTCATATTTTTTTTGCCAAACAGCTCTGTCCTCTTAGCGATTCAGAGGTAGGCTCTTAATGTAACCATTAAGAGCCAAACACACAGCCACTTATCTTATACTTATCTTAGGGAGCAGAGGCGGACAGGAGATGGTTCAATCATCCAAGTCAACCGAATCATTGCTAGATCCGGTATCATATGTATCGCTGTCTTCTTATTCATTATAATTTAGTTCATGTTGGCGTAACTCGGCTTTCACCTAATCATTCAATGATGCTTGGGCTTCAAGATTTTGAGGCGTTAATTGAGATCGTCGTTCATCCAGAATGTATCCTCCTACACTGAAGGCTTGTTCAATAGAAATTGTTGGGGCGGGGACAGCTAGTATTTGTTAGGGTTGTATACATCAAAGCATACTTTATGCTTGTATTACCTAATTTCCCGGTCTTTATCTATGAGAATATTTAATTCATTTTATCACATATTTTGTACATTTATTCACGATATGGTTATGCAAATATTGTCTAAATTACTTTATATTGTAGATAATGTGGTGTGTCGAGTCACACAGAAGATCACATTATCGGTCCATTATATAGTAATAATTAGTTCACAACCTATATAACATTAGACCGTTATGTTAGAGGTTATAATATATGCTTGAGATTGGTTGGTCTTGACCATTAGCATATATTAGCGTATTCGGTATACGTTGAACAGGATCGAGGTGAGATAAATTCTTCTATACTGACTATAAGAAGAACGTACATCTCGGACAATTATTATTTCTTAATTCTAGTGATTAATATCTAATTATATATATTTAATATATTTATTGCTTTGATTTATCATGGGTGAGAGCCAAAATGATTGACTCAATATGCTCGATATTTTAGGCGATATTATACTTATATGATAATTAACATTATAGCTAGAAATCGTGTCCCGACCAGTCGGGTTGATCATGTCCATTGAGGCACTCGAAAGGATTATTATATTAAACCTTGCAGGTGGAATTTGTAAAACCCCCTAAATTCGATGGCTTATCACATATACAATGTACTAAATCATGATGTACTCTAATAATAATTGTTTATAATCTACATCTAGTCTCATTTTATTTTACTTATTTATTTCGTAAATTATTTTATGAATCAAATAATAAATTAATTAAAATTTGAAGTGGGAACATAAATTCCTAATGGGCCATGTGTATCAATACTTACACATGAACACACTATAAGACTCAAGCCCAACTTATTGAAATTCCTAAGGCTTGAAATTATACTTCAAAACCCAACTAATCAAGTCAACTACAACAATAACTATAACAAATAAAATAAATAAATATATATATATATATATATATAAACACACACTAAATGGGGCGGCCAAGATGGGGAGAAAAGAGGGTAATCAATAATTTTCTAGAACCCCATGTCCCCCATGCAAGAGACCTCACTTACAACTTCAATTTCTAAACCCTCATGTATCTCACCTATAAATACCACCACCCAACCCTTAGCCTCATTTTACACCTCCTACACAACCAAAAAAAAAAAAATCTGCACCATAGTTAGAGAGAGAGGGCCCAAAAAAAAAAAATTGAGAAGAAGGAGGAAGAAGGAGTTCAACAAGGTTCAAGTAAACTAGGTAACCTTCCTTCCCCTAATCTCTTCACTAATATGTGCCTTATAAAATTTCTATATACTAACATAATTCTAACAACATGCAAACTAAATACTCATCTTGGGGTGTATGGTGATCGGCCGAACCATGTAGTGCAAGAGAGGAGGTCGGTCTTCCACTTCCGAGACTTAGAACCGACGAAATCCCGCTAAATCGAGGTGGGTGAAAACTCTTTCAAAAACCCTTGAAAAATAATGATGATTCCTACTTACCTTGTGATGCATGTTATAATCTGAACTATTTTGATACCTTGATGATATGATTATGTCATATACATCATGATAAAGGTGCATGTGTTATAATATTGTGTATAGTTTAAGATTTTTACGTTTTTCTTAAACTTAATCCCTAAATATTATGAAAAATATGGAAGCATACTTAAATCTGGAATTTCTCGTGTAATTGTATGTTTTATGGATGTGTGTTAAGGTTATAATAACATGCAATACGATTTATTGAATTTAAATGTCATCCGATTTGGTAGTCGGATCCCAATTATATGATAAGTTGAAGATCCTTCTTTGTATTTTTTTTTTAACTTGCCATGAATCTGGAAATTTGTGTTACATGACTAAGAAATGATATGTGGATAATTTACTTGTGGCCAAAACGGTACCTTAATCAAGCATACGGAACTTTCGGGTATAAAACGTAATTTTTTTAAGGTTGGGGACCAAACTGAAAATTTACAAAAAATAAAATATTCTGGACCTTGTACAGTGCATATTATATCATGTATGAGCTGTTCGTAAATTTTCAAGTGATCCGGAGTTCGATATCCAAACTTATAAGTCATATTGCAATTTAAATAATTTTGGGGTCTAAATACAAGAAAACAAAAATTCTGGGTCAAGTCCGATTTTTTCTGGAATTTTCACAAATCTGAAATTTCAGGTTCATCACGAGTCATCTCGTGAAATTTCGTTAAATTCCGAGTTAAATTCATAGCTCTATAAGCCTCGAAACGATTTTCTTAAGTTTTGGGGCAATATCGTAATTTCTGGAAATTTCAGTCCCGAAACTGGAAATTCCAAATATTTCCTTAAATATGGAGTCGAAGAAGTATTTTTGACTTCCTCATAAATTTTCATGACCATCCGATTTCGTTTCATATTCCAAACGCTTATGCTCGAACCTAAGGGTAAAACGTCCTTTCAACATATCCAAGAAAGTCTTCGTTTTCATTTCGTCAAACGTACTAATTTAATATATCTGATCTGAACTCCTCAAACCATTAATAAAATATTGGGAATATTTTCAAAACTAAGTACAAGTCTTTTTTTTTTTTTTATCGTGCCATAAGTATAAATAATCCATAATTCATCCTTAATCAAAGACGCGATTAACCCAACTAACCGAATGTATGAGTATTCTCACTTGAATACGTCTAACTAATAACTGTGACTGTCCGGGAACTAAGTGCTATACAAACAAAGTGCCATGGACGGGTCCGCCTCTAACTCGATCGGGGCAAAGTGTCACGTCGACGGACGGGGGCCACCTCTTGAACCCATACGAACCAGAGAGCTAACCTTCAGTCCGGGGCCCACCTCTTGAGCTGTAGGAGCCACCTCTAGAGTCCCTAAATTGTGTCAGGGATGGTTAGGCCGAGTCTTGAATCGAGCAGCACGGCTGCGGTTCATGAACAAGGTGTAATACCCGTACTTTTTGTAATCTTCTACTCTTGTGCTTTGTAATTTTGACACTCGTGTAAGTGTTTAGTAAGCTTATTTTAATCTTGGAACTCTTGTCAATTGGATTTACCCCTTTTCTTGTTCGTATCGTCGCTGTTTTCGGATCCTTGATGCGATTATACTACCTTCGTGTAAAGGGTAGCGCACGCTACGCACACCTTGTAACGTACGCTAATTTAGTGAGGGTAGCACACGCTATCTGTTATAATCAGTGCACGCTACTAATGTATTGGAGGCAGACAGTCCAGTAGCTACTGGACTGAAAAAGGGAATTCCTAACGTACGCTAGGTGTGACTGGTAGCGTACGCTAGATCTTAGTGGTAGCGCACGCTACTTTACTCGATTAACGTGCGATAAAGAGAGCAGAGCTGGGGACAGTAGGTTCTGGACTGGGCACCGACTACCAGGTAGCGCACGCTATTAGAAAGAATTAGCGCACGCTATTAGAAGGCTCTAGCGCACGCTATTAGCAGGTGTTAGTGTACGCTAACGAAGCTGGCAGAGGACACTGGACTGCCTGGTGAGTCCGATAGGGCACGCTATTTTTCATAACTAGCGCACGCTAGTTCCTATTTAGTATAAATAGGACACTTCCGTTCCCAAATCGTCATTTCTTCCTTCCTTCACCTCCTTGGACGATTTCGGGCGATTCCGGGCGATTTGTGAGGAGTTCTTCGAGCTACAATTATCTAGCAACATCTTTTAATTACTAGTTCGGATTTATCAACGTTTAATCTTCCCCACCGCTCCAAATCAAGGTAAACTTCTCACAACCCTAGATTTTCGGGATTTGGGGATTTTCCATCCGATCTCTTCGATCCAACTTGTTGTTATGTTAGAGTATATCGATTACAAGTTAACTACCTTGGATACATGTTTTCCTACAGATTTATTGGTATATTTCCAGAGTTCTTAAGTATTTGGGATATTTGACTTGCGACTCACCATCTAAGAGAATTATTCCCGGAACACATGTATCGGGGTAGTAAATTCGAGTGATTCCAACTTATTTTCATACCGATGGGGTTTTGATAATTGAATTACGAACTTGTCTAGGTTCGGAGTTGTCGAATCTTTCAATCTTGGTACCTTGTCGTTCGTACCCTTTTCTCTCGATTCCAGGCAAGTGATTCTTGTGAAAGTTATGTTCTTAAATGTGAAAAGTAATGCATGTGATTGAGAGAGTTATATTCGTTCACTCCAAGAGGGCCCAACGGGGTCGAGAAGGGTTCCGCTTATGTCGGTTCCGTGAACATTTGGGTTAGCCACTCCGAGATGATCCGACGGGGTCGAGGTGGGATTCACGCATTGTAGAGTCCACGGTTAATCAAGAGATATCATCATTTCTAAATATGTTTGGATAATTGTATTTTCTGGAAAATCATTATCATGGCTTTGAATTGGTGCATATGCTTTTATGTATAAGACTTGATGTTTCACTTGTAATACTTGCTCTAACCCCTCTCGTTTGGGGAAAATTACTTTTGTGTTTTTCAGGTCCTAAGGATCCATACGAGCGAGCACCAGGACGATACGATGAGGATGGCGAGGCGTGATACTGTGGCTAGTTGTGTTCCATTTTGTTTGGTCGTTGTTCTCTTCGGTCCATTTTATCCTTGTAATAATAAATGGTACTCGAGTACTTTAGGAAAGTCCATTTCCAGTTGTTGGACAACTTCTTGTATTTCTTCATGGTATTGTTTGTCCGTGGTCGAACTTCCTTGTTTGTATCGGATTTATTGATTCCCGAGTGGATTTTGTCAAATTTAATACGTTGTGAGTAAGATAAGCCTAGTGGGTCCCAGATCGGGATTCACGGCGCTGTGATATTCTCCGAATATCTCGGGGGTGTTACAGAATTTGGTATCGTAGCTTAGGTTTATGGATACCTAGGCTGTCGGATTGCTGGGTCTAAATGTACTATTCCGAGAACACAGTATCATCGCGCTGCCGTCATCTCGTACGACCGTTACTCGTAAGTTCCCTATCTTATTTACCCTCTTTATTCACTCATTGTCATTCGATTATGGGACATGAGAAGTCCATATTCGAGATGGGATTGCTTCGAGCTATGCTTATGATTTTACTTCCATTTTTCCTTTAGAATGTCAACTGGTAGAGCACGTGGACGCGACCGTGGTCGTGGCCGAGGGCGTGGCGCAGCCGGTGGAGCGGCCATGTCCCTCAGCTCGGTAGGAGGCTCGGCTACGCCTAGCTTTTCGGACTCTATTCAACCTAGCACCAGTAGTCATCAGGAGCCGTCAGCCCGATCAGGAACCTGCAGGGAGCCAACCGGATGTGGGTGTTGCCACCATACTGCAGCAAGTGGCGAACCAAATGGCTCTTTTAACCCAAGCGGTACAGCTTAACCAACCACCTCCTGTTACCGACACTGGGGCTGAGAAGTGGTTACAAGATGTTATCCGTATGCGCCCTCCCTAATTTATTGGTGCAAATGATTCGATCGGCTGGAAAGATTGGATCAATGAAATGAATAAAGTTTTCATGGCCGTGAATTGTCCAGAGGCACGTAAGGTGCCAGTTGCCCAGTACTTCCTATCGAGGGATACGGCTAGTTGGTGGCAAGCTGTTGCACCTCAGGATCGTGTGGTTTCATGGGACGAGTTTAAGGAATTGATGGAGGCCGAGTTCTGCCCGTGGCCTGTTCAGGAGGCCATGATTTGAGCCTTTTACGAAGCTAAACCCGAGTATGTCCCTGTATCTCAGGCAATCATTGAATACAACCGTCAACTCAACCATGCGAAGAATCAAGTGCAAGAAGAGAGGGATAGAATCCGTCACTTTGACATGCGAATGAAGCCAAAAATTCGGCACTATATGTCGGGCTTCGCTTGCACCACATTGAAGGAGTATCAGGATAGGGCATTAGCCTATGATATGTCCTTCACTACTACCGAAATGACAAGTGAGAGTAAGAATCAGAAGACCACTGGAAAGTTTTCCAGTGGTAGAGGTGGCAACCAGCGGGGATCACAATCGGCAAGTTATCCAACCAAAGGGTCTTCCCGTGCATCGGGAGGTAAATGGAAATTCAGAGCTGGTACTAGTGTGTCCAAACGGGTTGTGACATGTTTTAATTGTGGCCAACAGGGCCATCTTAATCGTGATTGTGGTCTACCCCTATTGAAGTGTTTTAATTGCGGCCAGGAAGGCCATAAAGCCATGTACTGTACGGAAGAAGAAAATCCACTTGGAACTCAGGCATCAGCCCCTACGCGTGGAGAACCGAGTGTTAATCAGAAGTCATCTATGGGTCAGCCATCCCAGAGTTACGGTCGAGGCAGAGGCCGTGGTCAGTCTGTTAGAGGGGGAGCCCCCAGTGCTGGTTCGGTGCAACCTCGTGTCTATGAGATGAGGAGAGTTGGAGATCCAGAGGCTACTGTGGCGACATGTATCGTTTCTCTTTTGTCTCATCCAGTTAGAGTGCTTTTTGATTCCGGTGCTTCTCATTTGTTCATCTCTTTGGATTGTGTGCGTCGATTGAATATTGAGGGCTTGTCTCCTTGTGAGTCCTTTGTGGTTAAGTTGCCCAGTGGTGATAGAATCGTGGGGAACAAGGAAGTTAGAGAATGTCCGGTGTTAATCGCTGAGAGAGTGTGGTTTTTGAATTTGATAGTCGTAGACATTGTTGATGAAGATCTAATCCTTGGTGATGATTGGATCGATAGACACGGTGCGGTAATGAATTATCGCACGAAGATCATATCAATGTTAGCCAAATACGGTACCGAACATCATTTTGCGGGGTACAAGAGGGGATGTCAGAAATTTTTGATTAGTGCCTTGAAGGTGACAAAACTTATTAGAAAAGGCTGTGTTGGGTAGTGGTGTTATGCTATGAAAGTCGAGGATGGGAAAGTTGAACTTCCCTCGATTCCTGTTGTAAGTGATTTTCCGGATGTTTTCCCAGATGAATTACTGGGACTACCACCGGGGCGGGAAGTTGAATTTACAATTGATTTGGAGTCGGGAGCAACCCCGATTTTTAAGGCACCGTATCGTATGGCACCTTCAGAAATGCAAGAGTTGAAGAAACAACTGGGAGAATTGTTGGATAAAGGATATATGTTCGTAAGGAAGAAAGATGGTTCACTACGTTTGTGTATTGATTATCGGGAACTGAACAAAGTGACCATTAAGAAAAAATACCCTTTGCCGCGTATCGATGATTTGTTTGATCAATTGTAGGGAGCCGCGGTGTTCTCGAAAATCGATTTGAGGTCCGGGTACTATCAACTTCGCATTAAGGAATCCGACGTTCCTAAAATCGCTTTCCGTATGAGGTATGGACACTATGAGTTCTTGGTTATGCCTTTTGGGTTAACCAACGCACCGACGATATTTATGCAATTGATGAATAAAATATTTATTGAGCATCTTGATAATTGTGTAGTCGTTTTTATCGACGATATTCTGGTCTACTCTCGTGATGAAGAGGAACACGCTCGGCATTTGCGATTGTTGTTGGAGATTTTGAGGACTCGGAACCTCTATGCAAAGTTTTCTAAGTGTGAATTCTGGATGAAGGAAGTCATGTTTCTCGGGCATGTGATTTCAGCGGAAGGGGTTCGGGTAGATCCCCAGAAAATTGAGGCAGTGTTAGATTGGGCTCCGCCTAGGAACGTGAAGGAAGTTCGTAGCTTTTTGGGTCTGGCCGGATACTACCGGAGGTTCGTCGAGGGGTTCTCCAAACTTGCTCGACTACTTACTCAATTACTCCAGAAGTCCGAAAGGTTCGAATGGAATGAAGAGAGACAACGGAGTTTCGAAGAGCTGAAAAGGCGTCTGACTACAGCCGGTTTTAGCCCTGCCCTAGGGAATCGATGGGTATTCGGTTTATTGTGACGCATCAGGACAAGGACTTGGGTGCGTACTCTTACAGCATGATAAGACTATCGCCTATGCTTCACGGAAACTTAAACCGTATGAGCTGAATTATCCTACCCATGATTTGGAGTTAGCTGCTGCAGTGTTTGCATTGAAAATCTGGCATCACTATTTGTACGGTTCTTCATGTCGAATTTATACCGACCACAAGAGCCTAAAGTATATTTTTAGCCAGAAAGAGCTGAATATGAGACAACGATGTTGGTTAGAGCTGATAAAGTATTATGATTTGGAAATCCTTTACCATGTAGGATAGGCTAACGTTGTAGCTGATGCGTTGAGCCGGAAGTTGATATCTCTTCAGATGCTTGAGGTCCTTACGCCTCAAGTTAAGATCAGACGGGAGTTAATTGAGCAGGGAGTCGAAGTATGGATCCAACAGGTTCAGGGTCAGATGTGTACTCTTGAGACTATTCCGTCCTTAATCGACGACGTCGGGGAAAAACAGGGGAATGACCGAATGCTTGTCCAACTGAAGGCGGATGTGGAAAAAGGGAAAGCCCCTGGTTTTATGATCCACGAGGATGGCATTTTGAAATTTCAAGGTAGGCTTTGCGTTCCGAATGACTCGGAGCTGAGACAGAGAATACTCCGAGAAGCCCACGCTACACCTTACTCGATCCATCCTGGGACGAGCAAGATGTATAAAGATCTTAAAAGGAGTTTTTGGTGGAATAATATGAAGAGAGATGTCACCGAGTTTGTGTCAAGGTGTTTGACATGCCAACAAGTCAAAATTGAGCATCAACGGACGACCGGGCTGTTGAAACCTCTCCCTATTCCCGAATGGAAGTGGGAGGATATTACCATGGATTTCATCACCGGGATGCCGAGGACTAAGACGGGGATGAATATGATTTGGGTTATTGTGGACCGATTGACTAAGTCGGCACATTTTCTTGGCATTAAGGACACGTGGGGACCAGAGCGATTGTCTCGGATTTTTATATCGAATATTGTGAGATTACATGGTACACCAAAGTCTATTGTTTCCGATCGTGATGGTCGTTTCGTGTCGCATTTTTGGAAGGCGGTCCATCAAGCCTTGGGCACCGAGTTGAGGTTGAGTACTTCTTTCCACCCACAGTCTGATGGTCAGACTGAGCGGACAATCCAGGCATTGGAAGATATGCTGAGGGCGTGTGCCCTGGACTGGAGTACCGATTGGGAAATACACCTACCTTTGATCGAGTTCACTTATAATAATAGCTGGCACGCATCGATCAAGATGGCACCTTTTGAGGCATTGTATGGTAGGCGGTGTAGATCCCCACTTTGTTGGGATGAAGCTTTAGATTTAATCAGGACGAAACCCGATATTTTGATGGAAACCAAAGACAAGATTTCCATCATCTGAGACCGATTGTTGACCGCTCAGAGTCGACAAAAATCCTACGCTGACAATCGTCGTCGGACCTTGGACTTTGATGTGGGAGATCATGTCCTGCTCAAAGTATCACCGATTAAAGGAGTCTTCAGGTTCGGGAAAAGGGGCAAACTTAGCCCGGGATATATTGGACCATTTAAGATTCTCGACAGAGTTGGGGAACTGGCCTATCGGTTGGCTTTACCTCCAGCCCTTAGCCATGTTCACAGTGTGTTCCATGTTTCCCAACTGAGGAGGTATGTCCCTGACCCGAGTCATATCATTGATTACGGGGACATCGAGATCGCAAAGGATATCACATTTCAAGAGAAACCAATGAAAGTACTAGAGCATCGAGTAAAACAACTCCGGCATAAAACCATACCGTTGGTTAAAGTTCAGTTGTCACGACACGGAGTTGAGAAAGCAACATGGGAAACCAAAGAGAGCATGCGCACTAGATACCCAGAGTTATTCATTTCTTAAGTTTCGGGACGAAACTTCATTTTAGAGGGGGAGGATGTAATACCCGTACTTTTTGTAAATCTTCTACTCTTGTGCTTTGTAATTTTGACACTCGTGTAAGTGTTTAGTAAGCTTATATTAATCTTGGAACTCTTGTCAATTGGATTTACCCCTTTTCTTGTTCGGATCGTCGCTGTTTTCGGATCCTTGATGCGATTATACTACCTTCGTGTAAAGGGTAGCGCCCGCTACGCACACCTTTTAAGGTACGCTAATTTAGTGAGGGTAGCGCACGCTATCTGTTATAATCAGCGCACACTACTAATGTATTAGAGGCAGACAGTCCAGTAGCTACTGGACTGAAAAAGGGAATTCCTAACGTACGCTAGGTGTGACTGGTAGCGTACGCTAGATCTTAGTGGTAGCACACACTACTTTACTCGAGTAATGTGCGCTAAAGAGAGCAGAGCTGGGGACAGTAGGTTCTGGACTGGGCACCGACTACCAGGTAGCGCACGCTATTAGAAAGAATTAGCGCACGCTATTAGAAGGCTTTAGCGCACGTTATTAGCAGTTGTTAGTGTACGCTAACGAAGCTGGCAGAGGCCACTGGACTGCCTGGTGAGTCCGATAGCGCGCGCTATTTTTCATAACTAGCGCACGCTAGTTCCTATTTAGTATAAATAGGACACTTCCGTTCCTAAATCGTCATTTCTTCCTTCCTTCACCTCCTTGGACGATTTCGGGCGATTCCGGGCGATTTGTGAGGAGTTCTTCGAGCTGCAATTATCTAGCAACATCTTTTAATTACTAGTTCGGATTTATCAACGTTTAATCCTCCCCACCGCTCCAAATCAAGGTAAACTTCTCACAACCCTAGATTTTTGGGATTTGTGGATTTTCCATCCGATCTCTTCGATCCAGCTTGTTGTTATGTTAGAGTATATCGATTACGAGTGATCTACCTTGGATACATGTTTTTCTACCGATTTATTAGTATATTTCCGGAGTTCTTGAGTATTTGGGATATTTGACTTGCGACTCACCATCTAAGAGAATTATTCCCAGAACACATGTATCGGGGTAGTAAATTCGAGTGATTCCAACTTATTTTCATACCGATGGGGTTTTGATAATTGAATTACGAACTTGTCTAGGTTCGGACTTGTCGAATCCTTCAATCTTGGTACCTTGTCGTTCGTACCCTTTTCTCTTGATTCCAGGCAAGTGATTCTTGTGAAAGTTATGTTCTTAAATGTGAAAAGTAATGCATGTGATTGAGAGAGTTATATTCGTTCACTCCGAGAGGGCCCGATGGGGTCGAGGAGGGTTCCGCTTATGTCGGTTCCGTGAACATTTGGGTTAGCCACTCCGAGATGATCCGACGGGGTCGAGGAGGGATTCGCGCATTGTCGAGTCCACGGTTAATCAAGAGATATCATCATTTCTAAATATGTTTGGATAATTGTATTTTCCGGAAAATCATTATCATGGCTTTGAATTGGTGCATATGCTTTTATGTATAAGACTTGACGTTTCACTTGTAATACTTGCTTTAAACCCTCTCGTTTGGGGAAAATTACTTTTGTGTTTTTCAGGTCCTAAGGATCCATACGAGGGAGCACCGGGACGATATGACGAGGATGGCGAGGCGTGATACTGTGGCTAGTTGTGTTCCATTTTTTTTTTGGTCGTTGTTCTCTTCGGTCCATTTTATCCTTGTCATAATAAATGGTACTCGAGTACTTTAGGAAAGCCCATTTCCAGTTGTTGGACAACTTCTTATATTTCTTCATGGTATTGTTTGTCCGTGGTTGAACTTCCTTGTTTGTATCGGATTTATTGATTCCTGAGTGGATTTTGTCAAATTTAATACGTTGTGAGTAAGATAAGCCTAGTGGGTCCCAGGTCGGGATTCACGGCACTGTGATATTCTCCGAAAATCTCGGGGGTGTTACACAAGGTTACCGTCGTATCCTATTCCCTTGAAGCCAAAGCACGGAGTGTTCCTGAGGTGACTAGGTCGTAGATTTAGGGTATAATTGCGATTATGGTATGATCCGGGCGTAGACCCAAGCTAAGGACATACCGAGCCCAGATAAGAAATAAGGAAGCACGTCACCAAGCGTGAGAGCGTTAAGCTCAAAGACCAAAGTTATAGTGACGGTCCGACAAACGCCCAAGGCTACGGTCAATAAACCAAAGGTCGTCGCATTGGTCAAAGGCCAAACACTGATAACGGTCTAAGACGTTATAAGGATGCCAAGGGACTTAGTCAAATAGACAACCTCCCGAAGCTAAATATTGACTAGGCGTTCGACGCCACATATTGTTATACTTAACAACAATCTACGGAGATCGACTGTACACCCATACCATAATTTATTGCATTTCTTGAAAACTTGTGCCAACCATAAACAATAATATTTTCAAAAGTGGGAGTAATAATATTATATTCCAAAATAGTTATAAATTTGGAAAATACTCAAACCCCACTCACTGAGAATCCATTATTCTCACCTCATTTTGTATTGTTTTCTAAAATCCCACTAGATGAAGAGAATCAAGAGGAAGAAGAGATAGATACTGACAACCATTGAAGACCGTCGTCGAAGAATTGCCAAGACATAGGAATTATGATGTTAGAATAAATGTTTCTTTTTATTCCTGTGTCAATGTATTCTGATTTCCGCTGTACCCTTTTGCACTTGATGTAATCATTCCGCTGTACTCATGAATATTTCTTCTATCATATAACCAGTCTTAGTTCACCGGGCTAAGATCTGGCACTTGTATGCTTTATTGGAATTTTATTACGTTAACTGTCGCGTTCTCGTCCAACCCCGGTGTGGGGGCGTGACAGGAGTGGTATCAGAGATCGGTTTGTAAGAAGGACACTTACATCGAGCTAACCAGGATAAGATTCTTCGGACTTAGAATGGAATTCCACCTAGGACGAAATGAACCATAGGACTGAAACCTAAAGTAGGTTTCTCGAGTCAATTCTTATTAATATTTCTTTCGACTTGTCGCTATTCACTTAGAATATGCGTAGTCAAATTCAAACTCCAAGACCATTGGCCGAGATACTTGGAGTACTCACGGCATTCCCCAACTAAATTGATTCTTCTATTGAACTCTTAAAATGGATATAATTTATTTCACTTATCCATTTCTCAAAGTCACATCACTATTCAATCGAAATTGACCTTTAATCTCCACTAAACTTCATCACTTTCTTAAAATGGAGTGTTATTGTTCCTTTGTCGTCAGTATCATATAAGCATATTTGTTGAATCATTAAGTTCACTACCTTGATGATTATTCGTGCTTAATAGAGTTTATATTGGACATTAGATTTTGGCAATACTGATTTAGACCTTGGTTTGGTAGGTATAGATTCCGAAATAGAGATGATCGTTGAGCTCACGCGTTTAACGGAGAAGGTCAAGCTCTTAGAAGAGCAGGATGCTTACTGGCCAGAGAGCTGGGCAGACTAGTTTCGAGCAAAGCTAAAGGACCAGGATCGGATTGAGAGACTCGAGCAGCAAATTCAGACCTTGACAGGAGAGATGGATAGGACCAGGTAGGAGGCGAACTCGTACCGAGGACAGAGACATGAGGCATTCCAGGCACTAGAGTCCCGACGTGAGGAGTGCAGGAGTCTGGAGCTGGCACTGCATCAGCAGGATACACAGGCTGATAGACGAGAGGCCGCCATCAGGAGCCTCCAACATGTTCGATCTCAGCTGAACTCCCGAGTTGAGACACTGGAGTGTACCCCAGCTGCGGAGCACCTTCTGGACAGAGAGTTCTTGGACGCGATACGTGCACGGGTGGTTGAGTTAGTGGAGCTTATCCCAGGGATCGAGATTGCGCCCCCAGGAGAGAGGATTGATGTATCATTTAGCTCTGAGGAAGAGGACCCTGAGGAGGACCCGATGGAGCCAAGATAGGACTGAGAGTGCTGTTATTTTGTTCTTATTATGATGTTTAACTATTATAATAATGATATGATGTACTGGATATTTTAGTTCTTAAGTATTATGAGGCGATAGTCAGGCAGGGTAATTTTCTAATTTATCCCTATCCGAAACCGTAATTTCCATGTCACAATGGACAATCTGGATGTACCAACTATGATGATATGTTATTCATAATCTACGATAATAAGATTTGAAGTAATGTGTGCACATTTAAATTCTCTGTATTTACAACTCGAATTAAGCTAACTATAATAACCATTAACTGTTATAGATGGCTGATAGACGTAGACGATGCCCGCGAGTTAACCGTGATGAACAACAAAACCAACGCGATAATGAAGGAGGGGATGCGAATGATGACATAGCACAAGCTCTAACCCAACTAACAAACTTCCTTCAACAACAAGCTGACAATAACCGAAAGGCGGGTGGCACACAAGATCGTATGTTGGAGAGATTCTTACGTTTCAGTCCACCAACGTTTGACGGAGAACCAGATGACATCAAGGCATAATTATGGGTAGAAAGGATGGAGAGCATATTCAATGCGTCCCAGTACACTGATGATCAGCGCATAACGTTGGCCACATTTCGATTAGAGGCTGCCGCGCATGATTGGTGGAAAATCGTTAGTGCCCGCTGGATAAGAGAGGATCGTGCCAGAACTTGGGCCAACTTCTTAACTGATTTTTGGATCCAGTACGTATCAGCATCAGCTAGAGAGGCTCGTCGAGACGAATTTTACCATTTAAAGCAAGGATCTTTGACTGTAGCTCAGTATGAGTCCCAATTCAACCGGCTCTCTAAGTACGCACCAGGACTAGTAAGCACCAGGACTAGTAAGCACAGAGGAGGATAATGTGTATCAATACTTATACATGAATACACTATAAGACTCAAGCCCAACTTAATGAAATTCCTAAGGCTTGAAATTACACTTCAAAACCCAACTAATCAAGTCAACTACAACCATAACTATAACAAATAAAACAATATATATATATATATATAAACACACTAAATGGGGCGGCCAAGATGGGGAGAAAAGAGAGGAATCAAAAATTTTCTAGAACCCCATGTCCCCTATGCAAGAGACCTCACTTACACCTTCAATTCCCAATCCCTCATTTATCTCACCTATAAATACCACCACCCAACCCTTAGCCTCATTTTACACCTCCTACACGACCAAAAAAAAAAAAAAATCTGCACCATAGTTAGAGAGAGAGAGAGAGGGCAAAAAAAAATTGAGAAAAAGGAGGAAGAAGGAGTTCAAAAAGGTTCAAGTAAACTAGGTAACCTTCCTTCCCCTAATCTCTTCTCTAATATGTGCCTTATAAAATTTCTATATACTAACTTAATTCTAACAACATGCAAACTAAATACTCATCTTGGGGTGTATGGTGATCGGCCGAACCATGTAGTGCAAGAGAGGAGGTCGTTCTTTCACTTTCGAGACTTAGAACCGACGAAATCCGGCTAAATCGAGGTGGGTGAAAACTCTTTCAAAAACCCTTGAAAAATAATGATGATTCCTACTTACCTTGTGATGCATGTTATAATCTGAACTATTTTGATACCTTGGTGATATGATTATGTCATATACATCACGATAAAAGTGCATGTGTTATAATATTGTGTATAGTTTAAGATTTTTACGCTTTTCTTAAACTTAATCCCTAAATATTATGAAAAATATGGAAGCATACTTAAATCTTGAAGTTCTCATGTAATTGTATGTTTTATGGATGTGTGTTAAGGTTATAATAACATGCAATACGATTTATTGAATTTAAATGTCATCCGATTTGGTAGTCGGATCCCGATTATATGATAAGTTGAAGATCTCATGACTTCTTTGTATTTTTTTTAACTTGCCAGGAATCTGGAAATTTGTGTTACATGACTAAGAAATGATATGTGTATAATTTACTTGTGGCCAAAACGGTACCTTAATCAAGCATACGGAACTTTCGGGTATAAAACGTAAATTTTTTTAAGGTTGGGGACCAAACTGAAAATTTATAAAAAATAAAACATTCTGGACCTTGTACAGTGCATATTATATCATGTATGAGCTGTTCGTAAATTTTCAAGTGATCCGGAGTTCGATATCCAAACTTATTAGTCATATTGCAATTTAAACATTTTTGGGGTCAAAATGCAAGAAAACAAAAATTCTGGGTCAAGTCCGATTTTTTCTGGAATTTTCACAAATATGTAATTTCAGGTTCATTACGAGTCATCTCGTGAAATTTCGTTAAATTCTGAGTTAAATTCATAGCTCTATAAGCCTCGGAACGATTTTCTTAGGTTTTGGGGTAATATCGTAATTTTTGGAAATTTTAGTTCCGAAACTGGAAGTTCCAAATATTTCCTTAAATATGGAGTCGAAGAAGTATTTTTGACTTCCTCATAAATTTTCATGACCATCCGATTTCGTTTCATATTCCAAACGCTTAGGCTTGAACCTAAGGGTAAAACGTCCTTTCAACCTATCCCAGAAAGTCTCCGTTTTCATTTCGTCAAACCTACTAATTTAATATATCTGATCTGAACTCCTCAAACCATTAATAAAATATTGGGAATATTTTCAAAACTAAGTATAAGTCCTTTTTTTATCGTGCCATAAGTATAAATAATCCATAATTCATACTTAATCAAACACGCCATTAACCCCACTAACCGAATGTATGAGTATTCTCACTTGAATACGTTTAACTAATAACTGTGACTGTCCAGGAACTAAGCGCTATACAAACAAAGTGCCACGGAAGGGTCCGCCTCTAACTCGATCGGGGCAAAGTGCCACGTCGACGGACGGGGGCCACCTCTTGAACCCATACGAACCAGAGAGCCAACCTTCAATCCGGGGGCCACCTCTTGAGCTGTAGGAGCCACCTCTAGAGTCCCTAAATTGTGTCAGGGACGGTTAGGCCGAGTCTTGAATAGAGCAGCACAGCTGCGGTTCATGAACAAGGTTACCGTCGTTCCTATTCCCTTGAAGCCAAAGGACGGAGTGTTTCTGAGGTGACTGGGTCGTAGACTTAGGGTATAATCACGATTATGGTATGATCCGGGCGTAGACCCAAGCTAAGGACATACCGAGCCCAGATAAGAAATAAGGAAGCACGTCACCAAGCGTAAGAGCGTTAACCTCAAAGGCCAAAGTTATAGTGACGGTCCGACAAACGCCCAAGGCTACGGTCAATAAACCAAAGGTCGTGGCATTGGTCAAAGGCCAAACACTGATAACGGTCTAAGACGTTATAAGGAGGCCAAGGGACTTAGTCAAATAGACAACCTCCCGAAGCTAAATATTGACTAGGCGTTCGACGCCACATATTGTTATACTTAATAGCAATCTACGGAGATTGACTGTACACCCATACCATAATTTATTGCATTTCTTGAAAACTTGTGCCAACCATAAACAATAATATTTTCAAAAGTGGGAGTAATAATATTATATTTCAAAATAGTTATAAATTTGGAAAATACTCAAACCCCACTCACTGAGAATCCATTATTCTCACCACATTTTGTATTGTTTTCTAAAACCCCACTAGATGAAGATAATCAAGAGGAAGAAGAGATAGATGCTGACAATCATTGAAGACCGTTGTCGAAGAATTGCCAAGACATAGGAATTATGATGTTAGAATAAATGTTTCTTTTTATTCCCGTGTCAATGTATTCTGATTTCCACTGTACCCTTTTGCACTTGATGTAATCATTCCGCTGTACTCATGAATATTTCTTCTATCGTATAACCAGTCTTAGTTCACCGGGCTAAGATCTGGAACTTGTATGCTTTATTGGAATTTTATTACGTTAACTATCGCGTTCTCGTCCAACCCCAGTGTGGGGGCGTGACATTTTCCGATATAATAATAAAGCTCGAGTGGTATATTCATGTATAACATATTAATTAATTAAAAGTTGTCAGTAGCTTAAATTAATTAATGAACATGGAATATCTTAAACATGGAAAATAACTAATTCAAAAGGGAGCCCAATTTCGTAATTTGGAGTTTTGGTAGGAAGTGCAATATCAACCTTTTAGTGGACTAAGTGTAACACCCCGAGATATTCGGAATAATTACAGCGCCGTAAACCCTTTAGATAAGGATTTACAAGGCTGATTTTAAAAGAAGTGTAAAAACAATATAATCGAACAACTGAAGTTCCAATACAGATTTGATTCAACCGATCAAATGAGTTAACTTATACAACCATATCGAATTGACCTTATTAAAACAGACGTACTCGAGTACTAAACGAACCAAGAAGACAAATCGCAATAACAATAACATCAATCACATCACTGAGCCATTCCATCGTCCTGCCGTCTTGTGGTTGCCTCCCGCTCCTCGGCTACGAACATCAAAACAATGTCCACCCCGAAGGGGTTAGCAAAACAATGCTAGTACAAGTATCATCATACAATAAATCATAAATGCATCATAAAACATGCACAACGGACTTCCGCCACGGAATCCAAGCGATGCGAATCCTCACGATTCCATCAACACAATACAAGGTAATCCAGCGATCCAGCGCCCTCAGCATAGATCCCCATGATGATCCCGTCGGACCAACGCATGGTGGAAAACCCGTCCAACGATCCAGCGCCCTCAGCATAGATCCCCATGATGATCCCGTCGGACCAACGCATGGTGGACATTCGATCCAGCGCCCTCAGCATAGATCCTCATGACCCCCTCGGATCATTTATACCATAATCAATCAATTATGCATACACATATGCATTTCAATATGTTCATCAATACGAACAAACAACAACGAATATCACGAGAATTTTCAGAAATACATCTCATATTCAACGATATGAATAAAACCACAAGCATGATAAATCGAACTCGACATATGATACTTGCCTCGAAAATGGCAAGGACGAAACACTTCGATGATCTCGACACACTCGAAGGCCGCCTCCTTCGATCAACGTAACAAGCTTGAACCTTAACAAAAGGAACGATATACAAATCATCTCAAGTCGAACGATGGTCTAACAATTCGGTCTACGGCCGAAAAGCTCAAAACAAACAATCTGCCTGGACTGCTTAGCGTGCGCTACGTACTCTACGTAGCGTGCGCTAAGCCGACCTGTTAGCGTGCGTTATCGTGTAAGACTAGCGTGCGCTAGCTACGAACTGCCAGTCTGAACCGGCTGATACATAACGTACGCTACGTACGTATAGTGCGTTAACTGACCCCCGTTAGCGCACGTTAACTCCCATATGTTAGCGTGCGCTAACCTTGCATGGCAGAATACTGCTAACGGAAAAACTGGGTTGAAAGGTGGTAAGTTCATGAATTCTATGTTGATACAACAAGTCATCCTCAAGCACGTCATGCTAATAAGTTTTGTGGAAGTTCCATGATCATGAGGTACAAATATACGGATAACCAACTCAACATCATATCTTTTCTAAGATCTTCAAGAAATATTTTAAGTTCCGATTTATTCCAAGTCCCAAAACATATGATTCCTTACGTAAAACATACGAACTAGGTAACCTCCGATTACTGATCATAAATCGATATGAAAACGCTTAGGAGTCCATACTACTAAGATGGTTCAAAGGTTCATACGATAAATAGTACCGATACGTCAAAGTATACTTCTAACATGTGATGACCGATCATAAACGAAATAACTGGCTATCTAAACATGATCAGACGTCCTTAAGAACATTATTAGTATTGGTGAAGAATCACCTACCTCAAGGTAGTAAAGAACACGGAGGAAATTGAAGCAATCCAACACCGAAAGCTTTGAACGCCAATCTCCAACGATGTACGATCTTCAATCACGAACTAGGGTGTTGATATGAAGTGTTTAGGAAGAAGGAAGTTATGTTCTAAGTGTAAGGATTTGGGTAATGGGAGAAGAGAGAACTGAAATCACGAATAGGATGCTGTCCTATTTATAATAAATGGCTATTAGCGCGCGCTAGACCCTGCTCGTAGCGTGCGCTAACGGCTCACTGACAAATCTGTACTCAGCACTTAGCGTGCGCTACGCATATACCTGTAGCGTGCGCTAAGGCGTTGACTCGGCTTTTCCCCGAAAGCCGTCCAGGTACATCCCAACATGATCCGACAGGGGTCCCCCGGCCAGATCTCACCTACCGCACGTCTCAATCAAATTGACCACGCATAGCGTGCGCTAATGACCCTCAGTAGCGTGCGCTATGAATCCACGTTAGCGCACGTTAAACATAGCTGATAGCGTGCGCTACATGTGCAGATTTAGAATCTTTAAATCACAACCACGAAATTAAACGCTCGACAACATCGGATTATGAAATACGGAAAATATTACTCCGACAAAAGTACAATCATTACGATATCACAAGTTCCAATTACATAACAGAAATCTTGGGTATTACATCCTTCCTCCCTAAAAAGAAGTTTCGTCCCGAAACTTAAGATGAAAACAACTCCGGATATCTAGTCTTCATACTGTCCTCCGTTTCCCAAGTGGCCTCTTCGACTCCATGTCGTGACCATTGTACTTTGACCAAGTGTATTGGTTTATTCCTCAATTGTTTGATCCGGCTCTCAAGTATCTTGATTGGTCTCTCTTCGAGGGTGCCATCATTAGCTATCTCGATCTCGTCGAAATCAATGACGTGACTGGGGTCCGGTACATACTTCCGCAGTTGAGATACGTGAAACACATTGTGAACGTGACTCAGCGATGGCGGTAAGGCCAGCCTGTATGCTAAATCTCCAACTCTCTCGAGGATCTCGAATGGTCCGATATATCTCGGAATAAGCTTGCCCCTCCTCCCGAAACGGAAAATCCCTCGTGTAGGAGATACCTTCAATAGTACATGGTCCCCAGCGTCGAACTCTAGAGGGCGACGACGTACATCTGCATAAGACTTCTGTCGGCTCTGGGCAGTCAACAGTCTTTCTCGAATCAAAGCTATCTTCTCTTGAGTCTGAATAATCAATTCCGGTTCCGTCCCGATCAAATCCGAAGAATCATCCCAACATAGGGGTGATCGGCATCTTCTCCCGTACAAAGCTTCAAATGGTGCCATCTTAATTGAAGCATGCCAACTATTATTGTAGGTGAATTCAACTAATGGCAAATGAACTTCCCAATCAGTTGACCAATCCAAAGCACAAGCTCTAAGCATGTCTTCTACAGTTTGAATAGTCCTTTCGGACTGACCGTCCATTTGGGGATGGTAAGCCGTACTAAAATTGAGCTCAGTTCCCAAAGCCTTATGAACTGCTTTCCAGAAGTGTGACACGAAACGACCATCTCGATCCGAAATAATGGTCTTCGGTGTCCCGTGCAATCTGACTATCTCCGCAATAAATATTCGTGCCAATCTCTCGGGTCCCCATGTATCTTTAATTCCCAGGAAATGAGCCGATTTGGTTAGTCGATCAACTACAACCCAAATCATGTTCATTCCCGTTCTAGTCCTCGGCATACTAGTGATGAAATCCATCGAGATATCCTCCCACTTCCACTCAGGGATCGGAAGCGGTTTTAACATCCCGGCAGGTCGTTGATGTTCAATCTTAACCTGCTGGCAAGTCAAACACTTCGAAACGTACTCCGCTACGTCTTTCTTCATATTCCCCCACCAGAAGTTTTGCTTTAAATCTTTATACATCTTACTACTGCCTGGGTGAATAGAATAGGGCGCGCTATGAGCTTCCTTCAAAATTGTCCGTCTCAAATCATCATCCTTGGGAACGCAAAGTCGACTCTGAAATCTCAGAACTCCATCGTCCTGTATCACGAATCCTGGGGCTTTTCCTTTCTTTACTTCGTCACATAATCGAAGGATCAGAGAATCGTTCAATTGTTTAGACTTGATCTCCTCGACTAAGGATGAAGTCAGTTCCATCATATACAGTTGCCCTTGGATTCCTGGTGCCCATACCTCAATCCCTTCGCGGATCAGTTCTCGTTGAATACTGGTTTGGAACATAAGTGCTTCCAACACTCGAAGAGAAATAGGTTTACGGCTCAAAGCATCAGCTACTACGTTTGCTTTCCCCGGATGATAGAGAATCTCCAAGTCGTAATCCTTGATCAATTCCAGCCACCTTCTCTGCCTCATGTTTAATTCTTTCTGACTGAAAATGTACTTGAGGCTCTTATGATCTGTAAAGATCTGACAATGAGTGCGGTACAAATAATGTCGCCAAATTTTCAAGGCAAAGACCACAACTGCTAGCTCCAGATCATGAGTCGGGTAATTAATCTCGTACGGTTTCAATTGTCGAGAAGCATAAGCAATCACTTTATCTTTATGCATCAATACACAACCCAGACCCTGATTCGAAGCGTCGCTGTATACCATAAATCCGTCAGTTCCCTCTGGCAGCGCTAATATAGGTGCTGTCGTCAGCCTCCTCTTAAGTTCGTCAAAGCCAGCCTGGCACTTCTCATTCCACATGAACTTTTGAGTTTTCTGTAACAGTTGGGTGAGCGGACGAGCAATTTTGGAAAATCCTTCTACAAAGCGGCGATAATATCCAGCAAGTCCTAAGAAGCTTCGGACTTTTTTCACGTTTTCTGAGCTTCCCAATCCACGATTGCTTGACTTTCTTGGGTCCACCGAACTCCGTCGGTGATATCACATGTCGAGGAAGGTTACTTCCTTAAGCGAACTTCGCATTTAGAAAATTTTGCGTCTGTGATTCCTTCCTCAAGGTGCTTAAAACCACACGCAAATGCTCGGCATGCTCCTCGCGTCCTTGAATATATCAAGATGTCATCAATGAAGACGACCAAAAATTTATCCAAGTATTCCAAGAATACCCGATTCATCAATTGCATGAATCTGCGGGAGCATTGGTAAGTCCAAACGGCATCACTACGAATTCATAATGCGTCTTAGGGATCGAAAGCGATTTCGGCATATCCGATTCATTAATTCTCAAGGTGGTATCACGATCGCAAGTCAATCTTCGAGAATACCCTTGCCCCTTGCGATTGATCAAACAAGTCGTCGATCCGAGGTATAGGATACTTATTCTTGATCGTCATCTTGTTGAGCTCCTGTAATCAATACGGTCGGAGGGATCCGTCTTTCTTAGGACAAAGAGAGCAGGCGCTCCCCAGGAGAAACGCTAGGTTGGATATAGCCCTTCGTAACAATTCCTCCGGTTGCTTCTTGAGTTCATACATCTCGGTTGGCGCCATGCGGTATGGTGCCACAGGAAATAGGAGCTGCTCCAGGCTCTAATTCGATAGTGAATTCCACTCCCCTCTGCGGAGGTAACCGGAGTAGTTCGTCGGGAAATACATCGAGAACTCATTCACAACTGAAATAGACGAGCGCTCTACTCCTTCCTCTTTCCTCATGGCATAGCACCAAAGTCCGTGACATCCCCGCTTGATAATCTCACGGCTTTCATTGCCTTGATTAATTTTCCCGAGCTTCGGTCTCCATCCTCGGAATAAGTGTTCAGATCCGTCATCGGCAATGATGGAAATGACTCTCTCTCGGTAATTCAGCCTGACTCCAAAGCGGTTGAGCCAATCATCTCAGAGAATTAAATCGTCACCGTAGATGTTGACTACAATGAGATTCGATGGCCACTCTCTTCCTCCTATAGAATCTTTGGAAATCCCTAGCTTCTAGGGTTCCCACAATTTTCTCTCCGCTCGGTAATCCCACAACATAAGGTTCACAGTTATACAAGCACGAGATTTTCAAACGATTAACACAGTTCAACGATATAAAAGAATGCGTAGCTCCCGAATCGAACAAGACACTAACTGGTTGCAAAAGGATCAGATCGCACGATGCAGCAGTGTATTCGATCATCGATTTCCTCATTTAAATGCGCGGAGGAACGGATCCAGCACTGGATGTCTCTCTCTTCCCAGCGTTCTGATGCTGAAATCCACTCTGTTGCGTCTGGTTCACACTCGTCTCCTTCGGGACTGGAGCTGGAGTGCGAGTACCAAAAGATCGGGTCGCATTCCCACAAAATGTTGCGCAATGTCCTTCCTGTCCACACTCGAAACAAGTCACAGCAGGCGCAAAACAATCACGTCGAACATGTCCCGCCTTGCCACAGTTGTAACACTTCTTTCCTGCGTCTGAAACAGTCGGCGCTGCCCGGAACTTCTTTCCACCTCGAGAAGGATGCGGAGGTCTCCTGGATGAATGAAAAGAGGACTGACCCTTGCGAGGTCCGCTACTCTTATCCTCCGTGAAGTTGCCAGACACCTTCTGTTTCTTTGCTTCCGTCGCTTTCTCTACTGCTGCCTCCTTCATATCATAGGCCAACGCCTTGTCCTGGTACTGTCGCAAGGTGGTACATTCAAATCCGGACATATACTGCTGAATTTTCGGCTTCATTCGCATGTCAAAATGAAAAATCTTCTCCGCCTCGGTCACGACCAAGTGGCGCACATAAGTCATTTGGTGATTAAAAGTCTTAATCACGTCCGTCACAGATGCTCCCGAATCTTGTGGTGAGAAAAACTCCCGAATCCGGGCTTCTCTAGCTGGACGAGGACAATCGTGCCTCCATCATCAATTTGAATTCCGTCCAGTCAACATTGTGCTCCTCGGTCGAATGGCCTCCCACCCGATCGAAAGCCTCCACAGTCAAAGATCTTGGCGGCCGGAACCTTCCTATCGTTGGGACAGTTAATCCTGCAAAAATCTTCTCTAATTCCTTGACGGTGATCCCAAGAAAGCGTCTCGTGAGCGAACCGTCAAATTTCGGAGGATGCAATTTGACCACCTCGGTAAGCCATTTATCTCCCGATTTTCCACGTTATCTTTCTTTGTCCCATCGCCGTCTGCATGCGATCCACAACTTGAGCAAACTGGTTTATCTGGGCAACCACCTGCTGAAGCACTCCCGGCACGTTAGGATCTGCATTTTATTTGCCGATCCTTGCTGTCCCCCGGAATGTGAATCCGTTTGACTAGCGGCTATCTCTGGGGTAGATACCGAATCTTCTTGCCTCGCATTTCCACGTCCGCGTCCACGACCGCGTCCGCGTCCACGACCGCGTCCGCGTCCACGACCGCGTCCGCGTCCACGACCTCCTCTCAACATACTGTAAACATAGATACTCAATATCCAGGACAAACTTTCTCAAAGTACATCCATCAATGTTTACAAGACATGAATTAAATAAAACAGTAGTATTCGAGATTAGGAAACTTACAACCACGATCCAGCGGCGATCTTTGGCTCGGCGGTGATGTTACGAGCGACCAATAATCGATAACGTAAGCAGACCCAACTAACCCATTTGCCAAGATATCCATAAATCTTAGCTCGATTCCATATTCGTAACACCCGAGATATTCGGAATAATTACGTGCCGTAAACCCTTTAGATAAGGATTTACAAGGCTGATTTTAAAAGAAGTGTAAAAACAATATAATCGAACAATGAAGTTCCAATCTGATTTGATTCAACCGATCAAATGAGTTAACTTATACAACCATATCGAATTGACCTTATTAAAGCAGACGTACTCGAGTACTAAGCGAACCAAGAAGACAAATCGCAATAACAATAACATCAATCACATCACCGAGCCATTCCATCGTCTGTCCGCTTGTGGTTGCCTCCCGCTCCTCGGCTACGAACATCAAAACAATGTCCACCCCCGAAGGGGTTAGCAAAACAATGCTAGTACAAGTATCATCATACAATAAATCATCAATGCATCATAAAACATGCACAACGGACTTCCGCCACCGGAATCCAACGATGCGAATCCTCACGATTCCATCAACACAATACAAGGTAATCCAGCGATCCAGCGCCCTCAGCATAGATCCCCATGATGATCCCGTCGGACCAACGCATGGTGGAAAACCCGTCCAACGATCCAGCGCCCTCAGCATAGATCCCCATGATTATCCCGTCGGACCAACGCATGGTGGACATTCGATCCAGCGCCCTCAGCATAGATCCTCATGACCCCCTCGGATCATTTATACCATAATCAATCAATTATGCATACACATATGCATTTCAATATGTTCATCAATACGAACAAACAACAACGAATATCACGAGAATTTTCAGAAATACATCTCATATTCAACGATATGAATAAAACCACAAGCATGATAAATCGAACTCGACATATGATACTTGCCTCGAAAATGGAAAGGACGAAACACTTCGATGATCTCGACACACTCGAAGGCCGCCTCCTTCGATCAACGTAACAAGCTTGAACCTTAACAAAAGGAACGATATACAAATCATCTCAAGTCGAACGATGGTCTAACAATTCGGTCTACGGCCGAAAAGCTCAAAACAAACAATGCTGGGTGCTTGGCGTGCGCTCGTACTCGTGGCGTGCGCTAAGCCGACTATTAGCGTGCGTTATCGTGTAAGACTAGCGTCGCTAGCTCTGACGCCGATCGAACCGGTGATACATAACGTCGCTACGTACGTATAGTGCGATCGCCCGACCCCGTTAGCGCACGTTAACTCCCATATGTTAGCGTGCGCTAACCTTGCATGGCGAATCGCTAACGAAAAAACTGGGTTGAAAGGTGGTAAGTTCATGAATTCTATGTTGATACAACAAGTCATCCTCAAGCACGTCATGCTAATAAGTTTTGTGGAAGTTCCATGATCATGAGGTACAAATATACGGATAACCAACTCAACATCATATCTTTTCTAAGATCTTCAAGAAATATTTTAAGTTCCGATTTATTCCAAGTCCCAAAACATATGATTCCTTACGTAAAACATACGAACTAGGTAACCTCCGATTACTGATCATAAATCGATATGAAAACGCTTAGGAGTCCATACTACTAAGATGGTTCAAAGGTTCATACGATAAATAGTACCGATACGTCAAAGTATCCTTCTAACATGTGATGACCGATCATAAACGAAATAACTGGCTATCTAAACATGATCAGACATCCTTAAGAACATTATTAGTATTGGTGAAGAATCACCTACCTCAAGGTAGTAAAGAACACGGAGGAAATTGAAGCAATCCAACACCGAAAGCTTTGAACGCCAATCTCCAACGATGTACGATCTTCAATCACGAACTAAGGTGTTGATATGAAGTGTTTAGGAAGAAGGAAGTTATGTTCTAAGTGTAAGGATTCGGGTAATGGGAGAAGAGAGAACTGAAATCATGAATAGGATGCTGTCCTATTTATAATAAATGGCTATTAGCGCGCGCTAGACCCTGCTCGTAGCGTGCGCTAACGGCTCACTGACAAATCTGTACTCAGCACTTAGCGTGCGCTACGCATATACCTGTAGCGTGCGCTAAGGCGTTGACTCGGCTTTTCCCCAAAAGCCGTCCAGGTACATCCCAACATGATCCGACAGGGGTCCCCCGGCCAGATCTCACCTACCGCACGTCTCAATCAAATTGACCACGCATAGCGTGCGCTAATGACCCTCAGTAGCGTGCGCTATGAATCCACGTTAGCGCACGCTAAACATAGCTGATAGTGTGCGCTACATGTGCAGATTTACAATCTTTAAATCACAACCACGAAATTAAACGCTCGACAACATCGGATTATGAAATACGGAAAATATTACTCCGATAAAAGTACAATCATTATGATATCACAAGTTCCAATTACATAACAGAAATCTCGGGTATTACACTAAGTTGACATTAATAGATTCATTATATTAGGAAGAGTCCTAATATTGGTAAGATGAAATCTATTGGGAGTCCTTACCTTATCCTCATAAAGGTTCCTAGAGTAGCCCAAAACACCTATAAATAGGACATAAGGGGTGGCCGATTTTTTCACCATTATTGAACAAGAAATTTCGATTTTTTTATACTTTGTGTTTAGTTGTGGATCTTGACATATGTCTTGGATTCCACAATTTAGCTAACACAATATTTTTCTAAATACTAAAATATTCAAGAAAAATAGAGAGAAAAATTCGTAAGGTATTTCTTGGGAAAAATTTCGGCCGATACATATTGCAGTCCAAGCAGTCCGGTAGATTGTTGCCCACACGACATCCGGATATAGGCGGGATATACTCTAGAAGATCTTGAGGTAAAAATACAAGAAGATCAAGGAGAAGTACGAGGAGTTCGATCGACCAAAAAGGGATCTTTCTACCACTTCACTTCAAATGTATGAATATCAATTCTACTGCGTAAATACGTATATCTAAATTGTTAATTAGTTTGTTTAATTAATTAATTGACAAGCCTAAATAGATCCGCAATTTTGTTGGTTAGTTTATAGAACCAAATATATTCAAATATTCAATCCCGCTTCCGCTGCATTTTATATTCCAACAGTATTTTCTTTGCGATCGTGGCAACTACAGGAAAGATTGTAGACCTTTTCGCCCACTACTTAAGAAGATTGTTATTACCATCTGGTCCACGTTCTAAAGCAGATAAATCAAAAGTAGTTAAATAATTTTCAAGTTCTTCATATGCATTACTTTGGTACCATGTTTGTTTTCGGGAGAAATCTTCTTGATAGGCATTTCACTCACCAAGATCCGAAATAGCAAAACCAAAAAAAAATATACTACTACTACTAGAAGGAATGTGAACAGGTAAAGAAGAACTCGTACAAAGATCAAGACTACCACTATAATCTACAAGTATATTCACGATAAAGATCAGATAAAGAATTTTTTGCACTTTGAACACAGTCGCTAGGATTTGGAGGAATAAAATTAGGAATAGGATTAGGAATAGGAAATCAAGTATTGTAGTAACGTGTAAGTAATTTTAGGAAACCTTCCTCTCTAACTTGAGGATCAAAAAGTTTATCAACTAAAAAAATCAGAGGAATGTAGGTGAAATATTTTATTCATTTGTCTCTCATTTCTTTTATACAATCAAATAAGTCAGTAATTTTAATTAAAGACTTGAATACAAGTACAATTTTAACACAATATTCAACAACAAGTGTAGAAGTGGGATAATAAATGTTGGCCACTAAGTATACAGAATACAGCTTGGAAAGTGTTTAAGCAACAAGCTGTACGTTTTTCAAGTTAGAGTGCGTAGCGGAAGTCTTGTAAAAGTAAGTTGCTGTAAATACAACAACTCAGTATGCAGTGTATACTTAAAATAATCACAGTTATTAAACAGTAAATGCAGAAGGTAATTGAAACAGTAATTAAAGTGGTTCGAGGTAAACCCCTCTACGTCCACTAGTCGTCCACACAGGAGTAAGAGTTTATTATAAATACTGCGTACACAACTACGTATTTATAATCAAACCTATCAATGTATCGTTCACACAAATTTATACAAAGATCGTAGCTTTCAACCGTTCACACAGATTGGTCAAAGCTTTCACTTGATTAACTTCTTCACACACAGTTCTGAAACTTTGTCTCTTCAATGCATATCCGTCACACACAGTTCAGGAAAAGCAAGGCTTTCTCAGTCCACACAGGGCTGATGGTTTTCTTCAATGTAAGATCACTGGTTGAATAACAGCTTGACTTTCTTGATCTTTGAGCTGATGATGTGTTGTTCAAGGTTGAGAACTTGTATATTTCTTCTCTTAGAATAGACAGTATGCTTGAAGAAATATGTTTGCTCAGATGTATATATTCGTGTCTATATCGTTGGGCAGTTCGTATGCTTGCTGTATTCGTTCGTGTCTATGCTTGTTGTTTTTGTTTTCTGATCTTCAAACTCTGGGATATATAGCCTCTGAATAGACCCGTTGAGAAAGATCCGTTGAGCAAAAGTCCGTTACAACTGGATGGTTGACTTGTTTAGACCAAGATCCGGATTTTGCGTTTGTTTGAAGATCTCTGTCGGTTTTAGTATTTAAATACTTTATCCTTTCAGTATTTAAATACTTTTTTTCAAACGGTACTATGACTTTAGTGAATAACAAAGATTCCTTTTCAAACGGTCTTCAGTCCTGTTTTGATAGGTATTGAAGATCTAAATACTTTACAGCTTGAATAATGTATCCATTTATGCTTATAGATATCCTGTAGCGTACGTTATCTGCTTCCAGTTTCAGCCCAGTGGCATTCGTTTCTTCCTTTACGTACGTTGTCACTTCTCATTACGTACGTTAACTGCTTGTTGTAGCATACATTAATCCTTACACGTAGCGTGCGTTAATCAGTCAATATATCTGTTACCTGCTTTTGTCAAAGTATCCATTGAGCGCCTGGCTTTGACCCGGAATCTTCCAACGGGTGTCTCGCTTGAATTCTCATTACGTACGTTAGACATATCCATATACGTACGTTAAACACCTTCGATAGCGTGCGCGATTCTTGTAACTTAGCGTGCGTTAAGCTTGTTATCTGCAGTCGACTTTTCTGACTCGTCTGATAAGATAGCTTTATATTACGTACGTTATGCATGCTTCATAACGTACGTTAAGCTTTCTATTTCCAGCTTTTTGCGTCTTCGACTTCTTCGTTGTTTTGTTTAGCTTCCTTGTTGTTTTTCTTTGTTCAACAACTAATCATCAAAACTCGATTAATGAATATTTGGAATAAAATATTTCAACAATCTCCCCCTTTTGATGATTACAAAAAAACACCTTGAATGGAATAAAACCAGCAAAATATAAATATATGTTTATTCTATAGATCAATGTTTTCGAATTTGTCCGTTTCGTTAGTTTCCATCTCCCATCGTTTCTTATCTCCTTTTCAATTTCTTCTTTTCATTTTTTTAACTTTGTCGTTTCTTTTTCGGTATTTCACCTTTTCGACTTTTTTTCGTCCTTTATTTTCTTTCTACTATTCTCTCCCCTTTTTGTTATACGTAGAATATATGTGTATTTTTCTCAACGCTTTTTCTTTTCTCCCATTCGTTTCTCCCATTCAACTATTTTTCAACTATTTTCTCCCCCCTTTTGTTATCAGCAAAAAGTGTAAATAACGGTTATAAGATTCGATAATATGATGTATAAAAGAGTAAACTCCCCCTGACAAAAATCTCCCCTTAAAAAATATAAACCCCCCTGAGTAAAATATTTATTGATGAAAATTAAATTTTGGGGATCCAACCGAAAGTTGGTCGTTTTTCATTAATATGGAGGGTGTTCGGAATAATGGTTCCTTTAGGAATCCAAATTTTTTTAATTTTAATCGTCCGACGTGGGCCTTTACAATTTGAAATATGATGCCCAATTTTTAAACAATTTCACAACGGGGTATTTTTAAATTTAAGGACTCGGTTTTAAAATTTGGTTTGAATCCTAACCCCTATTTGTTTAAGGTAAATTTTTGAACTGATAACATTTGTTCAAATTTTTCGTTTCCACACAAAAATTTCTTTGTTAAACCCTTAAGTTCGTCTTAAACTTTCAATAGACCATTCTTTAAAATATTTTCATTTTCAAGGCATTGAGAATGATCGGTCTCGACATTTTTCTCCTTTTCAAACTTGGAGATTTCGTCTCCCAAAATTTTATTTTTCGACTGAAGGGATTTAATTTTGGATAAAGCATTTTGAAAATCGGTATGCAATAATTCGAATGCTTCAAATAACTCATCATAAGAATTACTTACTTGGATTTCGACGTCGCTTTCGTCGAATGAACTTCTAGCCATAAGAGCGAGGTTATTTTGATTGATGAAATATTCGTCTTTGTCTTCATCACTCCATGATGCTATTAGAACTTCCTTCTTAGGATTTGTGTTCCGGCAATTTTTAGTAAAGTAGCTTGGTTTACCACAGATTCGGAAGTTGTTGTCGAATTTCTTAGATTCGCCTGATTTGATCTCCTTCTTTCTTCGGTTCAATAAGTTTTGAAACTTATTAATATTTTTGGCATAATATGCCGATTTTTCATCGCTTTCATCGACAGGGATTTCTTCTTTATTTCTCGACATCTTAGCTTTTAAAGCTATCGATCTTTCATTCGGCTTCGGCTTGGCATTTCGAGATTTAAGAACAATCTCATAATTTATTAGTGATCCGACGAGAGTACTAAAATCAAGATTATTGAGATCTTTAGATTCCATTATTGCCGTCACGGTGCCATCCCATTCAGCAGGAAGTGATCTTAAGATTTTCTTTACTTTTTCACTACTTGTTAATGGTTCCCAAAACAAGCTAATCCATTAGAAATGACCGAAAAACAATTTTATTTTATCATGTTTCATCTCGTCATTTCTAGGCCCAAATTAAATTTTAAGCGATATTAATCGTTACCCTAAAGATTTTACAAGCCAAATTATTATTACTATTATTATTATTATTTTTATATTTATTTAGCTAGTTACTATTATTACTATTATTTTTATTTTTAAGTCCAGTTGATGAGTTGGCTCAAGTCCTTTTCCTAGCCTAATTAAATTTATTCCTAAACCTGATTTTATAAATAGTATAAATACATAATGTATTGTTGTACTCCTCACACACTATAATTCTTATCTCTTCGTTAAAAAATCGGCTGCTGCGGATCCCCTCTTCTGCACAATAAAATCTCCAACAAAAGAAACCCAGTTTCAGTCCGACATAGAAAAGCATTTGCTACTTGAGACAGGTGTCAAGTGTTTTGAGGCAACACCAACTCTATCCAAAACTTTCCAAATGCGAATTCTGGATGTTGGAGGTGACCTTTCCGGGACATGTTATTTCAGCAGAAGGCGTCAGGGTAGATCCACAAAAGATCGAGACAGTGATGAGTTGGGAACCACCAAAGAACGTCAAGGAGGTAAGGAGTTTCCTGGGATTTGATGGTTATTATCGACGATTTGTCGAGGCTTTTTCTTGTATCACTCGGCCGTTGACGAACCTATAGAGGAAAAGTACCAAGTTGTCTGGACTATGGATTGTCAGGAGAGCTTCGATGAGCTAAAGAGGAGACTGACTACCGCTCCAGTGTTAGTACTACTGCAGGGACTGGGATGTGTCTTCATGCAAAATAACAAAGTTATTGCATACGCCTCTCGACAACTTAAGCCGTACAAAGTGAACTACCCAATGCATGACTTGGAACTAGCCGTAGTGGTCCATGCTCTTAAGATTTGGAGGCACTACCGGGGTTACCTGTAAGATTTTTATGGACCACAAGAGTTTAAAATATATCTTCACCCAAAAGGAGTTAAACATGAGACAGAGGCGTTGGCCGGAGTTAATCAAAGATTATGACATGGAGATTTTATATCACCCTGGGAAAGCCAACATCGTAGCAAATTCACTTAGTCGGAAGACTGCGCAAGAGGTGACGCTATCCGATTTAACAGTACAACCAGAACTGCAACAGGACCTCAAGAAGAGGGGTATTGAAGTGTGGATTCAACATTGCCAGGGACAGATGTGCTCAATTAATATACATTCATCCTTGCTGGATGAAATATGTCTAGCACAGATGAAAGACCCCGAAATACGTTCGATCGGCACAAGAGCCGAAGGGGGAATTATTTCAGACTACAGGATCCAAGGAGGCTTGGTGAGATTTAAGAACAGTATCTGCATTCCACCAAATGACGAGCTAAAACAAACTATACTAAAGGAAGCTCATTCTACTCCCTATTCCATTCATCCCGGGGCGAACAAAATGTAAAAAGATCTATGAAAGAGCTTTTGGTGGAAAAAAATGAAACAAGAAGTAGCAAGGTTCGCTGCTTGATGTATGACATGTCAACAAGTAAAGATCGAACACCGCAGACCGCCCAGAATCATGCATCCCTTACCCATTTTAGAATGGAAATGGGAAAGCATATCAATGGATTTTGTCACCAAATTACCAGTGACGACGGGAAGCAAGGACACGATATGGAGCTGATAAAGGAAAACAAGTTGTCAATTGCTACCCAAAAATTTGACAACTTCAAAATGAAGAATGGCGAATCCATAGACCAAGTGGACACAAGGTTCACTGAAATCATCAATGAGATTAACTCCCTGGGAAAATCATATGGGAACAGGGAGATGGCGCTGAAGGTCTTAAGATGTCTCAATCCTGAATGGAGTATGAAGACAGTGGCCATGAGAGAATCCAAGGATCTTAACAAAATTAAGATCCAAGAGCTGTTCTCTATCTAAAGGTTTATGAGTTTGAGCTTCCAAGTTCATCATCAACCGAGCCTGCAGAGAAGGGAATAGCCTTTGCAGCCGAGTCACCTGCCAAGAGCCTACCTGATGTAAAACCTCAAAATCCACTTGATTTTGAGGAAAAAATGGCGTTCATAATGCAAAGGTTCAGCAACTTCATAAAGAACTACTACAAATACAAAAAGAATTATAAGGAGAACCCCAGAAGAAATCAAAAGGCTGGAAGCTAGAAGGTGGAGTGTTATAATTGCCACAAGACACGACACATCCAAATTGATTGTCCTGACCTCAAGAAGGGCGAGAGCAAGAAGGAGGTTAGCAGAAAAGAAGATCGAAGGAAGGCCCTCATCGGAGAAGATCAAGAGAGAGTAGAATCAAGCAGCGGATTCTTCTCTGATGATGATGAAGAATATGATTGTCTGATGGCCAACCTAGCTGATGAAGAGGTAACATCTAAACCCTCAGTTTCTAATAATAACAGCTCAGACATGTCACAAGACATGGACTTACACGAGTCTGTAAATCAGCTTCTCAAAGATTTTGAGAGATTGAAAACTGCACACCAAATTGTATCAGCCGAGAGGACCCAGCTGCAAGATGAGAATGGGCAGCTGAAAAATGACTTTGAAAAACTCAGCCTAGAATTTAATAAAATCAAAGCTGATCTTGAAAAACAGGCTGCAGACAACTCTACAAACCTGGCTGATAATGCTACAGCTGAGATAAAATGATTAACTGTTTTAAATAGTGAAAAATCAGCTGCACTTGCTCATGTCAAAGATGAGTTCGCAAAACTGACTCAGCTAAGTAAAACTCAGGCGAAGGAAATAACCTCCCTGAAGGCATCTCTAACCCTGGATGAATTGTATACAAATAAAAGGCCATTATATTCCAGACCAGGCCTTACATATGACCCACACACTCCCTCTAGTTCTAAAACCACTTTCATCAAGGGAGAAACAATTATCTCGACTGCTGAGCCAATATACAAACCTGTGTTTCAGAACAGGCAGCAGCCAAGTCACAGGTCTAGACTGCAGCCAAGTTATACAAGGTAGCCACCTAGACATGAGACTAGGCAATGGCCAAGGCAGAAGCAGCAACCCAGACAACATGCCCACTATTATCAAAGACTCCCCAAAAACCGATTTCAAAATGGGAGGGCAAATGGAAACCTCAAGGTTATCCTAATTTTCAAAATGAATAGGTGTGTATACCTCAAAGATTTAATAAATGGTCTCATCCAAGATTTGGTCTAGGCCCACACCATCATTTTTATGAGGCATATCCGGTACACAATCCCAACAGAGGATATAGGCCCAGACCTTACACACCTTTTAGGGATAATAACAGCAACTTTCACAACTCCAGGAGAAACCAGTTCTCCAGGAAACCAACTAACCCCCGAGGACCGACACAGATTTGGGTAGCTAAATCTCTGCTTGTCTGATTGCAGAAAAGGTGGAAGGACTACTACCACATCTCCACAAATTTAAACATTGGAGGTGAAGAATGGTTTGTAGATTCCGGATGCTCAAAGCATATGACCAGGAACAAGAAGGTGCTGATGAATTATACCAAAGAAAAAGGTCCAGATGTAACATTTGTAGATAGTTCTAGAGGTCAGACCAAAGGTTTTGGAGAGCTGCACCGAGGAAACATCACCATATCCAAAGTTCATTATGTCAAAGGACTCAAATATAATCTTTTGAGCATAAGTCAGTTTTGTGATGAGAAGAATCTAGTAGTCTTCACCATTTGGAAATGCATGGTGATAGATATTCTATCTGGAGAAGTGAAGCTACAAGGATTCAAAAGAAGGGATGTCTATATGATAGATTGGAACACAGGAACTCCTAATACCTGTTTTCTATCTAAGACAATAGCTGAGAATGGATGGCTGTGGCACAAGAGACTATGTCACCTGAATTTCAAAGCCATCAACAAAATTAGGTCTCAGAAGCTGGTCAGAGGACTTCCAGAAGAAGTATTCAAGAAGGAAGCTCTCTGTGATGCATGTCATAAATGGAAACAAACAAGAGCATCATTCAAGACAGTTCAGTCTACGACTCTTACAACAAGGATCCTAGATCTACTACACATGGATCTATTTGGTCCCATTAAGCCAAGGACCTTAAGTGGTAGAAAACACGGTCTAGTAGTAGTAGATGACTACTCAAGATATACATAGGTTGTTTTTATCTATAAAAATAGTGAAACACTAACCAAGTTACCTGAGCTTCTAAGGAGGATCCAGAATGAGAAATCCCTCTCAATCATCAAGATCAGATCAGATAGAGGAGGAGAATTTCTCAACAAGGCAATCACTGATTACAGCGATCAGAATGGGATCCAGCATGAAGTCTCTGCAGCCAAGGCCCCTCAACAGAATGGTGTTGCTGAAAGAAGAAACAGAACCTTGAAGAAAGCTGCCAGGTCCATGATTGTAGAAGCAGACCTGCCCAAGAGGTTCTGGGCTGAAGCTATCAACGCAGCATGTCACACTCAGAACAGGAGTATGATAGTAGGGAGACATGGAAAAACTCCCTATGAGGTTTGGAATGGAAGAACACCAACCGTTGCATATTTTCATATTTTTGGTTGTAAGTGTTTCATCCACAACAACGGTAAAACCCAACTAAATGCCTTTGATGCTAAAACTGATGATGGTCTCTTTATGGGATATTCACAAAGAAGCAAGGAATGTAGAGTTTTTAATAAAAGAACCTTAGTTTTGGAGGAAACACCTCATGTTGTATTTGATGAAACTACTGCTGAGTACAGGAAAAAGGTGGAGCTGATAGAGAATAGCTCAAATCTGCAACCCTAGAAGAAGTCATTGTCCATGGCACAGGAATGGTGGACTCACTTGCAGACCAGCCTGAAGACCCATCTGTAGCTGATGAAGACCCAAATGCAGATCAGACAGGACCACAAAACATACCTAATCCAGTTGCTGCTGATAAAGACCCATCTGCAGACCAGACCAGATCCCAACCTACAGATGACAAGACGGTAGCTGATCTAGTTGCAGACCAAGGAGATCAGATCCAAGCTGATGCAGAGAGAGAAGAAACCCGCCAAAGCAAATCTACAGGGGGAACAGACCCTGAAGAAGAAGACATTCCTAAGTAGCTCAAAGAAGACAGTCTACTCTACCCATAGGAATGGAAATGTTTTCATGCTTTATGTCTCAAATAGAACCCAAGACAACAGAGCAAGCCCTAGAAGACTACTCTTGGATCAATGCAATGCAAGAAGAGCTTAATCAGATGGAAAGAAACAATGTTTGGGAACTAACAGACAGACCAGATCATAAGAAGGTTATTGGCACCAAATGAGTGTACACAAACAAATGCGATGAAGATGGAGCTGTTGTTAGGAATAAAGCCAGACTTGTTTCTAAAGGCTATGCACAATGTGAAGGGATAGATTTTGATGAAACTTATGCACCTGTTGCACGATTAGAAGCCATCAGACTATTCCTTTCATATGCAGCATTCAAAGATTTCATAGTTTACCAAATGGATGTAAAGAGTGTTTTTCTCAATGGAATTCTAGAAGAAGAAGTCCATGTGGAGCAACCCCCTGGTTTTGTCAAATGAGACAAAGTCTACAAGCTTTTGAAGGCTCTATATGGACTCAAGCAGGCACCAAGAGCATGCTATGAAACATTATCCGTGTTTCTTGAGAAAAATGGATTCAGCAAAGGCAAGGTGGATAAGACCCTATTCAGAGTGGAGCATGAAGACCACATATTGTTAGTTCAAATATATGTGGATGACATCATATTTGGCTCAACCAATCTAGAGCTACGTGAGAAGTTCTCAAATCTCATGCAAGGAGAATTTGAGATGAGTATGATGGGCAAGCTTAATTTCTTTATAGGACTGCAAGTTAAGCAGACGGAAAATAGAATTTTCATCAACCAGGCCAAATACACCAGAGATCTAATCAAGAGATTTGGAATGGAATCAGCCAAGATAGCAAGAATCCCTATGAGCACAAGCACACATCTTGAATCAGATGAAGAAGGCATATCAGTGGACTCAACCCACTACAGGGGACTCATTGGATCACTTCTTTATCTCGATCGCAAGGTGCCGATATTTCATATCTTTGTTGAGTATGTGCATGATTCAGTCTAAACCCAGCGATACACACAGAAGCAGCTAAGAGAATCATCAAATATCTCAAATATACCATTAATGTCGGTTTATGGTATCCTAAAGATGACAACTTTGAGCTATCAGGATATTCAGATGCAGATTTCGCAGGATGTAAGATTAATAGGAAAAGCACTAGTGGAACATGCCAATCCCTAGGAACCAGACTGATATCCTGGTTTAGCAAGAAGCAGATATCTAACTCTATCTCAACAACAGAGTCGGAGTACCTAGCTGCAGGTAGATGTTGTGCCCAGATCTTGTTGATCAGACAACAGCTAAGGGATTACAATATAATTGCAAATGAAGTTCCAATTTGGTGCGACAACAATAGTGCAATAGCAATCACCAACAACTCGGTATTGCACTCAAGGACGAAGCACATTGGTGTTAAGCATCACTTCATTAGAGATCACGTGCTTAATAATAGAGTCAGAGTTGAAAGAGTCAGCACAAAATATCAAATTGCTGACATTTTCACCAAACCTTTACCAGAAGAAAGGTTTTTGGAGCTGAGCAGGGAACTTGGATTACTAGATTGGGAATCTAGTACAGACGAGAAAGCTACCTGAAGACCAGATCAAACGAGCAAAGGAAGTTACCTGATCAGGCCAGACGAAAAGGCGAAGGACGGACTTAGTTGACCACAGGCATCAGAACCTACCTGGAGCAGATAAGGAGAGTTACCTGATGCAGAGCAGTCAAACAGTCAACAGTCAACGGTCAACCAGCTAAGTTTTCTAATTTTGACCGACTACTGAATAATTTTTTATTATTATTATTTACACATAGCAATCCCACGTTCACCATTACACGATGACAAGCTATCACGCTTACATGTTCACACGACCCCACTAATTCAAATTTGAACCGACTCAACTAAAATAATATTAAAATCCAAACGTCGCTTCAATTTCCTTTTAAATACCGAAGAATCGTTTCACTTTACCTTACTCACGCTTGCAAACCCTAGTTTTCACAGAGCAAAAACCCATTTCGAATTTTCATACACTCAGAAGAACTTTTTCTTGCAGAAATGGAAGCATACTTCAACGGAGTTAACCTTAAGGCGGTGAAGGACCAGATCATCTTCTCACAGGTCATTGATTTCGAAGGACTTCTCGAGGCAAAGTTGGACAACGACATGCGACATCTCATCAGAGAGATGAAGGCAAATAGGATCTACCCATTTCTGGATATCAGCCCCAAACATCAGTTCAAGGAGGCTGTTATCGCTTTTTACCGAGAAGCCCGAGTGCTCGAATCAGGCATAAGGAGCTCTATTTGTGGAATCCAAGTGGATATTACTCTAGAATCGGTCGGGAAAATCTTCGGGATGAAATCCCACGGCGTGGCTGTCGTAGCCCTAAAGCAGAACGCAGCCGATACGTGGCTAAAAATCAAGGCTGTCGACCAGCCGGAAAATTTAAAGCTGACCGCCAAAAGGAGCGAATTGAAGAAGGAATATCGCTATGCATTGGATATACCCAACAAAATAGTGATGGGGATGTAACACCCCAAACTAGGCGGATATTACAGTGCCGTAGATCCCCAACTGGGACCCACCAGGCAAATGAAAATGAATGAATTACACAAGATAAATGTAGTACCGAACTACATTACAACAATAATTACTCCGATGAGGAGTTTAGTTACAACACACCAGGACAATACCGAATACTAGTATATTTTATATGAAGATAAAATACACAACACTGAATGAAACGGAGTATTCAAATGAAAGTCTGCAGCGGAAAATAAAGGACAATAACATGAATAACTGAAAGATCGGGGCCCCTACTAGTATCACTAGGACTCCTCGACATCAACATGCTGTTCCCGTGCGTTTGCCTTGCCATGACCTGAAAAACAAAATCCCCAAATGGGGTCAGTTACAAAGAACAACAATCCTCAAGAGTTGAAAATACACAATCATGATTATATGTAGTATAAACCACAAGTTCGATCAAAATGAAACGGTTAGATTATAACCCAATCTTGTTGAAAACATACGCAATCAAACATGCTATATGAATCAACTAACAGTACGGCTCAAAGAGTGGCGCCACACTGCGCCCGCGATGGAAATGTGTCCGTGCACAAGCCACCAACGATCGAATACACGCGTGGTCTTGTACCTAATCAGTCTCACGAAACAATCAATCTCATGTGCACAGTCCAATGTGAGGCCACCAACCAACACACGACTATAATGTGCCCGACATGAAAATCCTACACATACCAACCGGCACGCCAGTATGACCCGGAATGCCACGATATAACAAAAGTGACATCGAAAATGAATAATGACTCACCGAGGTGGAATGGTAACGAAATAAATGACAGCTCAATGAAAAGATTGGAACCGTCGTTCCTTATGACTGAAACGATTAATTGATAACAACAAGTGTTGATATGATTAATATAATGATGAATGAGTTATGATTATGAATGAACAACAACAAAAGGGATGAATATCCTTTTAACCGAGTAAGAATTAACTTACACAACAACGATGAAGAATGTCCGTCCACGAACAACGTCCTAATTGAGATATCGGTCGCTCGAACAACCTTGAATAAATATAATTACCAACAATCCGTTCAATATACGAATCAAACACGAATATAACGAACTCAAAACGTCGATACGATTAAACTAAGTCCATAGAGGCATTAAATCAAACACGTTGCGACTAAACTCCGATTGTTTACAATCAAACCTCAATATACCAATATCAAATCCCCCAAGAAGTGTTTCAAACCAACAAAACATCTCCAATACGATCAATAATCCGTTATGAATATCCAAAAACGTGATTATAACAACAATTAGTCGAAAATCCCCAATTCCAACTCGATTTTCAAGGTGTTCTCGAATAATTCCTCAATAATCCAATGAATCCTTATACAAACTCATAATCATATACATATCCCTTCATATAACATGATTATAACGTCCAAAACATCATATCTCAACACAAAATCGAAGTCCAAAGTGTTGAAGGAATTACCTCTTGATGATCCAAGTACTTTAATCCGAAGAACACGCGTTAGATTGATTATCCGGGCTTCACGATCGAAAGGAGATGAAGAAAATCAAACACCCAAATGATTTGTGAAGGAAAAAACCTCCCTCAAACTTACTCTCTCGGTTGAAGGTGAAGAAAATGGGAAATATGGCTGAACTGCTGAAAAAAGCGAATTTAAGGGAGTTGATGCTGCCGGACACGGCCGTGCCGATCGGCACGGTCGTGTCGCATACCGGGCCGGCTTGGCCGACAGGACTCGACCGTGTCCTCGCTTGACACGGTCGCGGTGCTGAGGGCCTCCCGACAGTGACCCGTCCGACAGCCGACTTCGGCATGACTCGGCCGTGCTGACGACACGGTCGGGCGTGTCAGCGATCGCTCGCTTATCCGGAAGGGTTCGACTCGGCTGTGCCAGACGACACGGTCGGGTCCTGAGGCAGACACTTCAGCACTTTCCGGACGAGTACGGCACGGGCCGTGTCGGACGACACGGCCGAGTTCGTTCGGCAGTGATCGGCCAAAACTGAAAAATGAGCGGTTGAGTTAAAACGACCATAACTCTCTCGTCCGGACTCCAATTGACTCACCGTTTGAACCATTGGAAAGCTAACTAGATGCTCTATAATATTGCAAAGATTTAGAATTTTTGGAGTTACCAAAAATTAATGGTGATCTAACAAAGTCGAACTCATATGAGGAAAGTTGAAACAATGAACAATAACGATACACAACTCGAAGTTTTTCCGAACGGTGAACACGGTGAAAGAACATGATTGATGAATGATTATAATTGAGTGAAAATCCAAAGAGTGACAATCACCGAATGAAATTACTGAATGATAATGACTGAATTACAACCGGGTATTAAATACACCCCCCCTTAAAAGAGTTTCGTCCCCGAAACTAAGGGTCAAACAACTCGGGATAACACTCCCGCATATTCTCCTCGGTTTCCCAAGTGGCGTCTTCGACTCCGTGTCTAGACCACTGAATCTTGACCAAAGGGATCGTCTTGTTCCTCAACTGTTTGATTCGTCGCTCTAACACTCGTACAGGACGCTCCTCGTACGAATGATCATCCGCGATCTCGATTTCGTCGAACTGAAGTATGTGACTCGGGTCGGCAACATACTTACGCAACTGAGAGACGTGAAACACATTATGAATCCTGCTCAAAGCCGGAGGTAAAGCCAATCGATAAGCTAACTCGCCTACTCGATCCAAAATTTCAAACGGTCCAATGAATCTCGGACTCAACTTCCCCCGTTTTCCGAAACGGAAAATACCTCGACTCTGGGATACCTTGACCAAAACATGGTCACCCATCTCGAACTCTAGTGGTCGACGACGATTTACTGCATATGATTTCTGTCGACTCTGAGCTGTCAACATACGACTCTTGATCAAAGCTACCTTCTCCCGGGCGGCTATAAGCATGTCGGGTTCGGTGCCGATTGATTCTGACAAGTCATCCCAACACAAAGGAGATCGACAACGACGACCGTACAAGTCCTCGTAAGGTGCCATCTTAATGGAGGCATGCCAACTATACTGTACGTGAACTCGATCAGTGGTAGTTGGGCTTCCCAATCGTCCTTCCAATCGAGGACGCATGCCCTCAACATGTCCTCTAATGTCTGAATAGTTCTCTCTGATTGTCCGTCGGACTGAGGATGAAAGGCAGTACTGAGATTAAGCTGAGTTCCCATAGCACGATGAACTGATTTCCAAAAATGTGACACAAACCGTCCGTCACGATCGGAAACGATACTTTTAGGAGTACCGTGAAGTCTCACTATCTCTTTGATGAACAACTAGGCCAGTCTCTTGGGACTCCACATATCCTTGATTTCAAGGAAATGAGCTAAATTAGTAAAGCAGTCCGCGATCACTCAGATCGTATTTATGCCCCGACGACTCGTCGGCAATTCGTGATGAATTCCATAGAAATGTCTTCCCACTTCCATTACGGAATAGGAGCGGTATCGCATACTCGCGGCCGCCGAGGTTCCATCTTGACTTGTTGTGAGTTAAGCATCTCGAAACAAATTCTGCGACTTCGCTCATATTACTCCACCGGTAATTTTGTTTCAAGTCTTTGTACATCTTCTTGGACCCCGATGAACGAGAATAAGGGGTAGCATGAGCTTCTCTCAAAATAGAGTTTTTCAACTCGTCATTCGCCGGTACACACATCCGATTCTTAAATCTCAAAAGTCCATCCTCGTGGATCACGAATCCAGGGGCTTTCCCCTGAGCCACATCCTCAAGAATGCGCAACAATGCTGGGTCTAAACCCTGATTCTCCCTGATTGCATCCTCAAGAGATGATGAAATCTCTAACATACAAAGCTGTCCCCGACTCGGCTGCACTCGATCTCGGGTCTAAGGAATTCCTGTTGGAGCTCCTTCTGAATTGTTAAACGAGCAAGCATCTGCTCCTGAACGGACTTACGACTCAAGGCGGCGGCGACAATGCTCGCCTTGCCCGGGTGGTAAAGGATATCGATATCAAAATCTTTGATTAATTCCAACCACCGTCTCTGTCGCATATTTAACTCCTTCTGAGTAAATATATACATCAACTCTTGTGATTGGTGAAGATCTGACAGGTGATGCCATAAAGGTAACGACGCCAAATTTTCAACACGAAAACCACGGTTGCTAGCTCCGTCCGTGTGGGTTGGATAATTAACCACTAATCCGAGGAAACATCGGATTTCCTTAACATCTTTCGAGGTTGCAAATCTCGGATAGCCTCCGTCTTCGAGGGTCGACACGAACTCGGCAGATGAAATTACATGCCCGAGAAAGTCACTGACCTCCGTAACTCATATTTGGAAAACCTTCCATAAAGTTGCTCTCGTCTCAACACGCCGAGAACTCGATAAAGATGAACCTCGTATTCCTCTCGCCACGAGAATAAATCAAAATGTCGTCGATGAAGAAAACAACAAACCGATCCAAAAAGTCGATGAAAACCCGATTCATTAACCCCCATGAATACCACGTGCAATAGTTAGCCCGAGCGGCATAACTACGAACTCATAATGACCATAGCGTGTATGAACGCTGTCCTCGCGATATCCGACTCGAATCCGCAATCGGTGATATCCAGATCTTAAGTCGATCTTGGAAAATATCAAGCTCACGAAGTTGATCTAAAAGATCATCAATACGAGGTAAAGGATACTACTCTTGATCATTACCCTGTTCAACTCCTGGTAATTAATACACACACGAGACGAGCCATCCTTCTCCTTGACAGATCACACTGGTGCTCCTCACGGGGACGCAATCGGTCGGAGATAACCTTTCTCGAACTATTCCTCAAGTTGATTCTTCAACTCCTGCATTCTGGTCGGGGCCATCCGATACGGTGCCTTCGATAAAGGGGACGTACCGGCTCCAACTCACTCCTGAATTCCCTTACTCTATGTGAAGGCAACCAGATAACTCGTCTCGAAATACATCGTCAATCGATGACAATGATACCACGAATGATTGAACATTTCGATTGCCCTAGAATGGTCAATCGATAAAAAGAGATACCAATAATGATTGAACAACTCGATTGCCTTAGAAAGGTCAATCGATGAAGATGATACAATGAATGATTGAATAACTCGATTGCCCTAGAAAGGCCAATCGATGAAAATGATACAATGAATGATTGAATGACTCGATTGTCATAGAAAAGCCAATCGATGGAAATAATACAAGGAATGATTGAATAACTCGATTGCCCTAGAAAGGCCAATCGATGAGAATGATACAATGAATGATTGAATAGTTCGATTGCGGAATTTCTCTGCTTTCGTCATAATAATACTTCTTCTGGAACAACGGGGATTACTTCCCTGAAGCACACATTCAACAACCAACGACGGAAAATAGCGACCAAACGCTAACAAACACTGAGGATAGTATTAAGACGGTTAAACCAACTAATACCGAAATTACATCGTCATAAGATAAATTCACCACGATTAGGTCCACCAACCAATCGCGGTTACTAAGCTTACTTAGGTATGATTCCGAAAATTCTTCCATCGTCAGGTAGACCGATGGTATGAGGTCCACAAGCAATAGGACTATCCCGAAATAAGTCTATTCAAGCATGATTCGAAAATGAATGAATGCGGTGTACCAGCATCAAAAAGTACACACAAGTTGAAATAAAATTACGAGTATACCTGAAATCATTCGGGCCACCGGATCGTCGATCCTCCTCGTCATATGAATCTGGGACTTGCCGATCTCCGAACCGGACGCTCCCGTCTGATAAATACGAGCTCCAACTCTATTTGCTTCCATTGCCTTAAACGACGATGACAAAGCGATCGATTCAAACGCTGGTTGCTTCGGGGCCTGAGATGCCACCGGAGCCGACTTGGAGTCCTTTCGGCAAAAACGGGCCTTATGCCCAAAATTCCCACAATTATAGCACGTGATAGACGGTTTCAGACACTCAGTGCTGAAATGACCCGGCGTTCCACAATTGAAACAGGTGATGGCGAACGGCCGCTCGGGAATGAGATCCCGCACGATTATGCGCCGTAGAAGGTCGCTCGAAACGATAGGGCTCATACGAGGCTTCTTGAAGGTTGGTGACCGCCTTTGGGTTGATTACACTTCGTTGATTTCTTGCTGAAAGATGAAGGTTGTTGTTCAGCACTTTCCTTAGCAGCCGTCTCATACGGGAGAGTTCTCTCGATTAATCCGGTCAGAGTGGCGCAATGATGATTGAGAAACTGCACATGGGTCATCATGGCCTGCATAAAAGTGAGTGGATCCACCCGAACATCTTACGGTCGAGCCGAGTCCCGGGCACGATTTCCCGGCCAGTGATTATTTCTCGGGTTTCGGTCCGCACCGCGGCCTCTCCCCGTGCATCCCGACAGCTCTCTCCATACCGAAGTAGGAAGGTCGCATAATGATTATATTTCCCGCATGATTAGCACGTTATGATTATGTCATGAGATGATGAAAATGAGTATACATGCTCTAACTTAGTGATTATATGAATGATTTATGAAGTTAAATGATTACACGATGAAATTCTTGAAATGATTATCTTGAATAACTTAACAAGATTGATAATATGATCATCAGATTGACAATCGAGTAATGAAATGAATTGAGTAATTAATGAGTTAACATGATCGTCCCGATTATTAATCGAGTAATGAAATGAATTAAGTGATAGATGAGTTAAAATTATCGTCCCGATCATAATGAATGATGATGTTTGATGATTGTTAAATGATGAATGATGAATGAATGACTATTGCCAGAAATTATACCATGGCGTTAGAAGTCTTACAGTTCTTTCGGTCTGATTGGCTCGGCATCTGCACAGGTCACACGTGACGCGAAAGTCCAATGATACTAGTCCGATGACGATGATTTCAAATGAGACATGACTTGGAGGGTTGTATTCAAAACCACGCTCTGATACCAACTCTGTAACACCCCAAACTAGGCGGATATTACAGTGCCGTAGATCCCCAACTGGGACCCACAAGGCAAATGAAAATGAATGAATTACACAAGATAAATGTAGTACCGAACTACATTACAACAATAATTACTCCGATGAGGAGTTTAGTTACAACACACCAGGACAATACCGAATACTAGTGTATTTTATATGAAGATAAAATACACAACACTGAATGAAACGGAGTATTCAAATGAAAGTCTGCAGCGGAAAATAAAGGACAATAACATGAATAACTGAAAGATCGGGGCCCCCTACTAGTATCACTAGGACTCCTCGACATCAACATGCTGTTCCCGTGCGTTTGCCTTGCCATGACCTGAAAAACAAAATCCCAAACGGGGTCAGTTACAAAGAACAACAATCCTCAAGAGTTGAAAATACACAATCATGATTATATGTAGTATAAACCACAAGTTCGATCAAAATGAAACGGTTAGATTATAACCCAATCTTGTTGAAAACATACGCAATCAAACATGCTATATGAATCAACTAACAGTACGGCTCAAAGAGTGGCGCCACACTGCGCCCGGGATGGAAATGTGTCCGTGCACAAGCCACCAACGATCGAATACACGCGTGGTCTTGTACCTAATCAGTCTCACGAAACAATCAATCTCGTGTGCACAGTCCAATGTGAGGCCACCAACCAACACACGACTATAATGTGCCCGACATGAAAATCCTACACATACCAACCGGCACGCCAGTATGACCCGGAATGCCACGATATAACAAAAGTGACATTCAAAATGAATAATGACTCACCGAGGTGGAATTGTAACGAAATAAATGACAGCTCAATGAAAAGATTGGAACCGTCGTTCCTTATGACTGAAACGATTAATTGATAACAACAAGTTTTGATATGATTAATATAATGATGAATGAGTTATGATTATGAATGAACAACAACAAAAGGGATGAATATCCTTTTAACCGAGTAAGAATTAACTTACACAACAACGATGAAGAATGTCCGTCCACGAACAACGTCCTAATTGAGATATCGGTCGCTCGAACAACCTTGAATAAATATAATTACCAACAATCCGTTCAATATACGAATCAAACACGAATATAACGAACTCAAAACGTCGATGCGATTAAACTAAGTCCATAGAGGCATTAAATCAAACACGTTGCGACTAAACTCCGATTGTTTACAATCAAACCTCAATATACCAATATCAAATCCCCCAAGAAGTGTTTCAAACCAACAAAACATCTCCAATACGATCAATAATCCGTTATGAATATCCAAAACGTGATTATAACAACAATTAGTCGAAAATCCCCAATTCCAACTCGATTTTCAAGGTGTTCTCGAATAATTCCTCAATAATCCAATGAATCCTTATACAAACTCATAATCATATACATATCCCTTCATATAACATGATTATAACGTCCAAAACATCATATCTCAACACAAAATCGAAGTCCAAAGTGTTGAAGGAATTACCTCTTGATGATCCAAGTACTTTAATCCGAAGAACACGCGTTAGATTGATTATCCGGGCTTCACGATCGAAAGGAGATGAAGAAAATCAAACACCCAAATGATTTGTGAAGGAAAAAACCTCCCTCAAACTTACTCTCTCGGTTGAAGGTGAAGAAAAGGGGAAAAATGGCTGAAATGCTGAAAAAAACGAATTTAAGGGAGTCGATCGTCGCCGACACGGCCGTGCCGATCGGCACGCGGCCGTGTCGCATACCGGCCGACGCTGGTCCGACAGGACTCGACCGTGTCCTCGCTTGACACGGCCGCGCGGCGCCGAGGGCCTCCCGATGACCCATCCGACATCGACTCAAGATGACTCGATCGCGCTGCACGACACGGCCGGCGTGTCGGCAGTCGCTTCGGCTTATCCGGAAGGGTTCGACTCGGCCGTGCCAGACGACACGGTCGGGTCCTGAGGCAGACACTTCGGCACTTTCCGGACGAGTACGGCACGGGCCGTGTCGGACGACACGGCCGAGTTCGTTCGGCAGTGATCGGCCAAAACTGAAAAATGAGCGGTTGAGCTAAAACGACCATAACTCTCTCGTCCGGACTCCGATTGACTCACCGTTTGAACCATTGGAAAGCTAACTCGATGCTCTATAATATTGCAAAGATTTAGAATTTTTGGAGTTACCAAAAATTAATGGTGATCTAACAAAGTCGAACTCATATGAGGAAAGTTGAAACAATGAACAATAACGATACACAACTCGAAGTTTTTCCGAACGGTGAACACGGTGAAAGAACATGATTGATGAATGATTATAATTGAGTGAAAATCCACAGAGTGACAATCACCGAATGAAATTACTGAATGATAATGACTGAATTACAACCGGGTATTACAGGGGATGGCGGGCAGCTACGACCAATTGTCGTCAGCCAAGTTCATGGTGCTGGGAGCACTTATTCAAGATGAACGAATTGACTGGGCTGATTACATCTTCAGGCAATTGGTGCGTGAGGTGAACAAAGCCGAGTGGATAGTTGAAGAAAAGAGATTCAAATCCAAGCTGGCATTCGGAACGCAGCTTAGTTGGATGTTCGAGCAGCTTGGTGTGGTGAAGGGAAACAGTGACCCCTTCCACATCAACAAGAGACTTGGTCACTTAGACCAAGAGACCCTGAGGAGGCTAGGAGGTGAGAGGAAAGCAGCTCAGATCACCCTACAGATACCCCTTGAGCTCAGAGGAGTCAGCCGAAGCTCAAGCTGCAGCCAGGGATCAACCTACAGCCAGGTCTGACTCAGACTCAGACGATACCCCTATTTATATCCATTTCAAAAGAAGGGGACCAGCCCCTGGTGAGCCATCCGTGATTCATTCCTCACCAGAACCATCACCCAAAAGACCCAGGCGATTGTTTGATGAGGAGGAGGTGCCAGATCATTTTACTTCCCCTGAACCCATTCACATGGAGGATTAGCCTGCTCCCTCCAACCCGGAGACCCAAATGGTTCCTGTTCTAACCCCTCATTTTGTATATGAGGAATAAGAAGCAGGTTTTATCATTCACATTCGAGAAGTAAACTATTCTTTCAACCTGCTTGAAAATAATTTCTTAAACCTGTCTGTAGAGCAACTTTTGCTTGTAAAATCTCATGCTCTAAAACATTCTTTTGTTGAAATTTTTGAGGAATGGAAATACCTTAAATATGTTCCATTCACTCAACTTCAAGCTTTCACTGAAGGGAGTAGCTGGGAGTATCCCCAGGCTACAGAGGATCTGCTCACACATTTTTGCAATGAGTCAGATCTGATTTTACTACTTCAGGAAGGCTGGTTCATGTGCAATTTTAAAACAAACATGGACCATCTCCTCCATCTTATAATGGCAAGTATTTTTGATGGTACCCTGAATGAAGATGGAGAGGTAATTGAAAAAGAGATTAGAATCGAAGAAGTAGTGGAGGAATAAGAAAGAGAAGAATATATCATAGTTGAAGGAAAGAAAACTGAAAAAGAAGAAATCATTGTAATAGATGAAGAAGAGGAGAGACAGGAGGAAGGAGAAAAAGAAAAAGAAGAAGAAAACATTTTAGTTCAAAAACAGTCTGAAGAAGAAGAAATAGAAAAAACAGAGGAGTTGGTGGATGAAGGCGAAGAAGAAGGAGAGGAAGTTGATCAGGATGAAGAAGAAGAAAAAGATGATGATGAAGAAAATGATGATAAAAATGATGATGATGATAATGATGATGATGATGGAGATAAAGAGGCTGAGAAGAAGGAAGAAAAGAATAATGATGATAAGGAGGAAGAAGTAAAGGAAAAGGAGAAGGAAGATAAGGAAAATGAAGGAGAAAAATAAAAAGAGGCTGAAGAAGAGAGAGAAGGCCCAAATGAAGCCAGATCAGATAAGGCTGGGGCACCTGCCCGCTACACCAGCCTTGATGCCAGCCTAGCTGAAGAAGATGACAGGTCGGGGACACCAGAGCAGACCCCACCTGATCAGCCGCCTGTAGACAGGAGTCTGCAGACAGGTAGGTCCACTGCAAACCTACCTGCAGGCACAGAGAGCGTCGGTGAGCACTCACCTAAGTCATCACCAATCTCCCCTATGATGACTGAGCAGATCCGAAGCATTGTCAGAGAATCCTTAGAAGAGTTGCTTGCCGTCAGGATCTCACCTGACCTGCATACAATAAATGCAAAGATTGACACCCTACTGTAGAGGAATGCTCCTCAATCTCCTCCCAACGATTCCAGAATGCCACTTGGCATGACTGACTGGATGCAAAGAGTAGAGCAGCAGTTGACCATATTGGTTGATGCTGGCAAAAAGGGGGAAGGAAAGCAGGGAGAAGAGGGCGAAGTAAGAAAAGTTCAGGTTCAGGAGCTGAGAACAAAGAAAAGTCAAGATGTTCCATTTCTTGAAGTTGGGACATCAAGTCAGAAGAGAAGAGAAATAGCTGACCAAGAGCATACTGATGATCAGCCTACAACCAAGAGAAGGAGGAGCAGACTTGGGGACGAGCCTACATTATAATGGGAAGGCAAAGAGTTGTGGTGTGTTGAGGATTTCCTTCCTGTCGAAGCTGCACCAATGTGGGGATCTGCAAAGAAGCAATTCATTGAAAAATTTTATATCTGGGAGTTACTCCAGGAGAAAAATTGCTCCCCACAACAGACATTTATTGATTTTATGGAATCAACACATCCAAAGATCTGGGCCATCCTGTTAAAACATGCAAAAGATTGGAATGCCTACCCCATGATTCCTCCTTTCAGACTTGAAGACCCTCCCACTTTGCAAAACAATGAATTGAATGAGTTAGCGTTGCAAAGGGAGATAAAGAAGCTATGTGAAGAGCATAAGTTCTCTTCCCAAGAAGATCAAGATTTTGCTGCCCTCGTTGTCAGAAGGAAATATGGTCTTGCACCCATCAAGAAAAGATCTATCGGTGCAAAGCCTTTCAGAGCTCCCAAGCAAACTGTCCGCAGAGGCAGAGGCAGAGGCAGATAACATTTATTTGTACTTGTATTTTTTTGTAATTTTTGATTTTGGAAAGACTTGTAATTTCTGTATTTGTTTGTTCATTTAAAGCTATGTACTTGTAAACAAACAGAAGAAATATATAAACAGCCATTTGAATGACAACATCTAGTTGTCTCAAAACAAGATTGATTTTAGTTTGTGTCTTGCACTTATGTGCAAACCTGTTCTTCATTTGAATATTTGCTTAAGTTTTGCCATCATCAAAATAGGGGGAATTTGTTAGGAATACTTTTTAGATTTTGATGATGTCACCTTTATATTCAAATGTAAGTGTATTTCTTGGTAAAATATAAGGAAGAACCAAATGAGTATCTTCCATAGGCCAAAATATGATAAGTTAGATATTTAAAAAAGAACCAAATGAGTATCTTCTATAGGTCACATAAGCTAGGCTTAAAAATCAGCTAAGTGTAAGTCATATAAGTATCTATCAGCCGAGTCTTGGTCAACTCACCTATTCAGATAAGGTTGACCACAGACGAGTCTTATTAGGCAACCCTTATCAGAGAAGTACTGGTCAACATTTTAAAGTCAGCAAAGTTGGACCAGACTGCAGTCAAGTCATCTGTAGTCTGACCATCATATCAGTCAAGTTCAAATCAGGTCAGAAGACTACAGACAAGTCGACACATCAGAGAAGTCGACATCAGAGAAGGTTGACTACACTTCAGACTAATTGACCACAGAGAGGTCAGTCTAGTAATCAGCCAAGTACTCCAGTCCACGTCATCATGCGTTGAATAGTCAATATTTACGGAAAGTCACATGCGGGCGATTAGAGACAGACTGGAGAGATTCCCGGAAAGGATATGAATTAAGTAATTCATCCAGACCCACCACTGGAGACTTTAATCTTATTATATTCAAAAGATTCGGCGCATCACATGGAAGTCTTCACAAACGGTCGGAATTGGAATAAAATATGGGAATCCAGCCCTGCAATGTTTAGAAAAATAAACAAAGAAGTCTATTTCTCCAACGGACGGATTTGTTACAGATTTGCAACGGCTATGAAGAAATGCTCAAGGATCTACACATATATATGTACGAAGATTTGAATTTGAGTTGTACGATGCGAACAAAACTTTCAAGCAATCATAGCAAACAAAGCAATCAAGCGAACAATAGCATCGTGAAAGAGCAAGAGTTCTAAAGTTCTTATTTGAAGAAGCTCTTAGTTGGAGAAGACAATCACTCGTGTCTTTAAAACCTGAGTTCGGGGTACTTCACTGGTTGAAGTTCGAGAGACTGTAAAGGCATCTAAGGATCATAGATCAAGAGGTGCAATGCAGTCAAAGGGAGTTGCAACGGCAAGGAATTCCACTGGTTGGAAGCTGTTGTAATTGGTTGAATCACTGTAATATTTATAACTGGTTGAGAATTATAGTGAATTCATCTCCAACTGGTTTGGAGAAAAGTGGATTAGTAGAGGATTACTCTACCTCTGAGACCACTATAATTGCCTGCGTGTTTTACTGCTTTCATTATCATACTTACCTGCTCCATATATACTTAACTATTCCATTGATTATTTCTATATTCGTCATGAGCTGATTTCCGCACTTACATAGATGACTCTAAGTCATCTACCATCAGCTGAGAAACTCATCCTTTGTAGAAAAGAGTTTCAATAAGTCTATTCACCCCCCTAGACTTATTCCTGGACGACTTGTGACCTACAAGTAATTATTGATGTGATGTGATCGTTATCATTGTTGAGTATTATGACTGACCCCATTGTGGGATTTATTTTTAGGTGCTCGGAGATTGAGATTGTAGCAGTCTTGAAGAGATGAGCTTCCCGAATGATATTGGGTATGGTGTGTATTTAGGAATCAAGTATTTTGACTAGTTGTTATTTTTCGCTGCAAAAGTATTTTTAACTGTTTGTTATTCCCGCTGCGAGTGTATTTTAAAATGGCTTTCTAGTATTTTACGAACATGGGTTTATTTTGGAAAACTGATTTTCTAAACTATTTTATCGATACGTGTAAGTGGTGGCTTAACGTATATTTTTTGGAACTGTTGAGTTTTGGCATTTCGGCCTTGTACTTTCAGATGAGATTTTACGATGGTATTTTGTAAATGAATTTTGTTAAGTCAATGAATATTTTTAAAGATATTACCGTCGTTAGCCTCTTGGGCATATTTTGTACTGATTACAAAAATATCTTTTAGCCTTATGGGTTCCGGTGTGGCACCCACAACGTTGTAATATTTCTAGATGGCTCTGGGGGTGTTACAGATGCGACATGGAATAAAACTCACCTAGAAGATGCGTCCTCAAAATGAGGAACAATGAAATGCAATGAGTACTATACCATATGCTTCGACCGTGGGTAGCCTTATTTATGTTATGCTGTGTACGAGAACTGACATTGCACACGCTGTGAGCGTGGTAAGTACGTTTCAGGCAAACCCAGAAAAGGAACATTGGACCGCCGTAAAGAATGTTCTCAAGTACTTAAGAAGGACTATCGATCTGCTTCTTATGTATGGTGGTGGAGAACTGAATGTGATGGGCTTCACTGATTCAGACTTCCAAGGACAGAAGGACAACTCGATGTCTACTTCTGGCTATATTTTTACTCTTAATAGAGGAGCAGTATCTTGGCGAAGCGCCAAGCAAAGCACGACTGCTGATTCCACCTGTCAGGCTGAGTATCAAACGACCTCGACAACCTCTAAGGAAGGATTTTGGATTAAGAAGTTTATGGGTGAATGAAGATCAAACCAAAACAACAAAGGAAACAATGGAATGATGCAAAACAACATAGAAGTTGAAGACGCTTGAACCAATCTGAAAAGCAAAGAAGTTCATTTTTAATGAAGCTAACGTACGTAATATACTTCGTATACCGTACGTAATGAGAAGTCACCTGAAGGCAGACGAGTGCAGACGACATGATTTAACATACGCAACTGAACAAGATAACGTACGCAATCGGAAGAACTTAGTGTATGTAACATAGAGTTGCTAACGTATGTAATATAGTTTGAATATGAATTCAAAGAAATGAACCGTTGGAATATTCGGAGGAAGTCAAAAGGATGCAACAGATATATGGTGATGCACGCAATGATGTCACATTAGCGCATGCTACAATGTATATTAGCGCACACTAAAGAAAGAGGCAGAAGGCTACTGGACTGAATTACACACTGCATAACGTCCGTAACACAAAGTGTTAATGTACATAATATGGCTAACGTACGTAATGGGATATAAATAACGTACGTAATACATGATGCAAAGGCTAACGGCTAGTTGAGAGAATTAGCCTATAAATACCAAGGTATTTGGTATCATTCCATACAACAACTCCAAGCAAAACACATATTGATCAGATATCAGTGTATACATTATTGGCGTTGTATTTGTGCTTAATTTATAAGTGTTTGAGTATTCATACACAAAAACATATACACGAGAGAAAAGATACAGATTGTAGATTGATTTGGTGTTAATAGGCTCGTTGATCCTGCATTATTAGAATCATATCTAAATCCAAGAGAGGTTTGTCTAGTACCAATATAAATCTAGATAGGTTGCTTCCTTGTCCGATTGAAAAGGAAAATGGTTTATCTTGGACTGACATAAAGACAAGAGCTGTTCTGATTTTGTGCGGTAATGACGGAGCTGTAGCACAATCCAAGGAGCCGAGGTTTCACAACAGTATAAAACATATTGAGAGAAGGTATCATCTAGTGAGAGAATTTGTTCGCAAAGGATACATTGTGCTGCATAGAGTAGACTCAGAAGACAATGTCACTGATCCACTAACCAAGATACTTTCTCAGATGAGCTTGGAGTGTCATCTGGAGAACATGGTATTAGATACCATAGTGTGTGGCATTGGGTGCAAGTGGGAGATTGTTAGGAATATGCCCTCGAATGCCACTCAGAGGATGTATGATAGAGGGCATTGCACTTGTTATTATGTAAATTCTAATTAGAAGGCAATTGGTTGTTTTGTTTATTTACTGGCACTCACTGGCATTCCCAACTCATATATATATATATATATATATATATAAACTTGTCATCGTATTTAAGAGCAAACATTACACTCCTTATTGGATAAGAGGGTTGGCACTGGAAGTGTTTATGGTTCAAGTAAGTACTTAATTGTTCGCAAGTCGATGAAACTTGATTGGGCATTAAGTTTATGAGAAGACTTATATGACGTGTTCTTTGACTTGGGATGTGCCTGTCATCACAAATGGTTAGTGGAAGCACACGTTATAGGTATGCTAATGGGATTAGTATACTCGAACCGGCTCACCCTTGATTCGCCACAAGGATTTCACTCCGGAACAGTCAATGACAGAATCGAAAGGTTATGATAGATATTTGGGAACCTTCGATTGAGGATTTGGTAGGGATGTGCTTGTGCCGTTAATATTTTCACTAGAGTAGTTCGACCCAGAAAATCGAAAGGTGGGAGGTCAACCTCGACATGCGTCTTGACGGACAAGTAGCAGGTTCTACTAAATACCAAGAAAGGATTTTTTCTCCTGTAAGTGAACAGGAATATGTCCTATGTGGTTATTAGCAGATGAGATCATAAGTCTTTAGCCAAAGCAATGGAGCTAGTTGTATTGGATACACGAGAGCTCGGTGATCTCGATTTGCATTAACTCAGGCATAGCATCAAGTACATATAGGGTTTGACTGACTTTGACCATATAACTTGATCGGGACATTTGAAAGAAGGGTTTATACGTATACTGGTATTCATGACAGAATGGTTCTTGAATGACCCCTATCATTCATTCTTAATAAGGTTATAGTGTAGGCTGCGGGACTGGCTTGGTGGTGCTATCACTCTTTGGTTCCTCCCATTGCTTACTGAGATGGACCTACCGAGTCGCGCATTAGGGAGATGATGGAATAATTTGGACTGGATCTCTTATTGTGAATTTAGACATTGGATGTCTTATTTAATTTATTGGATAAATGAAATTGGTTTGGTGAATTAAATAAATTATTGGGTAATTAAATTAATTCATGAATAATTATTTCTTGGATAAATAATATTTTAATATAATTAATTAATAAGATTAATTAATTTTATTAATTTTATTTGATACGTACCAAGGTATATCTATCGGACTAGACACACAACGGTCCGTCTCATGGACCAAACGAACCGAATCTTTCTCAATCATGGTGTAGGACGCCCCACCTCCTTGTAACTTCCTTATTGGTGACTTTGTCATCATGTTAGCATGTGTTGAGGAGGCTTCCTTACACTTGAGGACAAATGGAGTGATAAGATGTGATCTTATCATTTGCAACCCTTAAGTGGGAGGTTAGAAGTTTGTGTGGACTTTGATATAAAACAAACTTCATCCTCCCCCACACTTGACATGAAATTCGGCCATCACTAGTGAGAGAGGGGGAGTTCATTTTGTTCATATTCTTACACTCTTAAAGAGACAAAAAAAATCAAGAACAAAACTTATATCACTTAGAGTGATCATAAACTTGAGAGATCATTTCCTACTTCTGTTTTGTAGCCATAACCTTAGAGGATAATTGAGTTACTGTTGTTCCGACCATCTCCGGGTGCGTGGCTAGTAGAGGTGTGGTGCTTTCGGTGTTTGGATCATCGAGAACTTATCAAATCGGATTTGTGATCATCGGCGTCAATATCAACATTCAATCAAAGGACTACAAGGGTATGTTTTCATATCTTAACTCTTGTCCATATCTTAACTCTTGTCCATTTACATTCAATCAAGGGTATGTTTTCACTTATATATGATACTAGATCGGTCCTCTTTAAGGGTTTGGTCAAAATTGTTTTTTGCTTCCGATGCGCCTTTATTTTAGGCGTCGAATCCCAACACTAAATACCAAGATAAGATTCTTTCTCATGTAAGTGAGAAAGTGAATGTCATATACGGTTATTGGCAAATAAGACTAGAAGTCGTTGGACAAAGAATTGAGCTAGTTCTATTTGATAAACGAGACCTTTATGATCTTGATCTGAACTAACCGCATAGTGTCAAATTGAAACAGGGGTTGACTTTACCGTGACCCTAAAATTTAATCGGCTCATCTGATTCAAGGTTTTATATGTATATGGTATTCATGACATAAAAGGTCGAGAATGATCCTAATCATTCAATCTCAGTTGGGTTATAGTTGTTGGGATTCGGTGCCTAAAACGAAGACCCATCAGAAGTGGTAAAACAAAAATTAATTCGATCCGAATTCTTGTGAGGATCGATCGAGCTACGTATATACGAATATTAAATGAAAACACAAGAGATATAGAAACTCACCCTTGTAGTCCGTTGATTAAATGGATTCCTTCTCTTGAGCTATTCCCCAAGCTTTAGATTGATCTCTACGAATCCAATCCGCTCCAAGCCCTTGGATGATCCAACGCTGAAAGTACCGCGTCTCTACTTGCCACGCGCTGGAGAAATGACCGGAACGACTAAATCTCGTTATCCTCTAAGGATACAGCTAGAATAAGATTATAGGAGCTCGAATATAAAGATTATTACACTATAAATGTTTTAATCTTACTCTCTCTTTATGTTTTGATATTTTCTCTAAGAAAAAACCAAGAACCAAGTTGAAGAAGGAGAAGAAGAACTTGTGAAAATGTATTATCTCTCTATAATTGTCTCTCACGTTTGAATCACTCCAAGGATCAAAAATGTAAGGTGTTATGAGATGTCTTCCTTCCTTTATTCAACTCCCACTCACTTGATACAAATCATGCCACATGATTCATTACCCCATAAAGTCATGATTATCCATTAAAGAATGGAAATCAAAGACAATGGGAAGGTAGATGGAAGTAGGGGGCGGCCCATGCAGAAACGGACGAGTTCGGTTCGTTTCGAACTCCCGAGAGTCCAAACAGATAAACTCCAATTCCGTTCTGATGTATTTATATCATTTAATTAATCCAATTAATTAAACATATCAAACACAAAATAATATAATTAATTTCTCCAAGAAATAATTATATTCATGAATTAAATTAATCACCCAGTAATTTATTAATTCATTCGGCCATAAATCAATTTATCCAATAAATCGATTTAAACATCCAATGTCCCAAATTTAGATATCCAATATCTAATATTCATAATGAGAGAATAAGCTCGATTCATTCCATAGTCAATCCTATTGCGCGACTCGGTAGGTCCGTCTCAGTCAGCAATGGGAGGAACCAAAGAGTAGTAGCACCACCTAGCCAGCCTGACGGCCTACACTGTACCCCAACTGAGAACGAATGATGGGATCATTCCAGAACCATTTTGTCGTGAATACCAGTATACGTATAAACCCTGCTTTCAAATGTCCCGATCAAGGTATAGGGTCATAGTCAGTCAAACCCTATCTGTACTTGACACTATGCATGCGTTAATACAAATCGGGATCATCGAGCTCTCGTGTATCCAATACAACTAGCTCCAATGCCTTAGCCAAAGACTTATGATCTCATCTGCCAATAACCGCATAAGACATATAACCCGTTCACTAACGGGAGAAAGAATCCTATCTTGGTATTCAGTAGGACCTGCTACTTGCCCGTTAAGATGCACGTCGAGGTTGACCCCCGCCTTCCGGTTTACAGGGTCGAACTACTCTAATGAAAATCTTGACATCACAAGCACATCCCTACTAAATCCTCAAGTCGAAGGTCCACGAATACCTATCGACTTGCGAATGTTTAAGTATTTGAGCTATAAACCTTTCCAGTGCCGACCCCCTTATCCAATAAGGAGTGGAACGTTTTGCTCTCAAATACATGGACTAGTTTCTATATATATATTTACGAGTTAGGAATGTAACACCCCCAAGATATTCAAGGTGTATTACAGCGCCGTGGACCCCTACATGGGACCCACCAGGCTAACACAAGAAAACACCACTCGACTAACCGCCTCGGTTAGCAAGGAAACAATTGTTCACAATAAGAACATAAAACAACACGTCCGGTACAACCGGCATGATAAATATCAACCGACAAATACAGTAACTCCAACAAATACCAATCACAATCCGAAAGGAAAAACCTAAGTACTCGCGAGTACAATCTATAAGTTTACAATTTGGAAAACATCCACATCAAAAGAAACAGTAGGAAATAACAAGACTCAATTACACATGTCAACAACCTTGGCCGACATCCTCGTACCATCCCAGTGCCCGCTCGTCTGGCTGAACATAACCTGAAATCCATAACAAGAATTTCCCCGACAACGGGTCCCCAGAGGGGTTAGCAATTATGCTAGTACAAGTAATCAAGGCAAACCAATCGCTTACACATTTCATAGTACATGCACCAATATCATTTCGAAAACCAAAACAAGACATGTCTTTTCCGGAAACAAACAGTCACAATTAATTTGCCTAGGACCGGGACGAAGCCACGAATCCCACTCGAGGCCTCTAAGGACCCTCCCGAGCTGGCCACATTCATAAAACAAGTCAAGCACCACACGTCACCTAGGACCGGGACGAAGCCACGAATCCCACTCGAGGCCTCTAAGGACCCTCCCGAGCTGGCTAGCGAATCAAACTCATGAATCCAGGATGAAGCCATAGATTCCCTCGAGGCCCCGTCGGACCCTCCCGAGGTGAGTAAAGCACAGACAATATACATTACCATTTCACATTAAGCATAAAGGTTTCCAAGAATTACTTGCCTTGAATATTTTGATGACACAACGAACGGAAAGGATAATCACCGACGAACACTAGGAGTCAACGGAACCGAACCTAACGATTCGAAGAACATAATTACAACCAACTCTAACCGAATACGGAAATGGAATACACCCGAAAACCCGCCTACGATTCGTGTATATTCGCACAAAATAATAACGAGGGCGGACCACAACCAAACCCTCTCGATTCCGCAAAACTATGAAAATATACTCTGAATCCGTAGGAAAATTTATGATAGCAACAAGATTAATCATATTCATCAAGAATCTATCAACAAAACGGAAAGAATCGGACAAAAACCCCAAAATCCCCAATTATTCGAAAGTAGGGTTCTAGAGATGTTACCTTCGGAGATTCAAGTACTAAGATCCGTAGAACACGCGTTGGATTGATTGTCCGGGCTTCACGATCGAAAGGAGATGAAGAAAATCAAACACTCAAATGATTTGTGAAGGAAAAACCCTCCCTCAAGCTCGGTTATAGGTGAAGAAAAGGGAAAGAAATGAGCTGAAATGCTCAAAAAATGAATTTATAGGGGGATCGCTGCCGGACACGGCCCGTGCCGATCGGCACGGCCGTGTCGCATACCGGCCGACAGGACTCGACCGTGTCCTCGCTTGACACGGTCGCGGCGCGAGGGCCTTCCGATAGTGACCCGTCCGACGACTCGGCATGACTCGACCGTGTCCGGAACACGGTCGGGCGTGTCAGCGATCGGTTACGCTTATCCGGAAGAGTTCGACTCGGCCGTGCCAAACGACACGGTCGAGTCCTCGTGGCGAGACTTCGGCATTTCCGGACGAGTACGGCACGGGCCGTGTCGGACGACACGGCCGAGTTCGGTCGGCAGTGATCGGCCAATAACTGAAAAATGAGCGGGTGAGATAAAACGACCATAACTCTCTCGTCCGGACTCCGATTGACTCACCGTTTGAACCATTGGAAAGCTAGCTCGATGCTATATAATGTTGCAAAGATTCAGAATTTTTGGAGTTTCCAAGAATTAATGGTGACTTTACAAAGTCGAACTCCCACATAAAAAAGTCGATTAAGGACACGGAACTCAGCAAAACGACACCGAAACGAACTCGGATGACAAAAAGTGCAGAATTAATCATTCTCGAAATGACAAAACGGTCATGAGCAAGTCGTCAAAATGGACTCCGGACGAAAAAAGAAATTTACCAAAAATCGAAAATTGCGGATATTACAAGGAATGCCAGTAACTACCAATAAATAAAGAAACATTCATTTGCCTTATGATAATGATTTACATAATTACAAGTACAATGCCCTCACTCAACATCCTCTTAGTGGCATTCGAGGGCATACTCCTAACAATCTCCCACTTGCACTCAATGCCACACACTATGGTATCTAATACCCATGTTCTCCAGATGAAGCTCTAAGCAAATCTGAGAAAGTGGCTTGGTCCGTGGATCAGCAACGTAGTCGTCTGACTCAACTCTATGCAGCATAATGTATCTCTTTGCGAACGAATTCTCTTACGAGATGATACTCTCTCTTAATATGTTTTGTACTAATATGAAACCTCGACTCCTAGGCCTATGTTACTGCTCTGGCAGCGCAGCACAAGGTTGCATGTGAAGTTTACCCAGTAACTTCTTAATTCTTCCTTTGGAGGCCTCCGAGGCCGATTTATACTCAGCCTAACAGGTGGAACCAGCAGTCGTGCTATACTTGGCACTATGCCAAGATACTGCTCCTCCATTAAGAGTAAATGTTGCCAGAAGTAGACATAGAATCGTCTTTCTGTCCTTGGAAGTCTAATAAAGTGAATCCCATTACATTCAGTTCTCCACTGCCATATTTAGGAACCAGATCTCTAGTCCTTCTAAAGTACTTGAGAACGTTCTTTACGGCGGTCTAATGTTCCTGATCTGGGTTAGCCCGAAACCTACTTACCACGCTCCCAGCATGCGCAATGTCAGGTCTCATACAGAATAAAGTATACATAAGGCTACCCATGGCCGAAGTATATGGCATATTACTCATTTCCTTTCGTTGTTCCTCACCATGAGGACACATCTTCGAGGAGAGTTTTATTCCATGTCGCATCGGAAGGAACCCTCTTTTAGAATAATCCATCTTAAATTGCTTTAAGATTTTATCTATATAGAGGGCTTGGGAAAAACTTATCATTCTCTTTGATCTATCCCAGTAGAGTCGAATCCCAAGAATATAGGTTTCTTCTCCCAAGTCTTTCATGGAGAAATTACTCGAAAGCCAATCTTCCATAGAACTGAGCATTCCCACATCATTTCCTATTAGTAGAATGTCATCTACATATAGTACTAAGAATGCGATCTTGCTCCCACTAACCCTCTTGTATACACAAGGTTCCTCTTCATTTTGCACGAAGTCAAAACCCTTTGACTGCCTCGTCAAAACAAAGGTCCCATCTACATGATGACTGCTACAGTCCATTTTATGGAGTCTACATCCACCATTGCTAGGTCATTGGTCGTGGGTCGGTCTCTTGTTTATCACCTGGAACCTTGTGGAAACCCAGTTCCTCCAAGTGCATGAAACTATACCTCTCAGGTAATTGAGACACCCTATTAGACCTATGAGGTGGTTGTACTTGTGTTACATAAGGTTCGGTTCCAATTTCTTGCACAGGTGTCTCCTGAGGAGTTTCATTGTATTCTTCCAAAGAAATATTTCTACTTGCTCCGCCTTCCTGAATGAACTCATCTTCCAGGAAGTGTGCATGCAAAGCAACAACGATATTTCTATCTTTAGGCATATAAAATAGATAACCCATCACCTCAGATGGGAATCTAATGAAACGTCTCCTCATGGACCTCGCTTCCATTTTGTCCACCTTAGTCTTCTTGACAAAGGCGGGACATCCCCAAATTCTAATGTGATTAAAACTTGGTTTCCTGCCCTCCCACATCTCATGTGGTGTTTTAGGAATGGATTTGGAAGGACATCTGTTCAAGATATATGCAGCAATCAGGAGTGTATACCCCCACAGGTAAATTGGTAAGTCAGTATAGCCTAACATGGAATGGACCATGTCCAACAAGGTCTAGTTCCTTCTTTATGACACACCATTTAACTGAGGAGTGCCTGGAGGTGTTAGTTGTGACACTATTCCATGTTCCTTCAGGAACTTCTCAAACTCCATACTCATATGCTCACCACCTTGGTCCAACTAAAGTGCTTTGATATGATTTCTAGTTTGTTTCTCGACTAGGGACTTAAATTCCTGGAATTTCTCAAAGGCCTCGGATTTATGTTTCATTAAGTATACAGAACCATACCTACTATGATCATCTGTAAATGTAATGAAGTACTGATATCCATCACGTGCTGCTTCCAAAGCACCACATACGTCGGTATGGATTAATCCCAGTTTATCAGCGGCTCTTTCAAAAGTCCCTTTGAAGGGGGACTTAGTCATTTTGCCTTTAAGGCAAGACTGACAAGTAGGAAAGGGATCCGATCCCAATGGACTCATTAGTCCATCTTATTCCTTTTGTAAACTTTGGTCTGACCAACATGACCAAGTCTAACATACCATTTCAAAACTTGATTAGTTTTATCCCTACCAAGCTTCCTAGTCATAATATTCACAACGACTTTGTTACTAAGGATTAGATGATACAATCCATTTAACAATGTAGCAGTGCCCACGAGTTTATTTCTAAAACAAATTTTGCAGGAACGATCACGAATGAAAAATGAAAAGGCCTTTCTGATCCATGACCGGAATGGATACAATGTTTTTATGCCCCTTCGGCAAAACAAGTACATCTTCTAAAGTCAAAACAAAGCCGGATTCTAAATCCAAAAAGAAGTGATCCTATGTCGGTTTCCTTGACACTATGCCCGCTTCCGACAGTGACCATCACTTCCCCAGCTCCAAGCTTCCTACTTTGTCCCAGATCATGATTCATGGTACAAATATGAGAACTAGCACCAGAATTCAATATCCAGGAAGTAGAAAATACAGTAGCAGAACAATTTGTTTCGAAAACTAAAAGTTCTGTACCTGAAGTGCCATGAAGAATCGGACAGTCTCTAGCCCAGTGGCCCAGCTCACCGCACTTGAGACAGGCATCCTTCTTCTTCTTGTTCTTCGGAACCGTCGGGGCCTGGCCCTTACCCTTAAGGTCCTTCACTTGTGGTCCCGTCCGCTTCTTGGTCTTTTTCTTCTTGTTCTTGGACCTCCGAGATCCAGAAGAAATCACAAGGGCAGACTCTTTCATCCGCGGAGTCTTCATCTGAGACTGAGTGGTCACTAGTTTATTCATTATCCCAGCTAAGTTACATGCAATCTCATTGCAGTTGAAGTTCATAACAAACTGTGAGAAGGAATCAGGGAGAGACTGAAGGATAAGGTCGGTTTGGAGAGAAATATCCATTTTAAAATCAAGAGCCTCCAATCTCTCGATCATGGATATCATTTTGAGGACGTGTTCCCCAACCTTCTCACCTTCCTTCATCCTTGCACCGAACAGTTGCTCGGATATCTCATATCTAGCAGTTCTGCTGTGCTCACCATAAAGCTAGGTTAAGTGAGATAGAATCTGCCTAGCAGAAGTCATTTTCTCATGAGCTCTCTGAATCTCATTAGACATGGAAGCCATCATATATGCATGGACTTTCACGTCATCCTTAACCCACTTTTCGTGGTTTTCAATCTCTTCCTGATTGGCTCTTGTCCGCATCGGAGGCGCCGGAATGTCCGTCTCCAAGACGTATCCTAGTGCCTCTATACTGAGGACTATTATCAGATTGCGGAGCTAATCCATGAAGTTTGGTCCCATCAAGGTGTTCTTTTCGAGTAGAATTGCGAGTGGATTCATTGTAATATTGAGAGTTATGTCTGCACTTAAGTACGACAGATTAATTAGTGACTCGTTCAATTATGATCTGAGTATAGAATTAAGGTCCTTTCTATTCTTGTTACCCAGCTCCCACTATTTTTATCGGAATAACATACTCCCATGTGAAATCCGGAAGTATCGTCGCTCTACTTCATAGTGGTGATCGAGTTCTTTATAAATCTTAATAGAGGACAACCGAACAGGTTTCTAGTCTATTAATTTTCATAAAGTGGGGTCCAACACCAACCCATCTAATGGATGATTCGATCTTCTTTTTCCCCTTGTTCACTCCCCTCAACCTATACGATTTCTATGGTTCATGAACAAGTGAAGTTAACACCATCGACGCAAATAAGTTTCACAATTGAATCTTATCCGACAACCTATCAGGTTTCTAGGGATAAAATTTGCTCCAACCAAAGGCATCCAATGCGCTCCCAGTAATTTATTCATCCTCCCCGAACGACTACCCCGATAACTCGGAAGCATAGCACATTCGGTTTGGATTTGAATTTCCCGAAAGCTCGATGGAGGGAAGGAAAACCTTGAAACCTTATAAATTTAATAATTTTCCGTTGGAGAATTTTCGCGATTAACATTACACTTTGCACATTAATTCATTTAAGCGCGTTTGTGGCATTCATACAATATGAAACAACCATTCACAACCTAGTTGCTACCAACATGTGGTTCATGGACCGTTCCTAGAAAACAAAAACTTCGTAATCTAATTATAAGTCTTCGTCTTGAATCTTCGTCTTCTCGAAATAGATCTTCCTCTGGTCTTCGTCATTACATATAAATTTTACATCGAAAATTGCATCCTAGATACAAACATTTCTAGTAAAATAAATAGGCTCAAAACGGCCTTTACAACCCAATCAAATAAAACGAATGATTCAAAACTAAGTCCACGAACCACATCCCCATTCAAAAGCATTCATCCAACAAATACTATATAAATGGAAAGCGTAGAGATACATTGATCCAATCAACAATACGAACCGATCCAATCGATTCACACAATCGGTAATATGATAATGTTCAAAATAATTCGGTCGACCATAATTATTCCAATTAATCAAATTTCTCTTATAAAATGAAATACCATAAATCATTTTAATCATATTAAATTCAATTTAACATGCGGGAGATTAATTTTTAAGAATACACGGAAAATCGAGCCAGGGCGAAAATGGCCTGCCATGGCCGAGTCATTGCCAGCAGCCTGCCGGCCAGACACGGCCCGTGTCGCCTGACACGGTCGGGTCGTGCCGGCAGTGTCCCAGACATTCCTGCCAGACACGACCGTGTCGCCTGACATGGTCGAGTCACTTAGGAAGCTGCCGGCCGACACGGCCCGTGTCGCTCGACACGGCCAGTGCACGGCCTCGGCTTTGGCAGCCTAGGACACGACCGAGTCACCCAAGACACGGTCGAGTCACTCTCGGCCAGAATGCACATTTTGACCAAAAAGTCGTCCGACGACGATTCGGGGCTAGATTTTCGACCGGATATCCAATATCAATATTTTCCGACTTTCATATCTTTAATATAAATCATATTTCCCAGAAATTTAAGATTTATATTTAGACATAAACTTACGAAAAATACAATTATTACGAACGAAAAACATACATCATGATTATGTATAGAATGATTCCAAATCATTCACCATCTAATCGAGCATTCCAAATGCCAATATCGTATATACGATCACAAGATCTACGCTCCGATACCACTATTGGGATTCGGTGCCTAAAACGAAGGCCCATCGGAAGCAGTAAAATGAAAATTAATTCGATCCGAATCCCTGCGAGGATCGATCGAGCTACATATATACGAATATTAAACAAAAACACAAGAGATATAGAAACTCACCCTTGTAGTCCGTTGATTAAATGGATTCCTTCTCTTGAGCTATTCCCCAAGCTTTGGATTGATCTCTACGAATCCAATCCGCCTCAAGCCCTTGGATGATCCAACGCCGAAAGTATCGCATCTCTACTTGCCACGCGCCAGAGAAACGACCGGAACGACTAAATCTTGTTATCCTCCAAGGATACGGCTAGAACAAGATTATAGGAGGTTGAATATAAAGATTATTACACTCTAAGTGTTTTAATCTTACTCTCTATTTATGTTTTGATATTTTCTCTAGGAAAAAACCAAGAACCAATTTGAAAAATGAGAAGAAGAACTTGAGAAAATGTATTCTCTCTCTATAATTATCTCTCACGTTTGAGTCACTCCAAGGATCAAAAGTGTAAGATGTTATGAGATGTCTTCCTTCCTTTATTCCACTCCCACCCACATGATACAAATCATGCCACATGATTCATTACCCCACAAAGTCATGATTGTCCATTAAAGAATGGAAATCAAAGACAATGGGAAGGTAGGTGGAAGTACGGGGCGGCCCATGCAGAAACGGACGAGTTCGGTTCGTTTTGGACTCCTGAGAGTCCAAACAGATAAACTCCAATTCCATTCCGATGTATTTATATCATTTAATTAATCCAATTAATTAAACATATCAAACACAAAATAATAAAATTAATTTCTCCAAGAAATAATAATATTCATGAATTAAATTAATCACTCAGTAATTTATTTAATTCATTAGGCCGTAAATCAATTTATCCAATAAATCGATTTAAACATCCAATGTCCCAAATTTAGGTATCCAATATCTAATATTCATAATGAGAGAATAAGATCGATTCATTCCGTCGTCAATCCTATTGCGCGACTCGGTAGGTCCGTCTCAATCAGCAATGGGAGGAACCAAAGAGTAGTAGCACCACCTAGCTATCCTGGCGGCCTACACGGTACCCCAACTGAGAACGAATGATGGGATCATTCAAGAACTATTTTACCGTGAATACCAGTATACGTATAAACCCTTCTTTCAAATGTCCCGATCAAGATATAGGGTCACAGTCAGTCAAACCCTATCTGTACTTGACGCAATGCATGCGTTAATACAAATCGAGATCATCGAGCTCTCGTGTATCCAATACAACTAGATCCAATGCTTTGGCCAAAGACTTATGATCTCATTTGCCAATAACCGCATAAGACATATAACCCGTTCACTAACGGGAGAAAGAATTCTATCTTGGTATTCAGTAGGACCTGCTACTTGCCTGTCAAGATGCACGTCGAGGTTAACCCCCGCCTTCCGGTTTACAGGGTCGAACTACTCTAATGAAAATCTTGACGTCACAAGCACATCCCTACTAAATTCTCAACTCGAAGGTCCACGAATACCTATCACAACCTGTCGATTCCATCATTGACTGTCCCGTAGTGAAATCCGTGTGACGAATCAAGGGTGAGTCGGTTCGAGTATACTAATCCAATTAGCATACCTATAACGTGTGCTCTCACTAACCATTAGTATTCGACAGGCACTCTCCATGTCAAAGAACACGTCATACAAGTCTTCACATGAACTTAACGCCCAATCTAGTTTCATCGACTCGCGAACATTTAAGTATTTGAGCTATAGACCTTTCCAGTGACGACCCCATTATCCAATAAGGAGTGAAACGTTTTGCTCTCAAATACATGGACTAGTTTCTATATGTATATTTACGAGTTAGGAATGCCAGTAACTACCAGTAAATAAAGAAACATTCATTTGCCTTATGATAATGATTTATATAATTACAAGTACAATGCCCTCACTCAACATCCTCTTAGTGGCATTCGAGGGCATACTCCTAATAATAGTATGAGCCACGGGTCTGGCTAGGTGTTACTCATACTCTTTTTGATCCTTTCATTGCTAACTCAGACAAATTTACGGAGCTGCACAACAGGATTGACGAAGATTAATGTGAGCAAGTTCTCTCTTTGTAAATATTAGACATTAGATTTCTAATTAAATTTATTAGATAAATTATCACGGTGCAGCTAATTAAATTAAATTACTCAGTAACTAACTTAACTTGATAATTCGATCATTTAAATAAACAAATAATTTCTTGAAGGAATTATTTATTAATTAAAAAATTAATTTAGTTGATTAATTGAACTGGTTATTTTAAATGAAATACTTCTATCTGGCTTTTGAAAGCATTTCACAAGGCTTTAAGACCTATGATAGTAATATAAATACTACTCTACCTCCTCTCATAAGCAATGGTCTTCTACTTAAATAGTAGCTATCAAGAGAAAAAAAGAAATAAGTGCCCCCTCCCCGTAACTCATCTAGCCGCGGGCAAGATGGTCTAGAGGAATATGAGGATTTTTCTGGGATTCATTCGACGCAAGTCGAGTTATTATAATTTTTTTTGCTGGGTTCGTTCAATATTCCAGATCAGAGGACGAATTCAACATCATCATCAAACAAACGACCGCCTTGTATTTCAATTTTTTCGTGTATACAATCATTAGTAGATCCCTTTTGTTTTCGGATGAGCACATGGTTATTGCAAAATTTAAGTCTTCCGCAGCGTTATTCTTTATGACCTGAATACAACAGTAGTATTGGAGCATGGTTAATGCTCTTGTATACACGAGTTTTGTGCGTTTAGAATGCATGAGTTGTGTCTTTTATTATTTTGAATCGCCCGAATTAATTTTATATCATTTAATTATTTGTAATATTTGTTTTCCTGACTTTATGTTTAAATACAAATCTGAATATTTAAAAAGAATTCGTACTTAGAAAATAAAAAATTCAAAAATTTTTATTTTGCATTTCGGTCAAAATTTCAGTAGTACCTAGCAGCAGGCGCCGTGAGGTGCAAGTCACTCTTGCAAAATTGCACTGTAGCTCGTGGAAAATCCGTGCGCGACTCGTCGTGGAATGTCGGGTCTCTCGAAATCAGTTGCCGAGACCCACTTTGGGCACAGGGTGCGGGATTGGGAAGCGAGCAGGTTGCCCGTGCTGTCCGGGTTAGGTCTGTATATTTGACTCGACACCCTGATCCCAGGTAGTATTCATGATAGTATAGTATTTTCCCAGAATAATTCTTAAATTAGATTTAAAACAAATTTTATTATTAATTGGGAAAATTTGATTAGACTGAAATTGATTGTGGCCAAAATTGCTTTAAATAATTAGATTACGCATTATAAGACAATTCTATTAATTCTGTTAAACTTAAATGAATTAATTTATCATGTTGATTGGATCAATATATTAATTTGATAGTTGTATTGTTAAATTACTCATTGCATAATGTATGTTACATATTATATGATAATGATGTAGCTAATAGATTAGTCTTTTAAGAATCAATGTTATTTTAGGATGTGTTGTGAAGGCCATTTTTAGTGCCTATTAGTTTCATAGAATTTTTGGGATGCACTATTCAAAAATGTAATAGACTGTTAGTATGGAGATTGTCCGGGACACCATCGAGAAGACATCAGTTCAAAATTATATTTTTATTTTTATTTTTTGTGTCATTCGCTTGGCCCAATACTTAATTTATGAGCTGCATGTTGTTAGTAACTAGGTTACATTTCTTTTAATGATTATTTGGAATGACTATCTATTACAAACCATGATTGATAATTGAATTAATATGCAAAGTGTAATATTAATCACGCGATTATCCTACACACAAGCAATAAGTTAGTAAATAATGCAAGGTACCATAGCCTTCATCAAATATTAGTAAATTATAAATCTAAACAGTGTACTGCTTTTCGAATATGTTAGGATCGTGAGTTTGGGGAAGGTGGATAAATCCAAGTGCATTATATACCTTCGATTGTGGCAAATTTTCTTCCTAGAAACCATACATGATGTTGGATAGGATTCTATTGTCAGACTGATAGGAGTTGGTGGTTCATACTTAAATAGTTACTCGAGCTACAGAAACTGTATGGGTTGAGGCGAGTGAAATAGAGGTAAAGAAAGATCAAATCATCTATTAGAAGGGTTGGGTTGGACACCACTTTATAAAGTTAAGTAGACCAGAAACTGATTGGATTGCCCTCTATTAAACTTTATAAAGTACTTGAACACCACTCGGAAGTTGATCAATCGATGACTTTCAATTTCCACATTGGAGTGCTGCTTTCAGAGAAAATTAGTGGGAGCCGAGTTTTGAAAAAAAAAGTCCTTAATTCTAAGTACTTGGATCATAAAATTCATATCAGTAATTATACTTGTTTTACTTAATGCAGTACTTAACTCTCAAAATGACTAGGAATATACACACAATTCTTCTTTAAAGAACACCGTCATTAAATAGAACTTTGTATACGGGCTTCAAAATATGAGGATAGTCCTCAGTATGTAGTCGCTTAGTTATGTCTTGGAGGCTAACATACCACCTACTCCTGTTCGGACCAAGGGTAATCAGGACAAGGTTAATGCCCATGAGAGATGGGTCAAAGATGATGTCAAGGTACATGGCTTTATGATGAGCTCTATTACTAATGAGCTGCAGAGAGCACACGAGAACATGAGTTCTGCTAGGTATATTCCGGCTTATTTGACCGAACTCTATGGGGACCATGTCCTCAAATCAGTTGTTCAGAGATCGGATGAAGCAAAGAGAGAAAGTTGGGGACCATATCCTCAAGATGATCTGTATGATTGACACATTGGATGCTCTAAACTTTAGGATGTATTATTCTCTCCAGAAGATTTCATCCTTCAGTCTCTCCCTAACTCCTTCTCGCAGTTTGTTGTGAACTTCAACTGCAATAAGATTGATTCCAATCTAGTAGGGTTGATGAACAAACTTTCCACCGCCTAGTCCCACATGAAGATACCAAGGGTGAAAGAGGCTTCACTTTATTTCTTATGGGCATCGGAGGTCCAACAACAACAACAAGAAGTTCAAGAAACAGTTGGGGCCAAAAGGCGAGGTTGGTAAGGGAAAGGGCTAGGCCCCCATAGTCCATAATGCAGGTAAGGTCAAGCCAACAGACAAGTGCCTAAAATGCAGCCCGCTGGTCCACTAGAGAAAGGTCTGTCCCAAGCTTGATGATGCATCGAGTACATAACTTTTAGTTTTGGAAATAAATGGTTTAAATATTGTTTTTTCTACTTTTTGGATTCTAGCTTCACGTGCTAGTTCTCACATTTTGCACTATGAATCAGGTTCTGGAATCAAGTAGGCAGCTTGGAGTTGGTGAAATGATGGTGATGGTTCGAAGCGGATAAACTATTGAGGCTACCAACATCGGATCACCTCTCTTAGGTTACAATCTGGTTTTATTTTATCTTTAGATGTGTTGCACAAAAACATTGCTTCTACTCTAGTTATGGATCGAAAAGGATACCATTTTTACATTGGCAATAATATTTGAAAGATTTATTTTAGAAATAAATTAGTTGGCTCAACACCTTGTGTAACACCCCCAAGACATTCAGGGCATATTACAGCGTCGTGGATCCCACCCTTTGGAATCCACCAGGCTAACACACAAACTCAACATGACAACAATGATTGACATCATCAACATACGAATGACTTCTCAATCCAAGACATACAAAACAAGTAAACCGAACTCAATAGTGCAATGCAACATTAAATCAACCCCAAATCGGGTACACAACAATTACATTGTTCGAAGGAAAGAAGTACTCGAGTACTGAAGCAACAACATGATTAATAAAATGTAAAAGACATGACATCAACGAACGACCATTAAACAGAATCACTCTTGCCCATCATCCTCGTACTTTCCGCATGCTCATTCGTTTCCGAGACCTGTACCTGAAATACCAAAGTATTTCCCCCATTTAAGGGGTTAGCGACAACTGCTAGTGCAAGTACAATTCATTTGAACTACCATTCTAATCAGATGAAATATGCACCAAAAATCATTTTAGAAAACATTTATATTTCGGAATATTACGGTGCACGAGCATAAAACACATTTCTCCAACAAAACATTTCAAAGGTTAACCGTTGGTACGAGACTCACGGCCACCGCATGCAGTTGGACCATCCCTGGGTGGTTAACCCCAGTTCACGATATGCATACACACGACACTACATATACTCAGAGGCCCCGTCAGACCATCCTTGGGTGAACATACGCATTCACATCCACAACATACACAGGAAGCCATAAATCAAATACTAGAATATGCATACAAATGTGTACTTGTCTTTGAGACATCTTCGACGAAACGGGAACGAACAATGACTAGGAATGACCCGGAGGGAACACGACCATTCCTAAACGATAGACAAACACAACTCAGTCCTAAACGATAACAATAATCAAACGGAATACGCCCACAACCCCGATTAACAAGCATAAACGCACACGGACGATGAATACGGGCGAGGGTTTTCACAGAACCTCCCCAAATTAACAATCCACGGATTAAACACGATGGAAACAGATTGGGAATCACCCAACAACAATAATCGATACGAAATATCGCAACATAAACGAACATTTTGAGTTTAATCTAGACAAATCCTGAAAAACCCTCAAAATGGATATAGGTAGGGTTCTAAGCCAAAATACCTTGGATTCAGACGGAGGAAGATGGTTACGATGATGATAAACTTAACTTGAAGCACAATAATCGATCTCTCAAGGAACTCTACGGACAAATCTTGAAGAATCGCTCAAATCGCCTCTTGGAACGCAGCTCTCGGGCGAGGAAGGAAAAAGGAAGAAATGATGCGATGCAGGTCAACTCAGGTTTATAAAACCCGCTCACTCGTTACGTACATTAACATGCTGATGTTAACGTACGCTATGCTCATTACGTATGTAACAATCAGGTGTTAGCGTACGTAATGGCTCGGTAGAACAATCTACCCAATATGCTGAGGCTGATAGTGTACGCTACATAAGACGGTTAGCGTACTCTATAAGGGAGCTTACGTATGTAACACCCGCGAGTTAACGTACGTAAGGACTTGGCAAAAACTGGGCAGAACCCACTGTCCAAAACGCTGAGGACCATAACATACGTTAACACTAAGGTATAACTGTTAGGAGTATGCCCTCGAATGCCACTCAGAGGTTGTTGAGTGAGGGCATTGTACTTGTAATTATGTAAACAATTTATATAAGGCAAATGAATGTTTCTTTATTTACTGGTAGTTACTGGCATTCCTAACTCGTAAATAAACATATAGAAACTAGTCCGTGTATTTGAGAGCAAAACATTCCACTCCTTATTGGATAAGGGGATAGGCACTGGAAAGGTTATAGCTCAAATACTTCATCGTTCGCAAGTTGATGAAACTTGATTGGGCGTTAAGTTTATGTGAAGACTTGTATGACGTGTTCTTTGACATGGAGAGTGCCTGTCGAACACTAATGGTTAGTGGGAGCACACGTTATAGGTATGCTAATTGGATTAGTATACTCGAACCGACTCACCCTTGATTCGTCACACGGATTTCACTCCGGATACCAATGACGGAATCGAAAGGTTGTGATAGGTATTCGTGAACCTTCGACTTGAGGATTTAGTAGGGATGTGCTTGTGACGTCAAGATTTTCATTAGAGTAGTTCGACCCTGTAAACCGGAAGGCGGGGGTCAACCTCGAAGTGCATCTTGACGGGCAAGTAGCAGGTCCTACTGAATACCAAGATAGAATTCTTTATCCCGTTAGTGAGCGGTTTATATGTCCTATGCGGTTATTGGCAGATGAGATCATAAGTCTTTGGCCAAAGCATTGGAGCTAGTTGTATTAGATATATGACAGCTCGATGATCTCGATTTGCATTAACGCATGCATAGCGTCAAGTACAGATAGGGTTTGACTGACCGTGCCCCTATAACTTGATCGGGACATTTGAAAGAAGGGTTTATACGTATACTGGTATTCACGACAGAATGGTTCTTGAATGATCCCAATCATTCGTTCTCAGTTGGGGTACAGTGTAGGCCGCCAGGCTGGCTAGGTGGTGCTACTACTCTTTGGTTCCTCCCATTGCTGACTGAGACGGACCTACTGAGTCGCACATTAGGATTGACGACGGAATGAATTAAGCTAATTCTCTCATTATGAATATTAGATATTGGATATCTAATTTGGGACATTGGATGTCTAAATCGATTTATTGGATAAATTAATTTACGGCCTAATGAATTAAATATTTCACTGGTTGATTAATTTAATTCATGAATATAATTATTTCTTAGAGAAATTAATTATGTTATTTTGTATTTGATATGTTTAATTAATTGGATTAATTAAACGACACAAATACATCGGAACGGAATCGGAGTTTATCTGTTTGGACTCGCGGGAGTCCGAAACGAACCGAACTTGTCCGATTTCTACATGGGCCGCCCCCCACATTTCCACCCACTTTCATATGGACCCTTGTTCCATTCTTTAATGTTTTGATCATTGAGGTGGTGGGGCTTTGATTCTCATAATAATGAGATGTAACATGTGAAGAGTTGAATAAATGAATAAGAAGACATCTCTCACTTCTCATTCCAAGCTAATATCCAACGTGAATAGAGTGTAGAGAGAGAGAGAGAAAAGACTTCTCCAAGTCTTCTTCATCTTTGTTCATCAACTTCTTCTTCATTTTTCTTGGAGAAAAATTGAGAGAAATTATTGAGAGATATATTATACACTTAGAGTGTAGTAATAAATAGCTTCATCACTTAGCTCTAGCCATATCCTTGGAGGATAGCAAGGTGATCGTCGTTCCGGTCGTTTCTCCGGCGCGTGGCAAGTAGAGACGCGGTGCTTTCGGCATTGGATCGCTCAAGAGCTTGGGGAATAGCTCAAGAGAAGGTTATCCATCTTATCAACGGACTACAAGGGTGAGTTTCTATATCTCTTGTGAATTCATTTTTGATATTTGTATATACGTAGCTCGATCGATCCTCGTAGGGATTCGGATCGAATTAATTTTTGTTTTACCGCTTCCGCTGGGCCTTCGTTTTAGGCACCGAATCCCAACAGTGGTATCAGAACGTAGGTCTTGCGATCGTATATACGATATTAGCATTGGGAATGCTGGATTAGATGGTGAATGATTTGGAATCATTTTAGTCATAATCATGGTATATGTTTTTACGTTCATTGTAGATATATTTTTCGTAAGTTTATGTCTAAATATAAATCTTAATTTCTTGGAAATATGATTTATATTGAAGATATGAATGTTAGAGAATATAGATATTGGATATTCGGTCGAAAAACTAGCCCCGAAATTCCGTTGGACGGTCCGGGAGGGGTCCGGGAGCCGGGGGCCGCGGCCTGTGGTCAGCCGGCACGGGCGGCCATCATCAGGGCCACGGCACAGCTCCAGGGCCGCGCCTGTGGCTGGCTGGGCACGGCACGCCGAGCGTGACTCGGCCATGCCAGCTCGTCTGCAAGATGTCACGGCGATGACTCGCCATGGCGAGCCTTTTTCACCCCTCCGATTTTTCGTATTCTTGAAAATTAATCTCCCTCATGTTAAATTGGATTTAATATGATTAAAATGATTTATGGCATTTCATTTTATAAGGTAAATTTGATTAATTGGAATATTTATGGTCGACCGAATTATTTTGAACGTTATCATATTACCAATTGTGTGAATCGATTGGATCGGTTCGTATTGTTGATTGGATCAATGTATCTCTACGCTTTCCATTTATATAGTATTTATTGGATGAATGCTTTTTGAATGGGGATGTGGTTCGTGGACTTATTTTTGAATCGTTCGTTTTATTCGATTGGGTTGTAAAGGCCGTTTTGAGCCTATTTATTTTACTAGAAATATTTGTATCTAGGATGCAATTTTCAATGTAAAATTTATATGTAATGACGAAGACCGGAGGAAGATCCATTTCGAGAAGACGAAGATTCAAGACGAAGACTTGTAATTAGATTACGGAGTTTTTGTTTTCTAAGAACGGTCCATGAACCACATGTTGGTAGCAACTAGGTTGTGAATGGTTTTTTTATATTGTATGAATGCCACAAACGCGCTTAAACGATTAATGTGCAAAGTGTAACGCTAATCGCGAAAATTCTCCCACGATAAATTATTAAGTTTATAAGGTTTCAAGGTTTTTCTTCCCTCCATCGAGTTTTCGGGAAATTGAAATCCAAACCGGATGTGCTATGCTTCCGAGTTATCGGGGTAGTTGTTCGGGGAGGACGAATAAATTACCGGGAGCGCATTGGATGCCTTCGGTTGGAGCAAATTTTATCCCTAGAAACCTGATAGGTTGCCGGATAAGATTCAATTGTGAAACTGATTTGCGTCGATGGTATAAACTTAACTTGTTCACGAATCATAGAAACCGTATAGGTTGAGGGGAGTGAACAAGGGGAAAAAGAAGATCGAATCATCCATTAGATGGGTTGGTGTTGGACATCACTTTATGAAAATTAATAGACTAGAAACCTGTTCGGTTGCCCTCTATTAAGATTTGTAAAGAACTCGATCACCCCTATGAAGTAGAGCGACGATACTTCCGGATTTCACATGGGAGTGTGTTATTCCGATAAAATAGTGGGAGCTGGGTAACAAGAATAGAAAAGACCTTAATTCTATACTCAGAACATAATTGAATAAGTTACTAATTATTCTGTTATCCTTAATGCAGACAAATCTCAATATGACAATGAATCCACTCGCAATTCTACTCGAAAAGAACACCTTAATAGGACCTAACTTTGTGGATTGGCTCCGCAATCTGATGATTGTCCTCAGTATAGAGGCACTGGGATACGTCTTGGAAACGGACATTCCGGTGCCTCCTGTGCGGACCCGAGCCAATCAGGAGATTGAAAACCACGAAAAGTGGGTTAAGGATGACGTGAAAGTCCATGCTTATATGATGGCTTCCATGTCTAATGAGCTTCAGAGAGCTCATCAGAAAATGACTTCTGCTAGGCAGATTCTATCTCACTTAACCGAACTTTACGGTGAGCACAACAGAACTGCTAGATATGAGATATCCAAGCAACTGTTCGGTACAAGGATGAAGGAAGGTGAGAAGGTTGGGAACACGTCCTCAAAATGATATCCATGATCGAGAGATTGGAGGCTCTTGATTTTAAAATGGATACTTCTCTCCAAACCGACCTTATCCTACAGTCTCTCCGTGATTCCTTCTCACAGTTTGTTATGAACTTCAACTGCAATGAGATTGCATGCAATTTAGCTGGGCTAATGAACAAACTTTTGACCGCTTAGTCACAAATGAAGACTCCGCGGATGGAGTCTGCTCTTGTGATTTATTCTGGACCTCAGAGGTCTAAGAACAAGAAGAAAAAGACCAAGAAGCAAACTGGACCACAAGTTAAGGACCTTAAGGGTAAGGGCAAGGCCCCAATGGTTCCAAAGAACAAGAAGAAGAAGGATGCTTGTCTCAAGTGCGGTGAGCTGGGCCACTGGGCTAGAGACTATCCGATTCTTCATGGCACTTCAGGTACAGAACTTTTAGTTTTGGAAACAAATTGTTCTCGCCATCGCTTTTTTCTACTTCTGGATAATCGGATTCTCGTGCTAGTTCTCATATTTGTACCGTAAATCGATCTGGAACAAAGTAGGAAGCTTGGAGCCGGAGAAGTTATGATCACGGTAAGCGGGCATAGTGTCGAGGCGACCACATAGGATCACTTCTTTTGGGTTTAGAATCCGGCTTTGTTTTGACTTTAGAAGATGTACTTGTTTTGCCCAAGGCACAAAAACATTGTATCCATTCCGGTCATGGACCGAAAAGACTTTTCATTTTTCATTGGTGATGGTTCCTGCAAAATTTATTTTAGAAATAAACTAGTGGGTACTGCTACATTGTTGAATGGATTGTATCATCTAAATCTCAGCAACAAAGTAGTTGTGAATACTATGACTAGAAAACGTAGTAGGGATGAAACCAATCAAGTTTTGAAATGGCATCTTAGACTTGGTCATGTTGGTCAGACCAAGGTTTACAAGATGGAAAAAGATGGACTTATGGGTCCATTGGGATCGGATCCCTTTCCTACTTGTGAATCTTGCCTTAAAGGCAAAATGACTAAGTCCCCCTTCATATAGACTTTTGAAAGAGCCGCTGATAAACTGGGATTAATCCATACTGACGTTTGTGGTGCTTTGGAAGCAGCACGTGACGGATATCAATATTTCCTTACGTTTACAGATGATTATACTAGGTATGGTTATGTATACTTAATGAAACATAAATCCGAGGCCTTTGAAAAATTCCAGGAATTCAAGGCCCTAGTCGAGAAACAAACTGGTAATCATATCAAAGCACTTCGGTCGGACCGAGGTGGCGAGTATATGAGTACGGAGTTTGACGAGTTCCTTAAGGAACATGGAATAGTTTCACAACTAACACCTCCAGGTACTCCTCAGTTAAATGATGTGTCAGAAAGAAGGAACCGGACCCTGTTGAACATGGTCCGTTCCATGCTGGGCTATACTGACTTGCCGATTTACCTGTGGGGGTATGCACTCCTGACTGCCGCGTATATCTTGAACAGATGTCCTTCCAAATCCGTTCCTAAAACTCCACATGAGATGTGGGAGGGATGGAAACCAAGTCTTAATCATATTAGGATTTGGGGATGTCCCGCCTATGTCAAGAAGACTAAGGTGGAAAAGTTGGAAGCTAGGTCTGCGAAGGGACGTTTCATTGGATTCCCGCCTGGGACGATGGATATCTATTCTACATGCCCGAAGATCGAAGGATCATTGTTGCTTTACAAGCACACTTCCTGTAAGATGAGTTCATTCAGGAAGGCGGAGCAGGTAGAAGTATTTCTTTAGAAGAATACAATGAAACTCCTCGAGAGACACCTGTGCAAGAAACTGGAACCGAAATTTCTGAAACACAAGTACAACCACCTCGTAGGTCTAGTAGGGTGTCTCATTTACCTGAGAGGTATGGGCTTGTGCACTTGGAGAAGCTGGGTCTCCATGAGGTTCCAAGTGATAGCCAAGAGACCGACCCGACGACCTATGACCAAGCGATGGTGGATGTAGACTCCGCAAAATGGCGTGAAGCTATGGAAGCTGAGATAGACTCGATGCATGTCAATTAGGTCTGGACTCTAGTAGACCGCCCCAAGGGCATAGTACCTATTGGGAACAAGTGGATCTACAAGAGAAAGACTGATGGTGATGGCAAGGTTGACGCTTATAAGGCCAGGCTTGTGGCAAAGGGTTATACCCAGAAGGAAGGGATCGATTACCACGATACCTTCTCGCCTGTAGCCATGATCAAGTCTATTCGCATGATACTTGCTATAGCTGCCTACCATGATTATGAGATATGGAAAATGGACGTAAAGACGGCTTTCCTTAATGGATTCCTCGAGGAGGAAATCTATATGGAATGACCAAAGGCTTTGTGTCCGAAGTCGATATTCAGAAAGTGTGCAAGCTTCAGCGTTCCATTTATGGACTGAACCAAGCGTCGCGTAGTTGGAACCTTCGTTTTGACGAGGCAATCAAAGAGTTTGATTTCGTGCAAAATGAGGAGGAACCTTGTGTATACAAGAGGATTAGTGGGAGCAAGATCGCATTCTTAGTACTATATGTGGATGATATTCTGCTAATAGGAAATGATGTGGGAATGCTCAGTTCTGTAAAAGCTTGGCTTTCGAGTAATTTCTCCATGAAAGACTTGGGAGAAGCTACCTATATTCTTGGTATTCGACTCTACCGGGATAGAGCGAAGAGAACAATAGGTCTTTCCAAGCCCTCTATATAGATAAAATCTTAAAGCGATTTAAGATGGATGATTCTAAAAGAGGGTTCCTACCGATGCAATATGGAATAAAACTCTCCTTGAAGATGTGTCCTCAAAGTGAGGAACAACGCAAGGAAATGAGTAATATACCATATGCTTCGGCCGTGGGTAGCCTTATGTATGCTATGTTGTGTACAAGACCTGACATCGCGCATGCTGTAAGCGTGGTGAGTAGGTTTCAGGCAAACCTGTAGGGAACATTGATCGCCAGAAAGAACGTTCTCAAGTACTTTAGAAGGACTAGAGATATGGTTCTGATGTATGGCGGTGGAGAATTGGATGTGGTGGGATTCACTGATTCGGACTTCCAAGGACTGAAGGACGACTCAATGTCCACTTTTGGCTACATATTTACTCTTAATGGAGGAGCAGTATCTTGGCGTAGTGCCAAGCAAAGCGTGACTGCTGATTCCACCTGTCAGGCTGAGTATCAAGCAGCCTCGGAGGCTTCCAAGGAAGGGTTCTGGATTAAGAAGTTTCTGGGAGAACTTAAAGTGATACCATGTGCTGAGCCACTGTCTACTGCATCGCGACAACGACGAAGCTGTAGCGCAGGCCAAGGAGCCGAGGTTTCACAACAGCACCAAACATATTGAGAGAAAGTATCATCTTGTAAGAGAATTTGTTCGCAAGGGATACATTGTGCTGCACAGAGTAGACTCGGCCGACAACGTCGCCGATCCACTGACCAAGCCACTTTCTCAGACTAGCTTGGAGCGTCATCTGGAGAACATGGGTATTAGATACCATAGTGTGTGGCATTGAGTGCAAGTGGGAGATTGTTAGGAGTATGCCCTCGAATGCCACTCAGAGGTTGTTGAGTGAGGGCATTGTACTTGTAATTATGTAAACCATTTATATAAGTCAAATGAATGTTTCTTTATTTACTGGTAGTTACTGGCATTCCTAACTCGTAAATAAACATATAGAAACTAGTCCGTGTATTTGAGAACAAAACATTCCACTCCTTATTGGATAAGGGGATAGGCACTGGAAAGGTTATAGCTCAAATACTTAATCGTTCGCAAGTCGATGAAACTTGACTGGGCGTTAAGCTTATGTGAAGACTTGTATGACGTGTTCTTTGACATGGAGAGTGCCTGTCGAACACTAATGGTTAGTGGGAGCACACGTTATAGGTATGCTAATTGGATTAGTATACTCGAACCGACTCACCCTTGATTCGTCACACGGATTTCACTCCGGGACAGTCAATGACAGAATCGAAAGGTTGTGATAGGTATTCGTGAACCTTCGACTTGAGGATTTAGTAGGGATGTGCTTGTGACGTCAAGATTTTTATTAGAGTAGTTCGACCCTGTAAACCGGAAGGCGGGGGTCAACCTCGACGTGCATCTTGACGGGCAAGTAGCAGTCCTATCAATACCAAGATAGAATTCTTTCTCCCGTTAGTGAGCGGGTTATATGTCCTATGCGGTTATTGGCAGATGAGATCATAAGTCTTTGGCCAAAGCATTGAAGCTAGTTGTATTAGATACACGACAGCTCGATGATCTCGATTTGCATTAACGCATGCATAGCGTCAAGTACAGATAGGGTTTGACTGACCGTGACCCTCTAACTTGATCGGGACATTTGAAAGAAGGGTTTATACGTATACTGGTATTCACGACAGAATGGTTCTTGAATGATCCCAATCATTCGTTCTCGGTTAAGTGGTGTAGCCGCCAGGCTGGCTAGGTGGTGCTACTACTCTTTGGTTCCTCCCATTGCTGACTGAGATGGACCTATCGAGTCGCGCATTAGGATTGACGACGGAATGAATTAAGCTAATTCTCTCATTATGAACATTAGATATTGGATATCTAATTTGGGACATTGGATGTCTAAATCACTTTATTGGATAAATTGATTTACGGCCTAATGAATTAAATATTTCACTGGGTGATTAATTTAATTCATGAATATAATTATTTCTTGGAGAAATTAATTATGTTATTTTGTATTTGATATGTTTAATTAATTGGATTAATTAAACGACACAAATACATCGGAACGGAATCGGAGTTTATCAGTTTGGACTCGCAGGAGTCCGAAACGAACCGAACTTGTCTGATTTCTACATGGGCCGCCCCCCACATTTCCACCCACTTTCATATGGACCCTTGTTCCATTCTTTAATGTTTTGATCATTGAGGTGGTGGGGCTTTGATTCTCATAATAATGAGATGTAACATGTGAAGAGTTGAATAAATGAAGAAGAAGACATCTCTCACTTCTCATTCCAAGCTAATATCCAACGTGAATAGAGTGTAGAGAGAGAGAGAGAAAAGACTTCTCCAAGTCTTCTTCATCTTTGTTCATCAACTTCTTCTTCATTTTTCTTGGAGAAAAATTGAGAGAAATTATTGAGAGATATATTATACACTTAGAGTGTAGTAATAAATAGCTTCATCACTTAGCTCTAGCCATATCCTCGGAGGATAGCAAGGTGATCGTCGTTCCGGTCGTTTCTCCGGCGCGTGGCAAGTAGAGACGCGGTGCTTTCGGCATTGGATCGTTCAAGAGCTTGGGGAATAGCTCAAGAGAAGGTTATCCATCTTATCAACGGACTACAAGGGTGAGTTTCTATATCTCTTGTGAATTCGTTTTTGATATTCGTATATACGTAGCTCGATCGATCCTCGTAGGGATTCGGATCGAATTAATTTTCGTTTTACCGCTTCCGCTGGGCCTTCGTTTTAGGCACCGAATCCAAACAGTGGTATCAGAACGTAGGTCTTGCGATCGTATATACGATATTAGCATTTGGAATGCTGGATTAGATGGTGAATGATTTGGAATTATTTTAGTCATAATCGTGGTATATGTTTTTACGTTTGTTGTAGATATATTTTTCGTAAGTTTATGTCTAAATATAAATCTTAATTTCTTGGAAATATGATTTATATTGAAGATATGAATGTTAGAGAATATAGATATTGGATATTCGGTCGAAAAACTAGCCCCGAAATTCCGTTGGACGGTCCGGGAGGGGTCCGGGAGCCGGGCCGCGGCCTGGCTGTGCGGCCCGGCACAGGCGGCCATCAGATCGTGGCCGCGGCACAGGCTCCAGGGCCGCGGCCTGTGGCCTGGCAGGACGGCACTGCCGAGCGTGACTCGCCATGCCAGCTGTCTGCCGCATCTCGCCGGCAGTGACTCGGCCATGGCAGGCCTTTTTCACCCCGGCTCGATTTTTTCGTGTATTCTTGAAAATTAATCTCCCTCATGTTAAATTGGATTTAATATGATTAAAATGATTTATGGCATTTCATTTTATAAGGTAAATTTGATTAATTGGAATATTTATGGTCGACCGGATTATTTTGAACGTTATCATATTACCAATTGTGTGAATCGATTGGATCGGTTCGTATTGTTGATTGGATCAATGTATCTCTACGCTTTCCATTTATATAGTATTTATTGGATGAATGCTTTTTGAATGGGGATGTGGTTCGTGGACTTAGTTTTGAATCGTTCGTTTTATTCGATTGGGTTGTAAAGGCCGTTTTGAGCCTATTTATTTTACTAGAAATATTTGTATCTAGGATGCAATTTTCAATGTAAAATTTATATGTAATGACGAAGACCGGAGGAAGATCCATTTCGAGAAGACGAAGATTCAAGACGAAGACTTGTAATTAGATTACGGAGTTTTTGTTTTCTAAGAACGGTCCATGAACCACATGTTGGTAGCAACTAGGTTGTGAATGGTTTTTTTATATTGTATGAATGCCACAAACGCGCTTAAACGATTAATGTGCAAAGTGTAACGCTAATCGCGAAAATTCTCCCACGATAAATTATTAAGTTTATATGGTTTCAAGGTTTTTCTTTCCTCCATCGAGTTTTCGGGAAATTGAAATCCAAACCGGATGTGCTATGCTTCCGAGTTATCGGGGTAGTCGTTCGGGGAGGACGAATAAATTACCGGGAGCGCATTGGATGCCTTCGGTTGGAGCAAATTTTATCCCTAGAAACCTGATAGGTTGCCGGATAAGATTCAATTGTGAAACTGATTTGCGTCGATGGTATAAACTTAACTTGTTCACGAATCATAGAAACCGTATAGGTTGAGGGGAGTGAACAAGGGGAAAAAGAAGATCGAATCATCCATTAGATGGGTTGGTGTTAGACATCACTTTATGAAAATTAATAGACTAGAAACCTGTTCGGTTGCCCTCTATTAAGATTTGTATAGAACTCGATCACCCCTATGAAGTAGAGCGACGATACTTCCGGATTTCACATGGGAGTGTGTTATTTCGATAAAATAGTGGGAGCTGGGTAACAAGAATAGAAAAGACCTTAATTCTATACTCAGAACATAATTGAATGAGTTACTAATTATTCTGTTATCCTTAATGCAGACAAATCTCAATATGACAATGAATCCACTCGCAATTCTACTCGAAAAGAACACCTTAATAGGACCCAACTTTGTGGATTGGGTCCGCAATCTGATGATTGTCCTCAGTATAGAGGCACTGGGATACGTCTTGGAAACGGACATTCCGGTGCCTCCTGTGCGGACCCGAGCCAATCAGGAGATTGAAAACCACGAAAAGTGGGTTAAGGATGACGTGAAAGTCCGTGCTTATATGATGGCTTCCATGTCTAATGAGCTTCAGAGAGCTCATGAGAAAATGACTTCTGCTAGGCAGATTCTATCTCACTTAACCGAACTTTATGGTGAGCACAAAGAGCTGCTAGATATGAGATATCCAAGCAACTGTTCGGTGCAAGGATGAAGGAAGGTGAGAAGGTTGGGGAACACGTCCTCAAAATGATATCCATGATCGAGAGATTGGAGGCTCTTGATTTTAAAATGGATACTTCTCTCCAAACCGACCTTATCCTACAGTCTCTCCCTGATTCCTTCTCACATTTTGTTATGAACTTCAACTATAATGAGATTGCATGCAATTTAGCTGGGCTAATGAACAAACTTTTGTCCGCTCAGTCACAGATGAAGACTCCGCGGATGGAGTCTGCTCTTGTGATTTCTTCTGGACCTCAGAGGTCTAAGAACAAGAAGAAAAAGACGAAGAAGCAAACTGGACCACAAGTTAAGGACCTTAAGGGTAAGGGCAAGGCCCCAATGGTTCTAAAGAACAAGAAGAATAAGGATGCTTGTCTCAAGTGCGGTGAGCTGGGCCACTGGGCTAGAGATTGTCCGATTCTTCATGGCACTTCAGGTACAGAACTTCTAGTTTTGGAAACAAATTGTTCTGCTACTATTTTTTCTACTTCCTGGATACTGGATTCTGGTGCTAGTTCTCATATTTGTACCGTGAATCAGGATCTGGAACAAAGTAGGAAGCTTGGAGCTGGAGAAGTTATGATCACAGTCGGAAGCGGGCATAGTGTCGAGGCAACCGACATAGGATCACTTCTTTTGGGTTTAGAATCCGGCTTTGTTTTGACTTTAGAAGATGTACTTGTTTTGCCCAAGGGGCACAAAAACATTGTATCCATTCCGGTCGTGGACCGAAAAGACTTTTCATCTTTCATTGGTGATGGTTCCTGCAAAATTTATTTTAGAAATAAACTAGTGGGTACTGCTACATTGTTGAATGGATTGTATCATCTAAATCTCAGCAACAAAGTAGTTGTGAATACTATGACTAGAAAACGTAGTAGGGATAAAACCAATCAAGTTTTGAAATGGCATCTTAGACTTGGTCATGTTGGTCAGACCAAGGTTTACAAGATGGAAAAAGATGGACTTATGGGTCCATTGGGATCGGATCCCTTTCCTACTTGTGAATCTTGCCTTAAAGGCAAAATGACTAAGTCCCCCTTCACATAGACTTTTGAAAGAGCCGCTGATAAACTGGGATTCCATACTGACGTTTTTGGTGCTTTGGAAGCAGCACGTGACGGATATCAATATTTCATTATGTTTACAGATGATTATACTAGGTATGGTTATGTATACTTAATGAAACATAAATCCGAGGCCTTTGAGAAATTCCAGGAATTCAAGGCCCTAGTCGAGAAACAAACTGGTAATCATATCAAAGCACTTCGGTCGGACCGAGGTGGCGAGTATATGAGTACGGAGTTTGACGAGTTCCTTAAGGAACATGGAATAGTTTCACAACTAACACCTCCAGGTACTCCTCAGTTAAATGGTGTGTCAGAAAGAAGGAACCGGACCCTGTTGAACATGGTCCATTCCATCCGGGCTATCTTGACTTGCCGATTTACTCGTGGGGTATGCACTGATCGCCGCGTATATCTTGAACAGATGTCCTTCCAAATCCGTTCCTAAAACTCCACATGAGATGTGGGAGGGAAGGAAACCAAGTCTTAATCATATTAGGATTTGGGGATGTCCCGCCTATGTCAAGAAGACTAAGGTGGAAAAGTTGGAAGCTAGGTCTGCGAAGGGACGTTTCATTGGATTCCCGTCTGGGACGATGGATATCTATTCTACATGCCCGAAGATCAAAGGATCATTGTTGCTTTACAAGCACACTTCCTGTAAGATGAGTTCATTCAGGAAGGCGGAGCAGGTAGAAGTATTTCTTTAGAAGAATACAATGAAACTCCTCGAGAGACACCTGTGCAAGAAACTGGAACCGAAATTTCTGAAACACAAGTACAACCACCTGTTGGTCTAGTAGGGTGTCTCATTTACCTGAGAGGTATGGGCTTGTGCACTTGGAGAAGCTGGGTCTCCATGAGGTTCCAAGTGATAGCCAAGAGACCGACCCGACGACCTATGACCAAGCGATGGTGGATGTAGACTCCGCAAAATGGCGTGAAGCTATGGAAGCTGAGATAGACTCGATGCATGTCAATTAGGTCTGGACTCTAGTAGACCGCCCCAAGGGCATAGTGCCTATTGGGAACAAGTGGATCTACAAGAGAAAGACTGATGGTGATGGCAAGGTTGACGCTTATAAGGCCAGGCTTGTGGCAAAGGGTTATACCCAGAAGGAAGGGATCGATTACCACGATACCTTCTCGCCTGTAGCCATGATTAAGTCTATTCGCATGATACTTGCTATAGCTGCCTACCATGATTATGAGATATGGAAAATGGACGTAAAGACGGCTTTCCTTAATGGATTACTCTAGGAGGAAATCTATATGGAACAGCCTAAAGGCTTTGTGTCCGAAGTCGATATTCAGAAAGTGTGCAATCTTCAGCGTTCCATTTATGGACTGAACCAAGCATCGCGTAGTTGGAACCTTCGTTTTGACGAGGCAATCAAAGAGTTTGATTTCGTGCAAAATGAGGAGGAACCTTGTGTATACAAGAGGATTAGTGGGAGCAAGATCGCATTCTTAGTACTATATGTGGATGATATTCTGCTAATAGAAAATGATGTGGGAATGCTCAGTTCTGTAAAAGCTTGGCTTTCGAGTAATTTCTCCATGAAAGACTTGGGAGAAGCTACCTATATTCTTGGTATTCGACTCTACCGGGATAGAGCAAAGAGAACAATAGGTCTTTCCTAAGCCCTCTATATAGATAAAATCTTAAAGCGATTTAAGATGGATGATTCTAAAAGAGGGTTCCTACCGATGCAATATGGAATAAAACTCTCCTTGAAGATGTGTCCTCAAAGTGAGGAACAACGCAAGGAAATGAGTAATATACCATATGCTTCGGCCGTGGGTAGCCTTATGTATGCTATGTTGTGTACAAGACCTGACATCGCGCATGCTGTAAGCGTGGTGAGTAGGTTTCAGGTAAACCCAGGTAGGGAACATTGGACTGCCATAAAGAATGTTCTCAAGTACTTGAGAAGGACTAGAGATATGGTTCTGATGTATGGCGGTGGAGAATTGGATGTGGTGGGATTCACTGATTCGGACTTCCAAGGACTGAAGGACGACTCGATGTCCACTTATGGCTATATATTTACTCTTAATGGAGGAGTAGTATCTTGGCGTAGTTCCAAGCAAAGCGTGACTGCTGATTCCACCTGTCAGGCTGAGTATCAAGCAACCTTAGAGGCTTCCAAGGAAGGGTTCTGGATTAAGAAGTTTCTGGGAGAACTTCAAGTGATACCATGTGTTGAGCTGCCTGTTCCGCTGTACTGCGACAACGACGAAGCTGTAGCGCAGGCCAAGGAGCCGAGGTTTCACAACAGCACCAAACATATTGAGAGAAAGTATCATCTCGTAAGAGAATTTGTTCGCAAGGGATACATTGTGCTGCACAGAGTAGACTCGGCCGACAACGTCGCCGATCCACTGACCAAGCCACTTTCTCAGACTAGCTTGGAGCGTCATCTGGAGAACATGGGTATTAGATACCATAGTGTGTGGCATTGAGTGCAAGTGGGAGATTGTTAGGAGTATGCCCTCGGGTTGTTGAGTGAGGGCATTGTACTTGTAATTATGTAAACCATTTATATAAGGCAAATGAATGTTTCTTTATTTACTGGTAGTTACTGGCATTCCTAACTCGTAAATAAACATATAGAAACTAGTCCGTGTATTTGAGAGCAAAACATTCCACTCCTTATTGGATAAGGGGATAGGCACTGGAAAGGTTATAGCTCAAATACTTAATCGTTCGCAAGTCGATGAAACTTGACTGGGCGTTAAGTTTATGTGAAGACTTGTATGACGTGTTCTTTGACATGGAGAGTGCCTGTCGAACACTAATGGTTAGTGGGAGCACACATTATAGGTATGCTAATTGGATTAGTATACTCGAACCGACTCACCCTCGACTCGTCACACGGATTTCACTCCGGGACAGTCAATGACGGAATCGAAAGGTTGTGATAGGTATTCGTGAACCTTCGACTTGAGGATTTAGTAAGGATGTGCTTGTGACGTCAAGATTTTTATTAGAGTAGTTCGACCACATGTAGGAAGGCGGGGTCAACCTCGACGTGCATCTTGACGGGCAAGTAGCGAGTCTCGAATACTAAGATAGAATTCTTTCTCCCGTTAGTGAGCGGGTTATATGTCCTATGCGGTTATTGGCGGTGAGATCATAAGTCTTTGGCCAAAGCATTGGAGCTAGTTGTATTAGATACACGGCTATTTCGATGATCTCGATTTGCATTAACGCATGCATAGCGTCAAGTACTGAGATAGGGTTTGGTGGCCGTGACCCTCTAACTTGATCGGGACATTTGAAAGAAGGGTTTATACGTATACTGGTATTCACGACAGAATGGTTCTTGAATGATCCCAATCATTCGTTCTCAGTTGGGGTACAATGTAGGCCGCCAGGCTGGCTAGGTGGTGCTACTACTCTTTGGTTCCTCCCATTGCTGACTGAGACGGACCTATCGAGTCGCGCATTAGGATTGACGACGGAATGAATTAAGCTAATTCTCTCATTATGAACATTAGATATTGGATATCTAATTTGGGACATTGGATGTCTAAATCGATTTATTGGATAAATTGATTTACGGCCTAATGAATTAAATATTTCACTGGGTGATTAATTTAATTCATGAATATAATTATTTCTTGGAGAAATTAATTATGTTATTTTGTATTTGATATGTTTAATTAATTGGATTAATTAAACGACACAAATACATCGGAACGGAATCGGAGTTTATCAGTTTGGACTCGCGGGAGTCCGAAACGAACCGAACTTGTCTGATTTATACATGGGCCGCCCCCCACATTTCCACCCACTTTCATATGGACCCTTGTTCCATTCTTTAATGTTTTGATCATTGAGGTGGTGGGGCTTTGATTCTCATAATAATGAGATGTAACATGTGAAGAGTTGAATAAATGAAGAAGAAGACATCTCTCACTTCTCATTCCAAGCCAATTTCCAACGTGAATAGAGTGTAGAGAGAGAGAGAAAAGACTTCTCCAAGTCTTCTTCATCTTTGTTCATCAACTTCTTCTTCATTTTTCTTGGAGAAAAATTGAGAGAAATTATTGAGAGATATATTATACACTTAGAGTGTAGTAATAAATAGCTTCATCACTTAGCTCTAGCCGTATCCTCGGAGGATAGCGAGGTGATCGTCGTTCCGGTTGTTTCTCCGGCACATGGCAAGTAGAGACGCGATGCTTTCGGCATTGGATCGTTCAAGAGCTTGGGGAATAGCTCAAGAGAAGGTTATCCATCTTATCAACGGACTACAAGGGTGAGTTTCTATATCTCTTGTGAATTCGTTTTTGATATTCGTATATACGTAGCTCGATCAATCCTCGTAGGGATTCGGATCGAATTAATTTTAGTTTTACTGCTTCCATTGGGCCTTCGTTTTAGGCACCGAATCCCAACAATAACGTACATTATGCAGGTATCGATAGCGCACGCAAGAAAGCATGAATAACGTATGTTATTCATGCAGCAGTTCAGCACTGCTGAATGCAGTTCGTCGCATAGGAAGGTACGAAGTCGAGACACAACACAAGGACAGAAGCCAAAAACGTAAATACGAAATATTCATGACGACAAAGCTAAGTGCTGAAAGAAAATACAATTCCGACTACCGGAGAATCAGAAATACGACAAAGAAGATAAAATTCCCTAAACTTATAGGAAATTACAAAATGGCCCAAACCTCCAAAAATCACGATACAACATCGGATTATCAAACCAAAACTCACAACATGAATAACTCAACCATACGAACTCATGGAAACAAAGAAACAACGAAATCGAACTAGTTTACGAGAATCGAACATACATGCGACAAAACATAACATAAAGTGAAATTACGTGAAAACACCTCCGAAACTCATCCAAATGGAAAAACTCCAAGAACAAAACAGATTCAAAACATCGAAATGGTTACAAGAGAGTCGATAAAAATAGACAAGCATCAAAATGAAAATTGCTAAAAATGGAAAGGTACGGATATTACATTCTCCCCCTCTAAAAAGAAGTTTCGTCCCGAAACGTAAGAATCAAAAAGCTCAAGATGCCTCGAACGCATATTCTCTTCCAATTCCCACGTTGCTTCCTCTACTCCTTGCCTCGACCATTGCACTTTAACCAAAGGGATGGTTTTGTGCCTTAACTGTTTGTCTCGACGTTCCAAAATCCTCACTGGCCTTTCCTCAAATGTAACGATCTTCTCGATCTCCACATCCCCAAAGTCAATAACGTGAGTCGGGTCTGGAACATACTTCCTCAACTGAGAAATGTGAAATACACTATGCACATGGCTCAACGACGGAGGTAATGCCAATCGGTAAGCTAACTCGCCAACTCTCTCCAATATCTCGAAAGGCCCAATATACCTTGGACTAAGCTTCCCCTATTTCCCAAAACGGAAAACTACCTTCGACGGATACACTCTCAACAAAACATGATCCCCTACCTCAAACTCCAAGGGTCGATGCCTAACACCCGCATAAGACTTTTGTCGACTCTGAGCAGCCAACATCCTCTCTCGAATCAACTCGACTTTCTTCCTCGTCTCTAACATAAGATCCGGCTCGGTGCCAACTAAATCGGATGGCTCATCCCAACATATTGGTGATAGACACCGTCGACCATAAAGCGCCTCATACGGTGCCATCTTAATCGACGCATGCCAGCTATTATTATAAGTGAACTCGATTAGGGCCAGATGTTACTCCCAATCACTACTCCAGTCTAGCGCACACGCGCACAACATATCCCCGAACGTCTGAATGGTATGCTCGGACTGTCCTTCGGTCTGAGGATGGAAATATGTACTCAAATGCAAATGTGTCGCCAATGCCTTATGTACTGCCTGCCAAAAATGCGATACAAACTGACCATCTCTGTCTGAAATAATAGTCTTCGGCGTACCATAAAGTCTCACGATCTGCGCAATAAAAATACGAGCTAATTTTTCTGGACCCCAAGTTTCCTTGATACCCATAAAATGTGCCGACTTAGTCAGCCGATCCACGATCATCCACACCATGTTCATTCTGGTCTTCGTCCTCGGCAAATTTGTGACAAAATCCATAGAGACGTCCTCCCACTTCCATTCCGGGACGGGGAGTGGTTTCAACAAGCCGGCTAGCCACTGATGCTCGATTTTGACTTGCTGACAAGTCAAACACTTAGCCACAAACTGTACTACCTCATTCTTCATGTCATTCCACCAGAAATTCTTCCTCAAACTTTATACATTTTACTCAAGCCCGGATGGACTGAGTAAGGTGACGCATGAGCCTCTCGCATAATACCCTGCCTCAATTCCAAGTCATTCAGAACACACAGCCGACCTTGGAATCTCAACACACCATCCTCATGAATCATGAATCTCGGGGACTTACCCTTCACCACATTCTCACGGAGTTGAATAAACATTGGATCTTCTAATTGCCTCGATTTAATGTCATCAACTAGTGATGAAGAAATATCAAGAGCGCATAGCTGCCCGGCACTCCCCGGTAGAACAACCTCAATACTCAACCCCATCGAGCCCTGGATGGGCCGTGAGTAACTCAAGTGCCCGAAGCGATACTGATTTCCGACTCAAGGCATCTGCCACAACATTTGCCTTGCCCGGATGATAGAGGATTTCGAGATCGTAATCTTTAATTAGCTCCAGCCACCTTCTCTGTCTCATATTCAATTCTTTATGTGTCAAAATACACTTCAGGTTCTTGTGATCGGTGAAAATCTGACACGACGATCCATACAAGTAATGATGCCAAATCTTCAATGCAAACACAACTGCGGCCAACTCCAGATCGTGGGTAGGATAATTAAACTCGTACGATTTCAACTGATGGGAAGCATAGGCAATCGTCTTCCCATGCTGCATGAGTACACATCCAAGTCCTTGGCCCGAGGCATCACTATAAATTGCAAAACCTTCATTACCGCTCAGTAAAGCTAAGACGGGAGCGGTAGTCAACCGCTTCTTCAACTCCTCGAAGCTCTTCTTCCTCTCGTCAGTCCACACAAACTTCTCTGACTTCTGCAACCACTGAGTAAGCGGCCGAGCGAGTTTATAGAACCCCTCGACAAACCTACGATAATACCCAGCCAAACCCAGAAAACTACGGACCTCCTTCACGTTCTTGGGTGGCACCCAATCTAACACTGCCTCTATCTTGTGTGGGTCCACACGAACACCCTCGATCGAGATCACGTGGCCGAGAAACATAACCTCCCGCAACCAAAACTCACACTTTGAGAACTTTGCATAAAGGCGCTGAGTTCTCAAGATTCCCAACACGATATGCAAATGACGTGCATGCTCCTCCTTGCTCCTCGAGTAAATCAGGATATCGTCGATAAAGACGACTACACACTTATCGATATATTAGATAAAGACCTTGTTCATTAGCTGCATGAACACGGCTGGGGCGTTGGTTAGCCCAAAAGGCATAACCACAAACTCATAATGGTCGTATCTCGTCCAAAAGGTCATCTTCGGAATATCAAAATCCTTCACTCGGAGCTGGTAATACCCCAATTTCAAATCGATCTTCGAAAACACGGTTGCGCCCTGCAATTGGTCAAACAAGTCGTTAATCCTCGGGAGCGGATACTTGTTTTTTATGGTCACCCTGTTCAACTCTCAATTGTCGATACATAGACGAATTGACCCATCCTTCTTCTTCACAAACAAGACTGGTGCGCCCCAAGGCAAAGCGCTCGGTCGAATGTAACCTAGATTAGCAACTCTTGCAACTGTTTCTTCAACTCAAGCATCTCGGCAGGTGCCATGCGGTAAGGCATCTTCGAAATCGGAGCCGCACCCGACTCTACATCAATAGTGAACTCAACCTCACGGTCCAGTGGCAAACCCGGCAACTCATCTAGAAAGACGTCAGGATACTCACTCACTACCGGAATAGACGAGAGCTCGACTCCCCCTACTTCCGATCGCAAAGCATAACACCAATAACTAGTACAACCTCCTCGTAGAAGTTTCACCGCTTTCATCGCGCTGACCAAGAATATCTGACTACTCCGTTTGCGTCCTAAAAAAGGAGTGTTCAGTACCGTCATCGGCTAACATCGAAATGGTTCTCTCTCTATAGTTCATGATCGCCCCATGTCGATCCTGCCAGTCCTCACCAAGAATCAAATCCTCATCCTTAATGTCTACCACAATTAGATTAGAAGACTAATCCCTCCCCGCGATACTCACCGGAAAATCTCTAATCTCACGATCCCCCACAATACTATCTCCACTAGGCAGTTTAACAACAAATGGTTCACATGCAACTTCGGAAATCAACATGCAGACGACGCACAAAATCTAAAGATATGAAATAATACGTAGCACCAGAATCGAATAACACGAAAACAGGATGGTCAAGGATGCGAACGGTACCTGTAGCCACCGTCGTACACACGGGGTGGAACAGACCCCACACTAGAAGCCCCCCCTCTAGAAGGCTGCCCACGTCCTCGACCTCTGTCGAAACTCTGTTGAGGCTGATTAGTTGTTGGTGCCTGATTCACGCTCGACTCTCCCGCAGCCGAGGCTGACACCTGAGTAACTGGTGCCCGACTCGCATCTCTACAATACCTAGCACGATGCCCCATCCGACCGCAAGTAAGACACTATAGCGGCGGCATGTCACACTCACTCATCATGTGTCCCGGACGACCACAGTTAAAACAGGTAGGACGACGAACAGGAACAATCGGAGCACACTTGGAACCATGTCCTCGCCCAAATAACGGGGACTTATTCTCGAATGCTCGCGAACCAGACTGAGCCTTCTAATGCCCACCAAACTTACCTCCCAAAAACTGACCGGAAGTCTTCTGCTTCTTACCCTCTGTTGCCGCCTCTGTCGCAGAGAAAGACATCTCGTAGGCCATCGCCTTGTTATGATAGTCCTCAAAGTTGTACACCCAAAGGCCTGACATGTAGTGACGAACCCTCGGCTTCATCCGCATGTCAAAGTGGAGGATCTTATCTAACTCATCTCGGACCTGACTCCTCACATAATGTAGCTGCTGATTGTAGTCCTTGATTGCCTGTGAAATGGGAACATCCTGGGGTTTTGATTCAAAGAAGGAGCGAATCCTTCCCTCCTTTACCGGCCACAGACAATATTCGTCCTCCATCAATTCTCGGAACTCGTCCCACGTAGCTACACGGTCACATGGTTTCACTGCTTGCCACCACGTTGCCGCCTCATTGGCGATGAAGTACTGAGCGATTGGTACTTTCCTCTCCTCGGAGCAGTTAGCCGCCTCAAACACCTTCTCCATCTCGAATAACCAACTCTCCCAACTAGAAGGGTCGGAAGTACCATCGAACTGTAGAGGACGCAAATGAATCACATCCTGAAGTAGCTTGTCAGTTCCGGAACCAGTAGGCAGAACCGGGTTAGCATTAGCTTGGTTGACTAGAACGACCTGAGTCAGTAGCGTCATCTCATTCGCTACTTGATGCAAAATATTCGCTACTCCGACGTTATCATGAGCATTGCCGAAGCTAGAAGACTGATCCTGCTGGCCCTCGGCACTAGGCTAAACACTGTTCGACAAGGAAGGCGTTGCCGAACCAGCCCCTGAGCTATCGGACATGGCCGCCCCATCGGCTGTGCAACGTCCCCTACCGCATCCGCGTCCTCTACCGGATTGCATTATGAAGAAGTAATGAGTGAGTACAATTCAAACGCAAAACACATCACGACATTAAGAAAGGAAGAACACAGGATAACGCAACGAGTCAAGTTAGGAAAAACATACGAGCATCGGCGTACTGAGATGATGGCGTAGTAGTGATACTGTTCAAAAATGACACTCAACTAGACCCAAATAATCGACAGCCTAGGTATCCATAAACCTAAAGCTCTGATACCATATTCTGTAACACCCCCAAGACGTTCAGGGTATATTACAGCGCTGTGGACCCCACCCTTTAGAATCCACCAGGCTAACACACAAACTCAACATGACAACAATGATTGACATCATCAACATACGAACGACTTCTCAATCCAAGACATACAAAATAAGTAAACCAAACTCAACAGTGCAATGCAACATTAAATCAACCCCAAATCCGGTACACAAGAATTACAATGTTCGAAAGAAAGAAGTACTCGAGTACTGAAGCAACACCATGATTAATAAAATGTAAAAGACATGACATCAACGAACGACCATTGAACAGAATCACTCTTACCCATCATCCTCGTACTGCTCGCATGCTCGTTCGCCTCTGAGACCTGTACCTGAAATACAAAATTATTTCCCTCATTTAAGGGGTTAGCCGACAACTGCTAGTGCAAGTACATTCTATTTCAACTACCATTCTAATCAGATGAAATATGCGCCAAAAATCATTTTAGAAAACATTTATATTCCGGAATATTATGGTGCACGAGCACAAAACACATTTCTCCAACAAAACATTTCAAAGGTTAACCGTTGGTACGAGATTCACGGCAACCGCACCCCACAGAGGCCCCATCGGACCATCCCTGGGTGGTTAACCCCAGTTCACGATACGCATACACACGGCACTACGTATCCCCAGAGGCCCTGTCAAACCATCCCTAGCTGAACATACGCATTCACATCCACAACATACACAGGAAGCCATAAAACAAATACTAGAATATGCATAAAAATGTAAAGTACTTGCCTTTGAGACATCTTCGACGAAACGGGAACGAACAACGACTAGGAATGACCCGGAGGGAACATGACTGTTCCTAAACGAGAGATTAACACAACTCAGTCCTAAATGATAACAATAATCGAACGGAATATACCCACAACCCTGATTAACAAGCATAAACGCACACGGACGATGAATATGGGCGAGGGTTTTCACAAAACCTCCCCAAATCGACAATCCATGGAATACGACGGGAACAAATTGGGAATCACCTAACAACAATAATCGATACGAAATATTGCAACATAAATAAACAATTCGATTTTAATCTAGACTAATCCCGAAAAACCCCCAAAATGGATAAAGGTAGGCTTCTAAGCCAAAATACCTTGGATTCGGATGGAGGAAGATGAGTATGATGATGATAATCGATCTCTCAAGGAACTCTAGGGACAAATCTTGAAGAATCGCTCAAATCGCCTCTTGGAATGCAGCTCTCGGACGAGGAAGGAAAAAGGAAGAAATGCCGCGATGCAGGTCAACTCAGGTTTATAAACCTGCTCACTCGTTACGTATGTTAACATGCTGATGTTAACGTACGCTATGCTCATTACGTACGTAACACTCAGGTGTTAGCGTACATATTGACTCAGCGGAACAATCTGCCTAATATGCTGAGGCCGATAGCGTACGCTACATCAGACGGTTAGCGTACGCTATAAGGGAGCTTACGTACGTAACACCCGCGAGTTAACATACGTAAGGACTTGGCAAAAACTAGGCAGAACTCACTGTCCAAAATGCTGAGGACCGTAATGTACGTTAACACTAAGGTATAACGTACGTTATTCAGGAATCGATAGCGCATGCAAGAAAGCATGAACAACGTACATTATTCATGCAGCAGTTCAGCACTGCAGAATGCAGTTCGCCGCACAGGAAGGTACGAAGTTGAAACGCAACACAAGGACACAACCCAAAAACGTAAATACGAAATATTCACGACGACGAAGTTAAGTGCTGAAAGAAAATACAATTCCGACTACCGGAGAATCAGAAATACGACAAAGAAGATAAAATTTCCTAAATTTATAGAAAATTACAAGACGGCCCAAAAGTCCAAAAATCACGATACAACATCGGATTATCAAATCAAAACTCACAACATGAATAACTCAACCATACGAACTTATGGAAACAAAGAAACATTGGAATCGAATGAGTTTTACGAGAATCGAACATACACGCGATAAAACATAACATAAAGTGAAACAACGTGAAAACACCTCCGAAACTCATCCAAATGGAAAAACTCCAAGAACAAAACAGTTTCAAAATGTCAAAACGGTTACAAGCGAGTTGATTAAAACAGACAAGCATCAAAATGAAAAATTGCTAAAAATGGAAAGGTACGGATATTACACCTTGTCGAATAGTCTTTATCATCTAAATCTGAAAAATGAAATTGTTGTAAATATTGTGACTAGAAAACGTGGTAAAGATGAAACAAACCAAGCGTTAAAGTGGCATCTTAGACTTGGTCATGTTTGTCAGACCAAGATTCATAAGATGGAGAAAGCTGGACTTATGGGTCCATTAGGATACTATCCTACTTGTGAATCTTGCCTTAAAGGCAAAATGACTAAGTCTTCCTTCATTAGCTAATAAACAAGATTGATCCATATCAGTAACACGTTCACTGAAGATCATACTAGGTATGATTTTATGTACATGATGAAACACAAACCCGAAACCTTCACAAAATTCAGGAATTTAAAGCTCTAGTTGAAAATCAAACTGGTAATCATATTAAAACACTTTGGTCGGACCAAAGAGGCAAAAATATGAGTACTGAGTTTGACGAGTTCTTAAAGGAACACGAAATAGTATTACAACTCACACCTCCATCAACCCCTCAATTTAATGGTCTTTCAGAACGAAGGAACCGGAACCTATTGTACATAGTTTGATCCATGCTTAACCATATTGATTTTCTAATTTATTTATGGCGACACACACTCCTTATTGTTACACACATCTTGAATAGAAGTTCTTCCAAATCCATTCCTACAACACCAGATGAGATGTGGAGATCAAGTCTTAATCACATTAGGATTTATGGATGTCCCACCTATGTATAGAAGACTAAGGTGGAGAATTGGAAGTTAGGCCCGTCAAAGGACATTTCGTGGGATGTTCTACATGTTTGAGGCTCATAGAATATTCGTTGCTTTAAAAGCGCACTTCCTGGAAGACGAGTTTATTCAGGAAGGTGGAGGAGGTAGAAATATTGTAACACCCCCAAAACTTACAGGGATATTACAGTATCGTGAATCCATTGAGGGGCTCACTATTAGAGTATGAAACTTGATATTTTCGTAAATAATTTTTGTAATATCCGCAATTTTCGATTTTCGGTAAATTTCTTTTTTTCGGCCGGAGTCCGTTTTGACAACTCGCTCATGACCGTTTCGTCATTCTGAGAATGATTAATTCTGCACTTTTTGACATCCGAGTTCGTTTCGGTGTCGTTTTGTTGAGTTCCGTGCTTTTTAGCGACTTTTCCGCACTTGAGTTCGATTCTTGCGAATCTCGTTGGCTAACATTTGAGTTTCCTGTAAGTCCGTTTAACTTTGTTAGACGTGTTGTGAACTTCGGTTTGGTTATTCGATCACGTATCGTGATTTCCGGGCGTTTTGGGCCATTTTGTAATTTCTTAAAAGTTACGGGTATCCGTATCTGTAATTGTTGTCTCGACCCGTTTCTTGGCCGCGTATGATTAATTATTGCATTATATTTTCATTTCGGGTCGTTGATGTCGTCCGTGAACTTTTCGTCGTGTTCGTTCCGTGCGTTTACGGAAATCGAGTCGTCGAGCCCTGGTGTTCAAGCACTGGCCGGACGGTTGCGGGACTGGCCGGACGATTGCGGGCACCGGCCGGACGGGTGCGGCAGGAACCGGCGTAGCGCACGCTACGGCCGGAAGGCTGCGCACGCTAACCGGCAGGTGTAGCGCACGCTATCGGCTGGCCTAACGCACGCTATCGGGTCTGGACAGTGGAGTCCAGGGGTTCTGGACTCGGTCAGGATCGGCAGGTAGCGCACGCTACTGTCGGTCGTAGTGCACGCTAACCGGCAGGGGTAGCGCACGCTGTCGGCCGACTAGCGTACGTTACCTGGGCGAGCTTTTTAGTCCAGAGGTTCTCGGGCCAATTCGGCTAGCGCGCGAGCTTGGCCGTAGCGCACGCTAGCGAGTCGGGTCGGCGGAGTTTGGTCGGCGAGTTTGGTCGGCGAGTTTGGTCGGTGGTGCCGGGTCGTGCGGGACTGTCAGGGTACTCGGCCGATCACGGCCGATAGCGCATGCTAGTCCGGGAAGGCTAGCGCACGCTAGTTCGGCCCGATATAAATGTGTGACAGCGATCACATTTCCTCTCGTTTTCATTTCCTCCCTTTCTCTTCACTGGAGACTTGGAGATCTTGGAGCCATGCTGTTTGGCAACAAATCCACGAAGTTCTTGAGTTCATAACATCAATCAATCATCCGTTATCATCCTTTGATCCAGCGAATCAAGGTAATCTTCCTTAGAACCCTAATTTCGTGAATTTGGGGGTTTTTGCATTTTTATCCGATTCGTTCCGTGTTGTTGATTAATTCATGATGGGTATGATTAATCTTGGTAGTATTCTTGTGTTTAACATCATTTAATCCATTGTTCTTCGTCGAATCGAAGTATATTTCTTGATTTCCTTCGAATCGACTTTTTGGGGGATTTGTCCTCGATCTCATTTTTCATCCGTTTTCGATGGATCTATTATGGTTAAATGATGTTGTTAAACATATTCTATGGATTATATATCCATATTTCAACTTGGAATTCCGTTTTTGTGATTTAACGGGATGAATCGTGTTCTTGGCCGTTTTGGGGGAAATCCTTGAACCTTTGTCATTTGTTCTTTGAATTCAGCGGCTTTGGGTCGTACTTTGGAATTCATTTTCGTTGTTATTGTTTTCGTTCGTAGTTCATTTTTGTGGATTGTCGTTCGGTGGAGTCGGCGAGTTCGTAGTCGGTTCGTGCCAACCTACTTCGGCCGATTCTCCGCGTTGTGGTCATTCGAGGCAAGTACCTTGCCCATACTTTTCTCGTTTTATGGATATGATGATCGGTGGTCGTCTTGATGTGTTTGTTTGGTTATTTGAAATGAAGTTTCAAAAGATTTCGGTTTGGCCTCGTTAAAGGCTCTCTTTCAAAACGCGTGTGTGTTTTGTGAACGTTGTGTTTTGGGAATTGATTATGATTTGATTATTTTGAATGTTGGAGGCTTTGATGATATCCTTGTTGTTTAAAAGTTATGGAATCGTGTATTCCGTATTTAATCTTGTTATTGTGTTTTGAAGAGTTTGATAATGGTGTCGGATTAGTGGCCATCTCTAGTAAGTATTCTTGATGAACTTACATTCTTAGCATATTAGTATTGCATGAGTAACGTGTGTGTGTGTATGCTCACTATGGGTTAGATCCGACGAGGTCTCGGTAGGGGTCCACGGAGGGGTGGATCCGCGAGCTTGCTTTTAACCACTATGGGTTAGATCCGACGGGGTCTCGGTAGGGGTCCACGGAGGGGTGGATCCACGGTTAATTGTGGTGCATTTTACAAATGTGATTTGATTATGGCATTTACGGAAATGAGTGCTTTTGAATGGTTTTCATGATTGCATGCATCGACTAAGTGTGTAAGAGGTAAGTTGTTCGTTTGGCTTACTTGGCTAGGATGGCACTAGAGTATTTTGTTGTTTGTTTTAAATCCTTTATTTGTGTATTTTGATGTTGGGAGACGAACCTTGTGGTCGTTCTTGTGTACTGTGAGTTGATGAGATTTGGGGCTAAAATCCCAATGGTTTTGTAAAAGTCATTTTACGGATTTGGGGCTAAAATCCCAACGGTTTGGTAAATGTCATTTTTCGGAAAGTAAACCTTTGGGGCGGTGACCCCTTTTGTCTTTTGGATTTTGAAAAGTAGGATTTGATAATCCTAAATTATTTTCTATTAAAACTCTCGATGGCATTCTAAACCGTTTTATAAATTACTTCCATTGATTTATGATATTTCGATTTTGAAATGTTTTCTCAAACTCTTGCCTCGGGAAGTACTTTTCGTTTCGTTTGGATCTTTGAGGATACTTGGTTATTGTTATTCGTGGAATGTGAATGGTATGGCTCGTATTTGCACTTTGTTCTTGCACTAGCAAAACAGTGGAGTTTTGCTAACCCCCGAGTATTCGGGGGGTGGATGTCTGTTTTTGCATTCAGGTTTTGGAGCATAACACAGGGTCGGCACGAAGAATGATGAAAGATGATCGATACTATTCACATGAGGAACCGTACTTTGTTTATTGGTTCAGTTGTACTCTATTTTTCCGCTGCTATATTTTCCCGTTGTACGGGTGTGGTTGTATTTTGACCCCTGCGTGGGCATGAGTTGTATTTGAGTTGTATGTATTTGTTGAAAGACCAAATCGGTCTACTGAGTCATTTTACCCTTAAGGGCATGGTTGAGTTGTTATATGTCGTTACCAACCTGGTAGATCCTTGAGGAAAGGTTCTACGGCGTGTAATATCCCTGAGCGGATTGGGGGTGTTACATAAATGGTATCAGAGCTTAGGTTGAGGAAACCTAGGTTGTCGGGTCAAGTCGTGTTGTTTGAGTCTTGTTTCGTCTGACTGAGTCATGTCGCGACGCGTCGTTTGAGTTTGTTGGTCGTGATTAGTATTGTGGGGTGATCATCATCTTCGTGCGACCTGTGGAAGTAAGTCTCCCTTCTTTGTGTTGTGCCTCGTGTGACACGAGCTATTTTTATGATTATTTGTTAAGTGGTGGAATCCTTATGTGGATTTTGATTTCATGATATGTATTTAGTCGACTCTCGTATTTGATTTATACGAGGAGTGTCGTCGCTTGTGATGTCTTTTTATTGTTGTTTTTGTCCGTGGCTGATGATTTTCGAATTGATTTGCACGTTTTACAAGTTCTATTGTGGAAGCTTTGTGCTTATACGCGTTCGACTTGTTCACTAGCCAGTGCGGGAGGGTCCTTAGAGGCCTCGAGTGGGGTCAGTGGTTTTGTTCTGAATGTGGTATTTTTTTCGTTTATTTCCGTTTAAAGACATGTATTATCTTGATTTTAAACGTTTTGATGCGTGTACTAGGAGGTGTTTTAGCGTACGTCGATATGTGTGAGTTTTGGGCATTCTGGCCTATTGGATTTTCGAAAACCTTGAGTATCTTAGAAAAATAAATTTCGAGACATACTTTTCAAATGAGTTATTTTTTTTGTGGTACATCCAAGGTGCCACAATATACTTCAAAAATTTTCTACCTCGAGGACCAAAATGCTTTGAGATATTTTCAATGTTTTAGAAACACTTTTATTTAGACCCGAGGGTCGAATATTTTGAAAGTTTTCACTAATAGAAAGTGTCCTCATTTTTATCAAATGCGAAATGGTTCTCCAAAGTCTCGATAACGATGTTTCACGTTTGTATTTTTTTGAAAGGTGATACTCAAGATCAACCGGTATTCTTCTAAATTACTTTCAAAATGAGGTTTTTGTTTTTAAAACCTATCCATTCCCGTTTAAGGGCTGGGTATGTATGTATGATGTTCGCGTTGTCATTTTGATGTTTACTCCCGAGTATGATCAAATTGGCGGTGTGAGCGTTGAGTCGCTTTCCACACATTTGTTGTGTTAGCCCCCTGTGAGAGGCGGGGTGTTGGTGTTGAATATTATCGCCTCGTAGTGATTTCTGCGTTGTTGCGCATGTGCGTGCTGTTAGAGCTTGGTTTGGTATGACCGTGTGCATCGGTGATGGTTCCGTTATGTGTCGGTTGTTTAATGTCTTGTTACCTTGATCCCGTTTTTGTGAATTTCGTGGACGAGGTCGGAGGTAATGCCCGTACTATTTTGACTTCGGTATTTTCTCTTTCTCCAGTCTATCGATTCGCTCATGTTCGTTGATACTTTCTGAACTTGTTCTGTATTTCGATTTCATCGTCTGAACGAACTGTGATCTTGTTGTGGGTCGATCTGGTTATCGCTGTGACTTTTTCGAGTTCGGTTCGATTCTTGTGAACCTTGTTCGGAAGTGACATCAGTTGGTTCTATTAGTTCTTTTATTCGAAGTGGATCGGATTTGGAACTCCTGTGTTTTCGACTCTGTCGACTTGTTTATGTTCGTTGACATTTTCTGAGCTTGTCCTGCCCCTTGCTTTTGTTGATCGAACGAGTGTGGTATTGTTTCGGAATAACTCATTTGTCGTTGTGACTTTTCAATCGCTACTCCCTTTCCTGTGGATCTTATGGGAATGCATGTCTTGTTGTTCTCACCAGATCATCCTGGGAATTGTTGTTTGAACTTTATTATCCTTCGTGTTTCGGACATGATTGTTCGATTTTTGTTGTCTCGATCGTTTGTTTGTTCGGTTTTTGTTCTCGTTTCGTGATTGTTGAGCGTTCAGGCTCCTTCGTAATTCCCTTAAGTTCGGGAAATTAGTCTCGTTTTCGATCTTCCAACCCTTGGGCGGTGGAATTCCGTATTTGTTCAGCGATTGGCTCGCATTTTGATCAATGTACCGTTAGGTTGGTCAATCGTATTGATTTTCGTTCGTTGTGTTTTGCGATTGTTCGGATAATTGACTTGATTGTATTATCCATTTGATGACGCTTGTCATTTGTTGGTTTTATTATATCCCTAACGGCGACGCTGTGTTGGTCGCCGTGGAGCGTGTTTTCACGCCGTATATTCCTTTGCGTTGTTTGTAACATTTCGCCGTTGGGCGTTAGTTACGCATTCTTGTGTATCTCTTTGAGTTTTTCCTAGCAGAATATTTCTTCTCCCTACTTGTTTTAAGTTTCGGGACGAAACTTCTTTTAAGGAGGGTAGAATGTAATATCCGCAATTTTTAATTTTCGGTAAATTTCTTTTTTTCAGCCGGAGTCCATTTTGACGACTCGCTCATGACCGTTTCGTCATTCTGAGAATGATTAATTCTGCACTTTTTGACATCCCATTGCTTCGTGTCGCTTTTGTTGAGTTCCGTGCTTTTAGCGACTTTTCCGCTTGAGTTCGATTCTTGCGAATCTCGCTCAAACTATTGCTTCGAGTTTCGTAAGTCCGTTTAACTTTGTTAGACGTGTTGTGAACTTCGGTTTGGTTATTCGATCACGTATCGTGATTTCCGGGCGTTTTGGGCCATTTTGTAATTTCTTAAAAGTTACGGGTATCCGTATCTGTAATTGTTGTCTCGACCCATTTCTTGGCCGCGTATGATTAATTATTGCATTATATTTTCATTTCGGGTCGTTGATGTCGTCCGTGAACTTTTCGTCGTGTTCGTTTCGTGCGTTTACGGAAATCGAGTCGTCGAGCCATGGTGTTCGAGCACTGGCCGGACGGTTGCGGATCGCCGGACGGCCAGGATCGACGGACGACAGGCACCGCCGACGGTGAGGCAGAACCGGCGAGCGCACGCCACGGCCGGAAGGCCGCGCACGCTAATCGGCAGTGTAGCGACGCCATCGGCCGCCTAACGACGCCATCGGTCAGACATGGAGTCCAGTGGTTCTCGACTCGGCCAGATCGGCAGTAGCGACGCCATCGCTTGGTCGTAGCGCACGCTAACCGGCAGGGGTAGCGCACGCTGTCGGCCGACTAGCGTACGTTACCTGGGCGAGCTTTTTAGTCCAGAGGTTACTGGACAGGTCGGCTAGCGCGCGCAGGCTTCCGGCCGTAGCGCACGCTAGCGGGAGTCGGGTCGGCAGGTTTGGTCGGCAGGTTTGGTCGGTGGTGCCGGGTCGTGCGGGCCCTGGCCGAGGGTACTCGGCCGATACCGGCCGATAGCGCACGCTAGTCCGGGAAGGCTAGCGCACGCTAGTTCCGGCCCAGTATAAATGTGACAGAGCAGTCACATTTCCTCTCGTTTTTCATTTCCTCCCTTTCTCTTCCGCGGCTGGAGACTTGGAGATCTTGGAGCCATGATGTTTGGCAACAAATCCACGAAGTTCTTGAGTTCATAACATCAATCAATCATCCGTTATCATCCTTTGATCCAGCGAATCAAGGTAATCTTCCTTAGAACCCTAATTTCGTGAATTTGGGGGTTTTTGCATTTTTGTCCGATTCGTTCCGTGTTGTTGATTAATTCATGATGGGTATGATTAATCTTGGTAGTATTCTTGTGTTTAACATCATTTAATCCATTGTTCTTCGTCGAATCGAAGTATATTTCTTGATTTCCTTCGAATCGACTTTTTGGGAGATTTGTCCTCGATCTCATTTTTCATCCGTTTTCGATGGATCGATTATGGTTAAATGATGTTGTTAAACATATTTTATGGATTGTATATCCATATTTCAACTTGGAATTCCGTTTTCGTGATTTGACGGGACGAATCGTGTTCTTGGCCGTTTTGGGGGAAATCCTTGAACCTTCGTCATTTGTTCTTTGAATTCAGCGGCTTTGGGTCGTACTTTGGAATTCATTTTCGTTGTTATTGTTTTCGTTCATAGTTCATTGTTGTGGATTGTCGTTCGGTGGAGTCGGCGAGTTCGTAGTCGGTTCGTGCCAACCTACTTCGGCCGATTCTCCGCGTTGTGGTCATTCGAGGCAAGTACGTTGCCCATACTTTTCTCGTTTTATGGATATGATGATCGGTGGTCGTCTTGATGTGTTTGTTTGGTTATTTGAAATGAAGTTTCAAAAGATTTCGGTTTGGCCTCGTTAAAGGCTCTCTTTCAAAACGCGTGTGTGTTTTGTGAACGTTGTGTTTTGGGAATTGATTATGATTTGATTATTTTGAACGTTGGAGGCTTTGATGATATCCTTGTTGTTTAAAAGTTATGGAATCGTGTATTCCGTGTTTAATCTTGTTATTGTGTTTTGAAGAGTTTGATAATGGTGTCGGATTAGTGGCCATCTCTAGTAAGTACTCTTGATGAACTTACATTCTTAGCATATTAGTATTGCATGAGTAACGTGTGTGTATGCTCACTATGGGTTAGATCCGATGGGGTCTCTGTAGGGGTCCACGGAGGGGTGGATCCGCGAGCTTGCTTTTAACCACTATGGGTTAGATCCGACGGGGTCTCGGTAGGGGTCCACGGAGGGGTGGATCCACGGTTAATTGTGGTGCATTTTACAAATGTGATTTGATTATGGCATTTCCGGAAATGAGTGCTTTTGAATGGTTTTCATGATTGCATGCATCGACTAAGTGTGTAAGAGGTAAGTTGTTCGTTTGGCTTACCTGGCTAGGATGGCACTAGAGTATTTTGTTGTTTGTTTTAAATCCTTTATTTGTGGATTTTGATGTTGGGAGACGAACCTTCTGGTCGTTCTTGTGTACTGTGAGTTCATGAGATTTGGGGCTAAAATCCCAATGGTTTTGTAAAAGTCATTTTACGGATTTGGGGCTAAAACCCCAACGGTTTGGTAAATGTCATTTTTCGGAAAGTAAACCTTTGGGGCGGTGACCCCTTTTGTCTTTTGGATTTTCAAAAGTAGGATTTGATAATCCTAAATTGTTTTCTATTAAAACTCTAGATGGCATTCTAAACCGTTTTATAAATTACTTCCATTGATTTATGATATTTCGATTTTGAAATGTTTTCTCAAACTCTTGCCTCGGGAAGTACTTTTCGTTTCGTTTGGATCTTTTAGGATACTTGGTTATTGTTATTCGTGGAATGTGAATGGTATGGCTCGTATTTGCACTTTGTTCTTGCACTAGCAAAATAGTGGAGTTTTGCTAACCCCCGAGTATTCGGGGGGTGGATGTCTGTTTTTGCATTCAGGTTTTGGAGCATAACACAGGGTCGGCACGAAGAATGATGAAAGATGATCGATACTATTCACATGAGGAACCGTACTTTGTTTATTGGTTCAGTTGTACTCTATTTTTCCGCTGCTATATTTTCCCGTTAGACGGTGTGGTCAGATTTTGACCCCTGTGTGGGCATGAGTTGTATTTGAGTTGTATGTATTTGTTGAAAGACCAAATCGGTATACTGAGTCATTTTAGCCTAAAAGGCATGGTTGAGTTGTTATATGTCGTTACCAGCCTGGTAGATCCTTGAGAAAAGGTTCTACGGCGTGTAATATCCCTGAGCGGATTGGGGGTGTTACATAAATGGTATCAGAGCTTAGGTTGAGGAAACCTATGCTGTCGGGTCAAGTCGTGTTGTTTGAGTCTTGTTTCGCCCGATCGAAATGTGTCGCGATGCGTCGTTTGAGTTTGTTGGTCGTGATTAGTATCGTGGGGCGATCATCATCTTCGTGCGACCTGTGGAAGTAAGTCTCCCTTCTTTGTGTTGTGCCTCGTGTGACACGAGCTATTTTTATGATTCTTTGTTAAGTGTTGGAATCCTTATGTGGATTTTGATTTCACGATATGTATTTAGTCGACTCTCGTATTTGATTTATATGAGGAGTGTCGTCGCTTGTGATGTTTTTTTATTGTTGTCTTTGTCCGTGGCTGATGATTTTCGAATCGATTTGCACGTTTTACAAGTTCTATTGTGGAAGCTTTGTGCTTATACGCGTTCTACTTGTTCACTAGCCAGTGCGGGAGGGTCCTTAGAGGCCTCGAGTGGGGTCAGTGGTTTTGTTCTGAATGTGGTATTTTTTTGTTTATTTCCGTTTAAAGACATGTATTGTCTTGATTTTAAACGTTTTGATGCGTGTACTAGGAGGTGTTTTAGCGTACGTCGATATGTGTGAGTTTTGGGCATTCTGGCCTATTGGATTTTCGAAAACCTTGAGTATCTTAGAAAAATAAATTTCGAGACATACTTTTCAAATGAGTTATTTTTTTTGTGGTACATCCAAGGTGCCACAATATACTTCAAAAATTTTCTACCTCGAGGACCAAAATGCTTTGAGATATTTTCAATGTTTTAGAAACACTTTTATTTAGACCAGAGGGTCGAATATTTTGAAAGTTTTCACTAATAGAAAGTGTCCTCATTTTTATCAAATGCGAAATGGTTCTCCAAAGCCTCGATAACGATGTTTCACGTTTGTATTTTTTTGAAAGGTGATACTCAAGATCAACCGGTATTCTTTTAAATTATTTTCAAAATGAGGTTTTCGTTTTTAAAACCTATCCATTCCCGTTTGAGGGCTGGGTATGTATGTATGATGTTCGCATTGTCATTTTGATGTTTACTCCCGAGTATGATCGAATTGGCGGAGTGAGCGTTGAGTCGCTTTCCACACATTTGTTGTGTTAGCCCCCTGTGAGAGGCGGGGTGTTGGTGTTGAATATTATCGCCTCGTAGTGATTTCTGCGTTGTCGCGTATGTGCGAGCTGTTAGAGCTTGGTTTGGTATGACCGTGTGCATCGGTGATGGTTCCGTTATGTGTCGGTTGTTTAATGTCTTGTTACCTTGCTCCCGTTTTTGTGAATTTCGTGGACGAGGTCGGAGGTAATGCCCGTACTATTTTGACTTTGGTATTTTCTCTTTCTCCAGTCTATCGATTCGCTCATATTCGTTGATACTTTCTGAACTTGTTCTGTATTTCGATTTCATCGTCTGAACGAACTGTGATCTTGTTGTGGGTCGATCTGGTTATCGCTGTGACTTTTTCGAGTTCGGTTCGATTCTTGTGAACCTTGTTCGGAAGTGACATCATTTGGTTCTATTAGTTCTTTTATTCGAAGTGGATCGGATTTGGAACTCCTGTGTTTTCGACTCTGTCGACTCGTTTATGTTCGTTGACATTTTTTGAGCTTGTCCTGCCCCTTGCTTTTGTTGATCGAACGAGTGTGGTATTGTTTCGGAATAACTCGTTTGTCGTTGTGACTTTTCAATCGCTACTCCCTTTCCTGTGGATCTTATGGGAATGCATGTCTTGTTGTTCTCACCAGATCATCCTGGGAATTGTTGTTTGAACTTTATTATCCTTCGTGTTTCGGACATGATTGGTCGATTTTTGTTGTCTCGATCGTTTGTTTGTTCGGGTTTTGTTCTCGTTTCGTGATTGTTGAGCGTTCAGGCTCCTTCGTAATTCCCTTAAGTTCGGGAAATTAGTCTCGTTTTCGATCTTCCAACCCTTGGGCGGTGGAATTCCGTATTTGTTCAGCGATTGGCTCGCGTTTTGATCAATGTACCGTTAGGTTGGTCAATCGTATTGATTTTCGTTCGTTGTGTTTTGCGATTGTTCGGATAATTGACTTGATTGTATTATCCATTTGATGACGCTTGTCATTTGTTGGTTTTATTATATCCCTAACGGCGACGTTGTGTTGGTCGCCGTGGAGCGTGTTTTCACGCCGTATATTCCTTTACGTTGTTTGTAACATTTCGCCGTTGGGCGTTAGTTACGCATTCTTGTGTATCTCGTTGAGTTTTCCTGGCAGAATATTTCTTCTCCCTACTTGTTTTAAGTTTCGTGACGAAACTTCTTTTAAGGAGGGTAGAATGTAATATCCGCAATTTTCAATTTTCGGTAAATTTCTTTTTTTCGGCCGGAGTCCGTTTTGACGACTCGCTCATGACCGTTTCGTCATTCTGAGAATGATTAATTCTGCACTTTTTGACATCCGAGTTCGTTTCGGTGTCTTTTTGTTGAGTTCCGTGCTTTTTAGCGACTTTTCCGCACTTGAGTTCGATTCTTGCGAATCTCGCTCAAATCGCTGCTTCGAGTTTCGTAAGTCCGTTTAACTTTGTTAGACGCTTTGTGAACTTCGGTTTGGTTATTCGATCACGATCGTGATTTCCGCGTTTGGGCCATTTTGTAATTTCTTAAAAGTTACGGGTATCCGTATTCTGTAATTGTTGTCTCGACCCGCTTTCTTGTCCGCGTATGATTAATTATTGCATTATATTTTCATTTCGGTCGTTGATGTCGTCCGCGAACTTTTCGCCGTGTTCGCCTGCGGCGTTACGGAAATCGAGTCGCCGAGCCCTCGTGTTCGAGCACCGCCGACGGCTATGGATCGCCGGACGGCTATGGATCGCCGGACGATTGCGGCACCGGACGGACGGTGCGGGCAGAACCGACGAGCGCACGCCACGGCGGGAAGGCGCGCGCGCTAACCGGCAGTGTAGCGCACGCTATCGGCCGCCTAACGACGCTTATCGGTTCCGGGACATGGAGTCTGTGGGTTCTCGACTCGCCGATCGGGTGTAGCGACGCCATCGCCGGCCGTAGCGCACGCTAACCGGCAGGGGTAGCGCACGCTGCCGGCCGACTAGCGTACGTTACCTGAGCGAGCTTTTTAGTCCAGAGGTTACTGGACAGGTCGGATAGCGTGCGCAGGCTTCCGGCCGTAGCGCACGCTAGCGGGAGTCTGGTCGGCAGGTTTGGTCGGCAAGTTTGGTCGGTGGTGCCGGGTCGTGCGGGCCCTGGCCGAGGGTACTCGGCCGATACCGGCCGATAGCGCACGCTAGTCCGGGAAGGCTAGCACACGCTAGTTCCGGCCCAGTATAAATGTGACAGAGCAGTCGCATTTCCTCTCGTTTTTCATTTCCTCCCTTTCTCTTCCGCGGCTGGAGACTTGGAGATCTTGGAGCCATGATGTTTGGCAACAAATCCACGAAGTTCTTGAGTTCATAACATCAATCAATCATCCGTTATCATCCTTTGATCCAGCGAATCAAGGTAATCTTCCTTAGAACCCTAATTTCGTGAATTTGGGGGTTTTTGCATTTTTGTCCGATTTGTTCCATGTTGTTGATTAATTCATGATGGGTATGATTAATCTTGGTAGTATTCTTGTGTTTAACATCATTTAATCCATTGTTCTTCGTCGAATCGAAGTATATTTCTTGATTTCCTTCGAATCGACTTTTTGGGGGATTTGTCCTCGATCTCATTTTTCATCCGTTTTCGATGGATCGATTATGGTTAAATGATGTTGTTAAACATATTCTATGGATTGTATATCCATATTTCAACTTGGAATTCCGTTTTCGTGATTTGACGGGACGAATCGTGTTCTTGGCCGTTTTGGGGGAAATCCTTGAACCTTCGTCATTTGTTCTTTGAATTCAGCGGCTTTGGGTCGTACTTTGGAATTCATTTTCGTTGTTATTGTTTTCGTTCGTAGTTCATTGTTGTGGATTGTCGTTCGGTGGAGTCGGCGAGTTCGTAGTCGGTTCGTGCCAACCTACTTCGGCCGATTCTCCGCATTGTGGTCATTCGAGGCAAGTACCTTGCCCATACTTTTCTCGTTTTATGGATATGATGATCGGTGGTCGTCTTGATGTGTTTGTTTGGTTATTTGAAATGAAGTTTCAAAAGATTTCGGTTTGGCCTCGTTAAAGGCTCTCTTTCAAAACGCGTGTGTGTTTTGTGAATGTTGTGTTTTGGGAATTGATTATGATTTGATTATTTTGAACGTTGGAGGCTTTGATGATATCCTTGTTGTTTAAAAGTTATGGAATCGTGTATTCCGTGTTTAATCTTGTTATTGTGTTTTGAAGAGTTTGATAATGGTGTCGGATTAGTGGCCATCTCTAGTAAGTATTCTTGATGAACTTATATTCTTAGCATATTAGTATTGCATGAGTAACGTGTGTGTGTGTGTGTATGCTCACTATGGGTTAGATCCGACGGGGTCTCGGTAGGGGTCCACGGAGGGGTGGATCCGCGAGCTTGCTTTTAACCACTATGGGTTAGATCCGACGGGGTCTCGGTAGGGGTCCACGGAGGGGTGGATCCACGGTTAATTGTGGTGCATTTTACAAATGTGATTTGATTATGGCATTTCCGGAAATGAGTGCTTTTGAATGGTTTTCATGATTGCATGCATCGACTAAGTGTGTAAGAGGTAAGTTGTTCGTTTGGCTTACCTGGCTAGGATGGCACTAGAGTATTTTGTTGTTTGTTTTAAATCCTTTATTTGTGGATTTTGATGTTGGGAGACGAACCTTGTGGTCGTTCTTGTGTACTGTGAGTTAATGAGATTTGGGGCTAAAATCCCAATGGTTTTGTAAAAGTCATTTTACGGATTTGGGGCTAAAATCCCAACGGTTTGGTAAATGTCATTTTTCGGAAAGTAAACCTTTGGGGCGGTGACCCCTTTTGTCTTTTGGATTTTGAAAAGTAGGATTTGATAATCCTAAATTGTTTTCTATTAAAACTCTCGATGGCATTCTAAACCGTTTTATAAATTACTTCCATTGATTTATGATATTTCGATTTTGAAATGTTTTCTCAAACTCTTGCCTCGGGAAGTACTTTTCGTTTCATTTGGATCTTTGAGGATACTTGGTTATTGTTATTCGTGGAATGTGAATGGTATGGCTCGTATTTGCACTTTGTTCTTGCACTAGCAAAACATTGGAGTTTTGCTAACCCCCGAGTATTCGGGGGGTGGATGTCTGTTTTTGCATTCAGGTTTTGGAGCATAACACAGGGTCGGCACGAAGGATGATGAAAGATGATCGATACTAATCACATGAGGAACCGTACTTTGTTTATTGGTTCAGTTGTACTCTATTTTTCCGCTGCTATATTTTCCGTTAGACGGTGTGGTTGTATTTTGATGCATCGCGTGGGCATGAGTTGTATTTGAGTTGTATGTATTTGTTGAAAGACCAAATCGGCTCATCGAGTCATTTTAGCCTTAAAGGCATGGTTGAGTTGTTATATGTCGTTACCAGCCTGGTAGATCCTTGAGGAAAGGTTCTACGGCGTGTAATATCCCTGAGCTGATTGGGGGTGTTACAATTTTAAAATTAGCAATTTCACCATTTCAAAAATCAAGCGTCTTTAGGTAAAAATCATAGATAATTAAGCGGTCATAATTTAACGAGTTACACGACTATTACAAATAAACAGTTTAATTTTGTTCTCAAATGGTATCAACGTTCATATAATCATATCCCAACACTCGTTCAAGCTCGACCGGAACCCTCGAGAATATCCTGCACATATTCAACAAATTTACCTAACACGAGGAATCGTGCCATCCTAACCTGAAGTAAAAAAATGACAACAAATATCATGAAACTATAAAACATATATGGAAAAACCCACAAATATGTAGTCTCACTATATTCACAATTAATGCACGCCTCAAATAATAAACACACTATCTTTCACAACATCCTTGATCGCAACCACGAGTCACAAAATTACCAACGCGCATACCACTGGATAGGACATTGGCTAATAACACATAATACTCCCTTGATCGCAATCATGGGTCACACTAGTACCGACTTGAGCATACCCCGAACAGAGAATTATCCCAAAACAATCTTAACTTTCAAGGATAATCACAAAGACATAATCACAGCCCGTCGAGATACACACTGCCAGTACCATATCGTAGTACATACAACCTGTAATCACAAAACACTAAACATGGATACATACTGCCGGTTCAATGGTCAATCACAATTACAATTACTTGCAAGCTAATTTCATAATACCAATTATCATAGTTCAAGCAAGTAGTAAACTTGCCTTAAGTTCGGCAAGCGTAATTCCTCAATCATCATCCTACCCACAAACACAATGGTTCTGAATCAATCATAATTCACAACCTAGTCATAATACGATCAATCATTATGTAATGACTCGATCTTCTATTTTAATATTAGAATTTTATTGGGCCCAACTTGGTTAATTTTACGTGCATTTGAAATTGTATGATTTTACATGGTAAAAATCATGTCCAATAATTTCATCACTGCTGTAATTCATAACACCAATAAGTCCAATGGAAACCATGAATTGAATCCAAATATTTTAAATTGAATCATGTATTTTACTGTTTCTTTTGGATAATTTAGTAAGTCATTGAAACTTCATCAATATTCATTTCATCATTTCGTGTTGCCTCACTTCAATAATGAAGCAAAAATAATCTAATTAATTAAATCATAACTAAACAAATTATCTATAATGATAATTAATACAATTAAAGGATGACAAATCATAATGACCGATTTAACCCCCGCTGAATTCTGAAAATATAAATAAAATAAATTTATACTTCTATTAAAAGAGAGTGGTCATTCTCTGAGATTTTTTGTTTTTTTTGAAATATAGTATATATAGAGAGATGTATTCTGAATTTTTAGAAAAAATAAGGAAAAAAAGAATATTATGAATATGTGTTAAAGTTTTATTGCACAACTTACACTATCTACCAATAGAAAAATCCTTTCTTCATTTTTTAGCTTAAAATTCTAATGTTTATAATTTTCTTTATATCAAGTTTATTTTAATAAAAAATATATCAAATCAATTACTATTTCACGATCTTCAACTAGACATACATATTGAATATAGTAAATCTGGTGGATTTATATTAATGACCGATTGCATAAAAAATGTTTATATTAGAAAAAATATGGGTATTAATTTTTAATAAAATAAATTGATGTAAAATAAAAGTAAATTAAATCACTTTTATGAAATTAAATTTAAGACTTTATTGCTTACACAAAAAACAAATTATGGTATTTATTTAATAATAACTAAAAATAGTAAAATACACACTGCACAGACACACGTATATTAAACTTAATCATATACTATTTTCGTCCCCAAAATTTATTCCTACCTTTTCTCGGTATGTCTCCAAAATTTGTTCAGGTAATGGATATTAACTAATTAACACTATGCTAATGTGAGACTCTTTCTGCAATTATATTAAATTCTATAATATGCTCAACAAGTTTTTTTATAAAAATTCATATTGAAGATCCTAAAGAATAAATTTGGGGATTGAAAGTATATATTTTAATAATAAAATATTTTGTCTGGTGCATTGCACGGGAGAACATCTAGTACAAATAATGATAGAATATTTAATAATTGCCAATACTTATCTCATAACCTAAGAAAGAGTCCTTTTAATACACCCTAAAACCCTACATAAAAAAAGAAAAAAAATATTCTTGATTGTCGCCTTGAATGCGCATACAAATCCCAACAAGTGTTATACCAAACAACCCATAAATTAACCTCAGTCTGAAAATAAGAAAAGCATAATTACAGCTGTATAAGCCCAGGCATCCTTTTCTCGCCACCGTTCCCTTACCTGCACAAGTGGAACCAAACCATGTTCAGACCCAAACATACCCGATTTTGGTCCCATTTCAGATTCCATCAACCAAAGACGTCTGAAACTCTGAACGAGCTTCGACCATGGAAACCAAAATTTGCAAACCCGACCAAGGATCGGGATTTCAGAAACTGAACAAACCCTTACCTGACCAGAATTGGACTTCCGCCATGAGTTATCCATCGGAGGCTGCCGCTGGAGGCCTTGTGGCCGAGTGGTGTGTTGTTTGCCGTGAGTATTTTGTTGGGTGTTACGTTAAAACGCAGCGGAATAAAATAACGAAAAATTCAGACGAGGATCTACATACAGCAATTTAATTGATTTATTAAGAGTTCATCGAATTACCTTAATTCGAAGAATAAATTTGAACCCGGACCAGAAGCTGATTAAATTCTCTTCCTCTTTCGGTAATCCACACACGAACAATTGGTACAAGTCGGATTGCTAGATCCTTATGAATAATATTGATCAACAGTACAACAAATAATTCCTTACTAGAAAGATTTGTACTGTTGATCAAAATCAACTAAGAGAAAAAGGAGATGGCTGAGACGATTCCCCGGACTGAGAGTACAGTTCGGCCGATTCGAGAAGGAGAGGGGGCCGATTTTTGTCTAAGAAAAATTAGGATTGTGTAATTTTTCTTATTACAACTCCTTGTCCAAGATGTAACGCCCCCAGATTTAACCGGAAATATTACAGCGCCGTGGGCCCCGAGATGGAACCCACAAGGCTAAAGGAAATTTTCACAATCATTTACAAATGCCCAAGAGGCCAACGACGTTACTATCTTTAAAAATGCATAAAGAAATAAAATTCATATATCAAAAACCGTCGTAAAAACTCATTTGAAATCGCAAGGCCAAACGGCCGACACTAAAAAGTTTAGAAAACGATTTCCAAAGCAACCTCAGTTACCAGGTACCAAAAGGTCATTTCAAAATACTCACGCAAATGGAATAAGACCAACCATAAAGATACTCTAGCAAAATGAATACGAGAACCAATCAAGAAACTCAATGCACACAACATGTCCTAGCCAAGATCTTCCGGAAGCTCATCTCTTCACGACCGCTACAAGCTCGATACTCCACGAACCTAAAAAGAAATCCCACGACGGGGTCAGCCATAATATCCAACAATGATAACCGTCACATCACATTAATAATTACATACCAATGAGAATACAACATAAGAATACGACCAACGTAATCTCACCGCCATAACTTTGCTTATTCAAGTAATTCTCATCAGAATAACCATTATCACATTTCACATCCTGTACTCGATTAACCAATAAACTCGAACATAATATTTGTATTGTACCTCAAACAATACTCAAGATCCTCAAACTATCATAACCAACTCACGATACGGAAATCTACCATTTCTGACCAATACGATCCATCGAATAATATCATCAAATCCCAAGACGATAACCGATTGTCCACCAAAGACAAGACCAAAGAAAATATGGAACATACCTCGAGATATGATGTGCCACGATAATCATATCAGTCTAATCCGAGATCAGAACAATGCAATACGGACAAGGTCCTAACACAAGACCTACAAATGCATACTCATATGACCACGTCAATATGCTCACAACAATAAGAACTATGTATACTCAATGGAAATCCCATGATCCAGCGCCCTCAGCATAGATCCCAAGATGATCCTACAAGATCAACACGAGGTGGATAACCAACAATATACATATGCACAACAATAACACAATACTGGGTAATCCAACGATCCAGCGCCCTCAGCATAGATCCCAAGATGATCCCGTCGGACCAACACGAGGTGGAAAAACCCGTCCAATGATCCAGCGCCCTCATCATAGATCCCAAGATGATCCCGTCGGACCAACACGAGGTGGACATCCGATCCAGCGCCCTCAGCATAGATCGTGCGATCCCATCGGATCAACACAACATAAACAACGCAATATGCATACACATATGCAAAACAATATGCTCATCATCATGAACAACGCAACATGAACGACAATATGACAAATCAATTAAGACGACCTCATGTTCGACAACATGAATGATAATACGCATGATCAAATCACTAACACTAACTGAATCGATATAAGATACTTGCCCCGAGTCCTTCGGGAGAAATCTCGATATCAAACCATCACCGACGATTATCCGCAATGCTCGGCGATCCAAACGTACCATGGACTACAGATACTCATATCCTCGTCTTTACCATAATGTATCATCGATACTCGAACATACCAATAACTGAGATAAAGCATATACATTATGATTTACCTCCCAGAATCGAAAGAACGATATGCGATCCGAATACCCAGAGTTCACAATAATAATCATCGCTATATGCATTATAAACAAAATGAAACTGAAACCATTCATTAAATATTATAACTGAGCAAGTAATAACTTGCCTCGATACCGATACCACGAAGTCCGCAGCGAACACATTGCCTTTGTCTACGAGCTCCTCAGCCCCGATCAAAAGCAATACAATGGACATACTCGAACACGACCGCAATATCCGGTTATAAACACCGATCAATAAACTTGACCTAGTACAATAATCGATTAAACAACAATCCGATAATAATCAACAACCGCTAAAACCAATTCACAAACCCAACGGCTCAACAATATCTCAGTTAACCACAAGTCTGATCAAACCAACTTAAACGATCACGAATTCATAACCGAAACAGAATATATTACCATGCCTGTTGACTTAGCGCACGTTAATCTTTTACCGTAGCGTGCGCTAAGTTGTTCCCGATAGTGTGCGCTAGCTAGTAGGCTTAGCGTGCGCTACTAACGTGCAGTTACATGCATTTCGGATACCGATCAACATATGGCGATTATCAAAAACTCTAAGTGATTCTGAACCATGTTCATAGCTATTAAACAACGAAATCCAATATCCTTTACCATATAGGTAATCATCCGACTCCTAATTCAAGTCATATATTCATATTTCATCTTCCTTAATATCAACAACCTAATCACCAAGAACTCATAATCATGCCATGTTCACCATTATATGAAGGAACCAACAACAACAACATCACAGATCCAAAATGAAGGAAGACATTAGCCAACATATCTCTTTGAAGATAAACAACGCATTCGAAACCATCCAATTCATATCAATATATTCACATCAACAATAACATTATCATAATTTGGTAATCCAACTCATAATCATACTTATCAACTTGTTTATATGATAATCATCAGCTCAAGAACATCATATACAATCCAAAACGAAATCTCAAAGTGAAGAGTAATTACCTTTTTGAAGGAATGGATTGATTTCCAAGGTTGAATCCATTTCCAAGAATCACCAATGATTTCAAGCTTCAAATGTTGTTGTGGATGATTAACTCCACCTTAATCCAGTGTTTGGAACCTCAAATATATCCCAACTCTCTCTCTCTCGGCTGAAAGAAGAAAAAATGACGAAATGCTTCTCAGCACCCTTCTGTCCTCTTTTATAATATTCATTATTAGCGTGCGCTAACATCTTATGTTTAGCGTGTGCTACCGCCTTAGCGTGCGCTAACTGACTTTGTTAGCGTGCGCTATCGGGCCTGCAGGCTACCGCCTCGCCAGAATTAGCTTACGTACGTAATGCCCATGCATTAACGTACGTAAAACATCCTGCCTAGCGTACGCAAGTCATTTACCTTAGCGTGCGCTAATAGCAGTTGACTTGCTATAGTCTACACCTACCACGCAGATGCTCGTGACCCCACAAGCCGAAATCAACCAATAAAGCCAAGATTCCCTGTTGACCGATATATAGTTAGCGTGCACTAATCAACATGCATTAGCGTGCGCTAACACTACATTACAACATCCGCTGACTTATCAGAACGTGCGCCGAAAGTGGCCTGGTCCACGCGTAGATTCCTTCCGATCGGACTGCATTAGCGTGCGTTATCTTATATCCGTAGCGTGCGCTAAACCTGCACGATAGCGTGCGCTACTCATGATTATTAGCGTGCGCTAATAATGTTGCACTTAGCCAAATTCCGAAATTTCTGTCTGACATCTTGACGTACCAAAAACGAACATGAGACACACTGAACACAAACACTGAATCCAATAAGATTCTTATACGATATACTCTATATCGAAAGTACGATAACCTGATACACAATATCCTCAAATGTAACTGTCGACCAGATACGACAATTATACCGATATTGATATCTCAGTCCTTTTTATTTTATCCCTACTGTACAGATTCCACGCTGTACAATAACTCGGACAAAATAATATCAAACAACAGTAGTAGAAATTCCGGATATTACATTCTACACCACTTAAAATAAGTTTCGTCCTCGAAACTTGCAATCCGTCATAGAAAACAAACAAACATACCGTTCAACCCAAAATATCCCAAAACCATCACAACAATGATCAATCATCATCACTATAGAATAACCACAACAGCATACTTACAAATACGCAGGTCGACGATCTCCTGAGATACTAGCAAGCGATCTCACTGTACAGTCTCAATACGCTTACGATCACAATTCCCTGAGTCTCAACAAAATATATCATCTTCGGATGAAACAATCTGCCCGAATCAAATCCTGTCTGCCTGATTACATAATCAAGTCCCAATTCCGATAAGACTAATAATACACAATACATCTACAAAACAACTGCCCAAAACAACGACACGAATCCCGAAACATCAACACAAAATCCGAACGCTCAGATGATCACCAACAATGATCAACAATTAGACGTACCTGGGCTTTCAGGCCCGCCGGTTTTGGCCCTAAACCGGCCCTAAGTCAACGGTTTTAGCCCAGGACCGCCGGCCAACGGGCCCGAACCGGACCGGGACCGAAAAGCTAGGGCCGGGCTAGGGTCGGGGGAATTGGAACCGCGGACCGGCGGTTCAGGCCCGCCGGTCCTAAAAGGCCCGTCGGTTTGCATCGGCCCGGCGGGCCGGGCCGGACCGACGGGCCTAACGGCTATTTCGAGAAAAATGGCAAAGATCAGCTGAGTGATCACGCCAATTGCCAACGGCTATGTCCTTCAAGGAGCCGTTGGCGCCCCCTTCCCCACCCCCAAACTTCCCCATTAATCCCCCCTTTTCCCTACCCATCCCCACTATAAATACTACATCTTCCGAACTCAAAATTCACCAATAATCACACTCTAATTCTCTCTAAAAATTCAATCTCTACTCTCTCTACTATACTCTCTATTTACTATCTCTATGTCAACCTCAAAGAACAACACTAACAAGGGCAAGGGCAAGGCCATTGAACTTGGCCAACGAAGTGGAGGAGGAGATTTTCAACCTCAAACTCAAAGGCCTAGAAGGGCCGATTTGGCGGAGGAAATTTCTAGACAAGTCGCCGAACGAATTCAAGCCGAAGAAGATGCCCGATTTGAAGAAATGGTTCATACGATGGAGAGCACGGGATACGAATTTCGTGGCTCAACAAATGATGATGAACATGAAGAGGACGAAGAGCACGAAGAAGACGAACAAAACCAACCTCCTCCTCCGCCAACAAGTAAGCCTAAGCCTCTCAAGTCCGAAATCTTCGTTAAACATTTTAAAAGAGAATTGGCTCCTATCAACGAAGGAGAACCTCCTTTATCCGATGGTCGAAAGAGATTCATTGCTTATTGCAACTATTGCACAAAGCACTACAAATGGATCGAGAAGGGAGGCTACGGAACACTACAAAGGCACATGGAGGGGTTTCATCCATTCGAGTATGGAATATCTACTACTCAAACGCAAATTCGAGGTACTACTAGTTCAAATTCGACGGGTATGTCTTCTTCCGCTTTATTTAAATTTGAAAAAATCGATATGAAGATGCTTGTGCTAGATATTGTGCCATGGAAAAACAACCTTTTAATTATGCGGATAGAATAACGTATGAAGCTTCTTATAAAGATGGTTTGGGGCCTAATGTTAGCAAGGTAGCTAGAACTCAAATGCTTAAGAGAATTAGGAGACAATGCTTTGACAAAAACAAGATTTAATGAAATATTTAGTTCGTTTGTCTCAAAAAGTTTCTATTTGTGCCGATGTTTGACCGATGCTTATAATAAAAATAGTTACATGGGAATTACTTGTCATTGGATTGATGCAAAATGGATTATGCAAAAACGCTTTGATTGCCTTTAGGGAGTTTGAAGAGCCTCACACGGCTCAAAATATTGCTTTAATTATTATTACGGTTTTAAATGAGTATTGTTTGGTTAACAAGGTATTTTCTCGTTGGTTTTGATAATGCATCGCGAACACCGCTAGTATTCCGAACTTGTTGAAGCATGTGCACCATCATTTGAAGGAAAATATTTTCATTCTAGATGCATTTGTCATATTTTAAATTTATGTGTTCAAGATGCGCTTAGTATTTTTCAAGATTCCGTTGTTCCTATTAAAAATGCCGTTAAGTATTTGCACAAATCAAAAACATTGGGGAAAAAATGGCAAAAATATTGTCGTGCAAAGGGTATTGTTTATACTTGTTTCAAATTAGATGTATCTCATCGCTTGAACTCTACTTATGAGATGATTAATAGTACACTAGAGTATAAGAGTTATTTATGCGATTTTTTAGGAAAGAGTTCTCAAACATGCAATTAGTTCTTAATGAGAGTCATTGGGATTCATGTATGGATTTGTATCGTTTGTTAAAAGTTTTTCATAATGCTACTAAACAATTATCGGGTGTTTATTATTGTACTTCCGTTAAAGTGTTGGAACATTGCATGTATATTGCCTTGTCTTTTAAGAGTTGTTTTAGTAGGCCAAACATGCAAGGTGTGATTTATTTTATGGTTCAAAATGGCTCAAGTATTTTAGGGAGATTCCTATGGTTTTCTTACTTGCTAAGTGCTTAGATCCTAAATGGAAGTATGATGGTGTTTGTCAAATGCTTGGTATTTATTATGATGCTTTTGCTCAAATGGACTTGAGTGATGTTGTAATTGATGGTGAAGGGGTCTTCTTTGATCTTCCTTCCGTGCCACAAATCAAGATAGATCTTGATAGGAGTTTGAGATCTATTTTTCAAGAATATAGATTAAAACATGGTAGTGAGTTTCCTTCTTCTACAATGCCTTCATCTATGATGCCTTCATGTGATTTTCCTTTTGAGATGAATGAAAGTGATCCTTTAGTTCAACAAATGCATGGAATGATGCAAAATAGAAGCAATGAACTTCCAATGGGGCAAGGTAATAGTGAATTAGATATGTTCTTGCAAACTCGTTTTGTATTTGGTGTTGAAGATAGTGGTCTGTCGATCGATGTGTTAAAGTGGTGGTCGAAGAGAGAGGAGTACCCAATACTCTCCATCATTGCAAAGGAGTTATTTGCCGTCCCGGCATCCACCGTGTCCGTAGAACAAGCCTTTAGCATCGGAGGACTTATGCTAGATCAAAGAAGATCAAGGATGAAGCCGAACATTGAAGCTACCATGTTGCTCGATGATTGGTGTAGGGCCGACCTTAGAGCTCAAGAACCGGAATGGGACGATGCAAATGAGAGCGAAGATGAAGCCTTCACCGAGACGGATCGATCGGATGTGGAGTAGAGAGCTCAAGTCCTTTATTATTATTATTTTTTCATTTCAAGAATTCAAGTGTAAAACTTCTTAAATTGTGCTTAACTTATTTGTTGTACTTTTCCTCATTTTTAATGCAAAATTATTGTGTCCTTATTTATTTGCAAAATTATTGTGTCCTTATTCATTTGTAATTTTCCTCTTTCTTAATGCAAACTTATTATTTGTTATAATTTTCCTTATTCATTTTTCAACAATTTAATGAGTTTTTAAATATTAAGAATTATCATTTTCTATTCATAAAAGTAATAAATATGCAAGAATAAAATAAAAAAATAATAATAAAAGTTAAAAAAATCGGGCGGTTCGGCGGGACCACGGTTTAGCCCGGCTCGACTGGGTTTCTAGCCCGCACGGAGGCCGGGCTATGATGGCCGGGCTCGGTCCCTTGTTTTGGGGACCGAGGACCGCCGGTTCGAGGCCCGAAACCGGCGGTTCCGGCCCGGCAGCACGTCTATCAACAATCAACCGAATTTATCATCGACATGATAAATTCCAATATGACCAACCAGAGGTCAAAACACAATCGAGAATATCATCAACGTGATAAACTCCAATATTACCAACGAATGATCAACGAAAATCGAGAATACCTTCACACAGTAAACTCCAACACGATCAACACAGAACCACAGAAACAGATATACGAAAGAATAACATTCTCAAAACGACAAATCAATCACGCACAGTAGATCTCAATAAACATACCCAATTGGCGACCATTTCCCTCGGCATACGAACAACGAATCGCAAATCGACGAACATACCAATTCATACAAGGAGTGGGAACGACCACTCAATATCCAAAACAACCAGCATGGGGTCACCATCCCCAAATTTACACTTACAAAGAAATCATTCAAAGATCACTATGGTAAGATTGCGCTACTACCGCACCAATGGACTCACATAGCACATATGTCCCGGTTTTACAAAGTCCAAAGTTCCAAAATTACATCCTGCACATGAATCTACAACACGCAGTACATTTCTCTTATCTGATCAATCAACCGATCATCCTTGCATAACCAATCTACCATACTAAACTTCGAATCTCTTTTCCTTGTACCATCGATATGATATGCCCGATTAGGGCTGTTATCGGACCGGTCCGGCCCGGTTTTTCACAGACTCGGAACCGGTCCGGTAAGGTACCGGATAGACCCGGTCCGGACCGGTAAGAAAACCGGGTCATATTTAAGATCCGGAACCGGTCCGAAATAGGTACCGGGTAGACCCGGTCCTAATCCAAAACCCGAATCCGGAACCCGAATCCAGAACCCGGAAACCCAAATCCAGAAATGAGAGAGTAGTGGAAGGGAGGAGGCATATTTATAGTTGATACCAAGGCTTTTAGATGGTTTATCCCACCAATGTGGGATGAAACCTTAAGCAAAATGGTGATGGAACTCAAGGTGAACCAAGCAATGTGGGATGAAACCTTAAGCAAAATGGTGATGGAACTCAAGGTGAACCAAGCAATGTGGGATGGGAAAAAAATACCAATTCCCTGATGGTTTTAAACAAGGCAATTATTTTGTTATTAATTATTTTGTATTAATTAGATCTATATTATATTGTATTGTTATTAATTATTTTGTATTAATTAGATCTATTATTATCAAGTTATTAATTAATTTTTTTATTACTATAATTAATAAATATAATAACAAGTAATAGAAAATTTATATACCAAAGGCCTTAGGCCTTGTTTGGTGTGTGTGTGATTATGTATATATATATATATATATATATTATCGGGTCTTTTTCTGGTTTTCTCGGTCCGGGTCTTATCGGTTTCGGTTCAATATTTAGAACTCGAATCCGAACTCGTTAATTGTCGGGTGAGTTTCGGTCCCGGGTTTTTCGGTCCGGTTCATGACCGGGTTTCGGGTTCACTCGGACCGCTAACATCCCTATGCCCGATGCACTAAATGCGTATGTATATCAATCACATTTTCAAAACCAGTTTGAAATCATATAGTCTTGTCAAAAGACAAATTTTCGAAAATTCTTTCAAGAGTTTGAAAACTCAAAACATAAATTTTCGTAAGACCACGAAATCAATTTTAAAAATTAAATCGGCTCGTTGGTGCCAAGTTCTCGATAAAAATTCTTTTCGAATAGACACGATTAAATAAAATGGAATTTATACAAATGCTTGTGCATATCCATACTCCTGTATACCACTCTGGCTCGTCACAAATCCCACTGATATTCCAACGGAAACCACACGATCGAGTTCCAAAACCTCAATATATAGACTCCGACAAAAACTCCTTTTCCACACATGACTCGTATCGTCAACCATTTACCCATCCTGGATCACCTCAAATATGATATGACAAAACGTTGAAACAAATCAAGCAAATCAAACACGGCGAAAGACTTCCCGAGAGGTTCCATTTGAACAAGTAAACCAAAGCCTCGAAAGGCGGAAATAACATAGGTAAACGATTGGTAAAGTATTTTACAAATCTCGGGAGTTTTAGAAAACAGGAAAGTCTTTTGAAACATTAGGGTCTCAGCCCGTATCTCATTCCACATTACAAGAAGTTTAAAAAGTAGAAAACTCTTTTCGGACTCCAAGTCCTGAGTTACAAAACTATTTCAAAATCGATTGGGTCTCGGCCCCACAACCATTTTCCGTAAAACATCCATAAAATATTCATTTTGAAAAGTATCATTTTAAAATGTTCAAAAGCGGTTCATATATCATAAAATGAATTAACATGACTACATGTTCTCTTGAACAATCCACAATATTTCTCCCAAATGCACAATTCCGTTCCAAAATTTAATCGACATACTGATTTCCAAAATCATAGTTTCTCAATTTATCATTCATGTCCCAATTTTGTTACCTTATACTGTAACGCATGATATCTGCTGAATCTCAAAACATATCAACTTAGAACGGCAATAAATCTCATTGAAATTCAAAAATCCAAATACTTACAGATCGTGAAGCCGACGATTCCCCGTGATACTGGCACATGTCTCGACTCTAGAAAATACTCGACATGGATATTTTCAAAACACACGTTTGCCAAATCAGTTCGACTCAAGAACACAATACATCTCATTCCAGAGAATCTCGTTAACACTATTTGGAAAAGTTATAACAAGCCCAATACGATACTGGCAAATCCGATAACGCACAAGCCTGAATGAACAACAAAGACTCACGGCTCTAGTATTTGTCAATCGACAACTCGAATGACGCAACAAAAACACGACCCAACTCGACCCAAATGCCTAGGTTTTCTCAACCTAAGCTCTGATACCATATTCTGTAACGCCCCCAGATTTAACCGGAAATATTATAGCGCCGTGGGTCCCGAGATGGAACCCACAAGGCTAAAGGAAATTTTCACAATCATTTACAAATGCCCAAGAGGCCAACGACGGTACTATCTTTAAAAATGCATAAAGAAATAAAATTCATATATCAAAAACCGTCGTAAAAACTCATTTGAAATCGCAAGGCCAAACGGCCGACACTCAAAAGTTTAGAAAACGATTTCCAAAGCAACCTCAGTTACCAGGTACCAAAAGGTCATTTCAAAATGCTCACACAGCGGAATAAGACCAACCATAAAGATACTCTAGCAGTGGAATACGAGAACCAATCAAGAAACTCAATGCACACAACATGTCCTAGCCAGTATCCTCCGGGAAGCTCATCTCTTCACGACCGCTACAAGCTCGATACTCCACGAACCTAAAAAGAAATCCCACGACGGGGTCAGCCATAGTATCCAACAATGATAACCGTCACATCACATTAATAATTACATACCAATGAGAATACAACATAAGAATACGACCAACGTAATCTCACCGCCATAACTTTGCTTATTCAAGTAATTCTCATTAGAATAACCATTATCACATTTCACATCCTGTACTCGATTAACCAATAAACTCGAACATAATATCTGTATTGTACCTCAAACAATACTCAAGATCCTCAAACTATCATAACCAACTCACGATACGGAAATCTATCATTTCTGACCAATACGATCCATCGAATAATATCATCAAATCCCAAGACGATAACCGATTGTCCACCAAAGACAAGACCAAAGAAAATATGGAACATACCTCGAGATATGATGTGCCACGATAATCATATCAGTCTAATCCGAGATCAGAATAATGCAATACGGACAAGGTCCTAACACAAGACCTACAAATGCATACTCATATGACCACGTCAATATGCTCACAACAATAAGAACTATGTATACTCAATGGAAATCCCATGATCCAGCGCCCTCAGCATAGATCCCAAGATGATCCTACAAGATCAACACGAGGTGGATAACCAACAATATACATATGCACAACAATAACACAATACTGGGTAATCCAACGATCCAGCGCCCTCAGCATAGATCCTAAGATGATCCCGTCGGACCAACACGAGGTGGAAAAACCCGTCCAATGATCCAGCGCCCTCATCATAGATCCCAAGATGATCCCGTCGGACCAACACGAGGTGGACATCCGATCCAGCGCCCTCAGCATAGATCGTGCGATCCCATCGGATCAACACAACATAAACAACGCAATATGCATACACATATGCAAAACAATATGTTCGTCATCATGAACAACGCAACATGAACGACAATATGACAAATCAATTAAGACGACCTCATGTTCGACAACATGAATGATAATACGCATGATCAAATCACTAACTCTAACTGAATCGATATAAGATACTTGCCCCGAGTCCTTCGGGAAAAATCTCGATATCAAACCATCACCGACGATTATCCGCAATGCTCGGCGATCCAAACGTACCATGGACTACAGATACTCATATCCTCGTCTTTACCATAATGTATCATCGATACTCGAACATACCAATAACTGAGATAAAGCATATACATTATGATTTACCTCCCAGAATCGAAAGAACGATATGCGATCCGAATACCCAGAGTTCACAATAATAATCATCGCTATATGCATTATAAACGAAATGAAACTGAAACCATTCATTAAATATTATAATTGAGAAAGTAATAACTTGCCTCGATACCGATACCACGAAGCTGCTGCCGAACACATTGCCTTTGTCTATGAGCTCCTCAGCCCCGATCAAAAGCAATACAATGGACATACTCGAACACGACCGCAATATCCGGTTATAAACACCGATCAATAAACTTGACCTAGTACAATAATCGATTAAACAACAATCCGATAATAATCAACAACCGCTAAAACCAATTCACAAACCCAACGGCTCAACAATATCTCAGTTAACCACAAGTCTGATCAAACCAACTTAAACGATCACGAATTCATAACCGAAACAGAATATATTACCCTGCCTGTTGACTTAGCGCACGTTAATCTTTTACCGTAGCGTGCGCTAAGTTGTTCCCGATAGCGTGCGCTAGCCAGTAGGCTTAGCGTGCGCTACTAATGTGCAGTTACATGCATTTCGGATACCGATCAACATATGGCGATTATCAAAAACTCTAAGTGATTCTGAACCATGTTCATAGCTATTAAACAACGAAATCCAATATCCTTTACCATATAGGTAATCATCCGACTCCTAATTCAAGTCATATATTCATATTTCATCTTCCTTAATATCAACAACCTAATCACCAAGAACTCATAATCATGCCATGTTCACCATTATATGAAGGAACCAACAACAACAACATCACAGATCCGAAATGAAGGAAGACATTAGCCAACATATCTCTTTGAAGATACACAACGCATTCGAAACCATCCAATTCATATCAATATATTCACATCAACAATAACATTATCATAATCCGGTAATCCAACTCATAATCATACTTATCAACTTGTTTATATGATAATCATCAGCTCAAGAACATCATATACAATCCAAAACGAAATCTCAAAGTGAAGAGTAATTACCTTTTTGAAGGAATGGATTGATTTCCAAGGTTGAATCCATTTCCGAGAATCACCAATGATTTCAAGCTTCAAATGTTGTTATGGATGATTAACTCCACCTTAATCCAGTGTTTGGAACCTCAAATATATCCCAACTCTCTCTCTCTCGGCTGAAAGAAGAAAAATGACGAAATGCTTCTCAGCACCCTTCTGTCCTCTTTTATAATATTCATTATTAGCGTGCGCTAACATCTTATGTTTAGCGTGCGCTACCGCCTTAGCGTGCGCTAACTGACTTTGTTAGCGTGCGCTATCGAAGCCTGCAGGCTACCGCCGCTTCAGAATTAGCTTACGTACGTAATGCCCATGCATTAACGTACGTAAAACATCCTGCCTAGCGTTCGCAAGTCATTTACCTTAGCGTGCACTAATACCAGTTGACTTGCTACAGTCTACACTTACCACGCAGATGCTCGTGACCCCACAAGCCGAAATCAACCAATAAAGCCAAGATTCCCTGTTGACCGATATATAGTTAGCGTGCGCTAATCAACATGCATTAGCATGCGCTAACACTACATTACAACATCCGTTGACTTATCAGAACGTGCGCCGAAAGTGGCCTGGTCCACGTGTAGATTCCTTCCGATCGGACTGCATTAGCGTGCGTTATCTTATATCCGTAGCGTGCGCTAAACCTGCACGATAGCGTGCGCTACTCATGATTATTAGCGTGCGCTAATAATGTTGCACTTAGCCAATTTCCGCAATTTCTGTCCGACATCTTGACGTACCAAAAACGAACATGAGACACACTGAACACAAACACTGAATCTAATAATATTCTTATACGATATACTCTATATCGAAAGTACGATAACCTGATACACAATATCCTCAAATGTAACTGTCGACCAGATACGACAATTATACCGATATTGATATCTCAGTCCTTTTTATTTTATCCCTACTGTACAGATTCCATGCTGTACAATATAACTCGGACAAAATAATATCAAACAACAGTAGTAGAAATTCCGGATATTACATTCTACACCACTTAAAATAAGTTTCGTCCTCGAAACTTGCAATCCATCATAGAAAACAAACAAACATACCGTTCAACCCAAAATATCCCAAAACCATCACAACAATGATCAATCATCATCACTATAGAATAACCACAACAGCATACTTACAAATACGCAGGTCGACGATCTCCTGAGATACTAGCAAGCGATCTCACTGTACAGTCTCAATACGCTTACGATCACAATTCCCTGAGTCTCAACAAAATATATCATCTTCGGATGAAACGATCTGCCCGAATCAAATCCTGTCTGCCTGATTACATAATCAAGTCCCAATTCCGATAAGACTAATAATACACAATACATCTACAAAACAACTGCCCAAAACAACGACACGAATCCCGAAACATCAACACAAAATCCGAACGCTCAGATGATCACCAACAATGATCAACAATCAACCGAATTTATCATCGACATGATAAATTCCAATATGACCAACCAGAGGTCAAAACACAATCGAGAATATCATCAACGTGATAAACTCCAATATTACCAACGAATGATCAACGAAAATCGAGAATACCTTCACACAGTAAACTCCAACACGATCAACACAGAACCACAGAAACAGATATACGAAAGAATAACATTCTCAAAACGACAAATCAATCACGCACAGTAGATCTCAATAAACATACCCAAATGGCGAACATTTCCCTCGGCATACGAACAACGAATCGCAAATCGACGAACATACCAATTCATACAAGGAGTGGGAACGACCACTCAATATCCAAAAAAACCAGCATGGGGTCACCATCCCCAAATTTACACTTACAAAGAAATCATTCAAAGATCACTATGGTAAGATTGCGCTACTACCGCACCAATGGACTCACATAGCACATATGTCCCGGTTTTACAAAGTCCAAAGTTTAAAAATTACATCCTGCACATGAATCTACAACACGCAGTACATTTCTCTTATCTGATCAATCAACCGATCATCCTTGCATAACCAATCTACCATACTAAACTTCGAATCTCTTTTCCTTGTACCATCGATATGATATGCCCGATGCACTAAATGCGTATGTACATCAATCACATTTCAAAACCAGTTTGAAATCATATAGTCTTGTCAAAAGACAAATTTTCGAAAATTCTTTCAAGAGTTTGAAAACTCAAAACATAAATTTTCGTAAGACCACGAAATCAATTTTAAAAATTAAATCGGCTCGTTGGTGCCAAGTTCTCAATAAAAATTCTTTTCGAATAGACACGATTAAATAAAATGGAATTTATGCAAATGCTTGTGCATATCCATACTCCTGTATACCACTCTGGCTCGTCACAAATCCCACTGATATTCCAACGGAAACCACACGATCGAGTTCGAAAACCTCAATATATAGACTCCGATAAAAACTCCTTTTCCACACATGACTCGTATCGTCAACCATTTACCCATCCTGGATCACCTCAAATATGATATGACAAAACGTTGAAACAAATCAAGCAAATCAAACACGGCGAAAGACTTCCCGAGAGGTTCCATTTGAACAAGTAAACCAAAGCCTCGAAAGGCGGAAATAACATAGGTAAACGATTGGTAAAGTATTTTACAAATCTCGGGAGTTTTAGAAAACAGGAAAGTCTTTTGAAACATTAGGGTCTCAGCCCGTATCTCATTCCACATTACAAGAAGTTTAAAAAGTAGAAAACTCTTTTCGGACTCCAAGTCCTGAGTTACAAAACTATTTCAAAATCGATTGGGTCTCGGCCCCAAAACCATTTTCCGTAAAACATCCATAAAATATTCATTTTGAAAAGTATCATTTTCAAATGTTCAAAAGCGGTTCATATATCATAAAATGAATTAACATGACTACATGTTCTCTTGAACAATCCTCAATATTTATCCCAAATGCACAATTCCGTTCCAAAATTTAATCGACATACTGATTTCCAAAATCATAGCTTCTCAATTTATCATTCATGTCCCAATTTCGTTACCTTATACTGTAACGCATGATATCTGCTGAATCTCAAAACATATCAACTTAGAACGGCAATAAATCTCATTGAAATTCAAAAATCCAAATACTTACAGATCGTGAAGCCGACGATTCCCCGTGATACTGGCACATGTCTCGACTATAGAAAATACTCGACATGGATATTTTCAAAACACACGTTTTCCAAATCAGTTCAACTCAAGAACACAATACATCTCATTCCAGAGAATCTCGTTAACACTATTTGGAAAAGTTATAACAAGCCCAGTACGATACTGGCAAATCCGATAACGCACAAGCCTGAATGAACAACAAAGACTCACGGCTCTAGTATTTGTCAATCGACAAGTCGAATGACGCAACAAAAACACGACCCAACTCGACCCAAATGCCTAGGTTTTCTCAACCTAAGCTCCGATACCATATTCTGTAACGCCCCCAGATTTAACCGGAAATATTACAGCGCCGTGGGCCCCGAGATGGAACTCACAAGGCTAAAGGAAATTTTCACAATCATTTACAAATGCCCAAGAGGCCAACGATGGTACTATCTTTAAAAATGCATAAAGAAATAAAATTCATATATCAAAAACCGTCGTAAAAACTCATTTGAAATCGCAAGGCCAAACGGCCGACACTAAAAAGTTTAGAAAACGATTTCCAAAGCAACCTCAGTTACCAGGTACCAAAAGGTCATTTCAAAATACTCACGCAGCGGAATAAGACCAACCATAAAGATACTCTAGCAGCGGAATACGAGAACCAATCAAGAAACTCAATGCACACAACATGTCCTAGCCAGTATCTTCCGGGAAGCTCATCTCTTCACGACCGCTACAAGCTCGATACTCCACGAACCTAAAAAGAAATCCCACGACGGGGTCAGCCATAATATCCAACAATGATAACCGTCACATCACATTAATAATTACATACCAATGAGAATACAACATAAGAATACGACCAACGTAATCTCACCGCCATAACTTTGCTTATTCAAGTAATTCTCATCAGAATAACCATTATCACATTTCACATCCTGTACTCGATTAACCAATAAACTCGAACATAATATTTGTATTGTACCTCAAACAATACTCAAGATCCTCAAACTATCATAACCAACTCACGATACGGAAATCTACCATTTCTGACCAATACGATCCATCGAATAATATCATCAAATCCCAAGACGATAACCGATTGTCCACCAAAGACAAGACCAAAGAAAATATGGAACATACCTCGAGATATGATGTGCCACGATAATCATATCAGTCTAATCCGAGATCAGAACAATGCAATACGGACAAGGTCCTAACACAAGACCTACAAATGCATACTCATATGACCACGTCAATATGCTCACAACAATAAGAACTATGTATACTCAATGGAAATCCCATGATCCAGCGCCCTCAGCATAGATCCCAAGATGATCCTACAAGATCAACACGAGGTGGATAACCAACAATATACATATGCACAAGAATAACACAATACTGGGTAATCCAACGATCCAGCGCCCTCAGCATAGATCCCAAGATGATCCCGTCGGACCAACACGAGGTGGAAAAACCATCCAATGATCCAGCGCCCTCAGCATATATCCCAAGATGATCCCGTCGGACCAACACGAGGTGGACATCCGATCCAGCGCCCTCAACATAGATCGTGCGATCCCATCGGATCAACACAACATAAACAACGCAATATGCATACACATATGCAAAACAATATGTTCATCATCATGAACAACGCAACATGAACGACAATATGACAAATCAATTAAGATGACCTCATGTTCGACAACATGAATGATAATACGCATGATCAAATCACTAACTCTAACTGAATCGATATAAGATACTTGCCCCGAGTCCTTCGGGAGAAATCTCGATATCAAACCATCACCGACGATTATCCGCAATGCTCGGCGATCCAAACGTACCATGGACTACATATACTCATATCCTCGTCTTTACCATAATGTATCATCGATACTCGAACATACCAATAACTGAGATAAAGCATATATATTATGATTTACCTCCCAGAATCGAAAGAACGATATGCGATCCGAATACCCAGAGTTCACAATAATAATCATCGCTATATGCATTATAAACAAAATGAAACTGAAACCATTCATTAAATATTATAACTGAGCAAGTAATAACTTGCCTCGATACCGATACCACGAAGCTGCTGCCGAACACATTGCCTTTGTCTACGAGCTCCTCAGCCCCGATCAAAAGCAATACAATGGACATACTCGAACACGACCGCAATATCCGGTTATAAACACCGATCAATAAACTTGACCTAGTACAATAATCGATTAAACAACAATCCGATAATAATCAACAACCGCTAAAACCAATTCACAAACCCAACGGCTCAACAATATCTCAGTTAACCACAAGTCTGATCAAACCAACTTAAACGATCACGAATTCATAACCGAAACAGAATATATTACCCTGCCTGTTGACTTAGCGCACATTAATCTTTTACCGTAGTGTTCGCTAAGTTGTTCCCGATAGCGTGCGCTAGCCAGTAGGCTTAGCGTGCGCTACTAACGTGCAGTTACATGCATTTCGGATACCGATCAACATATGGCGATTATCAAAAACTCTAAGTGATTCTGAACCATGTTCATAGCTATTAAACAATGAAATCCAATATCCTTTACCATATAGGTAATCATCCGACTCCTAATTCAAGTCATATATTCATATTTCATCTTCCTTAATATCAACAACCTAATCACCAAGAACTCATAATCATGCCATGTTCACCATTATATGAAGGAACCAACAACAACAACATCAGATCCGAAATGAAGGAAGACATTAGCCAACATATCTCTTCAAGATAAACAACGCATTCGAAACCATCCAATTCATATCAATATATTCACATCAACAATAACATTATCATAATCCGTAATCCAAATCATAATCATACATCTAAACTTGTTTATATGATAATCATCACCAAGAACATCATATACAATCCAAAACGAAATCTCAAAGTGAAGAGTAATTACCTTTTTGAAGGAATGGATTGATTTCCAAGGTTGAATCCATTTCCAAGAATCACCAATGATTTCAAGCTTCAAATGTTGTTATGGATGATTAACTCCACCTTAATCCAAAGTTTGGAACCTCAAATATATCCCAACTCTCTCTCTCTCTACCGAAAGAATAAAAATGACGAAATGCTTCTCAAAGACCCTTCTTCGTCTCTCTTTATAATATTCATTATTAGCGTGCGCTAACATCTTATGTTTAGCGTGCGCTACCGCCTTAGCGTGCGCTAATCGACTTTGTTACTGCGGCGCTATCGGGCCTGCAGGCTACCGCCTCGTCAGAATTAGCTTACGTACGTAATGCCCATGCATTAACGTACGTAAAACATCCTGCCTAGCGTATGCAAGTTATTTACCTTAGCGTGCGCTAATACCAGTTGACTTGCTACAGTCTACACCTACCACGCAGATGCTCGTGACCCCACAAGACGAAATCAACCAATAAAGCCAAGATTCCCTGTTGACCGATATATAGTTAGTGTGCGCTAATCAACATGCATTAGCGTGCGCTAACACTACAATACAACATCCGTTGACTTATCAGAACGTGCGCTGAAAGTGGCCTGGTCCACGCGTAGATTCCTTCCGATCGGAATGCATTAGCGTGCGTTATCTTATATCCGTAGCGTGCGCTAAACCTGCACGATAGCGTGCGCTACTCATGATTATTAGCGTGCGCTAATAATGTTGCACTTAGCCAATTTCCGCAATTTCTGTCCGACATCTTGACGTACCAAAAACGAACATGAGACACACAGAACACAAACCCTGAATCCAATAATATTCTTATACGATATACTCTATATCGAAAGTACGATAACCTGATACACAATATCCTCAAATGTAACTGTCGACCAGATACGACAATTATACCGATATTGATATCTCAGTCCTTTTTATTTTATCCCTACTGTACAGATTCCACGCTGTACAATATAACTCGGACAAAATAATATCAAACAACAGTAGTAGAAATTCCGGATATTACACAAGACTCTTTATTTATACTAAGTAAACCCTATAGTCAAACTCTATTATTTCCCCTCAACTTATTAAATAATACAATACATATAATATCTTATATTATATATTACCTATTATTTAATCCTCAAAAATATAATATCGAATATTATATTTATTTTTTCCAAATGATATAAATTAAATAATATAATATATAATATTATATATTATATATTACTCATTATTTAATTTTCTTAATAATTATAATATTCAATATTATATCTATTAATTATTCTTGCTTGTCTTTAGTTGTCGTATGTGTGATCCAAAAGGCTTATATTATGTTGGCAATTATTTAATACCTTATTAAATAATGAGTCATAAGCGGTCTCTAGCAAGACATTATGACTACCCAAATAATATAAGTTTATAGTCCATTAAACCATTTAATGTGTCAAATTCCTTTGTCGCGCGATATCATAAATGAACTAAGTTATGAAAATTGTCATACTTATTATGTTCAAATGCTTTCTCGATCTTAAGTAGACTTATTGAATCAAATGACTCTTCATTTGAGCATGACCATGCATTTACTTTAGTCCTACTTATCGAGGGGGCAGTAGATATTTCTCTCACTAAAGAGAGGGACAAATCCGCATCTTGATTATTTATTGCCATCTACATGACTCCCACTAATCCCGATCGCTAACCTTTATGATCACCATATTTCAGATGACGTTGAATTACGTCAAGGCATAGCAATTATCATGTTGGATTCTATGATAATCTCAGGTTCAGGGATTTATTGACATACTGTTATATTGAGATTCACTTATGACATTTTCATGCAGTAATCTCAATGCGGGTCTGTCCAGTATTGGTTCTTCAACCAATACCCAGAAGATTGATTCGTACCATACGCATAATCATCCGATGATTATCAATCAAACTTATACTAGTATATTAATCACTTGGGTCTCTACTCAACGCGATTGGACCAGGGACATTTGAATAATCTTATTATTCATGAATAACTATTATTTGATTATTATAATATTAAAACATGCACACATTATAATAATCAAGGAGAAATAAATGATATCAAATAACTTTATTTAAACGTGACAATTACAAATCTAGGCACATCGAATGTCCGGGCACTACTCCCAACAATCTCCCACTTGCACTAGGACCATTCATTCATGACTTTTAGCCCTATCGATCTAGCATGCTCAACATGCTTTCCTTGTGAGAGAGACTTGGTAAGTGGATCAACAACATTCTCTTATGTTGCTACTTTGCATATTATGAGTATGTGTTTGGATCTCTAATCGACCCTTGACTCTTTAGCTCGCGCAATAGCACCATTATTGTCGCAGTAAAGACTTATAGGACCTAAAAGGTTCCACATATTCTCCTCGGCTGCATGCGATGCTTCCAGGTACTCAGCTTGAGTTATGGAATTTATGAGCGTGCTTGCTTGCAACATTTCCAACTCACAGCATCTCAACACAAAACCGTCTGCGACCTTAAATCGTCTCTATCGGTTTTGAAACTTGCATCGGCGTAATCATTTACAGCTAGCTCGTTTCCCACACTTCCATAAATTAGGAACGCATCATTAGTTATTCTTAAGTACTTTAGGATGGTTTTCACTGCTCTCCAGTGACTTTCACCTGGATTTGATTGGTATCGACTTGCCATGCTAAAGGAAAACGATACATGTGTTCGAGTACAAGGTTCTTTGACTCATAAGAATCATTCTCTTTGATCTATCTCTATAGATTTTTCATTCCAAGAATGTAAGCAACTTCTCCAAAGTCTTTCATTGAGAAACAACTTCTCAACCAAGTATTGACTGTCTGCAATGTGGGTATGTCATTTTCAATGAGTAATATGTCATCTAACTATAAGACTAAGAAAACAACTATGCTCACACTAACCTTCTTGTACACACATGGTTCATCTTCATTTTGAATAAACCCAAACTCTTTGACAGTTTCATCAAAACGAAGATTCCAGCTCCAAGAAGCCTGCTTCAACCCATAAATGGATCTTTGAAGCTTGCATACCTTTTTAGAATTTTCTGGATGAACAAAACCCTCAGGTTGTGTCATGTACACATTCTCGAGTAAGTTTCCATTAAGGAACGCTGTTTTGACATCCATTTGCCATATTTCATAATCATAGTATGCAGCAATGGCAAATAAAATTCTAATTGATTTAAGCATGACTACTGGCGAAAAAGTCTCGTCATAGTCAGCACCATGAATATGTCTATAACCTTTTGCCACTAGCTTAGCTTTATAGTCTTGCAAATTATCGTCTATATCTTTCTTATTTTGAAGATCCATTTGCACCCAATGGTTTTAACACCCCAGATGGATCTATCAAGTTCCAAACTTGATTATCATACATGGACTGCATCTCTGACTTCATGGCTTCTAGCCATTCCTCGGACTCTGGTCCTTAAGCAGCTTCTGTATAGCTAGAATCATCATCTATCACTACACCAGAATCACGATTTTGTGACTGTCAAAAACGGTCACAAATAGCAAAAACAGTCCAAATGACTGTCATAAAATCACCAGTCACAAGTTTTTTTGTGACTATCAAAAACAGTCACAAAACAGTGACAAAACCTCATTTATATGACTTTACAATACCACTTTCTATGACAGTCACAAATATCATTTATGACTGTCATTAGCAGTCACGAATTTCATCTTTTATGACAGACATTTGCAGTCACGAATTTCAACTTTTGTGACTTCCATGGACAGTCACAAATATCATTTTTTATGACTGTCTTGTGACTGTTTTTAGAAGTTACAAATGTTGAAAAAAAATATAAAAAAGAAATAGTAAAACCCCATTTTTCTATGGATACAATCTAATTATTTTTCACAATGAATTCATAATACAATCCAAACTATAGTATCAGAAATAAAAAAATTAGTAGCTTTAAATGTTCAGTGTCGGTATTTAGTGACGTAAAATTATACTTGATATTTTGCTCCAAATGCCTGACACATAGCGACCACCCAATTGAGTACAAGTTGGATCCAACAAAGCAGCATATATCAGTTAACATTTCACAATAAATAAATTACATGTTAACTTAAGTTAGGTTCAACCAAATTAGAACTCTAGATACAAGAATATAACCAGAAAACAACTTAGCCAAAATATTTCATTCTGATTTAAACTGAAGTATTAAACCACAATACCTATGTTATTATAATTATCCCATAACCAGGATGTGTAACAGATGCCAATACAAGAGCACAAAATTTCAGCCTAGCGTCAACCACCAATACACACTAGGCACACATGCATATCTAATTCAATATGAGAGTAGTCACATGCAGATGCATATAACAAATATACTGCAGCCCTCCTGTCCCAATCTATAATATCCGAAATTTCTACTACTGTTGTTTAATATTATTTTATCCGAGTTATGTTGTACATCGTGGAATCTGTACAGTATGGATAAAATAATGAAGGACTGAGATGTCAGTATTGGTATAATTGTCGTATTTGGTAGACAATTACAATTGAGAATATCGTGTATCAGGTTATCGCACTTTTGATATTGGGTATATTGACACGTTTTTAGTGTAACTATCGCAAGTGCACGATATCGTATCTAGTCGTAAAGTGGACTTTTTGAGTCCGGTTTATCGATCCCACAAGGAAGTTTGGTTATAATTTGAATTATACACTATTAGTCTATTTTTATAGATACTAAGATGAGTGAAACACACAATTTAAAGAGTTTGGTTTAATTGTTGCAAAGTAAATGCAATAATAGTTCAAATATTTTAAGGAAACAAAAAGATTGCAATAATAATAGATTGATTAACGATAAAATGAAATAGTTGAGATTACAAACTTAGTTCATCATTAGTTATAAAAGATGTATAGGAGATCATAAAATGAATTTACTTATTATGTTATGTAGATTCAATTTTCCTTAAAAAGACGGTTTCTCTTTCGAACTATAAAACGCCCCTTACATATTGAATCAATCCACTATATTTCTATGTTGATTGGCTTCAATACATAGCATTAGGATTTATGAAAATAACTCAAAGAATCATCTAAGGACTAGAGGTATATTTCTATCCCCTAGAACAACTTAGAGTGAAGATCATTTGATCTAATCAAACATATTTTCTTTCGAAACATATGAAGACCATAAATATCATCATTTTTTGGCCAAATAAATAAAGATTGATAAAACAATGAAAATCACACACAATAATAAGTAATTCAAAATAGATCTTTTATACAAACATAAATAACATGACTAACCTTGTTTATAATCCCAACTAAAGGTTACTTAGCCCATGAAGGGTTTATTACACATATTACAAGCTTTTGTGGTCATTATTAGTTGAATCAAGAGAAAGAATTGATCCTAACTCCCTTAGTAGATAAAGGAGATAGAAGCAATAAACTCTATGAACAACATATGCTATACCACATTTACAATCACTCTAGAACACAAGTGTGTTCTTCACACAAAAAGAAAAGTTTACAAAAAATGGAAAATTATAAGATGAATGATGAATGATGAAGGATCTAAGGGGTCTATTTATACACCTAAAGTGATCTAATAGCTCCAAAACTCTAGCATTATTACATTAGATCGGATCAATGCCAGCCATCCCCTCAATAATACACAAAAAGTATAAAAAATTAGACAAATCATAACAATCTGTCAAGAGTTACGGCCGTAACATTCAGGAGTTACGGCCGTAACTAGGGTGACTTACGGCCGTAACTCCAGAATGTTAAGGCCATAACGTGGCTTCGTAAATTTGCTCACTTGAAGCTTTGATAGTTATGTTTTCAGCTGCATTTCTGACTTTGCTTTTTGCCCCGCATCTTCTTCGGATGATAACTTTTGATATATAACTCTGATTTTGAATCCGGAAAGACTGCCGAATTCGTCTCGGAAAGCCCTACAACATGAATATATCAAAATTCATCAAAGAGAATATTTAATAAACATGTTATTTCTTGAGTAAATCAGTTATTTAATCTGATCATCATCCGATAAAAATAAAATTATTCAAACTAATTAATTAAAAGCAAAACACAAGAAGACTAGCTCAATTATGGGTGAATTTTATCGATACAAACCATGGATAAGTGTACAAAACTGACACTTATCACACCCCCAAACTTGAATTCTTGCTAGTCCCGAGCAAGACTCTTTATTAATCGCACTCCAAAAATAAAAATAAAAATAAGACACAAAACTAATAATACACACAAAAATTAAAATATAAAAAGAGAAAAGGAGATCAAAATGCCATTAATACACAACAACCAGCTTATACAGTAGATATAAATGAATCAAGATTCAAAATAAATCTACAAATGATTTTGAAGTTAAAACACGGTTTTTATTTTATAATTCCAAAATGCAAGGTTTTCCCCCCAAAAGACTGATTATTACTTTCCCACTCGTGATACACACGACTCCCTTCAATGGTTGCTCTCGATCACTCGTTTATTTTTCGACTCAATATGAAGAAGAATTTTATTGGTGTCATCAAATATTGTGATTTTCACAAAATTGAGTGTATTGAAATTCAGCTGCTAATTAATTCAAATCTGCTCATAAACTACATCCCTTTTAGTGATAGCTTTCACACCGTTATTTGCTAACGTGTAGCTCTTTTCACTAACACAATTTCTATCTCATTATTTTTTTTCGTAAAAAGGTGATAGCTTTCACACCGTTATTTGCTAACGTGTAGCTCTTTTCACCAATTTTTCTGAGACGGCAGCTACGCACCAACAATGGTTAGTCCTTTATTTTTCGCAAAATTTAAGACGTTCAAAATTAGGCAGCTGTTGCTGCTCAACACTTCTCGTTTTCGTCAATTTTTTTTAGGTGATAGCTTTTACACCGTTATTTGCTAACGTGTAGCTCTTTTCACCAATGACTCCTTTTTTTTTTTTAGGGAATAGAATTTTTGCAGAAAATCATTTCTTAGTTTAAGCATGAAAAATCAAAAACTCCACAAATTAAGTAAATTTCAGTTCTATTTTTCATCAACCGATTGATTCTTCTTTTCTCAAGGTAACGAATGACTCGATTTTATATGATAATTACAAGGCTTGGAAAGAGAGATTAAGGCTCAAAATTTTTTTTTGGAATATATAATTTTTTAACCGGTTAAAACGATTTTAGAAACTTGTATATAGCTAATTTATTGGTGTTATGGCCAGATCTAGAAATCTCATAAATCAAAATACTATAAATATATATATATACAATAGAAAACACACCAAAATTACAACACACCAAAATACTAAAACAAACCACCCCCAAACTTGAAAATAAAACTGTCCTCAGTTTTTTAAAAATAAAAAAAAAATATAAAATAAAAATCAATGCAGAAAAACAGAATACTCCCTGTTAAGAAAGTTGATGTCTGAGCTAACGCCTTTTAGAATCTGCAAGAGAATAAATATATGAGGCACACAACAAAATAAAATAAAATATACTCGTAAGTATAACACAATTTTTAAGATGCGCATCAAGAAAGTCCGAAGAGTCGCCTTACGCTGCCATCAAAGTTTTTATAAAAAAAAACACACAATAAATATTACAGTAATAAAATAACAATACATAAATCGCGAATAGATGCGCGTCAAGAGATCAAGAAGAAACTCCTTAAGCTGCCACCATTTAGCACGATTATTACACACGACAGAAAGTAAAAATACAAGAGGTCCGACATGGGTTATCAAAGTGAGAGGAATGAATCCACTTTTCGTTTTCTCATGGTAAAATCTTCTACCCAGATAATTTTAGCTAGAGCTGGATCTGGTTGAGGAACAAATTCATTGAGTTTTTTGATTAGTTCATCTTGTGTTGTTGCAGCGACTATGATTCGTTTAGCACGCTCGGAAATAAAACCCTTTTCAGCAGAGTAGTCGATGAAAGACAGTAAACCATCAAAGAAACCATTGACATTAAGCACACCTATTGGTTTTTGATGAACATTTAGCTGGGCTCTGGTAACCACATGAAAAAGTTCCTCAAGGGTGCCAAAACCACCGGGAAGGGTGATAAAGGCGCCAGAATTATTTATCATGTGAGTTATGCAATCTTGCATATTTACAGATCTAAACTCATCTCCAATAGTTGACCCGGTGATTTTACTTTCAGCCAGAGGTTTTGGGATTATTCCCAACACTCTTACTCCTTCCATATAGGCAGAAGCAGCAGCTCGTCCCATTAATCCTAGACTTCCTCCTCCGTAAACTACATGAATGCATTTTTCTCCTAAGGTGCGACCCAAGTTCGGGTCGTCAAAGAAAGCATGCCTCTTTTCCATAACTAGCTCCACCAAAAATGCAGACTGTGCTAAATTTTTTTGTTGAAGATGATGACTCCATTTTTGAAATGAATTTTTTTTTAGAGAGAAACAGAGAAAAGTGCAAGTTTGAGGGATGAATGAAAAAAACCAGTAGAAAGTTTATTTATAGAAGAAAAAGAAGGTAAAAATTGCTTAACAAGTTTGTGATTGCGTTTGATTGTGCTTCAACTACTCAGTAGAATAATGAAAGCATTTATCGCGTATCATATTTTTTATTCAGAAAATCTCACCACACGACAAAAATAAAAGATACTTACGCGTATGTACAGTAGGTGTGATTGTGGCTCACATCTTCCTCTCGATTTTACGTTCGTAAACGGCCTAAACGCCTTCTATGAGTCGGGAGAAGCTTCCCATCCAATTTTCTTACAAATTGGCAAACAGGTCTTTTAACGTCGATTCCCAAGACGTTGTTCATATTCAGTTGGAATTTATTCCACAAACATCGAATTCGTAATGTACGAGTCCACTAGGATGCGTGTCAAGAGAAATTTCGATATCATCTAAATTCTCCTTATTCGGACCATCTTTAATGAATCGAATTTTATCTTCTCTCGTTTGTAGATGGAATTCCTAAAGATCGACATTTTAAATTACTTCCATCTAGCACATTTATAGCAAACGGCTATCATCTTTGCTCGTCGTTTCTTGGCATATGAACTTTTCCTAGCCCTGGTAAAAATCTAGTCGGTGTTTCTGTGAATTCACCCTCTATTCTTACTTTGGCTTCAATTATGAATCTGATGTCAAAAGGTATGCTTTTATTCATAAGCAACCTCATCCTTTCAAGCCTTGCCTTGTAAATTTTTAAAATTGCATTTTTGCTTAGAAAGGGAAATCTTTTTTCAATTTTATACAACGTTTCTTCCATGATAAAAAAAATAAAAAGACAATGAAAATAATTGAAGGAAATATCTATAAATATCAGTTGTTGTGGGAAACTGAAAAATCCGACTTTAATAGTCACAGAGTACCGTTATCCGCCACTTGACCGGACAAACACAATTTAGTACTTAAGTTACAATGTCGAGAAATTTGTACCTATAAAAATAGTTTACAATGTAATATTTCAAATATAACTTATACTTCTCCGACAACGGCACCAAAAACTTGACACGTTTTTAGTGTAACTATCGCAAGTGCACGATATCGTATCAAGTAGTAAAGTGGACTTTTTGAGTCCGGTTTATCGATTCCACAAGGAAGTTTGGTTATAATTTGAATTATACACTATTAGTCTATTTTTATAGATACTAAGATGAGTGAAACACACAATTTAAAGAGTTTGGTTTAATTGTTGCAAAGTAAATGCAATAATAGTTCTAATATTTTAAGGAAATAAAAAGATTGCAATAATAATAGATTGATTAACGATAAAATGAAATAGTTGGGATTACAAACTTAGTTCGTCATTAGTTATAAAAGATGTATAGGAGATCATAAAATGAATTTACTTATTATGTTGTGTAGATTCGATTTTCCTTAAAAAGACGGTTTCTCTTTCGAACTATAAAACGCCCCTTACATATTGAATCAATCCACTATATTTCTATGTTGATTGACTTCAATACATAGCATTAGTATTTATGAAAATAACTCAAAGAATCATCTAAGGACTAGAGGTATATTTCTATCCCCTAGAACAACTTAGAGTGAAGATCATTTGATCTAATCAAACATATTTTCTTTCGAAACATATGAAGACCATAAATATCGTCATTTTTTGGCCAAATAAATAAAGATTGATAAAACAATGAAAATCACACACAATAATAAGTAATTCACAATAGATCTTTTATACAAACATAAATAACATGACTAACCTTGTTTATAATCCCAACTAAAGGTTACTTAGCCCATGAAGGGTTTATTACACATATTACAAACTTTTGTGGTCATTATTAGTTGAATCAAGAGAGAGAATTGATCCTAACTCCCTTAGTAGATAAAGGATATAGAAGCAATAAACTCTCTGAACAACATATGCTATACCACACTTACAATCACTCTAGAACACAAGTGTGTTCTTCACACAAAAAGAAAAGTTTACAAAAAATGGAAAATTATAAGATGAATGATGAATGATGAAGGATCTAAGGGGTCTATTTATACACCTAAAGTGATCTAATAGCTCCAAAACTCCAGCATTATTAGATTAGATCGGATCAATGCCATCCATCCCCTCAATAATACACAAAAAGTATAAAAAATTAGACTAATCATAACAATATGTCAAGAGTTACGGCCGTAACATTCAGGAGTTACGGTCGTAACTAGGGTGACTTATGGCCGTAACTCCTGAATGTTACGGCCGTAACGTGGCTTCGTAAATTTGCTCACTTGAAGCTTTGATAGTTACGTTTTCAGCCCAGAATTTCTCAGACTTTGCGTTTTTGCCCCAGATCTTCTTCGGATGATAACTTTTGATATATAACTCTAATTTTGAATCCGGAAAGACTGTCGAATTCATCTCGGAAAGCCCTACAACATGAATATATCAAAATTCAACAAAGAGAATATTTAATAAACATGTTATTTCTTGAGTAAATAAGTTATTTAATCCGATCATCATCCGATAAAAATAAAATTATTAAAACTAATTAATTAAAAGCAAAAAACGAGAAGACTAGCTCAATTATGGGTGAATTTTATCGATACAAACCATGGATAAGTGTACAAAACTGAAATTTATCATATATCGTATGAGAACATTATTGGATTCAGTATTTGTGTTCAGTGTGTCGTATGTTCATTTTTGGTATGTTGAGACGTTGGACAGAAATTGCGGGAAATAGCTAAGTGTAGCATTATTAGCGCACGCTAATATGAATTTTAGCGCACGCTATCGTGCAGGTTTAGCGCACGCTAATGGTAAAAGATAGCGTACGCTAGTTCAGAACAGATCAGAGGGAATCTATGTGTGGACCCGGTCACTTTCGGCGCATGTGCCGGCAAAGTCAACTGATGTTTGTCGTAAAGCATTAGCGCACGCTAATGCCTGTTGTTAGCGCATGCTAATATCAGATCGGTAAATAGGGAATCTTGGCTTTAGTGGTTGCTTTCGGCATGTGGGGTCACGAGCATATTCGGGGTAGGTGCAGACGTAGCAAGTCAACTACGATTAGCGCACGCTAAGATACAAGATTTTTGCGTGCGCTAGACAGTGTAGTTTACGTACGTTATTGCATGGGCATTACGTACGTAAGATGATGTGCGGAGCAAGTCAGTAGCCTCTGGACCGCGATAGCGCACGCTAACGAAAGAGAGTTAGGGCAAGCTAAGCATGTAACGTACGTTAAATGAGGATGTTAGCGTATGTTAATAATATATAGTATATATATGTGTAGTTGGGCATTATCCTTCATTTCGTCCATTCCTTCCTTGCAACCGCGAGAGAGAGTTTTTAGATAGAAGTTGGAGGTTCCAAACACTGAGAGATGATGATCTTTAACAAAGATTAAGCTGAGGAACATGGATTAAAGTATTGTTCTTGAAATTATTGATGATTCTTGGAATAAAGTTGATTGTTCTCCTTCATGGTTCGTCTATACAAGGTAATAGTTCTTCACCTTTGGATTTCGTTTTGGATTGGAGATTGATGTTCTTGAGTTGATGATTATCATATAAACAAGTTAATAAGTATGATTAGGACATGGATTACCGGAATATGATGATGTTGTTATTGATATATAGATATTGATGTAATTCGTATGGTTTGAATCGTGTTGTTCGTCCTCTCGAGATAAGTTGGTTAATTCTTCTCCTCAGTTTCGGATGTTGACGTTATTTTTGATAATTACTCACTGTAATGATAGATTTTGGAAGTATTGTTACGTTCTTAAGGTTTCATGATGTTTATATTGAGGAAGATGATATATGGATATAGGACTTGGATTATAAGTTGAATGATTGTTTATATGTTAAAGGATATCGGATTTCGTTGTCTTGATAGCTTTGAACATGGTTTCGAATTACTTAGTGTTCTTGATAATCGCCATATGTTGATCGATACTTGTAAAACATGCAAACTGTACGGCAGTAGCGCATGCTAAGCTTACTGGCTAGTGCACGTTATCGGGAGCGACTTAGCGCACGCTACGTTGAGTGATTAACGTGCGCTAAGTAGGCAGACAATGCAGTACATTGTATTATGATTATGAATTCGTGCTGGTTCGAGTTGGATTGTACAGTCTATGTTTAACCGAGATATCGTAGAACCGTTGAGTTTGTGGATTGGTTATATCGATTATTGATTGTTATCGAATGTGTGTTAAATTTATCATTGCGATAGGTTGCGATAATCGATTGGTGATTATAACCGTATATCGCGGTCGTGTTCGAGCATGTTCGTGAATTGCATGGTCAGGGCTGAGGAGCTCGTATATGAAGGCAATGAAATTGGTAGCGGCTTTATCATCATCGTATCGGTATCGAGGCAAGTTATTACTTGCTCAGTTATAATATTTAATGAATGATTTCGGTTTCATTTCATTTCTAATGCATATAGCGATGATTATTATTGTGAACTCGGGGTATTTGGATTATATATCGTTCTTCCGATTCATGGAGGTAAATCATAATGTATATGCTTTATCTCGGCTATTGGTATGTTCGGGTATCAAGGTTACATTGCGAGAAAGATGAGGATATGAATACCTATAGTTCATGGTGCGTTTGGATCGTCGAGCATTGAGGATAATCGCCGGTGATGATTTGACATCGAGATTGCTCCTGAAGGACTCGGGACAAGCATTTTAGTTTTTATTTCAGTTTAGTGTTGATGATGTTGATCATGCAGGTTGTCTTTCATATTGCTGAACATGAGGTCGTCCTAGTTGTTTTGTCATAATGTCGTTCATGTTATTGAGTCATGTGTTTTTCATGTCGATGAACATATTGATTTGCATATGTGTATTGTTTATGTTATTTATGTGGTGTTGATCCGTTGGGATCGTGTGATCTATGCTAAGGGCACTAGATCAGATGTCCACCTCGTTATGGTCCGACGGGATCATCTTGGGATCTATGCTGAGGGCACTGGATCATTGGACGGGTTCTTCCGCCTCGTTATGGTCCGACGGGATCATCTTGGGATCTATGCTGAGGGCGCTGGATCGTTGGAGTACCCAGTGTTGTGTTGATGGAATCATATGGATTCGCATCATTGGTTTTGCATATGTTGTTGTGTATATGTATATTGTTGGTTGTCCACCTCGTGTTGATCTGGTAGGATCATCTTGGGACCTATGCTGAGGGCGCTGGGTCATGGGATTTCCATTGAGTATACACTGTTGATATTGTTTTGAGCATATTGACGTTGTCATATGAGTATGCATTTGTAGGTCTTGTGTTAGGACCATGTCCGTGTGTGGTATTGATCCGATCTCGGATTTGACTGACATGATTGTGGTGGCATTTCATACCTTGAGATATGTTCCATATCTTCCTTTGGTATTTGTCTTTTGATGGACAATCGGCTGTCGTCTTGGGATTTGATGATGCTATCCGATGGATCGTATTGGTCAGAACTGGTATATTTACGTATCATGGGTTGGTGATGATAGTTTGAGAATCTTGAGTATTGTTTGAGGTACAATACAGATATTATGATCGAATTTATTGGTTAATCAAGTACGAGATGTGAAATGTGATAATGGTTATTCTGTCGAGAATTATTTGAGTAAGTAAAGTTACTACGATAAGATTACATTGGTCGTATTCTTATATTGTGTTCTCATTGGTATGTAATTATTAATGTGATGTGACGGTTATCATTATTGGATATTATGGCTGACCCCGTAGTGGGCTTTCTTTCTAGGTTCTTGAAATATCGAGCTTGTAGCGGTCGTGGAGAGATGAGCTTCCCGGAGGATACTGGCTAGGACATGTTTTTGTATTGAGTTTCCTGATCAGTTGCTGTATTTCCGCTGCTAGAGTACTTTTAACTATTGCCTTTTCCGCTGCGTGAGTATTTTGAAATGACCTTTAGTTTCTGGCAATTTGAGTTACTTTGGAAATCTTTTTCTAAACTATTGAGTTTCGGCCGTTTGGCCTTACCCTTTTCGAAATGAGATTTTACGACGGTTTTGACAAACAGATTTTATATAGTCTTCAAATGTTTTAAAGATAGTACCGTCGTTGGCCTCTTGTGTAATATCCGCAATTTTCGATTTTCGGTAAATTTCTTTTTTCGGCGGAAGTCCGTTTTGACGACTCGCTCGTGACCGTTTCGTCATTCTGAGAATGATTAATTCTACACTTTTTGACGTCCGAGTTCGTTTCGGTGTCGTTTTGTTGAGTTCCATGCTTTTTAGCGACTTTTCCGCACTTGAGTTCGATTCTTGCGAATCTCGTTCGAAACTGCTGTTTCGAGTTTCCCGTAAGTCCGTTTAACTTTGTTAGACGTGTTGTGAACTTCGGTTTGTGTATTCGATCACGTATCGTGATTTCCGGGCGTTTGGGCCGTTTTGTAATTTCCCAAAGATTTGGGTACTTGTGTTCGTATTCGCTTTACCCTACTCAGGAGTGTCAGGATCATGTATTTGTTTTAAACTTGAGCTCGTGTTTTTATTATTGTACTACTTGTCTTGTTCGAAGGTAGTGATTCGTGTCTGCCGCGCCCGCGATCCTTTGATTCGATCTCCGGCACTGCTCAGACCGGATGATTAGCGCACGCTATTCTTCATAGATAGCGACGCTATCGATGCCGCCTTACGACGTAACACAACGATGGTTACGACGTTACCTAGTTCAGATTCATCCGGAGGTACTGGAGTACCCCGTTAGCGCACGCTATTCCTCATCAGTAGCGTACGCTATCCATGCCTTCCTTACGTACGTAACACAGCACTTGTTACGTACGTTACGTTGTTCAGGTCTTCGGACAGTTGAGTTTGGATTAACTCTTACATATGTAATAACTTGTCCATTACGTACGTAACATCACTAGCGTACGTTAAAGCTTATGGCTTACGTACGTTAGCTTCGCGCAGGTTTATATATCTGAGGGTTGACCGATTTCGGGTCATTTCTTCCTCTCCTCCTCCCTGCTGCGTCTTGGGCGATTTGGGGTAGATTTTGGACGAGCCTTCGTCGATCTTTGACGGTAGTAATCACTCCGGTGGGTCTTCTTCGTGTTCATCAACATGTAGCCTTCATTCTTCTTCGAATCAAGGTAAGGTTTAGAACCCTTGTTGAGATATTTTCGGGGTTTGTTTCGATTTCGTGATTTCAATCCGAGATTGTTAGTTCTATTGTCGTTATCTATTCGCTTTGATCATATCTCACGGATTGAAATTCCGTTTTCATATTTTTGTCGGGTCAATTCGTGTTCTTGGCCATTTTGGGGGAAAACCTTGAACCTTCGTCATTTGTTCTTTGAATTTAGCGGCTTTGGGTTGTACTTTGGAATTCATTTTCGTTGTTATTGTTTTCGTTCGTAGTTCCTTGTTGTGGATTGTCGTTCGGTGGAGTCCGCGAGTTCGTAGTCGGTTCGTGCCAACCTACTTTGGTCGATTCTCCGCGTTGCTCTTATTCGAGGCAAGTACCTTGTCCATACTTTTCTTGTTTTGTGGATATGATGATTGGTGATCGTCTTGGTTGGTTTGTTTATTTGAAATGAGTTTTGAAAAGATTTGGTTAGCCTCGTTAAAGGCCTCTTTCAAAACCGTGTGTTTTGTGATTGGTGTTGTTCGGGAATAACTATGTGAATTCTATGTATATGCTTGGTGTTCATGTTGCACTTGGTATTGTGTGTGGACGTATATTATTTCATTTCGGTGCGTTGTGGATTGACGTGGTGTTTTGCTAAGTGTTTGATGCCTCTGGGCGAATTGTTTGAATATCCTTGATGTGATATGTTATTTGTGTGAATGTGTGGATATGGTTGAAGGTCTACGGTGGCACATGGCATGTGATCATGTGGCCAGGATGCAACAAGTGATTGATCCAACCGTGAGAGCCTGAGATAATCTACGGTGGCACATGGCATGTGATCATGTGGCCAGGATGCAACAAGCGATTGATCCAACCGTGAGATGTGTGTGATTTGTTTCGCTAGCCAGCTCGGGAGGGTCCTTCAAGGCCTCGGGTGGGATGTCGGTGGTATCGTCCCGGTCCTAGGCGATGTGCGTGCGTGATTATGTTTCGTTGATTTTTCGTCCGTTGAGGACACGTGATGTTGGGCTTTGACCCTGTGAGTTGTTGTCTGTTTTCTATTTGCGAAAAACAAAACCTTTGGGCTGTGACCCCTGTTGATTTTTGGAAAGAGAAGGATTTGGAAATCCTAAATTGTTTTCTATCAAGACTCTCGATGGCATTTTAAATTGTTTTATAAATTGTTTTCCCTTGAATCGTGATCTTTCGGTTTTGGAATATTTTACCAAACTCATGCCTCGGGAAGTGCTTTTCATTACGTTTGGAACTTTGAGGATTCCTGATTATTATTGTTCTTGGAACTTGTATTGTATGGCTCGTATTTTTGCACTTGTACTTGCACTAGCAAAACAGTGGAGTTTTGCTAACCCCCGAGTATTCGGGGGGTGGATGTCTATTTTTGCATTCAGGTTTTGGAGCATAGCACAAGGTCGGCACGAAGGATGATGAAAGATGAACGATACTAATCACACGAGGACCCGTTGATGGCGTATTGGTCTAGTTGTATTTTCTTTTCCGCTGCAGTATCTTTTCCCCGTTGTACGGGAGTTTATTGTATTTTGACCCCTGCGTGGGTATGCGCTTGTAATTGAGTTGTATAATTTATTGAAAGACCAAATCGGTCTACTGAGTCGTTTTAGCCTTGAAGGCATTGTCGAGATGTTAAATGTTGTTACCAGCCTGGTAGATCCTCTAGGAGAGGGTCTACGGCGTGTAATATCCCTGAGTGGATTGGGGGTGTTACATAAATGGTATCAAAGCTTAGGTTGTGGAAACCTAGGCTGTCGGGTCAGTGGTGTCTTTTGAGTTCTGGCTTGTCGGATTTTGTCTGACTAAGTCATGTCGCGACGCGTCGTCTGAGTTGGTTGGTCGTGATTAGTATCGTGGGCAATCATCATCTTCGTGCGACCTGTGGCTGTAAGTCTCCCTTCTTTGTGTTATGCCTCGTGTGACACGAGCTATATTTTTTTATGATTATTTATTAAGTGACGGAATCCTTTTATGGATTTTGATTTCTTGATACGTGACTATTTGACTCTCATATTTCTTTCATGTGAGGAGTAGTTGCTGGATTGTGCATGTTGGACTGTATTTCTTTTTTTCCGCTGCGTGAGTTCCTTTGTAATAGCTTTCGTATTTTACCGATCAATTTTATTTCAAAATCGATTCCTTTAACCGAGTTGTTGGCCTTGACCGCTTTGACGGTAGTTGGGTGTTTTCAAATGATTTTGTGAGTTTTGATAAGTACTACCGTCATCGACCTTTTGGGCATTCTTGTAATTGGTTTTTAGCACGGTGGGTTCGGTGCGGGACCCACGGCGCTATAATGTTCCGTGTATTTACTCAAATTTTGGGCATTGTAGCCCATTGAATTATCTTTGAAAACCTTGAGTATCTTAGAAAATAAAATTCGAGACGTACTTTAAATGGATTGTATTTTCAAGGCGCCTACTAGCGCAACTATCCTGCTTCAAAATTTTTCTACCTCGAGGACCAAAATGTTTTGAGATATTTTCGATGTTTAGAAACATTTATACTTAGACCCGAGGGTCGGATATTCTGAAAGTTTTTCACTAAAAGAAAAGTGTCCTCATTTTAGTCCGAACGCAAGATGAATTTCAAAGTCTCGAAAATGATGTTTGTTTAACTTTTTGTAAAATGATACTCAAGATCAACTGGTGTTTCCAAACTATTTTCAAAAGGTGGTTTTCGTTTTTAAAACCCATCATTTCCTGCTTGTGGTCGGAGAAGGTGTGTAAGATGTTGATATTGAATGTTGTCGCCTTGTGATGAATTATGTATTATCGCACTTGTGCGAGCTATTGGAACTGGAGTTTGTATGATTGTGTACATACGTGGTTGTTCCTTGATGTTTTGTAATTGTGCACTGGTCATCATTCGAGTCGTTGATGTCGCCGGACGATGCCGTCGTTATTGTGATATTCATGTGTGCATTGCCTTACGATGGTAATCGTTGTATGTGTTATGTGTTATGATTTTTGTTGTGCTGAGTGGTTACTTATTCAGTATGCCGAGGGGCCGAGGTCGTGGTCGTGGTGATCGGACGCGTGGTCGAGAGCATGCTTCCGGTGATAGTATTGGTATTGGTGTTGCTACTATTTTACAGCAGGTAGCCACTCAGATGACTCAGTTGACTCAGGCAGTTCAGCGTGTTACAGATGTGACCCAAAGACACTGGTGCAAATCGGTGGCTTCGAGAAGTGGTTCGTATGAATCCCCTCGCTTACCGGGTGCCGCAGATGCTTTAGCCGGGATGGTTGGCTTTTCCAGTTGGAAAAGATTTTGAGATAGTTGATTGTCCGGAAGAACGTAAGGTTCCTAGAGCTCAAGATCTTTTCGACAAAGATGCCGCTAGAATGGTGGGAGGCTACTAAGCCTCGAGATCGCGTTGTCACGTGGGCGAGTTCCGTAAATTCATGAGAGATGAGTTTTGTCCGAACCGATCAGAAATCGAGGATTAATGAATTCTTTTCGGCGAAACCGCAGGATGTACCGCTGTCTCAAGCTATTATTGATTTTAGCAAACAGCTCGGCTATGTGCAAAATCAAGTAAGGACAGAGGAGGACAAGATTTGTCATTTTAGTAGGCGGATGAAGCCGGAGATTCGCCAGTACATGGCAGGTCTCGCTTGTACTTCCTTGAGAGATTATCAGAATAGGGCGTTAGCCTATGAGCTATCCAGATTATCGACCGAGAGTATGTCTGACTCGAAGAAACAGAAAACCGTTGGGAACTTTTCAGGAAATCAGGGGAGTGGGCCCCTTGAGGTTGGGACTTCGTCTCGTCATCCCAAAATGGTTCCTAGATCGCGTGATCAGAGGAGTAGTACCCCTGCAGTGAGTAATGTGAGCACTTCGAAGATATGTTATAACTGTAGTCGAGCGGGCCATACTGCGAAGAATTGTCGTTCACCGTTAGTCAGCTGTTTCGAGTGTGGCCAGGTGGGTCACCGATCCGTGCATTGCGAGACGGTAGCTGAGAGATTTGGGGATCGAGGTTGCGTCTCTGCTCCGAAAGGACACGTAGATGCCTAGGGTAGTTTTGAGGATTTCGGCGTAGTCCGAATTATTTATAATTACCCTTGTGGATCGTTTTGTGTTTATTCTCTGTTTTCTCGACTGTGCGTGTTTTCTTGTAACAAGTACTTTGTGTTTTGTGATTGTTTGGATAATTGACTTGATTGTATTATCCATTTGATGACGCTTGTCATTTGTTGGTTTTATTATGTCTCTACCGGCGACGTTGTGTTGGTCGTCGTGGAGCGTGTTTTCACACTGTATATCCCGTTGCGTTGTGTGTAACATTTCGCCGTTGGGCGTTAGTTACGTGTTTCTTGCGTATCTCGTTGAGTTTTCCTGGCGGAATATTTCTTCCCCCTACTTGTTTTAAGTTTCGGGACGAAACTTCTTTTAAGGAGGGTAGAATGTAATATCCGCAATTTCGATTTTCGTAAATTTCTTTTTCGACGAAGTCCGTTTTGACGACTCGCTCGTGACCGTTTGGCCATTCCGAGAATGATTAATTCTACACTTTTGACGTCCGAGTTCGTTTCGGTGTCGCTTTTGTTGAGTTCCATGCTTTTAGCGACTTTTCCGCACTTGAGTTCGATTCTTGCGAATCTCGCTCAAATCGGCTGCTTCGAGTTTCCGTAAGTCCGTTTAACTTTGTTAGACGTGTTGTGAACTTCGGTTTGTGTATTCGATCACGTATCGTGATTTCCGGCGTTTGGGCTGCTTTTGTAATTTCCCAAAGATTTGGGTACTTGTGTTCGTATTCGCTTACCCTACTCAGGAGTGTCGGATCATGTATTTGTTTTAAACTTGAGCTCGTGTTTTTATTATTGTACTACTTGTCTTGTTCGACGGTAGTGATTCGTGTCTGCGCGCCCGCGATCCTTTGATTCGATCTCTGGCACTGCTCTGCCCGGATGATTAGCGCACGCTATTCTTCATAGATAGCGACGCTATCGATGCTCGCCTTTACGACGTAACACAACGATGGTTACGACGTTACCTAGTTCAGATTGATCCAAGAGGTACCGGAGTACCCTGTTAGCGCACGCTATTCCTCATCGAGAGCGACGCTATCCATGCCTTCCTTACGACGTAACACAAAGACTTGTTACGACGTTACGCTGTTCAGTCTTCGGACGGTTGAGTTTGGATTAACTCTTACATACGTAATAACTTGTCCATTACGCACGTAACATCACTAGCGTACGTTAAAGCTTATGGCTTACGACGTTAGCTTCGGCAGTTTATATATCTGAGGGTTGACCGATTTCGGGTCATTTCTTCCTCTCCTCCTCCCTGCTGCGTCTTGGGCGATTTGGGGTAGATTTTGGACGAGCCTTCGTCGATCTTTGACGGTAGTAATCACTCCGGTGGGTCTTCTTCGTGTTCATCAACATGTAGCCTTCATTCTTCTTCGAATCAAGGTAAGGTTTAGAACCCTTGTTGAGATATTTTCGGGGTTTGTTTCGATTTCGTGATTTCAATCCGAGATTGTTAGTTCTATTGTCGTTATCTATTCGCTTTGATCATATCCCACGGATTGAAATTCCGTTTTCATATTTTTGTCGGGTCAATTCGTGTTCTTGGCCATTTTGGGGGAAAACCTTGAACCTTCGTCATTTGTTCTTTGAATTTAGCGGCTTTGGGTTGTACTTTGGAATTCATTTTCGTTGTTATTGTTTTCGTTCGTAGTTCCTTGTTGTGGATTGTCGTTCGGTGGAGTCCGCGAGTTCGTAGTCGGTTCGTGCCAACCTACTTTGGTCGATTCTCCGCGTTGCTCTTATTCGAGGCAAGTACCTTGTCCATACTTTTCTTGTTTCGCGGATATGATGATTGGTGATCGTCTTGGTTTGTTTGTTTGTTTGAAATGAGTTTTCAAAAGATTTGGTTAGCCTCGTTAAAGGCCTCTTTCAAAACCGTGTGTGTTTTGTGATTGGTGTTGTTCGGGAATAACTATGTGAATTCTATGTATATGCTTGGTGTTCATGTTGCACTTGGTATTGTGTGTGGACGTATATTATTTCATTTCGGTGCGTTGTGGATTGACGTGGTGTTTTGCTAAGTGTTTGATGCCTCTGGGCGAATTGTTTGAATATCCTTGATGTGATATGTTATTTGTGTGAATGTGTGGATATGGTTGAAGGTCTACGGTGGCACATGGCATGTGATCATGTGGCCAGGATGCAACAAGTGATTGATCCAACCGTGAGAGCCTGAGATAATCTACGGTGGCAAATGGCATGTGATCATGTGGCCAGGATGCAACAAGCGATTGATCCAACCGTGAGATGTGTGTGATTTGTTTCGCTAGCCAGCTCGGGAGGGTCCTTCGAGGCCTCGGGTGGGATGTCGGTGGTATCGTCCCGGTCCTAGGCGATGTGCGTGCGTGATTATGTTTCGTTGATTTTTCGTCTGTTGAGGACACGTGATGTTGGGCTTTGACCCTGTGAGTTGTTGTCTGTTTTCTATTTGCGAAAAACAAAACCTTTGGGCTGTGACCCCTGTTGATTTTTGGAAAGAGAAGGATTTGGAAATCCTAAATTGTTTTCTATCAAGACTCTCGATGGCATTTTAAATTGTTTTATAAATTGTTTTCCCTTGAATCGTGATCTTTCGGTTTTGGAATATTTTACCAAACTCATGCCTCGGGAAGTGCTTTTCATTACGTTTGGAACTTTGAGGATTCCTGATTATTATTGTTCTTGGAACTTGTATTGTATGGCTCGTATTTTTGCACTTGTACTTGCACTAGCAAAACAGTGGAGTTTGCTAACCCCGAGTATTCGGGGGGTGGATGTCTATTTTTGCATTCAGGTTTTGGAGCATAGCACAAGGTCGGCACGAAGGATGATGAAAGATGAACGATACTAATCACACGAGGACCCGTTGATGGCGTATTGGTCTAGTTGTATTTTCTTTTCCACTGCAGTATCTTTTCCCCGTTGTACGGGAGTTTATTGTATTTTGACCCCTGCGTGGGTATGCGCTTGTAATTGAGTTGTATAATTTATTGAAAGACCAAATCGGTCTACTGAGTCGTTTTAGCCTTTAAGGCATTGTCGAGATGTTAAATGTTGTTACCAGCCTGGTAGATCCTCGAGGAGAGGGTCTACGGCGTGTAATATCCCTGAGTGGATTGGGGGTGTTACATCTTGGGCATTTGTAAATGTTTGCGAAAATTTCCTTTAGCCTTGTGGGTTCCATCTCGGGGCCCACAACGCTGTAATATTCCCGGTTAAATCTGGGGGTGTTACAGAATATGGTATCAGAGCTTAGGTTGAGAAAACCTAGGCATTTGGGTCGAGTTGGGTCGTGTTTTGGTAGCGTCATTCGAGTGGTCGATTGACTAATACTAGAGCCGCGAGTTTTTGTTGTTCACTCGGGCCTGTGCATTATGTGATTTATCAGTGTGGTATTGGGATTGTTGTAAACTTTTCCAAATGGTGCTAACGTGATTCTCTTGAAAGAGATGTGTTGTGTTCTCAAGTTGAACTGAGTTTGCAAAGCGTGTGTTTTGAAAATATTTGTGTCAAGTATTTTCTAGAGTTGAGACATGTGCCAGTATCACGGGGAATCATCGGCTTCACGATCTGTAAGTATTTGGATTTTTGAATTTCATTGAGATTTATTGCCGTTCTAAGTTGATACGTTTTGAGATTCAGCAGATATCATGCGTTACAGTATGAGATGACAGAGTTGGGACAGGATCGATAATCTTGAGATGCTATGATTTTGGGAATCAGTAGGTTGGTTAGATTTTGGAACGAAATTGTGCATTTGGGAGGAATATTGTGGATGGTTGAGGAGAACAGGTAGTCATGATAGATCATTTGTGATATATGAAACTGTTTTTGAGCATTTAAAAATGATACTTCTCAAAATAAACGTTTTACGGATGTTTTACGGAAAATGATTTTTCGGCCGAGACCCAATCGATTTTGAAATGGTTTTATAACTCAGGACTTGGGGTCCGAAAAGAGTTTTATACTTTTTAAACTTCTTGTAATGTGGAATGAGATACGGGCTGAGACCCTAATGTTTCAAAAGACTTTCTTGTTTTCTAAAACTCTCGAGATTTGTAAAATACTTTACCAATCGTTTATCTATTTCATTTCCGCCTTTCGGAGTTTTGGTTTACCTATTCAAATGAAACCTCTCGGGAAGTCTTTCGCTATGTTTGATTTGTTGATTATTCAATGTTTTGTCATAGCATAATTGAGGTGATCCAGGATGGGTTAATGATTGACGTTGTGAGCCATATGTGGAAAAAGGAGTTTTTTTTTTAATTGGAGCCTATACGTTGAGATTTTGGATTCTATCGTGTAGTTTTCCGACCGAATGTCAGTGGAATTTGTGACGAGCCGGACTGGTATACAGGGGTATATATGTGGTCAATCATTTGCATATATTTCATTTTTAAACTTCGAAATCGTGTGGATTCGGAGGACACTGTTATTGAATACTTGGCATTAGCGAGCCAGTTAATTTTTCGAAAATTGATTTCGTGATCTTACGAAAATTTATATTTTGAGTTTTGGAATTTTTGAAAAGAACTTTCGAAAATTGTCTTCGTGACAAGATTATATGATTTCAAACTGGTTTTGAAAATGGGATTGATGTACATACGCATTTAGTGCATAATGCATATCGTGGTGACGTTCTGAGTGAGACTCACCAACTGGATAACACACTAATGGTACTATGAAAGGAGATTCGAACTTTAGTATGGCAGTTTGGTTATCCAGGGATGATCGGTTGATCTATCAGATGAGAGAAATATGATGCGTATTGTAGATTCATGCATAGGATGCGAATTTAGAAACTTTGAATTTTCTGAAATCGGGACATATGTGCTATGTGATTCTATTGGTATGGTAGTAGCGCGATTTTACCATAATGATTTTCGAATGATTTCTTTGTAAGTGTATATTTGGGGTTGTTGACCTCATGCTGGTTGTTCTGAGTGTCGATTGGTCGTTCCCACTCCATGTATAATTTGGATATGTTCGACAGGTTGTGATTGGTTGTTCGTACGCCGAGGGGTATGTTCACCAGTCGGGTATGTTTATTGAGATACAATGTATGTGATTGGCGTGTCGTTTTGAGAACACTATTCGTTTGTATATCGGTTTCTGTGGTTCTATGTTGATCGTGTTGGAGCTTACCGTGAGAAGGTATTCTCGATTATCGTTGATCGTTCGTTGGTCATATTGGAGTTTATCATGTTGATGATATTTTCGATTGTGTTTTGACTTTTGGTTGGTCATATTGGAATTTATCATGTCGATGATAAATTTGGTTGATTGTTGATCATTGTTGGTGATCATCTGAGCGTTCGGATTTTGTGTCAACGTTTCGGGATTCATATCGTTGTTTTGGGCAGTTGTTTCGTAGATGTATTGTATATTATTCGTCTTATCTAATTGAGACACGATTATGTAATCAGTGCATGTAATTTGATTCTGGCAGATTGTTTCATCCGAAGATGATATATTTTGTTGAGACTCAAGGAATTGTGATTGTAAAGTGTATTGAGACTTTACAGTGAGGTCACTAGCAAGTATCTCAGGAGATCGTCGACTTTGCGCATTGGTAGGTATGCTGTTTTGGTTATTCTATAGTGATGATGATTGATCATTGTCGTGATGGTTTTGGGATATTTTGGGTTGAACGGTATGTTTGTTTGTTTTTGTGATGGCTTGCAAGTTTCGAGGCCGAAACTTATTTTAAGTGGTGTAGAATGTAATATCCGAAATTTCTACTACTGTTGTTTAATATTATTTTATCCGAGTTATGTTGTACAGCGAGGAATCAGATAAGATGGATAAAATAATGAAGGATCGAGATGTCGATCTGGTATAATTGTCGTATTTGGTAGACAATTACAATTGAGAATATCGTGTATCAGGTTATCGCACTTTTGATATTGGGTATATCGTATGAGAATATTATTGGATTCAGTATTTGTGTTCAGTGTGTCGTATGTTCGTTTTTGGTATGTCGAGACGTTGGACAAAAATTGCGGGAAATGGCTAAGTGTAGCATTATTAGCGCACGCTATCGTTCAGGTTTAGCGCACGCTAATGGTAAAAGATAGCGCACGCTAGTTCATAACAGATCAGAGGGAATCTACGTGTGTACTCGGTCACTTTCGGCGCATGTGCCGACGAAGTCAACTGATGTTTGTCGTAAAGCATTAGCGCACGCTAATGCCTGTTGTTAGTGCATGCTAATATCAGATAGGTCAACATGGAATCTTGGCTTTATTGGTTGCTTTCGGCATGTGGGGTCACGAGCATATTCGGGGTAGGTGCAGACTGTATCAAGTCAACTACGATTAGCGCACGCTAAGATACAAGATTTTTATGTGCGCTAGACAGTGTAGTTTACATACGTTATTGCATGGGCATTACATACGTAAGCTGATGTGCGGAGCAAGTCAGTAGCCTCTGGACCTCGATAGCGCACGCTAACGAAAGAGAGTTAGCGCACGCTAAGCATGTAACATACGTTAAATGAGGATGTTAGCATACGTTAATAATATACAGTATATATATGTGTAGTTGGGCATTATCCTTCATTTAGTCCATTCCTTCCTTGCAATTGAGAGAGAGAGTTTTTAGAGAGAAGTTGGAGGTTCCAAACACTGAGAGATGATGATCTTTAACAAATATTAAGCTGAGGAACATGGATTAAAGTCTTGTTCTTGAAATTATTGATGATTCTTGGAATAAAGTTGATTGTTCTCCTTCATGGTTCATCTATACAAGGTAATAGTTCTTCACCTTTGGATTTCGTTTTGGATTGGAGATTGATGTTCTTGAGTTGATGATTATCATATAAACAAGTTAATAACTATGATTAGGACATGGATTACCGGATTATGATGATGATGTTGTTATTGATATATAGATATTGATGTGATTCGTATGGTTTGAATCGTGTTGTTCGTCCTCTTGAGATAAGTTGGTTAATTCTTCTCCTCAGTATCGGATGTTGACGTTATTGTTGATAATTACTCACTGTAATGATAGATTATGGAAGTATTGTTACGTTCTTAAGGTTTCATGATGTTGATATTGAGGAAGATGATATATGGATATAGGACTTGGATTATAAGTTGAATGATTATTTATATGTTAAAGGATATCGGATTTCATTGTCTTGATAGATTTGAACATGGTTTCGAATTACTTAGTGTTCTTGATAATCGCCATATGTTGATCGATACTTGTAAAACATGCAAACTGCACAGCAGTAGTGCATGCTAAGCTTACTGGCTAGCGCACGTTATCGGGAGCGACTTAGCGCACGCTACGTTGAGTGATTAACGTGCGCTAAGTAGGTAGATAATGCAGTACATCGTATTATGATTATGAATTCGTGCTGGTTCGAGTTGGATTGTACAGTCTATGTTTAACCGAGATATCGTAGAACCGTTGAGTTTGTGGATTGGTTATATCGATTATTGATTGTTATCGAATGTGTGTTAAATTTATCATTGCGATAGGTTGTGATAATCGATTGGTGATTATAACCGTATATTGCGGTCGTGTTCGAGCATGTTCGTGAATTGCATGGTCAGGGCTGAGGAGCTCGTAGATGAAGGCAATGAAATTGGTAGCAGCTTCATCATCGTCGTATCGGTATCGAGGCAAGTTATTACATGCTCAGTTATAATATTTAATGAATGGTTTCAGTTTCATTTCGTTTATAATGCATATAGCGATGATTATTATTGTGAACTCGGGGTATTTGGATTGTATATCGTTCTTCCGATTCAGGGAGGTAAATCATAATGTATATGCTTTATCTCGGCTATTGGTATGTTCGGCTATCAAGGTTACGTTGCGAGAAAGATGAGGATATGAATACCTATAGTTTATGGTGCGTTTGGATCGTCGAGCATTGAGGATAATCGCCGGTGATGATTTGACATCGAGATTGCTCCTGAAGGACTTGGGACAAGCACTTTAGTTTTTATTTCAATTTAGTGTTGATGATGTTGATCATGCAGGTTGTCTTTCATATTGCTGAACATGAGGTCGTCCTAGTTGTTTTGTCATAATGTCGTTCATGTTATTGAGTCATGTGTTTTTCATGTCGATGAACTTATTGATTTGCATATGTGTATTGTTTATGTTGTTTATGTGGTGTTGATCCGTTGGGATCGTGTGATCTATGCTCAGGGCGCTTGATCAGATGTCCACCTCGTTATGGTCCGACGAGATCATCTTGGGATCCATGCTGAGGGCGCTGGATCATTGGATGGGTTCTTCCACCTCGTTATGGTCCGACGGGATCATCTTGGGATCTATGCTGAGGGCGCTGGATCGTTGGAGTACCCAGTGTTGTGTTGATGGAATCATATGGATTCGCATCGTTGGTTTTGCATATGTTGTTGTGTATATGTATATTGTTGGTTATCCACCTCGTGTTGATCTGGTCGGATCATCTTGGGACCTATGCTGAGGGCGCTGGATCATGGGACTTCCATTGAGTATACACTATTGATATCGTTTTGAGCATATTGACGTTGTCATATGAGTATGCATTTGTATGTCTTGTGTTAGGACCATGTCCGTGTGTGGTATTGATCCGATCTCGGATTTGACTGACATGATTGTCGTGGCATTTCATATCTTGAGGTATGTTCCATATCTTCCTTTGGTATTTGTCTTTTGATGGACAATCGGTTGTCGTCTTGGGATTTGATGATGTTATCCGATGGATCGTATTGGTCAGAACTGGTATATTTACGTATCATGGGTTGGTGATGATAGTTTGAGAATCTTGAGTATTGTTTGAGGTACAATACAGATATTATGATCGAATTTATTGGTTAATCAAGTACGAGATGTGAAATGTGATAATGGTTATTCTGTCGAGAATTATTTGAGTAAGTAAAGTTACTACAATAAGATTACATTGGTCGTATTCTTATATTGTATTCTCATTGGTATGTAATTATTAATGTGATGTGACAGTTATCATTGTTAGATATTATGGCTGACCCCATCGTGGGCTTTCTTTTTAGGTTCTTGAAATATCGAGCTTGTAGCGGTCGTGGAGAGATGAGCTTCCCGGAGGATACTGGCTAGGACATGTTTTTGTATTGAGTTTCCTGATCAGTTGCTGTATTTCCGCTGCTAGAGTACTTTTAACTATTGCCTTTTCTGCTTCGTGAGTATTTTGAAATGACCTTTTGTTTCTGGTAATTTGAGTTACTTTGGAAATCTTTTTCTAAACTATTGAGTTTCGGCCGTTTGGACTTGCCATTTTCGGAATGAGATTTCACGACGGTTTTGGTAAACAGATTTTATATAGTCTTCAAATGTTTTAAAGATAGTACCGTCGTTGGCCTCTTGGGCATTTGTAAATGTTTGCGAAAATTTTCTTTAGCCTTGTGGGTTCCATCTCGGGGCCCACGGCGCTGTAATATTCCCGGTTAAATCTGGGGGTGTTACAGAATATGGTATCAGATCTTAGGTTGAGAAAACCTAGGCATTTGGGTCGAGTTGGGTCGTGTTTTGGTCGCGTCATTCGAGTGGTCGATTGACTTATACTAGAGCCGTGAGTTTTTGTTGTTCACTCGGGCTTGTGCATTATGTGATTTATCAGTGTGGTACTGGGATTGTTGTAAAATTTTCCAAATGGTGCTAACGTGATTCTCTTGAAAGAGATGTGTTGTGTTCTCAAGTTGAACTGAGTTTGCAAAACGTGTGTTTTCAAAATATTTGTGTCGAGTATTTTCTAGAGTTGAGACATGTGCTAGTATCACGGGGAATCATCGGCTTCACGATCTCTAAGTATTTGGATTTTTGAATTTCATTGAGATTTATTGCCGTTCTAAGTTGATACGTTTTGAGATTCAACAGATATCATGCGTTACAGTATGAGATGACAGAGTTGGGACAGGATCAATAATCTTGAGACGCTATGATTTTTGGAATCAGTAGGTTGGTTAGATTTTGGAAAGAAATTGTGCATTTGCGAGGAATTTTGTGGATGGTTGAGGAGAACAGGTAGTCATGATAGATCATTTTGTGATATATGAAACTATTTTTGAGCATTTAAAAATGATACTTTTCAAAATGAACGTTTTACAGATGTTTTTACGGAAAATGATTTTTGGGCCGATACACAATCGATTTTGAAATGGTTTTATAACTCAGGACTTGGGGTCCGAAAAGAGTTTTCTACTTTTTAAACTTCTTGTAATGTGGAATGAGATACGGGTTGAGACCCTAATATTTCAAAAGACTTTCCTGTTTTCTAAAACTCCCGAGATTTGTAAAATACTTTACCAATCGTTTATCTATTTTATTTCCGCCTTTCAGAGTTTTGGTTTACCTATTCAAATGAAACCTCTTGGGAAGACTTTCGCTGTGTTTGATTGGTTGATTATTCAATGTTTTGTCATAGCATAATTGAGGTGATCTAGGATGGGTTAATGATTAACGTTGTGAGCCATATGTGGAAAAAGGAGTTTTTTTTATCGGAACCTTTGGATTCTATAGTGTAGTTTTCCGACCGAATGTCAGTGGAATTTGTGACGAGCTGGACTGGTATACAGGGGTATATGTAACACCCCCAGATCCGAACGGGAATATTACAGCGCCGTGGGCCCCGAGATGGAACCCACAAGGCTGAAGGAAATTTTCGCAAACATTTACAAACGCCCAAGAGGCTAACGACGGTATTATCTATTAAAAACATTCGAAGATTTATAAAACTCGTTTATCAAACCGTCGTAAAAACTCATTTGAAACCACAAGGCCCAAAATGCCAAAACTCAACAGTTTAAAAACACATACGTTAAGCTATCGCTACACGCATCGGCTAATAGGTTTAGAAAATGATTGCCAAAGTAACCTAAGTTACCAGATACCAAAAAGGTCATTTAAAAATACTCACGCAGCGGATAAAGACAAACATTTAAAATACTCTAGCAGCGGAATACAACAACTGATCAGAAACTCAAAACACAAATACATGCCCTTGCCAGTATCCTCCGGGAAGTTCATCTCTCCACGACCGCTACAAGCTTGATAATCCAAGAACCTAAAAAGAAAGCCCACGACGGGGTCAGCCATAATATCCAACAATGATAACCATCACATATCATCAATAATTACATATCAATGGAAATACTAAGTAAGAATACGACCAATGTAATCTTACCGTCAGAACTTTTACGAGAATCCACGATTCTTGTCCTTAACAACACAAAAAAAAAATACCGAAATATCTGTACGGTATCTCAACAATACTCAAGGTTCTCAAAACATTATCATAACTCGCGATACGGAAATTATACCAACTCTGGCCAATTCAATCCATTGGATAACATCGACAATTCCAATACGATAATCGATTGTCCATCAAAGACAAGTACCAAGGAAATACGGAACATACCTCAAGATACGAAATACCATTACCATCACGTTAGTCTAATCCGAGATCAGATCAACACAACATACGGACATGGTCCTAACACAAGACCTACAAATGCATACTCATATGACAACGTCAATATGATCACAACAATAATGACAATGTATACTTATGGCAAACCCATAATATATATATATATGCACAACAACAATAACATATGGCAATACGATGATCCAGCGTTCACTGCCTAGATCCCACGATGACCCCGTCAGACCAACCTTGGTGGAAAACCCGTCCGATGATCCAGCGCACGCTAGCATAGATCCCCCGATGATCCCGTCGGACCAACACGAGGTGGACATATGACAACAATGCACAACTGCACAAAACAATAGTACACAATACACGACAACAATAATGCACAAATGCATGACAACAACGATACACGAATGTATCACGACATGATCGACACAAATGATAAAAATGATTAGAGTACTTGCCCCGAGTCCTTCGAGAACAATCTCAATGTCTAAACCATCACGAACTATTATCCTCAATACTCGACCGTCCAAAGTATCACGGATTGCAGATAATTCATATCTTCGTCTTTATCACAATATATCCTCGATATACAAGTATACCAATAACAAAAGTAAATCATATACATTATGATTTAGATTCCCAAAACTCGAATATGATTTATAATCCCAAATCTCCTGTGATTACGATTATAAACATTGCTATACGAATTATAAACGAATGAAACGGAAACCATTCATTAAATACTATAAACTGAGCAAGTAATAACTTACTTCTATACCGATACAATGACGAGGAAGCTGTTACCAAATCCATTGCCGTCATCTACAAGTTCCTCGGTCCCGACCAAAGCAATCAACGAACATTCTCGAGCTTGACCGCAACACATGGTTGTAATCACTGATCAATATTCTCAACCTATTACAGTAATCGATAGACAACAAGTTCGACAACAATTAACAATAGATAAAACCAATTTACAAACCCAACGGCTCGACAATATCTCTATTAAACACTAGTCGGATCAATCCTACTCAAACCAGCACGAATTTACAACCACAACACGAAAATACTGCACTTTCTGCCTTCTTAGCGCACGTTAATCACCTAACGTAGCGTGCGCTAAGTTGCTCCCATTAGCGCGCGCTAGGCAGTAAACGTAGCGTGCGCTAATGCTGTACAGATGCATGTTTTACAGATACCGATCAACTTATGGCGATTTCAAGAACACCAAGTGATTCTGAATCATGTTCAAAGCTATCAAAACAATGAAATCCGATATCCTTTAACATATAAACAATCATCCAACTTATAATCCAAGTTCTATATCCATATATCATCTTCCTCAATATCAACATCATGAAACATTAAGAACGTAACAACACTTTCATAATCTATCATTACAGGGAGTAATCATCGACAATAACATCAACATCCGAAACTGAGGAGAAGGATTAATCCACTTATCTCAAGAAAACGAACAACACTATTCAAACCACAAGAATCATATCAATATCTTCATGTCAACAATAACATCATCATAATCCGGTAATCCATCTCATAATCATGCTTATCAACTTGTTTATGTAATAATCATCAACTCAAGAACATCAACATTCAATCCAAAACGAAATCCAAAGATGAAGAGTAATTACCTCTTTGAAGGAATGGATTGAATCCCAAGGTTGAATCCGCTTTTCAATCACTTCCAAGTTTCAAATGTTGTTAGGAATGATCAACTCAAGTGTTTGGGACCTCAACTTCTCTCTAAGACCTCTCTCTATCGTCTGAAGGTGAAAGAATGGACGAAATGCTTCATAATACCCGTTTGTCCCTTATATAGAATACATTACTAGCGTGCGCTAAACCTTATGTTTAGCGTGCGCTACGGCCTTAGCGTGCGCTAACTGACCTTTGTTAGCGTGCGCTATCGCAGCCGCAGGCAAATCGTCTTAGTGCATGAAGTGATTTACGTACGCAATGCCCATGCAATAGCGTACGTAAATGCCTCTATTTAGCGTACGCAAGTGTCTTACCTTAGCGTGCGCTACTCATAGTTGACTCGTTTGTCTGTATGCTCCGAAGACTGGTCCACACGCCGAAAGTGCTGACGAGGATAAGATTCCTTTTTATCCGATATATAGTCAGCGTGCGCTAATCAACATGCATTAGCGTGCGCTAACACTACATTACAACATCCGTTGAATTATCAGAACATTCGCCGAAAGTGGCCTGGTCCACACGCAGATTCCTTCCGATCTGACTGCATTAGCGTGCGTTATCTTATATCCGTAGCGTGCGCTAAACTCGCATTTATCAAGCGGCGCTACTCCTGATTATTAGCGTGCGCTAATAATGTTACACTTAGACATTTTCAGCTATTCTTGTCCAATCGTCTCAACATACAGAATACGAACATACGGCATACTGAATACATATACTTCTTTCATCCAATTGTCGACCAAGTACGACAATTATACCAATACAGATGTCTTGGTCCTTCAATTATTTTACCCATACCGCATGCATTCCACGCTGTACAACATAACTCGGATAAAATAATCTTAAACAACAAGAGGGAAATTCGGATATTACATACTACACCACTTAAAATAAGTTTCGTCCTCGAAACTTGCAATCCGTCATAAAAACAAACAAATCGTTCAACCAAAATATCCCGAAACCATCACGACAACGATCAATCATCATTATTACCAAATAACCAAAATAGCATACTTACATATGCGCCAAGTCGACGCTCTCCTGAGATGCTAGCAAGTGACTTCACTGTAAAGCTTCAACACGCTTACGATCACAATTCCATGGATCTCAACAAAAATATAACATCTTCGGAAGAAATAATCTATCCGTTTCAAATCCTGTCTGCTTGATTACACAATCAAGTCCAAATCCTGATACAAATCAATAATACACGATACATCTGTGAAACAACTGCCCAACACAATGGCAACGAATCCCGAAATATCAACACAAAATCTGAACACTCAGATGATCACCAGCAATGATCAACTCATAAATTAATCGAGAATATCATTGACATGATGAACTTTAATATGACCAATCCAAAGGTCGAAACGCAATCGAGAATATCATCACCATGATAAACTCCAACACGATCAACACAGAACCACGGAAACCGATATAGAGTTCTCAAAACGACACACCAATTACATACAGTAGATCTCAACGAAACACAACCGACTGGTGAACATTCCCCTCGGCATACGAACAACGAATCGCAAATCGACGAACATACCAATTCATACAAGGAGTGGGAACGACCACTCAATATCCAAAACAACCAGCATGGGGTCACCATCCCCAAATTTACACTTACAAAGAAATCAATCAAAGATCACTATGTTAAAATTGCGCTACTACCGCACCAATGGAATCACATAGCACATATGTTCCGGTTTCACAATATCCCAAGTTTCCAAAATAATATTATGTGCATGAATCTACAACACGCAACATATTTCTCTTATCCGATAACTCAATCGATCATCACCGGATAATCAAACTGCCATACTAAAGTTCGAATCTCTATTCCTCGTACCATACTGATGTCTTATCCAGTTCGTGAATCTCATTCAGAACTTCACCACGATATGCATTATGCATTAAATGCATATGTACATCAATCACATTTTCAAAACCAGTTTGAAATCATATAATCTTGTCAAGGAGACAAATTTTCGAAAGTTCTTTCAAAAATTTCAAAACTCAAAACATAAATTTTGGTAAGACCACCAAATCAATTCTCGAAAAATAAACTGGCTCACTGGTGCCAAGTATTTGATAACAGTTTCCTTCGAATCCACATGATTTCGAAGTTTTAAAATGAAAAATATGCAAATGATTGACCACATCCGTACTCCTATATACCAATCCGGCTCGTCACAAATCCCACTGATATTCCATCAGAAAACTACATGATAGAATCCAAAATCTCAATGTATAAACTTCGACAAAAACTCCTTTTCCACATATGACTGGCAACGTCAATCATTTTCCATCCTGGATCACCTCACTTATGCTATGACAATGCATTGAAACAAATCAACACAACGAAAGACTTCTCGAGAAGTTCCATTTGAACAAGTAAACCAAAAACTTCAAAAGGTAGGAACAAAATAAATAAACGATTGATAAAGAGTTTTACAAATCTCGGGAGTTTTAGAAAACAGAAAAGCTTTCTTTTGAAACATTGGGGTCTCAGCCCGTATCTTGTTCCGCATTACAAGAAGTTTAAAAAGTAGAAAACCCTTTTCGGACTCCAAGTCCTGAGTTACAAAACTATTTCAAAATCTATTGGGTCTCGGCCCAAAAATCATTTTCCGTAAAACATCCATAAAACATTCATTTTGAAAAGTATCATTTTCAAATGCTCAAAAACAGTTCGTATATCTCAAGATGAACTATCATGACTACATGTTCTCCTGAACAATCCACAATATTTCTCCCAAATGCACAACTCCGTTCCAAAACTTAATCGACATATTGATTTCGAAAATCATAACTTCTCAAGATCATCAACCCTGTCCCAACTCTGTCACCGTATACTGTAACGCATAATATCTTTCTGAATCTCAAAGCATATCAACTTAGAACGGCAAGAAATCTCGATGAAATTCAAAAATCCAAATACTTACAGATCGTGAAGCCGATGATTCCCCGTGATACTGGCACATGTCTCGACTCAAGAAAATACTCGACACAGATATTTTCAAAACACACTTTTTGCAAACTCAGTTCAACTCGAGAAAACAACGCAGCTCTATCTAAAGAAACACGTTAATACTATTTGGAAAAGTTTATAACAAGACCAGTACTACACTGGCAAGTCGCACAACGCATAAGCCCGAGTGAACAACAAAACTCACGGCTCCAATATTTTTCAATCGACAACTCAAATGACGCGACAGAAACACGACCCAACTCAACCCGACTGCCTAGGTTTTCTCAACCTAAGCTCCGATACCATATTCTGTAACACCAGATCCGAACGGGAATATTACAGCGCCGTGGGCCCCGAGATGGAACCCACAAGGCTGAAGGAAATTTTCGCAAACATTTACAAACGCCCAAGAGGCTAACGACGGTATTATCTATTAAAAACATTCGAAGATTTATAAAACTCGTTTATCAAACCGTCAGAAAAACTCATTTGAAACCACAAGGCCCAAAATGCCAAAACTCAACAGTTTAAAAACACATACGTTAAGCTATCGCTACACGCACCGGCTGCAATAGATTTAGAAAATGATTGCCAAAGTAACCTAAGTTACCGATACCAAAAAGGTCATTTAAAAATACTCACGCAATGGATAAAGACAAACAATTAAAATACTCTAGCAATGAATACAACAACCGATCGAAACTCAAAACACAAATACATGCCCTTGTCGGTATCCTCCGGAAGTTCATCTCTCCACGACCGCTACAAGCTTGATAATCCAAGAACCTAAAAAGAAAGCCCACGACGGGTCACCATAATATCCAACAATGATAACCATCACATATCATCAATAATTACATATCAATGGAAATACTAAGTAAGAATACGACCAATGTAATCTTACCGTCAGAATTTTACGAGAATCCACGATTCGTGTCCTTAACAACACATTAAAATAATACCGAAATATCTCAGACGGTATCTCAACAATACTCAAGGTTCTCAAAACATTATCATAACTCGCGATACGTAAATTATACCAACTCGCCAATTCAATCCATCGATAACATCGACAATTCCAATACGATAATCGATTGTCCATCAAAGACAAGTACCAAGGAAATACGGAACATACCTCAAGATACGAAATACCATTACCATCACGTCAGTCTAATCCGAGATCAGATCAACACAACATACGGACATGGTCCTAACACAAGACCTATAAATGCATACTCATATGACAACGTCAATATGATCACAACAATAATGACAATGTATACTTATGGCAAACCCATAATATACATATGCACAACAACAATAACACATGGCAAGACGATGATCCAGCGTTCACTGCCTAGATCCCACGATGACCCCGTCAGACCAACCGTGGTGGAAAACCCGTCCGATGATCCAGCGCACGCTAGCATAGATCCCCCGATGATCCCGTCGGACCAACACGAGGTGGACATATGACAACAATGCACAACTGCACAAAACAATAGTACACAATACACGACAACAATAATGCACAAATGCATGACAACAACGATACACGAATGTATCACGACATGATCGACACAAATGATAAAAATGATTAGAGTACTTGCCCCGAGTCCTTCGAGAACAATCTCAATGTCTAAACCATCACGAACTATTATCCTCAATACTCGACCGTCCAAAGTATCACGGATTGCAGATAATTCATATCTTCGTCTTTATCACAATATATCCTCGATATACAAGTATACCAATAACAAAAGTAAATCATATACATTATGATTTAGATTCCCAAAACTCGAATATGATTTATAATCCCAAATCTCCCGTGATTACGATTATAAACATTGCTATACGAATTATAAACGAATGAAACGGAAACCATTCATTAAATACAATAAACAGAGAAAGAAATAACTTAATACGATACCGATACAATGACGAGGAAGTCATTGCAAATCCATTGCCTTCATCTACAAGTTCCTCGGTCCCGACCAAAGCAATCAACGAACATTCTCGAGCTTGACCGCAACACATGGTTGTAATCACTGATCAATATTCTCAACCTATTACAGTAATCGATAGACAACAAGTTCGACAACAATTAACAATAGATAAAACCAATTTACAAACCCAACGGCTCGACAATATCTCGATTAAACACTAGTCGGATCAATCTTACTCAAACCAGCAAAAATTTAAAAACACAACACGAAAATACTGCACTTTATGAATTATTAGCGCACTTTATTCAAATAAAGTAGCGTGCGATAAGTTGCTCCCGTTAGCGCGCTAGCAAGAACGAAGCGCGTGCGCTAATGCCGCATGATGCATGTTTTACAGATACCGATCAACTTATGGCGATTTCAAGAACACCAACCGATTCGAATCATGTTCAAAGCTATCAAAACAACGAAATCCGATATCCTTTAACATATAAACAATCATCCAACTTATAATCCAAGTTCTATATCCATATATCATCTTCCTCAATATCAACATCATGAAACATTAAGAACGTAACAACACTTTCATAATCTATCATTACAGGGAGTAATCATCGACAATAACATCAACATCCGAAACTGAGGAGAAGGATTAATCCACTTATCTCAAGAAAATGAACAACACTATTCAAACCACAAGAATCATATCAATATCTTCATGTCAACAATAACATCATCATAATCCGGTAATCCATCTCATAATCATGCTTATCAACTTGTTTATGTAATAATCATCAACTCAAGAACATCAACATTCAATCCAAAACGAAATCCAAAGATGAAGAGTAATTACCTCTTTGAAGGAATGGATTGAATCCCAAGGTTGAATCCGTTTTCAATCACTTCCAAGTTTCAAATATTGTTAGGAATGATCAACTCAAGTGTTTGGGACCTCAACTTCTCTCTAAGACCTCTCTCTATCGTCTGAAGGTGAAAGAATGGACGAAATGCTTCATAATACCCGTTTGTCCCTTATATAGAATACATTACTAGCGTGCGCTAAACCTTATGTTTAGCGTGCGCTACGGCCTTAGCGTGCACTAACTGACCTTTGTTAGCATGCGCTATCGCGATCCGCAGGCAATCGCCTTAGTGCATGAAGTGATTTACGACGCAATGCCCATGCAATAGCGTACGTAAATGTCTCTATTTAGCGACGCAAGTGTCTTACCTTAGCGTGCGCTACTCATAGTTGACTCGTTTGTCCGTATGCTCAAGACCGGTCCACACGCCGAAAGTGCCGACGAGGATAAGATTCCTTTTTGTCCGATATACGATTAGCGTGCGCTAATCAATATGCATTAGCGTGCGCTAACACTACATTACAACATCCGTTGACTTATCAGAACGTGCGCCGAAAGTGGCCTGGTCCACACGCAGATTCCTTCTGATCTGACTGCATTAGCGTGCGTTATCTTATATCCGTAGCGTGCGCTAAACCTGCACGATAGCGTGCACTACTCCTGATTATTAGCGTGCGCTAATAATGTTACACTTAGCCATTTTCAGCTATTCTTGTCCAATCGTCTCAACATACAGAATACGAACATACGGCATACTGAATACATATACTTCTTACATCCAATTGTCGACCAAGTACGACAATTATACCAATACAGATGTCTTGGTCCTTCAATTATTTTACCCATACTGTACAGATTCCACGCTGTACAACATAACTCGGATAAAATAATCTTAAACAACAGTAGTGGAAATTCCGGATATTACAGTATATATGTGGTCCATCATTTGTATAGTTTTCATTTTTAAACTTCGAAATCTTGTGGATTCGGAGGACACTATTATTGAATACTTGGCATTAGCGAGCCAGTTAATTTTTCGAAAATTGATTTCGTGATCTTACGAAAATTTATGTTTTGAGTTTTGGAATTTTTGAAAAGAACTTTTGAAAATTGTCTTTATGACAAGATTATATGATTTCAAACCGGGTTTGAAAATGGGATTGATGTACATACGCATTTAGTGCATAATGCATATCGTGGTGAAGTTCTGAGTGAGACTCACCAACTGGATAACACACTAATGGTACTATGAAAGGAGATTCGAACTTTAGTATGGCAGTTTGGTTATCCAGGGATGATCGGTTGATCTATCGGATGAGAGAAATATGCTGCGTATTGTAGATTCATGCACAGGATGCGATTTTAGAAACTTTGAATTTTCTGAAATCGGGATATATGTGCTATGTGATTCCATTGGTATGGTAGTAGCGCGATTTTACCATAATGATTTTCGAATGATTTCTTTGTAAGTGTAGATTTGGGGTTGTTGACCTCAAGCTGGTTGTTTTGAATATCGATTGGTCATTCCCACTCCATGTATAATTTGTATATGTTCGACGGGTTGTGATTGGTTGTTTGTACGCCGAGGGGTATGTTCACCAGTCGGGTATGTTTATTGAGATACACTGTATGTGATTGGCATGTCGTTTTGAGAATTTTATTCGTTTGTATATCGATTTCTGTGGTTCTGTGTTGATCGTGTTGGAGCTTACCGTGTGAAGGTATTCTCGATTATCGTTGATCGTTCGTTGGTCATATTGGAGTTTATCATGTTGATGATATTCTCAATTGTGTTTTGACCTCTGGTTGGTCATATTGGAATTTATCATGTCGATGATAAATTCGGTTGATTGTTGATCATTGTTGGTGATCATGTGAGCGTTCGGATTTTGTGTCAATGTTTCGGGATTCGTATCGTTGTTTTGGGCAGTTGTTTCGCAGATGTATTGTATATTATTCGTCTTATCGGAATTGAGACCTGATTATGTAATCAGGCATATAGAATTTGATTCTGGCTGATTGTTTCATCCGAAGATGATATATTTTGTTGATACTCAAGGAATTATGATTGTAAAGTGTATTGAGACTTTATAGTGAGGTCACTATCTAGTATCTCAGGAGATCGCCGACTTTGCGCATTGGTAAGTATGTTGTTGTGGTTATTCTATAGTGATGATGATTGATCATTGTCGTGATGGTTCTGGGAAATTTCGGGTTGAACGGTATGTTTGTTTGTTTTTATGACGGCTTGCAAGTTTCGAGGCCGAAACTTATTATAAGTGGTGTAGAATGTAATATCCGGAATTTCTACTACTGTTGTTTAATATTATTTTATCCGAGTTATGTTGTACAGCGTGGAATCTGTACAGTATGGATAAAATAATGAAGGACTGAGATGTCAGTATTGGTATAATTGTCGTATTTGGTAGACAATTACAATTGAGAATATCATGTATCAGGTTATCGCACTTTTGATATTGGGTATATCGTATGAGAATATTATTGGATTCAGTATTTGTATTCATTGTGTCGTATGTTCGTTTTTGGTATGTCGAGACGTTGGACAGAAATTGCGGGAAATGGCTAAGTGTAGCATTATTAGCGCACGCTAATATGCATTCCTAGCGCATGCTATCGTGCAGGTTTAGCGCACGCTAATGGTAAAAGATAGCGCATGCTAGTTCAGAACAGATCAGAGGGAATCTACGTGTGGACCCAGTCACTTTCGGCGCATGTGCCGACGAAGTCAACTGATGTTTGTCGTAAATCATTAGCGCACGCTAATGCATGTTGTTAGTACACGCTAATATCATATCGGTCAACAGGGAATCTTGGCTTTATCGGTTGCTTTCGGCATGTGGGGTCACGAGCATATTCGGGGTAGGTGCAGACTGTAGCAAGTCAACTACGATTAGCGCATGCTAAGATACAAGATTTTTGCGTGCGCTAGACAGTGTAGTTTACGTACGTTATTGCATGGGCAGTACGTATGTAAGCTGATGTGCGGAGCAAGTCAGTAGCCTCTAGACCGCGATAGCGCACGCTAACGAAAGAGAGTTAGCGCATGCTAAGCATGTAACGTACGTTAAATGAGGATGTTAGCGTACGTTAATAATATACAGTATATATATGTGTAGTTGGGCATTATCCTTCATTTCGTCCATTCCTTCCTTGCAACCTAGAGAGAGAGTTTTTAGAGAGAAGTTGGAGGTTCCAAACATCGAGAGATGATGATCTTTAACAAACATTAAGCTGAGGAACATGGATTAAAGTCTTGTTCTTGAAATTATTGATTATTCTTGGAATAAAGTTGATTGTTCTCCTTCATGGTTCGTCTATACAAGGTAATAGTTCTTCACCTTTGGATTTCATTTTAGATTGGAGATTGATGTTCTTGATTGATGATTATCATATAAACAAGTTAATAAGTATGATTAGTACATGAATTACCAGATTATGATGATGTTGTTATTGATATATGGATATTGATGTGATTTGTATGGTTTGAATCGTGTTGTTCGTCCTCTCGAGATAAGTTGGTTAATTCTTCTCCTCAGTTTCGGATGTTGACGTTATTGTTGATAATTACTCACTGTAATGATAGATTATGGAAGTATTGTTACATTCTTAAGGTTTCATGATGTTGATATTGAGGAAGATGATATATGGATATAGGACTTGGATTATAAGTTGAATGATTGTTTATATGTTAAAGGATATCGGATTTCGTTGTCTTGATAGCTTTGAACATGGTTTCGAATTACTTAGTGTTCTTGATAATCGCCATATGTTGATCGATACTTGTAAAACATGCAAACTGTACAGTACTAGCGCACACTAAGCTTACTAGCTAGTGCACGTTATCGTGAGCGACTTAGCGCACGCTACGTTGAGTGATTAACGTGCGCTAAGTAGGCAGACAATGCAGTACATCGTATTATGATTATGAATTCGTGCTGGTTCGAGTTGGATTGTACAATCTCTGTTTAACCGAGAAATCATAGAACCGTTGAGTTTGTGGATTGGTTATATCGATTATTGATTGTTATCGAATGTGTGTTAAATATATCATTGCGATAGGTTGCGATAATCGATCGGTGATTATAACCATATATTGCAGTCGTGTTCAAGCATGTTCGTGAATTGCGTGGTCAGGGCTGAGGAGCTCGTAGACGAAGGCAATGAAATTGGTAGCGGCTTCATCATCGTCGTATCGGTATCGAGGCAAGTTATTACTTGCTCAGTTATAATATTTAATGAATGGTTTCAGTCTCATTTCGTTTATAATGCATATAGCAATGATTATTATTGTGAACTCGGGGTATTTGGATTGTATATCGTTCTTCCGATTCTGGGAGGTAAATCATAATGTATATGCTTTATCTCGGTTATTGGTATGTTCGGGTATCAAGGTTACGTTGCGAGAAAGATGAGGATATGAATACCTATAGTTTATGGTGTGTTTGGATCGTCGAGCATTGAGGTTAATCGACGGTGATGATTTGACATCGAGATTTCTCCCGAAGGACTCGGGACAAGTATCTTAGTTTTGATTTCGATTTAGTGTTGATGATCTTGATCATGCAGGTTGTCTTTCATATTGCTGAACATGAGTTCGTCCTAGTTGTTTTGTCATAATGTTGTTCATGTTATTGAGTCATGTGTTGTTCATGTCGATGAACATATTGATTTACATATGTGTATTGTTTATGTTGTTTATGTGGTGTTGATCCGTTGGGATCGTGTGATCTATGCTGAGGGCGCTGGATCAGATGTCCACCTCGTTATGGTCCGACGGGATCATCTTGGGACCTATGCTGAGGGCGCTGGATCATTGGACGGGTTCTTCCACCTCGTTATGGTCCGACGGAATCATCTTGGGATCTATGCTGAGGGTCCTGGATCGTTGGAGTACCCAGTGTTGTGTTGATGGAATCATATGGATTCGCATCGTTGGTTTTGCATATGTTGTTGTGTATATGTATATTATTGATTATCCACCTCGTGTTGATCTGGTAGGATCATCTTGGGACCTATGCTGAGGGCGCTGGGTCATGGGATTTCCATTGAGTATACAATGTTGATATTATTTTGAGCATATTGACGTTGTCATATGAGTATGGATTTGTAGGTCTTGTGTTAGGACCATGTCCGTGTGTGGTATTGATCCGACCTCGGATTTGACTGACATGATTGTCGTGGCATTTCATATCTTGAGGTATGTTCCATATTTTCCTTTGGTATTTGTCTTTTGATGGACAATCAGTTGTCGTCGTGGGATTTGATGATGCTATCTGATGGATCGTATTGGTCAGAACTGGTATATTTCCGTATCATGGGTTGGTGATGATAGTTTGAGAATCTTTAGTATTGTTTGAGGTACAATATAGATATTATGTTCGAATTTATTGGTTAATCAAGTACGAGATGTGAAATGTGATAATGGTTATTATGTCGAGAATTATTTGAGTAAGTAAAGTTACTACGATAAGATTACATTGGTCGTATTCTTATTTTGTATTCTCATTGGTATGTAATTATTAATGTGATGTGACGGTTATCATTGTTGGAAATTATGGCTGACCCCGTCGTGGGCTTTCTTTTTAGGTTCTCGAAATATCGAGCTTGTAGCGGTCGTGGAGAGATGAGCTTCCCGTAGGATACTGGCTAGGACATGTTTTTGTATTGAGTTTCCTGATCAGTTGCTGTATTTCCGCTGCTAGAGTACTTTTAACTATTGCCTTTTCCGCTGCGTGAGTATTTTGAAATGACCTTTTGTTTATGGTAATTTGAGTTACTTTGGAAATATTTTTCTAAACTATTGAGTTTCGGCCATTTGGACTTGCCCTTTTTGAAATGAGATTTTACGACGGTTTTGATAAACAAATTTTATATAGTCTTCAAATGTTTTAAAGATGATACCGTCGTTGGCCTCTTGGGTATTTGTAAATATTTGCGAAAATTTCCTTTTGCCTTGTGGGTTCCATCTCGGGGCCCACGGTGCTGTAATATTCCCTGTTAAATCTGGGGGTGTTACACAATTAAAGAACACTAGAGACATGAATTCAAGGAATACTTTAAGAACTGGATGCGTCTGTGGTTTCCATCTTCATCGTTGTTCTTAAAAGCCTCAAAGAAATCCGTAGCCGCTTCTGCCCACTGCCTTTCTGCCATATGCATTTTGCCACCACATTCACGAATTACCCCCATGATTCTTGGATGAGGTATAGCAGATTTAATAGTTAATGCCTTCTGGTACAATTCCTGCAATAGTTTCAGCATTGAGTAACTCAACATGTGATTAATGTTGAAGTATCAAGAAAACAAATTCAGATCGGTGAAGGAAATTGTCTTTAAAGATTAAAATGCCATTACTCAAACCTACCTTCAGTTTTTTGTTGTTTTTAGTCTCAGTGTACATTTGGATTTCAATTGCATACACTTCCAACAATTGTGTGCCTTTCTTCTGATCGTCGGTACCATCTTCTTTCTGACATGACTTGTGAAGCTCCTTCAGAATGTGGACAAGAAAAATGAATTACGTTCATATCAACAACTAATACTGAATTACTTATATGTATTCTAAAATAGTACCTTACTTATCCAACCGTATTCTCCAATGTCACACAATATTTTGCACAACTTAAGATTTGTCTTGAACCACAGTCTCTGTAGAAAAGGGAAACGGTGAAACCTTTTCCTCAAATGATAATATAACTCGCTAAAACTCATGAAATAGACCTATTATTACCTCATTCTTAGCCTCTTCACGAGCCTTCAAGGTGGTTTGATAAAACTCCTGTAGTAGATTAAAGTTCTGACTAGCAGATCCAGAAAATAATAAGAAAATGAGATGTCATAATGGGGATCTTTTTGCTTTCATTCGATAAATCAATAACACAAAGATTGAATTAGATCAGAACCTCCAGCATCTTAATGTAATGAAAAAGAACATAACTGGGTCTGTAACATATATCAGTTTACTTCATCATGAAATGGCAAAAATCAGAACATTCTGCTCCTAAACCATTGTATTGCAAGAAAAACCAGCAACGAATGAAAAGTTTCTTGGCTTCATTGTTTCTATTAAATCATCCATTGTATTACAAGCTCGGTCTCTTGCTTTACCTGTTCAAGATTTCTTCTGACATTGGGAGTGTTTCACCTTCTGGTAAAATACTTTTTAGAAATGCCAGCAACATATTCAAAGATTTGTCACTCTATTTTCCTAAGACCTTAATATGCAGCAACTTAACAATAGCTGATAATAATGTCATTTTGCAACATGGATATAACTCTCGTTGTGAATCTTCCAACAACTTACTGAAGTTTGTTGTGCTTTCTTCATTCATATCATTTGCTTGTTGGGCTTCACCAACTTCCTCTAACAATTCATCCAACTCATCCCAAATAGAATTGCTAGATGCCCCAACATTTTTATCATTCATATCAACATTCCTCTCCCTTTCTTGTAACCTATTTGGTGTTTCTCCGTGAAATATACACTCTACATAAGTTTTTTTACCGATTCACATATAGGTCATACTGAACTTCATCTAAGGATTTGTAGAACGCATTATTACAAATGACACATGGACACTGAATCAAATTATCATGCCGTAACATATTTTGTTTTGCAAGGTTGATAAATGATTTTACACCACTAACATATGAGGTCGAAAACTTATTTCTTTCAGTAATCCAATTTTTGTCCATTTTCTAGTACCTAAATAAAGTAAAATAAAAGAGTTAAAGAAACAAGTTGACAATAACTACAATGTGTGATTCATGAAAAGTATGTACATAATTCAATAATATATGTTCCAAATCACTTTGATGTGTATCTTTTTTGTGTATGTGATATGTGTACATTAGATCTGCCACATGTTCAAAGGTGTTAGGAACAAAAACATTATAGTAGCATGTAGCCTCAACAATTTTTCACTTTCTAATTCTTAGTTCAGATTCATCATACTAAGGCATATCATCGAACAGGTGATGTGCATGCAATTATACACGGGCCCAACTAATTAAACCACGATGACCCAAACTCCAAATACAACATCAAAGCTCAACCAATAAAAATTAAATTTATCATATTGTTCAGTTAATTACAGAGAGTTTTCCCAAAAGCCCCGCCCAATTAAGTCTGGTCTCTCTTCACTCTCCGCCTCGAAACTCCACAAGAAATGATGTATTTTCACATTGTAAATCCAATTCAAAGAAATTCTTACAAACCTTTAAAAAATAAGGTAGCGATGGTCACATATGATTAGCGATGTAAGAGAAGCTGACAATGACTATTGAACATTTGTTGAAGATGAACAATTGACGGGAGAGTCACAGACTATGATGTTTGCTTTATTAGAACGATAGAAGTGTTGTTAGGTTTTCTTATTTTCCTACAGACGATAATTAGTAGGAATTGAATTTCTATACTGTGGCGGCGTAAGGAGGGGAGGAGGAAGACTCATCCGATAGTGAAAGTGTTGTTAGGTTTTCTTATTTTCCTACAGACGATGAGTAAGTCAGCTGAAAATACTTAATTAAAATACATTTTTAAACTAGTGTAGGGTTTGCCAAAATGTATTTATACATAAAACTGAAAAAGTTTATGACTGCTCAAGACAGTCAGAACACTTGTGACAGTGATTAACAGTCACAAGTATTTGGATTTTATCACTGTTTGGTCTTTGTGACTGTTATTGACAGTCATAAAATTGTGACTGTCATTGACAGTCACAAATCCAGCGAGTTTCAATGACACAAAATCCTGTTTTTGGTGTAGTGTATGTGTTGGGAATAGTGCCCTAGGACATTCGATGTGCCTAGATTTGTAATTGTCACATTTAAATAAAGTTATTTGATATCATTTATTTCTCGTTGATTATTATAATGTGTAATATTATAATAATCGAATAATAGCTATTCACGAATAATAAGATTATTCAAATGTCCCTGGTAAAATCGCGTTGAGTAGAGACTCAAGTGATTCATATACTAGTATAAGTTTGATTGATAATCATCGGATGATTATGCGTATGGTACGGATCAATCTTATGGGTATTGGTTGGAGAACTAATACTGGACCGACCTGCATTGAGATCACTGCATGGAAATGTCATAAGTGAATCTCAATACAGTATGTCAATAAATCCTTGAACCTGAGATTATCATAGAGTCCAACATGATAACTGCTATGCCTTGACGTAATCCAACGTCATCTGAAACATGGTGATCATAAAGGTTAGCGATCGGGATTAGTGGAAGTCATGTAGAGGGCAATGAATAATCAAGATGGGGATTTGTCCCTCTCTTAAGTGAGAGAGATATCTGCTGGGCCACTCGATAAGTAGGATCAAGGAAATGCATGGCCATGCTCAAATGAAGAGTCATTTGATTCAATCAGTCTACTTAAGATCGAGAAAGCATTTGAACATAAATATGTATGACAGACTCCATGACTTAGTTCAAATATGATATCGCGTGACAAAGGGATTTGACACGTTAAAAGGTTTAATGGACTATTAACTTATATTATTTGGGTAATCATAATGTCTTGCTAGAGGCCGCTTATGATTTATTATTTAATAAGGTATTAAATAATTGCCAACATAATATAAGCCTTTTGGGTCGCACATACGACAATTATAGACAAGTAGGAATAAATATCAACTGGGTCTAATAAATATAATATTGGATATTATATTTATAAGGAGATTAAATAATAAATAATATATATAATATTGGATATTATATATATTGTATTATTTAATAAGTTGAGGGGCAACTAAGCAAATACTAGATTATTGAATCTAGGGTTTACTTGGTATAAATATAAGGTCTTGGACAAGGAGTTGTAACAAGAAAACAAGACCAAAAATCGGCCCTTCAAGAAGAAGAAAAATCGGCCATCTACATCATATTGTAGGAGAACGGAGTCGGTCGTCTCTCTTCCCTTAGTTGATCTTGATTAATAGTACAATCCTTCTAGTAAGGAATTTGTGTTGTACTATTTATCAATATTATTCGTAAGGATCTAGCAATCCGGCTTGTGGAATTGTTCGTGTGTGGATCACCAAAAGAGGAAGGAGATATTCATCTGCTTCTAGTCCGGATCTAGAATTGTTCAATCGGATTAAGGTAATTCGATTAACTCTTTAATTAAACAATTAAATTACTGCATGCAATCCTAAATTGGGTTTTCACATTTATTGTTCCGCTGCGTTTTTACTCCGATTATTTTGTATTCGATGCATAGAAAACCCAACAGTGGTATCGGAGCCAACTTGCATGTAATTTAATTGTTTGTGTAGAACATATTTATGTGTAAATTATGTTCCTGATTATGTTTATAAAATATAGATTTTATAAAATATTTTTTTTCTGGTTTAATTTGATAAAATCGGATCGACAAAAATAAATTTCTCGATCAAGTTTTTCGATAAATCGCTGCCCGTAATCGCTCGGAACAGTACATCGGGCAGGTCGGGCAGATTCGGGTCCGGGTCGGGTCGGTCCTGGACCCGCGGGTTGTATTAATTAGCAAAATGAATTTTGCTGGGAAGGGGATTCAATCCCTTGCCAATCTGACAGGCTGGAGCTTTTCTTACCAAGTGGTCTACCACTTTAATTTGGTAATTTTCTCACGGATGTTTTATTAAAGGCAGGAAATCTGTTTTAATATTGCAAAATTTATTCCGCAAAACACGGGATTCAAACCCGAGTCCTTTGCCTTGAAATCCGGCGCTTTACCATCTCGGCTGGGAACTGTTTTGGTAGTTTCAAAGTAATCCTTTTCTTATAAGCCCTTTTAACATAAAAGTAAATTTGGTAATAATAGTTGCAAAATGTTGCAACTGCAACCGCCGGGTTTCGAACCCGGGCGGACCTGTTCCCTGGGCAGAATGACAACCGTCTCGGCCAAGTCCAGATTTGTTCACTTTTGACACAGTTTTGATTTATTGTCTGATTGTCAGACAAATTGATTGATTATTTAGTATATTACATGCTTTATTAATTATTTGATAATTATTTATGGTATGTGTGTGGTGTATGGCATGACCATAAATTGACCAATGTGATTGGATAATTTTAATTTCTTATGGGTTGGTTTTACGGCCTGCATGTCGTTTAATTATAATTGGTTTTACGGCCTGCGAGTCGTCTATTTAAATTGTTTATTATTTTACGGCCTGCGTGTCGTTTGTACTTCTTGTAATTTAATTTATTAGTGTAGTATTAAATTTCATTAATGTAATGAAGACAAGAAGGATGAGAAAGACGGACTCGAGGAGCAAATTGATCGCGTATGACGTTCCAAGGAGTTGGAAGATCAATGAAGACCATATTTAACCCTTTAGATGACCTTTGTGATTTTCATGTTGGCTCATGAAAATCACGTTAGGATTATGGTAATGCTATACACGGTCCTATGCTTTATTGTCATGTGATGCGATGTATGTTTAAATTTATGCATGTATGTGATGCTATGTATGTTTAGATGTATGTTAGCAAACATAGACATTAACATAGGATAAAAATCCCTCGTTAAAATTTTAATGTCGTTCATTTGAAGAACACCTATCAAGACTTCGATCATCATGAGTGGGTCATGCCAAAGCCGGGCACTCGGATTATCTTAGTAAGGCAGGATAGGTAATGGTGATACCTATACGTTTAATGAATTTGGAAATCAAAATAGTTTTGAACCTTAAGGCATAAGATGGGATTATAACATGCTTGGGCATACGATGCCAAATCCCATGATATAATCTAAGAGTTACATATGATGTAATCGATAAAGAGTTATCCACCTAAAGTAGTTCAATTCTAGGCGTCATGCCAAAGCTGAGTTTAGGATTGTGCGAAATGGGATCTTAGCCCACTAAAATTACAAATGTTGTAAATTGAGGGTACTTTGTTTTAGTGGGAGTATTTTTCGAGAAATAAAATAATGTGACTAAATATTTTGCATATTGAATTTTGTAGAATGGCATCAAACAACACATCCACCATTTCACTACGATCTGTCCTTGAGAAGGACAAGCTTAAAGAAAACGGCAGCAACTATCTGGATTGGATCCGGAGCTTGAGAATAGTTCTCAAGCAAGAAAGAAAGTTGTATGTTCTTGAGGAAGAAATTCTCGATGAGCCAGCTGACTGTAATATCCGGATAATTGTTGGGTATTTTCATCTGTATTTGAACCCTGGATTACCTGAATTAGTGCTATCAATGATCGAAGTACGGTCGTTTCCGTATTCGTATCCTCATGCATGATAATATCAATTTTTAATCCTTCACATGCAACTACGTCGTAACGCACGCTAACAGCGTAACGCACGCATTCTGAATCGATATAGCGACGCTACGAGCTAGACGTAGCGTACGTAAGGAGGTCAATAATTAAACAGACTGGCTGGCACATGGACAGCTGGTGGTGGGGCTCGGGAAGATTCCCGCGGATGAATCTGGACAGTTTTGGGGTCAACGGGTGTTAACGTACGCTAAGGCTTGTAACTAGCGTACGCTAATATGTGTAGCTTACGTACGTAATGCATAGGGTGTAACGACGTAAGCTAGTACAAACGAGACGAAGAAGCTATCGGTGAACGATAGCGTACGCTAAGATCGAATTGTAGCGTGCGCTAAGCCTATTACGTACGTAAATGGCTGAGGCTAACGACGTAAAGCTCAAGATATTATATATATGGACAACACCCCATTTCATTTCTCTTCGTCCCTTTCACTTGCAATTCATTTTCCTTCATTTCTAGAGGGTTTCAGCCCTCTAAAACACATAAAGAACACGTAGCCTCGATCATTAAGTTACAAAACATCTTGGATTGACATTCAAGCAATCGGAATTGGATGCTACCTCTTGCCTCTGCGTTTCTTTCATATTAAGGTATGTTAATGTTACCTCAACCTTGAATTCATGTTCTTAAGGATGTTTTGAACATACCACCGGGATTATTAGGCTCCATAGATGATTCTTATCCGAACACCATGTTTTTGGAAGTTGGAATGTTCATGCTTTAGTTAACCGAGTTAAGAACGTTATAGTCCGATTCTTATTATGATGATCAAGTAAGGTAAAATTCTGAGATTAATAAACCGTGTTGTATGGTGTTTCCATAATGATCATAGACTTAATGATGGTAACAACCTCAGATTTTCCGAACTACATTTGAGGATCTATAATCAATATTTGGAGTGAGTATTATGATGGGAGGATTAACCTGGAATTCATAGACGTCAACACCGTAGGATCATTATGATTCACATGAGTATGATATATGTGAATATAACGTACGTTAAGCTTTATGCATTACGTACGTTATACCCTCAGAAAGGCGATCGTCAACCGAGAAGAATCGTCAAGGCATGCTTAGCGTACGCTAATCCTTGTAGCTTACGTGCGCTAACGCGTGCGTTTAACGTACGTTACGTATGTGTGTAACGTACGTTACGAAGAGAACAGTTAGTGTTCGGCCATCTCTTTATGCTTTTCCTCGTGTGATTGATTGTTTATTTAATGATAGGATATTAAGGACGAACTTCCTACGATAATCCAGTGTTGAGCCTCTCCGATCGTCGTTTTCGTTGGAGTTCTGGATTGTTCCAATCAACTGTATTTCCAGAGCATTCGCGAGAGATTACCAAGGCAAGTACCTTGATATACGAATTATAATTACGTGAAATCATTGTTGTCAAGAGTATGAATCATGTTATGAATATACGTATTTATATTATATATTATGTAGATAGATATGTGTGGATATATGTATAGATATATGTGTATGTATATAAATATACATATAGAGATAAATGTTGGGTGATTCATACCAATATTAGTCGACGTATGCAACTTAGACTAAAGTACGAATGATGTTTGTAGAGGTAATATGGTAATGTTTGTATTTTCGGTTGAGTTACGATATAAATATAATTATGTAGTATTGATCGATAGTGTTGAAGGCCTAATGTGCTAAGTCTTGATGAATAACGTGCGAGTTATTGTTTATCTTGTGTAGTTGTGTATTGGCGAATAGATTCTGTGAATTGAGGAACTGATTTGATAATTGTTGCAACGGTTGACTGTGTGCTTGGTATTTGTAATAATGTGAATACTTGTTATGAGAGACGTCATATCCGGGTACCTCTGAGGGCGGGGCGTGCACTCCGGCCTGATGTACGCTGCAATGAGCGGCTCCATATGATTGGTGAACACCGGTGTTACTTAATGCGCGAGCAAGGGGCGGCTCCTGTGGGAGTGAACGCCGGCGCGGTGACATGTGCAATGGGCGGCCAATATAGTGGAGTGAACGCCGGTACACAGGTGTGCAAGGGAGGCGCCTGGCAGGCTTATTGGTAACGGATATTTGAGTGATAGCTAAGACCCCGTTGTCAAATGATTTTCGAAATTTAAATCTTTGCAACTTACTTTTAATGTTGGTCTTGACGTAGACCGCGGATTGTGTTTCTGGAGTTCGTTCCAATTTGTTTTAAATGTTGGTATCAGGGTTAATTAACCAAGGATATTTGACGAGATCTCCGAGGGTTAATTAATCAGGGGTCTTGAGCAGGATTTGTCGAATGAGAGGCTGTGCCTTTGATTGTACTGTGTTGATTATTCTGTGTATTGGGTCGAGGACCCCGTGAGATGTTGAGATTTGGTCTCGTGATGATATTATTTGGATTGGGCCGAGAACCCCGTGAGATGTTGTAATGATTCACCTGTGATAGTGTTTTATCATTTGGGTCGAGGACCCCGAATAACGTTGTAATGGTTTTCTTGCAAATTGTTTTCCACATGCTGGGTCAAGGACCCGAGAGCTTTTGAAGTATTTTCTAAAATATATTTCCATCTGATTTTCAAAATCCCAAGATGGCCCGAGTCAATATTAATGTTTTCGAACTTTCTTATCAAAACACTTTTCATTTTATTAAAAGGGAATTTTCTGACTCCTTGGGCTCGTTTAAAGTTTCATTTGTTTTATGTTCTCAGACGGAGAATATGACAATGCGATTATCTTTCACCTTGTGTATGTAATACTATTCGTACGACCATTTGAATGTGTGGGTTGTGTTAAGGTTTCACGACTGTTGAGTTTTGTGTTATTATTATTCGTATATCTTGTATGTTATGTACTTGCACTAGCAAAATTCCAGTTTGCTAACCCCCGAGTTTCGGGGGGTGGGTGCCTGTTATGCGCTCAGGTATTGGCAGCTCGGGAGCAGTCACAGGATTGGCTGGGAAGGAGATGGAGGACAATGATACTAATCACACCAGAGTTAGAGTCTTTTCTTTTGTTCCATTTTGGTCGGTATTTCTCTGTCGTTCGAGTATTCACCCTTGCATGGGTGAAGTTTTCATTTATTAAATTGAATTGTCATTCTTTTCTGTGTTCATCTTTATTTTCATCATTGAGATGTAAAGTTCATTTGTTTCTGAATTGTTTAATGACCTTGTCGGTCTGTGTTGTATTTAGATTGACCCCGGTCGGTCAGTCATTTTGTAGTCTAGTAGAGTTTAGCCTTGTAGACCCTTGTAAGAAGGGCCTACGGCGTGTAACATTTCCGGATGTATTCTGGGGGTGTTACAAATATGGTATCGGAGCTTAGGTTTGCGAAAAACCTAGGCCGTTGGGTCAAGTCCATGTCTTGTGTAAGTCGCGCGCGTCAGAGTTGTGATTAGTATCGTGGTTCCAACATCATCTTCAAGCAATCCGTGATGGTAAGCCTCCCGAATCGTAAGTCCCCTTACATACGTATTTGATTATATTGTGCTTAACGTGAACCTAGGGTTTGAACTTGTTAGAGATTATATTGTTTTACGATATCACCTGCACATACGCGTCGAGTGAGAATGGTTATGTAGTATACTTCGGTAGTCAAACATATTTATCGGTTTCTGCATTTCAGTAGGATAAATGTTTGAGTGTTAATTTTATCCGCTGCGTGAGTATTGTGAAATGACTCTTGACATTTTGGCATTTTAGTCTTGCACATTTTAACGGTATTTTTATGACGGTATTTAATATTTTACAAATGATTTTGTAAGTTTTGGAAAATGCTACCGTCATCGGCTTTTGGCATATTTTGAAATGATTTTCAAATGGTTTTTTTAGCCTGGTAGGTTCTGGCACAGAATCCCCGGCATGTAATATTTCCGGGCCGAATTACGAACATTTCAAAGTAGTGTTTTGAAATTTTCCTAGCATTGTAAACCTCATAATTTGATGTAGTCATGTCGAATGGTCACGTATTTTGGTGAAAAGTTCTTTCGAATAAACATTTTGGTAGAAGAGGAAGGATTTTCAAAATTGTGGTATTTGGGACCCAACACTTTCGAAATATTTTAAATTAGTTACAATTCGATTTTCAATTTTCTTGTAGGCATTACTCGAAAATAAATTTTTAGAATCATTGTATAAACTTCCTCTTCCAAAACAAAGGACAGTATTTACAAGTTTTGAGCACAACGTGATTCGGCTTTTGTTCAATTTTTTTTTTAAAAGCATACGCATAATGATCGTCCTAGACGAAGGACTGGAAGTTGATTTCAGAAAATTTCGTGCTTTACGATATTACCATTATTCTAAGGATGCTAATTAAACCTTATGTTGATAACTGTGGTATACCGTACAACCGACTATGTGATAACAATAAACGGTACTATCTGCATTAGCATGTCGAGCCCTGGCGGATGTAGACGTAATATAGGAAGCGAAAGCGGTGAGGTGGTTCGTACGACAACGATTCATGTTACGGTGAAGGAATATCAAGATCAGACGATAACCTATGAAACCTCCTCAGTGACCGAGCCAACAAGCGGAGAAAAGAGACCGAGGACATCTGGAAAATTTTTGGGCAGTGACGAGACTAAGGTTCTCAAACCCCCACGTCGTTCGAATGCGTCGTCTTCGCGGTCGAGAATGAGCATTGGGAATCCCCAACCAGCATCAGTGACTCCCGGTAAGAAGAGAGTGTGCTTCAACTGCAACCGTACGGGACACATCCGTGTAAACTGTCCCTCACCACTCTTGACTTGTCATCGGTGCGGGTGTGAAGGCCATCGGGAGAAACATTGTGAGATAATTTCTGAATTGGCAAAGAATGCTACTCTGTCGGTGAGCAGAGCAAGTGGTCGGAGAATGTCCCGAAACCTCATGTCTTCTGCTGAAGAGCCTATTATAGGCGAATGAAGATTTTGTGCTGTGTTCTAGTCGTTGCTGTTTCCAACAATCGTGACTTCGATTGTTTTTCATTTTAATTGCTTTTCGTTTCCAACTCCTGCTGTTTTAAGTTTCGAGGTTGACATGTCTTCTTAGTACGGGGACACGTAGTACCCGTGCTCTTCTTAGTATTTCCGATGTGGGGAGGCTTTCATTGTTGATGATTCATCTGTGATTCTCTTGACAATTTCAAACTACCATGTTCTACGAACCTACCATCATTCGAACGAATTTCAGAACCGATTTGTTAGACTCCGTGAATTATTGTGGTCTATTCACATCTGAACCTAATCTATGCAGAATTTTGTTCGAAACTATTTGTTCCCATTCGTATGATTAATATTTCCAATGTGTTATGAACTTGAATATGGTGGGTCGAGCTCGACACGCGATTTTAGTACATCTGAGCCGTTTGTGAATTTCCTTAATTTCGTGAGCTTCTACTTCTCCACTCTAACTTCTCGTGTTCACGTGTAATTTATCGCCTCAATTGACGTGCCTGATACTTCCTAGGTCCAATCATTGTATTTTTAGAACCTTGCATTCGCGCATCGCTCGTGATGTTTTGGGGCTGAGCAAGTAGTTACTTTTCCGTGGTTGTTCCACCACTCTACTTTAAGTTTCGGGACGAAACTTCTTTTAAGAGGGATAGTATGTAATATCCGGATAATTGTTGGGTATTTTCATCTGTATTTGAACCCTGGATTACCTGAATTAGTGCTATCAATGATCGAAGTACGGTCGTTTCCGTATTCGTATCCTCATGCATGATAATATCAATTTTTAATCCTTCACATGCAACTACGTCGTAACGCACGCTAACAGGCAAGCGTAACGTACGTTACGAACTGGATATAGCGTACGCTACGAGCTAGACGTAGCGTACGTAAGGAGGTCAATAATTAAACAGACTGGCTGGCACATGGACAGCTGGTGGTGGGGCTCGGGAAGATTCCCGCGGATGAATCTGGACAGTTTTGGGGTCAACGGGTGTTAACGTACGCTAAGGCTTGTAACTAGCGTACGCTAATATGTGTAGCTTACGTACGTAATGCATAGGGTGTAACGTACGTAAGCTAGTACAAAACGAGACAGTAAGCTATCAGTGAACGATAGCGTACGCTAAGATCGAATTGTAGCGTGCGCTAAGCCTATTACGTACGTAAATGGCTGAGGCTAACGTACGTAAAGCTCAAGATATTATATATATGGACAACACCCCATTTCATTTCTCTTCGTCCCTTTCACTTGCAATTCATTTTCCTTCATTTCTAGAGGGTTTCCAGCCCTCTAAAACACATAAAGAACACGTAGCCTCGATCATTAAGTTACAAAACATCTTGGATTGACATTCAAGCAATCGGAATTGGATGCTACCTCTTGCCTCTGCGTTTCTTTCATATTAAGGTATGTTAATGTTACCTCAACCTTGAATTCATGTTCTTAAGGATGTTTTGAACATACCACCGGGATTATTAGGCTCCATAGATGATTCTTATCCGAACACCATGTTTTTGGAAGTTGGAATGTTCATGCTTTAGTTAACCGAGTTAAGAACGTTATAGTCCGATTCTTATTATGATGATCAAGTAAGGTAAAATTCTGAGATTAATAAACCGTGTTGTATGGTGTTTCCATAATGATCATAGACTTAATGATGGTAACAACCTCAGATTTTCCAAACTACATTTGAGGATCTATAATCAATATTTGGAGTGAGTATTATGATGGGAGGATTAACCTGGAATTCATAGACGTCAACACCGTAGGATCATTATGATTCACATGAGTATGATATATGTGAATATAACGTACGTTAAGCTTTATTCATTACGTACGTTATACCCTCAGGAAAGGCAAATGCCCGAATCGAGAAGAATCGGCTCAAGGCATGCTTAGCGACGCTAATCCTTGTAGCTTACGTGGCGCTAACGCGTGCATTTAACGCACGTTACGTATGTGTGTAACGACGTTACGAAGAGAACGATTAGTGTTCGCCATCTCTTTATGCTTTTCCTCGTGTGATTGATTGTTTATTTAATGATAGGATATTAAGGACGAACTTCCTACGATAATCCAAAGGTTGTTGAGCCTCTCCGATCGTCGTTTTGGAGTTCGGATTGTTCCAATCAATCGTATTTCCAGAGCATTCGCGAGAGATTACCAAGGCAAGTACCTTGATATACGAATTATAATTACGTGAAATCATTGTTCTCAAGAGTATGAATCATGTTATGAATATACGTATTTATATTATATATTATGTAGATAGATATGTGTGGATATATGTATAGATATATGTGTATGTATATAAATATACATATAGAGATAAATGTTGGGTGATTCATACCAATATTAGTCGACGTATGCAACTTAGACTAAAGTACGAATGATGTTTGTAGAGGTAATATGGTAATGTTTGTATTTTCGGTTGAGTTACGATATAAATATAATTATGTAGTATTGATCGATAGTGTTGAAGGCCTAATGTGCTAAGTCTTGATGAATAACGTGCGAGTTATTGTTTATCTTGTGTAGTTGTGTATTGGCGAATAGATTCTCGTGAATTGAGGAACCGATTTGATAATTGTTGCAACGGTTGATCGTGTGCTTGGTATTTGTAATAATGTGAATACTTGTTATGAGAGACGTCATATCCGGTACCTCGAGGGCGGGCGTGCACTCCGCCCGATGTACGCCGCAATGAGCGGCTCCATATGATTGGTGAACACCGGTGTTACTTAATGCGCGAGCAAGGCGCTCTGTGGGAGTGAACGCCGCGCGGTGACATGTGCAATGGTCGGCCAATATAGTGGAGTGAACGCCGCATACAGTGTGTGTAAGGAGGCGCTGGCGTGCTTATTGGTAACGGATATTTGAGTGATAGCTAAGACCCCGTTGTCAAATGATTTTCAAATTTAAATCTTTGCAACTTACTTTTAATGTTGGTCTTGACGTAGACCGCGGATCGTGTTTCTCGGAGTTCGCTCCAATTTGTTTTAAATGTTGGTATCGGTTAATTAACCAAGGATATTTGACGAGATCTCCGAGGTTAATTAACGGGGTCTTGAGCAGGATTTGTCGAATGAGAGGTCGTGCCTTTGATTATCGTGTTGATTATTCTGTGTATTGGGTCGAGGACCCCGTGAGATGTTGAGATTTGGTCTCGTGATGATATTATTTGGATTGGGCCGAGAACCCCGTGAGATGTTGTAATGATTCACCTGTGATAGTGTTTTATCATTTGGGTCGAGGACCCCGAATAACGTTGTAATGGTTTTCTTGCAAATTGTTTTCCACATGCTGGGTCAAGGACCCGAGAGCTTTTGAAGTATTTTCTAAAATATATTTCCATCTGATTTTCAAAATCCCAAGATGGCCCGAGTCAATATTAATGTTTTCGAACTTTCTTATCAAAACACTTTTCATTTTATTAAAAGGGAATTTTCTGACTCCTTGGGCTCGTTTAAAGTTTCATTTGTTTTATGTTCTGTACGGAGAATATGACAATGCGATTATCTTTCACCTTGTGTATGTAATACTATTCTGTGCTGACCATTTGAATGTGTGGGTTGTGTTAAGGTTTCACGACTGTTGAGTTTTGTGTTATTATTATTCGTATATCTTGTATGTTATGTACTTGCACTAGCAAAATTCCAGTTTGCTAACCCCCGAGTTTCGGGGGGTGGGTGCCTGTTATGCGCTCAGGTTTTGGCGGCAGAGCAACCACAGGATTGGGCCGAAGGAGATGGAGGACAATGATACTAATCACACCAGAGTTAGAGTCTTTTCTTTTGTTCCATTTTGGTCGGTATTTCTCTGTCGTTCGAGTATTCACCCTTGCATGGGTGAAGTTTTCATTTATTAAATTGAATTGTCATTCTTTTCTGTGTTCATCTTTATTTTCATCATTGAGATGTAAAGTTCATTTGTTTCTGAATTGTTTAATGACCTTGTCGGTCTGTGTTGTATTTAGATTGACCCCGGTCGGTCAGTCATTTTGTAGTCTAGTAGAGTTTAGCCTTGTAGACCCTTGTAAGAAGGGCCTACGGCGTGTAACATTTCCGGATGTATTCTGGGGGTGTTACACTGACAATGCAAACAAAGCAACAAAAGACAAATGGAAGAAACATTGTGATGATTCCATTGATGTCGGTTGTCTTATGTTGGCCACCATTTGTCCACAACTTCAGAAGAATCTGGAGGAAATGGAAGCTTATGAGCTAAATGCTCACCTCAAGGAAACTTTCTCGAAGCATGCTAGGCAAGAGAGGTATGAGACCTTTCAAGCCTTGTATGCTTGCAAGATGGTTGAGGGGACGTCTGTCAGCGCTCACGTGCTCAAGATGAAAGGATATATTGATCATCTTGAAAGGCTTGGTTTTCCACTTTCTAAGGAGCACTCTACGGATGTGATCCTAAACTCATTGCCTGAAAGTTTCGGTCAGTTCATTATGAACTATAATATGAATGAGATGGAGAAGTCCATTACTGAGCTGCATGGGATGCTTAAAACGGCCGAAAGGTAATATTAAGAAGAAACCAAACCATGTGTTGATGGTCAGCAAAGGGAAATCCCTTAAGAACAAAGGCAAGGGCAAGGGTAAGGCAAAAGTTGCCAAATCTAAAGACCCTACTAGGCCGGGTTTCAAGGCTAAAGCTCCCAAAGATGGAAATTGCCATCATTGCAATAAACCAGGACACTGGAAAAGAAATTGGAAGATTTACTTGGAAGAGCTAAAGCGTACCAAGGCGGTGAGACCGCCATGGTATATTTGTTATAGAAGTTAACTTATCTACCTCTAACTCCCGGGTATTAGATCTCGGATGTGGATCTCACATTTGTACAAATGTGCAGGTTGAGAAGCAGAGAGAATCAAGAAAGGGGAAGTAGATCTAAGAGTCGGCAATGGATCAAGAGTTGCCGCACTAGCCGTAGGAACTTATGATCTAGTTTTGCCCAACGGGTTTTGTTAGTTTTGAACAATTGCTATTATGTTCTGCTATGAATAGGAATATTATTTCGCTTTCTACATTAGATTGTGAAGGTTACGCTTTTCTTATTAAGAATAAGATCATTCATATTTTCTTTGATGACTTGCTTTATGGTACCGCAAAGTTATACACCGGCCTTTACAATATTGATCTAGATGAGTCCGACACTTTCAAGTCTATAACATTGCATCCAAGAAACCTAAGCTCAATGATTCTAATCCGACTTACTTATGGCATTGTCGACTTGGTCACATAAACGAACGCATTTCTAAACTCCATAATGATGGACTTTTAGACTCTTTTGACTATGAATCATATGGGACATGCGAATCTTGTTTATCGGGCAAGATGACGAAGAATCCTTTCACCGGTCATGGAGAAAGGGCTAGTGATCTGTTAGGCCTAATACATACTGATGTATGCGGACCTCTTAGCACACATCCAAGAGGCTGATACCAATACTTCATTACATTCACCGATGATTTTATCCGATATGGATATGTTTCTCTTATGAAGTATAAAAATGAATCTGTTGAAATGTACAAAATATTCCAGAATGAAGTACATAATCAAATTGGCAAGACAATTTAAGCACTTCGATCAGATCGAGGTGGGGAATACTTGAGCAAAGAATTCGATTATTATCTTAGGAGTTGTGGAATTGTTTCGCAACTTACTCCTCCCTAAGACACCTCAAAGATAACGGAGTGTCCGAGAGGAGGAATCGAACTTTATTAGATATGGTTCGATCCATGATGAGTCGAACAGAGCTTCCATTATCATTTTGGGGCCACGCCTTAGAAACAGCAGCATTCACCCTTAACCGTGTTCCATCTAAAGCAGTTGAAAAGACACCATTTGAGAAATGGACTGGTAAAAGACCAAACTTGTCTTTTCTAAAGATCTGGGGTTGTGAAGCGTTCGTAAGGCGCCAAGTGTTTGACAAACTGGCAGCCAGATCTTAAAGATGTTTATTTGTGGGGTATCCTAAGGAAACTAAAGGATATTACTTTTACAAGCCCGCAGAGAACAAAGTGTTTGTTGCTCGAAATGCTGTATTCTTAGAAAGGGAATTTATTTCCAAAAGAGACAGTGGGAGAAGAGTAATTCTCGAGGAAACTCGAGAACCACAAGAAGACATCGCTTCACCGATGGAAACCGAACAAGCTCAACAAATAGTTGAAGAGCCCATTCAAAGTACACAAGTCCCACGCAGATCTGATAGGATGCGACATGAACCTGAGAGATATGGTTATCTCGTAACAGAGGATGATGATGCATCGCTCATAGATGATGAGCCTAGTACCTATACGTAAGCCGCTCAGACTCGAGTCCGAGGAATGGCTAGAAACCATGAAGTCCGAGATGCAATCCATGTATGACAATCAAGTTTGGAACTTGATAGATCCACTGAGGGTGTTAAAACCATTGGGTGCAAATGGGTCTATAAAAGAAGAAAGACATGGATGATAATGCAGAAGCCTATAAAGCTAGACTAGTGGCAAAAGGTTATAGACAGATTCATGGTGTTGACTATGATGAGACCTTTTCGCCAGTAGTCATGCTTAAATCAATTAGAATTTTATTTGCCATTGCCGCATACTATGATTATGAAATATGGGAAATGGATGTCAAAACAGCATTCCTTAATGGAAATTTACTCGAGGATGTGTACATGACACAACCTAAAGGTTTTGTTCATCCAGAAAATTCTAAAAAGGTTTGCAAGCTTCAAAGATCCATTTATGGGTTGAAGCAGGCTTCTCGGAGCTGGAATCTTCATTTTGATGAAACTGTCAAAGAGTTTGGGTTCATTCAAAATGAAGATGAACCTTGTGTGTACAAGAAGGTTAGTGGGAGAATAGTTGTTTTCTTAGTCTTATATGTAGATGACATATTACTCATTGGAAATGACATTCCCACCTTGCAGACAGTCAAGACTTGGTTGGGAAGTTGTTTCTCAATGAAAGACTTAGGAGAAGCTGCTTACATTCTTGGGATAAAGATCTATAGAGATAGATCAAAGAGATTGATTGGTCTGAGTCAAAGTACATACATTAATAAAATATTGAAGAGGTTCAATATGCAAGACTCCAAGAGAGGACTCTTGCCAATGTCACATGGCATTCATCTGAGTGAGAGTCAGAGTCCTAAGACTCCTGATGAGCGAGCCCGTATGAGCAAGATACCATATGCTTCGGCTATTGGATCGATCATGTATGCCATGATTTGTACTCGACCAGATGTATCGTTTGCTCTTGGTATGACAAGTCGATACCAATCGAATCCAGGTGAAAGTCACTGGACAGCAGTGAAAACCATCCTAAAGTACTTGAGAAGAACTAAGGATGATTTCCTAGTTTATGGAGGGGTGGGAAACGAGCTGGCTGTAAGAGGTTACGCCGATGCAAGTTTCGAAACCGACAGAGACGATTTCAAATCGCAAACTGGTTATGTGTTTGTATTGAATGGAGGTGCTGTGAGTTGGAAGAGTTTCAAGCAAAGCACGGTTGCTGATTCTGTTACATAAGCTGAGTACCTGGAGGCATCGGATGCAGCTAAGGAAGCTGTATGGATCAAGAAGTTCGTTACCGAACTAGGAGTGGTGCCAACCATCCAGGGTCCCATAAGCCTTTATTGTGACAATAATGGTGCTATTGCACAAGCTAAAGAGCCTAGGTCCCATCATAATTCCAAACATATACTCAGAAAATATCACATAGTCAGAGAGATCGTCAGACGAGGAGATATTACAATATGCAAAGTAGCAACGGAAGAGAATGTTGCAGATCCACTTACCAAGCCTCTCTCACAAGGAAAGCATGTTGAGCATGCTAGAGCGATAGGACTAAAAGTCATGAATGAACGGGTCCTAGTGCAAGTGGGAGATTGTTGGGAATAGTGCCCTAGGACATTCGATGTGCCTAGATTTGTAATTGTCACATTTAAATAAAGTTATTTGATATCATTTATTTCTCGTTGATTATTATAATGTGTGCATGTTTTAATATTATAATAATCGAATAATAGTTATTCACGAATAATAAGATTATTCAAATGTCCCTGGTAAAATCGCGTTGAGTAGAGACTCAAGTGATTAATATACTAGTATAAGTTTGATTGATAATCATCGGATGATTATGCGTATGGTACGGATCAATCTTATGGGTATTGGTTGGAGAACTAATCTTGGACCAACCCGCATTGAGATCACCGCATGGAAATATCATAAGTGAATCTCAATACGGTATGTCAATAAATCCTTGAACCCGAGATTATCATAGAGTCCAACATGATAACTGCTATGCCTTGACGTAATCCAACGTCATCGAAACATGGTGATCATAAAGGTTAGCGATCGGGATTAGTGGAAGTCATGTAGAGGGCAATGAATAATCAAGATGGGGATTTGTCCCTCTCTTAAGTGAGAGAGATATCTCATTGGCCCTCGATAAGTAGGATCAAGGAAATGCATGGCCATGCTCAAATGAAGAGTCATTTGATTCAATCATCTACTTAAGATCGAAAGCATTTGAACATAAATAAGTATGACTCCATGACTTAGTTCAAATATGATATCGCGTGACAAAGGGATTTGACACGTTAAAAGGTTTAATGGACTATTAACTTATATTATTTGGGTAATCATAATGTCTTGCTAGAGGCCGCTTATGATTTATTATTTAATAAGGTATTAAATAATTGCCAACATAATATAAGCCTTTTGGGTCGCACATACGACAATTATAGACAAGTAGGAATAAATATCAACTGGGAATAATAAATATAATATTGGATATTATTTTTATAAGGAGATTAAATAATAAATAATATATATAATATTGGATATTATATATATTGTATTATTTAATAAGTTGAGGGGCAACTAAGCAAATACTAGATTATTGAATCTAGAGTTTACTTAGTATAAATATAAGGTCTTGGACAAGGAGTTGTAACAAGAAAACAAGACCAAAAATCGGCCCTTCAAGAAGAAGAAAAATCGGCCATCTACATCATATTGTAGGAGAACGGAGTCGGTCGTCTCTCTTCCCTTAGTTGATCTTGATCAATAGTACAATCCTTCTAGTAAGGAATTTGTGTTGTACTATTTATCAATATTATTCGTAAGGATCTAGCAATCCGGCTTGTGGAATTGTTCGTGTGTGGATCACCAAAAGAGGAAGGAGATATTCATCTGCTTCTAGTCCGGATCTAGAATTGTTAAATCGGATTAAGGTAATTCGATTAACTCTTTAATTAAACAATTAAATTACTGCATGCGATCCTAAATTGGGTTTTCACATTTATTGTTCCGCTGCGTTTTTACTCCGATTATTTTGTATTCGATGCATAGAAAACCCAACAGTATGAGCGATGCGTCATCATCCTCTGTTATGAGTGTTAGGAATATGCCCTTGAATGCCACTCAGGGGATGAGAGAGAGGGGGCATTGTACTTGTAATTATGGAATTATTAATAAAGGCAATATGATGCATTCATTATTTATTGTATTTTAAATGCATTCTTGATTTGGTAATATTGAAGTGAAGTCCATGTAAATAAGAGCAAACATTCTACCCTCATTATCGGATAAGACAAAATGCACTGGAAGTGCTTAAAGCTTATTTACATAAACCGTTCGTAAGTCGATAAACTTAATTGGGCATAAAGTTTTGAGTAAGACTTGTATAATTGATGCTAGGACATGTGCATGTCTTGATAGCATAGTTATAAGTATATTGGTGGGACTAGTGTACTCGAACATGACTCATACTTGATTCAGTCACACGGTATTCACTCTTGGAGAGTGGATGATGAATCGAAAGGTTGTGATAGTATACGTGGACCTTTAACTTGATGGTTCAGTAAGAGATGTGCCTGTGACGTATAGTTTTTCATTAGAGTAGTTAGACTCATTTGCTTAATCGCTGGGTCAACCTCTAAGTGCGGACTATACGGGCAGGTAGCAGTCTTTACTGTACGCCAAGAGAGGATTCTAAGTTTGGAAATTATTTTGTGGGATCTTTTGGTAGTAATAATTCTGTTGATGATGTCTCAGCTGCTTATTCTGATTTGTCTATTGCCTAGTCATTTGTCTTAGCTAAGTCTTAATCTGTCTTTGGGTGCCCCCTAGAACGTCTTGGCTGATGCCTAAACTATTCTTGATTGCTGCCTAGATTGTCTTGACTGGGCGTTGTCTTTTTTGATTGATCAGTTCAGCTGACTGTACACTTATTTTTCCCTTAACAAATGTAGTTTTAAAAATAGGAGCAGTATTTGGGTTATATCCAAGACCTGGTTTTAAATATAGAGGTCTTTGGTTAGTGCATAATTCTTCTAATGTTTTTCATGCCTTGAGTGATGTTATTTATTTAGCTTGAGCATCATTTAACTATTTGAGCTTTGTAAGCTCAGTCTCAATATGAGTGAGTGCCCCTGATTTTTCATTGTGCATAGTTGTTAATCTATTTATTTCAGCTATGTCCATGTTGTTTTCAGCTTCAGCCTGATTGATTTTTGCTGTATCTTGGCTGAGATTGTCTAGATCATTTTTCAGCCGCACTTTCTCGTTTTTAGCTAGGTGTTCTCAGTTGTCACGTCTAAGTGTGCTGTTTTTAGAGTTTCAAAATCTTTTATCAATTGAGTGAGAGACTTATGCAAATCAAGATCTTCAGATATGCCTGAACTAAAACATTCTATAATGGTTTTGGAATGATCCCTTCATTCGTTCTCAGTCGGGGTTTACAGTGCAGCCCGCTAGGCTGGCTAAGCGCTGTCCGCACTCATTGGTTCCTCCCAATGCCGGCTGAGACGGACCTACAAAGTCACGCATCAGGATCGTTGATGGATAAATGCGAATTTATTATCTCTCTAATAATATTAGAAATTTGGTATCTAATTATGATTTATTGGATAAATCAAATAGAGGTCTTATGAATTGAAATTAAGTTATTGGGTAATGAATTTAATTCATAAATTATATTTCTTAGAGAAATGTATTTGTATTTGATATAATTAATTAATTGGAATAAATAATTAGTATAAATGCATTGGTTAAAAAATGGAGTGTATTTAACGGAGTCGTTTGACGAACGTCCGGTACATGAGACGAGTGACTCGGCCCATTTCCTAGCACCTTCCTAATAGCCGCCCCATCCCCTCCCTTTTGTCTTGGTGATTTTTCTTTGTTGTTTTGTGATAAGAAATCCCACCATGATCAACACTTGGTGCCATATCTTGATGTGGTGGGATCACAATATCACATTATATGTCAAAAGAAAACAACACCAACACCACCATCATTTTTGAGGCCTCGACCGAGAGCCAAAGAGAGAGCGGGAGAGAAAAATTTTCTTCCAAGTTCTTCCTCATCTTTGAGGTGAAAAGAAGTGAGAAAAAATAAGAGATAAAAAATTCCTACGAGTTTCCCTAGCTGTGTTCTTGATAGAACGGAGTCTCGTTGATTTTTTTCGATCAAGTTCTGATGCGTGTGAAGTAGAGACATCGTATTTTTGGTGTTTAGGACGAATGAGTTTCGTGCTCGTGCTCGGGTTCGTGATCATCATCATATTGCGAAGATATTATCAAAGGCTTCAAAGGTATGGGACTTTGATCCTTTATCTTCGTCATTTTATTTTTCGTATATACGTTACTCGATCGATCCTGTTTGGGATTCTTTATATTGAGTTTTTTTTCCGCCGCGTACTCATTTTTTGTATCCAGAATCCCAACAGTGGTATCGGAGTGAGGTCATTGATACCATATATATGAATTATTTTAGCATTTGGAATGCTTGATAGTATGGTGTATGATTTGGAATCATTTATTGTCATAATCATGGTATATGTTTATTCATTCGTTGTAGTTATATTTTTCATAAATTTATATCTTAATATAAATCTTTAATTTCTTGGAAATATGATTTATATTGAAGATATGAATGTTGAAAAATATGGATATTAGATATCCGGTCGGAAATCGAGGCCCGTATTGCCGTTGGACGGCACCCGAAACAGTGCCCGGGGGGCTGCATTGTGGTCCAGCTTTTGGGATCGCGATCCGGGCCTGGTGCTGGCACTGCCGAGCAGTCCAGGCAGTTTGGACCGTGGTCCAGGCTATTTAGACCGCGGTCCAGACCACTTCCGTCTTATTTCGGGCTCATTTTCTTCGTGTATTCCTGAAAATTAATTCCTATTTTTAAATTAGATTTAATATAATTACAATGATATATGGTATCTCATTTTATAAAGGAAAATTAATTAAATGGAATACATGTGATTGACCGAATTACTTTGAGTGTTTTCATGTTACCGATTGTGAGAATTGATTGAATCAATTCTATTTAATAGTTGATTATATATATTATTTGGATAAATATATTTAATTTTCTATCCATTTATTTAGTATTTGTTGGATAAATATTTTTGAATGGGGATATGGTTCATGGATCTAGTTTTGAGTCATTCGGTTTTATTCGATTGGGTTGTAAAGGCCATTTTTGAGCCTATTTATTTACTAGAAAAATTTGTATAGGATGCAATTTTTTAAATGTAAAAAGTTATATGTAATGATGAAGACTGGAGGAAAATCCACTCGAGAAGACGAAGATTAAAGACCGAAGACATGTAATTAGATTACGATGTTTTTGTTTTAGGAACGGTCCATGAATTGCAAGTTGGTAGTAACTAAGTTGCTAGTTACTGTTTTACATTTTGAATGATTGTCAAACCCAAATGCGCTTATAAATGAATTAATGTGCAAAGTGTAACATTAATCGCGAAATTTTGCCGACTTCAAACAGACTAAGTTTGAAATGGTTACGATGCTTCCTACCCTCCATCAAACTCGTAGAAAATTAATAATTGAGCCGGTGTGCTATGCTTCCGAGTTATCGGGGTAATACACTTGGTAGAGGTTGATAAGTTGTTGAGTGCATTAGATGCCTTTGGTTGGTGATAAATTTTGCCCCTAGAAACCTGATAGGTTGCCGAGTGAGATTCAATAGTCAGACTGATAGACGTTGATGGTCAACAAACTTAGATAGTCCGGATTGCCAAGACTCCTGATAGGTTGAGGGCATGAAGACTAAGGGTAAAAGAAGATCGAATCATCCGTTGGACGGGTTGGTGTTGGACACCACTTTACAGAAATTAATTGACAAGAAACCTGACAGGTTGCGTCTATTAAAATTTGTGAAAAACTCGATCACCACTAAGAAGTCGATCTAACCATGACTTCGGGGTTATAACATGGGAGTGTGTAATTCCGATAAAATTAGTGGGAGCCGAGACAAGAATTATACCAGCCCTTAAATTCTATACTCGGTCATAATAAAATAAGTTATTAATTCAATCTTGTCTAAATCAATACAGATAAATGAAACTATATCTCTCTAAAATGGCAAAGAACCCATTTGCAATACTACTTGAAAATATTCTCCTAACTGGCCCCAACTTTATTGACTGGTTGTGGAATCTGATGATTGTAGTCAGCATGGAGTCTCTGGGATATGTCTTAGAGGCAGACATTCCACCGACTCCAGTCCGGACTAGGGGTAATCAGGAAGAAATTGACGTCCATGAAAAATATGTCAAGGATGATGTGCTGGTCCATGGCTTTATGATGGGCTCAATGACTAATGAGCTGCAGAGAGCGCACGAGAAAATGACTTCTGCTAGGCAGATTCTCGCACACTTGATCGATCTTTATGGAGAACACAGCAGGACTGCTAGATATGAGATATTAAAGTAGTTATTCAGTGCTAGGATGAAAGAATGGGAGAAAGTGGGAGACCACGTCCTCAAAATGATCTCCATGATTGAGAGGCTTGAGGTGCTCAACTTTCACATGGATTATCCCTCTAAATTGATCTCATCCTTCAATCTCTACCTAACTACTTCATGTAGTTTGTAATGAATTTCAAGTGTAATGGAATTTCATGCACATTAGCTAGCCTAATGAACAAACTGGTGACGGTATAGTCTAACATGAAGACTAAGCTGAGGGAGGCTGCTCTTGTGATTTCTTCTGGGCCTCGGAGGTCCAAGAACAAAAATAAAAAGACCTACGAGCAGTATAAACCCAAGAAAGGGGTGCAGAAAGGTAAGGGCAAGTCCCCAAAGGTTCAGAAGGTATGCGGTCCCAAACCTACGGACAAATGTCTTGAATGCGGTGAGCTGGGCCAATGCATAGGACTTGTCCCAAGATCAATGGCGCATCAGGTACAAAACTTATGTTTTTTGAAACCAATTGTTCCGCTACTGTATATTCTGCTTCATGGATTCTAGATTCAAGTGTTACTTCTCATATATGTACTATGAATCAGGATCTGGAACAAAGCAGGCAGCTTGAAGCTGGGGAAGTGATGGTCACTGTCAGAAAAAGTGTCGAGGCAACTGATATTGGATCACTTCTATTGGATTTGTAATCTGGTTTTATTTTGACATTAGATGAAGCACTGGTTTTGCCCAAGGGGCATAAAAACATTGTATCCATTCTAGTCTTGGACCGGAAAGGATTTTGTTTCTTCATTGGCAATGGTTGTTGCAAAATTTATTTTAGAAATCAAATTGTTGGTACAGCTACATTGTTGAATGGTTTATATCATCTGAACTTGCAAAATAAATCAGCAGTGAACACTATAACTAGGAAACATGGCAGGCATGATACTAATCAAGCTCTTAAGTGGCACCTCAGACTTGGTCATATTGGTTAGACCAAGGTTCACAAAATGGAGAAAGATGGACTTTTAAATACATTGGGTGAAGAACCATATCCAACTTGTGAATCCTGCCTTAGAGGCAAGATGACTAAGTCCCCCTTCACAGAGACATTTGAATGGGCTGCTGAGAAACTTGGGTTGGTACATACTGACATGTGTGGTGCTTTGGAAGCAGCCCGAGATGGATATCAATATTTCATAACGTTCACAGATGATCATACTAGGTATGGGATTGTGTACTTGATGAAACATAAATCCGAAGCCTTTACTAAATTCAAGGAATTTAAGGCCCTAGTTAAAAAAAGACTGGATGTCATATCAAAACACTTCGGCCAGACCGAGGTGGCGAGTATATGAGCACCGAGTTTGATGAGTTCCTTAAGGAACATGGAATAGTTTCATAATTCACGCCGCCAGGAACACCACAGTTAAATGGTGTTTCAGAAAGGAGAAATCAGACTTTGTTGGACATGGTTCGCTCCATGTTGAATTACACTGATTTGCCAATTTACCTATGGGGGTACGCTTTACTTACTGCTGCCTATATCCTTAATAGATGTCCTTTCAAATCCATTCCTATCACTCCGCATGAGATGTGGAAGGGTAAGAAACCAAGTCTTAATTGCATAAGGATTTGGGAAAGTCCAGCCTATGTCAAAAAGGCTAAGGTGGACAAACTGGAAGCGAGGTCCGTCAAGGGACCTTACATAGGATACCCAGAGGACTCTATGGGTTATCTATTCTACATGCCAGAAGACCATAGGGTCGTTGTGGCTTTACAAGCGCACTTCATTGAGGATGAATTCATTCAGGAAGGTGGCTCAGGTAGAAATGTCTCTTTGGAAGAGCACAATGAAAGTCCTGCAGAGACATCTGATCAGGTATCACGAACCGAACCTATTGTAACACAACCTCCACTTTGAAGGTCTGATAGGGTGTCTCACTTACCTAAGTGGTATAGCTATACACATGTCGAGGAACTGGGTCTCCACGACGTACCTAATCGCCGTGAGGATGACCTTGTCACCTATGACCAAGTGATAGTGGATGTGGACTCCGATAAATGTCAAGAAGCTATGGAAGATGAGATAGACTCGATGCATGCCAATCAGGTCTGGACATTAGTATATCTACCAACTGGCATGAAGCCTATTGGAAGTACATGGATCTATAAGATAAAGACTGATGGGGATGGCAAGGTTGACGCCTATAAGGCCAGGCTTGTGGCAAAGGGTTATACCCAAAGGGAAGGGATCGATTATCAAGATACCTTCTTGCTCGTAGCTATGATCAAGTCGATTCGCATGACGCTTGCTATTGCTGCCCATTACGATTTTGAAATTTGGCAAATGGACGTCAAAATAGCTTTTCTAAATAGATACCTCGAGGAGAAAATCTACATGGAACAACCTAAGGGTTTTGTGTCCAAAGCTAATATTCATAAGCTGCAATGAGCCATTTATGGGCTGAAGCAAGCTTCTCGGAGTTGGAACCTTCGATTTGACGAAGCAGTCAAGGACTTTGACTTCGTGCAAAACGAGGAGGATCCATGTGTTTACAAAAAGGTCAATGGGAGCAACATTGCGTTCTTAGTACTATATGTAGATGATATTCTACTTATGGGAAATAACGTAGCAATGCTCAGCACTGTGAAAGCTTGAAAGACTTGGGAGAAGCTTCCTATATTCTAGGGATCCGTCTTTACAGAGATAGACTGCGAAGAATGATAGGACTTTCCCAAGACCTCTATATAGATAAAATCCTGAGAAGATTCAAGATGGATAATTCTAAAAGAGGGTTCCTTCCCCTGCGATATAGAATTCATCTCACCAATAAAATGTGTCCTCAAAGTGAGGAAGACAAAATATAGATGAGTACGGTACCCTATACCTCGACAGTGGGTAGCCTCATGTATGTTATGTTATGCACGAGACCGGACTTAGCCTATGCTATAAGAGTGGTAAGTCGTTTTCAAGCAAACTCGGATAGGGAACACTGGATTGCCGTCAAGAACATTCTTAAGTACATAAGAAGAACTAGAGATGTGGTTCTTACTTACGGTGGTGGATAATTGAAGGTGGTTAGATTCACCAATAATGGTTTTCAAGGAGACAAGGACGACTCTAAGTCAACATTTAGGTATTTGTTTACTCTAAATGGAGGAGCAGTATCTTGGAGAAGCTCTAAGCTGTAATACCCGGTTGTAACTCAGTCATTTTCATTCGGTAATTATCAGTCTGTATTTGTCACTCAGTAATTCTCACTCATTAATAATCGCTCATCATTCATGAATCACTCAATTGCGTTCAATGTTGGCATGTGGTAACCGTGTATCAGTTACCGATCGTCATTTCATCTCCATTTGAGTGTCGGAACGGGAGTATTATCATTATCATCGTGATTGGTAGTCTTGTGCTGGAGTATCATTCTTTGGCATGTGTTAGACTTGTTCATTTCCACATTCGTATGATTTGTCGGATCATTCATCACCGTATCGAGAATCGGAATCATCGGATTTATTCACCTTGGCCAACATTGAGTTACGGCCGTAAGGTTACGGATACGGCCGTAAGTCCGGTAGAATGCGGCCGTAAAGTGGCGATTCTGGCCGTAGTAAGTGGTCCAACAGTGCCCGGGCATTTTGGCGAAGGTGAGTTACGGCCGTAAGGAAGGTGAGATACGGCCGTAAGTGGTGTTCGTTAATTCCGGGTGTTGTCGACCAAGGGTGACTTACGGCCGTAAGGGTTGCGTCATACGGCCGTAAGTCGAGGCAGGTACGGCCGTAAGGCTTGGCCGGATACGGCCGTACGCTGCAGGAAGGATGTTTGGCTACTTTTGACGTAGGCGGGTTACGCCCGTAAGGTTGGCCGGATACGGCCGTATCATCCGAGTTACGGCCGTAAGGTGTGCGACGGCCGTAAGGCTGTCGGGTGTTTTTGATTTAGGCGGGTTACGCCGTAACTCGAGGCGATTCTGGCCGTAAGTGCATGGCGAGCTTTCGGACGAAGGCGGTTCTGGCCGTCTGAGTTGGTCGTTACTGGCCGTAAGGCGTTGACTTGGAAAGTTACGGCCGTAAGAGGGCCGAGTTCTGGCCGTAACCGGCAGATTTAAGTACTCGTAGGGACATTTTTACTCATTTTCATCCTCTTCTTCTTCTTGTTCCGAAAGAGAGACTTGAGAGAGGTATTTTTTCCATCCTCAATCACTTGTGTATTCGGATTTCATCATCTTATTTCGTTGGGAAGCTTGGATAGTCGATTTAACACGTTTTCATCGGATCGAAGTGTTTGGATCTTCAAAGGTAATATTCTTCAACACCTTGGATTTCGATTTTTGTGTTGAGATATGATGTTTTGGATGTTATAATCATGTTATATGAAGGGATATGTATATGATTATGAGTTTGTATAAAGATTCATTGGATTAGTGAAGGATTATTCAAGAACACTTTGAATATCGAGTTGGAATTGGGGGTTTTCGATTGATTGTCGATATAATCACGTTTTTGGATATTCGTTTTGGATTATTAATCGTATTGAAGATGTTTTGTGGGTTTGAAACACTTCTTGGGGATTTTGATATTGGTATATCGAGGTTTGGTTGTAAACAATCGGAGTTTGGATACAACGTGTTTGATTTAATGCCTCAATGGACTTGGTTTAGTCGTATTGGCGTTTTGAGTTCGTTATATTCGTGTTTAATTCGTATATTGATCGGATTGTCGGTAATTGTATTGAATTAAGGTTGTTCGTGCGACCGACACTTCATTTAGGACATTTGTTCGTGGAAGGACGTTCTTCATCGGTATTTTGTAAGTTAATTCTTACTCGGTTAAAAGGATATTCATGCCTTTTGTTGTTGTTCATTCATAATCATAACTCATTCATCATTATATTAACCGTATCAAAACTTGTTGTTATCAATTAATCATTTCAGTCATAAGGAACGACGGTTCCAATCTTTTCATTGAGCTGTCATTTATTTCATTACCATTCCCTCTCGGTGAGTCATTATTCATTTTCGATGTCACTTTTGTTATATCGTGGCATTCCGGGTCATACTGGCGTGCCGGTTGGTATGTGTTGGATTTTCATGTCGGGCACATTATAGTCGTGTGTTGGTTGGTGGCCTCACATTGGACTGTGCACACGATTCATATTGTCTCGTGAGACTGATTAGGTACAAGACCACGCGTGTATTCGATCGATACTCGTTGGTGGCTTGTGCACGGACACATTTCCATCCCGGGCGTAGTGTGGTGCCATTTCCTTTGAGCCGTACTGTTAGTTGATTCATATAGCATATTTGATTGCGTATGTTTTGACAGGATATTTCATAACTTCAGATATAATCATGATGGTGTATTTTCAACTCTTGAGGATTGTTGTTCTTTGTAACTGACCCCGTTTGGGGATTTTGTTTTTCAGGTCATGGCAAGGCAAACGCACGGGAATAGCATGTTGATGTCGAGAGGTCCTAGTGATACTAGTAGGGGGCCCCGATCTTTCAGTTATTCATGTTATTGTCCTTTATTTTCCGCTGCAGACTTTCATTTGAATATTCCGTTTCATTCAGTGTTGTGTATTTTATCTTCATATAAAATACACTAGTATTCGGTAATGTCCTGGTGTGTTGTAATTAAACTCCTCATCGGAGTAATTATTGTTGTAATGTAGTTCGGTACTACATTTATCTTGTGTAATTCATTCATTTTCATTTGCCTGGTGGGTCCCAGTTGGGGATCTACGGCACTGTAATATCCGCCTAGTTTGGGGTGTTACAAAGTTGGTATCAGAGCGTGGTTTTGAATACTACCTTCCGAATCATGTCTCATTTGAAATCATCGTCATCAGACTAGTATCATTGGACTTTCGCGTCACGTGTGACCTGTGCAAATGCCGAGCCAATCAGACCGAAAGAACTGTAAGATTTCTAACGCCATGGTATAATTTCTGGCAATAGTCATTCATTCATCATTCATCATTTAACAATCCTCAACATCATCCTTTATTATGATTAAAACGATCATGTTAACTCATTAATCACTTAATTCATTTCATTACTCAGTTAATGATCAGGACGACCATGTTAATTCATTAAGCACTTAATTCATTTCATTACTCAGTTGCCGATCTAGATGATCATATTATAAATCTTGTTAAGTTATTCAAAATAATCATTTCAAGAATTTCATCATACATTCATGTCACTTCAGTCAATCATTCATATAATCGCTAAGTTAGAGCATGTATACTCATTTTCATCATCTCATGACGTAATCATAAGGTGATAATCATGCGGGTAATATAATCATTATGCGACCTTCCTACTTCAGTATGGAGAGAGCTGTCAGGGGATGCACGGGAAGAGGCCGCGGTGCGGGCCGAAACCCGAGGAATAATCACTCGCTGCCGGGAAATCGTGCCCAGGACTCGGCTCGATCAGAAGATGTTCGGGTTGATCTACTCACTTTTATGCAGGCCATGATGACCCATGTGCAGTTGCTCAATCATCATTGCGCCACTCTGACCGGATTAATCGAGAGAACTCTCCCGTATGAGACGGCTGCTAAGGAAAGTGCTGAACAACAACCTTCATCTTTCAGCAAGAAATCAACGAAGCGTAATCAATCCGAAGGCGGTCAGTCAACCTTCAAGAAGCCTCGTGTGAGCCCTATCATTTCTGAGCGACCTCCTACGGCGCATAATCGTGCGGGATCTCAGTCACGAGCGGCCAGTTCAGCCATCACCTGTTATAACTGTGGGGATCTTGGTCATGTCAGCACCAGGTGTCCGAGACAGTCTGTCACGTGCTATAATTGTGGGAATTTTGGACATAAGGCCCGTTTTTGCCGAAAGGACTCCAAGTCGGCTCCGGCGGCATCTCAGGCCCCGAAGCAACCAGCGTTTCAGAATCAGACTGCTTTGTCAACGTCGTTTAAGACAATGGAAGCGAATAGAGTTGGAACTCGTATTTATCAGACGGGAGCGTCCGGTTCGGGGACCGGCAAGTCCCAGATTCATATGTTGAGAAGGATCGACGATCCGGTGGTCCGAATGATTTCAGGTATACTCGTAATTTTATTTCAACTTGTGTGTACCTTTTGATGCTGGTACACCGCATTCATTCATTTTCGAATCATGCTTGAATAGACTTATTTCGGGATAGTTCTATTGCTTGTGGACCTCATACCATCGGTCTACCTGACGATGGAAGAATTTTCGGAATCATACCGAATTAAGCTTAATGACCGCGATTGGTTGATGGATCTAATCGTGGTGAACTTATCTTAGGACGATGTAATTTTCGGTATTAGTTGGTCTGATCGTCTTGATACTATCCTCAGTGTTTGTTAGCGTTTGGTCGCTATCTTTCCGTCGTTGGTTGTCGAATGTGCGTTTCAGGGAAGTAATCCCCGTTGTTCCAGTAGAATTTCTATTATGGCGAAAGCAGAGAAATTCCGCAATCGAACTATTCAATCATTCATTGTATCATTCTCATCGATTGGCCTTTCTAGGGCAATCGAGTTATTCAATCATTCCTTGTATCATTTTCATCGATTGGCCTTTCTAGGGCAATCGAGTTATTCAATCATTCCTTGTATCATTTTCATCGATTGGCCTTTCTAAGGCAATCGAGTTATTCAATCATTCATTATATCATTTTCATCGATTGGCCTTTCTAAGGCAATCGAGTTATTCAATCATTCATTGTATCATTTTCATCGATTGGCCTTTCTAGGGCAATCGAGTTATTCAATCATTCATTGTATCATTTCCATCGATTGGCCTTTCGAAGACAATCGAATTATTCAAACATTCATTGTATCATCTTCATCGATTGACCTTTCTAAGGCAATCGAGTTGTTCAATCATTATTGGTATCTCTTTTTATCGATTGACCATTCTAGGGCAATCGAAATGTTCAATCATTTGTGGTATCATTGTCATCGATTGACGATGTATTTCCAGACGAGTTATCTGGTTGCCTTCGCATAGAGTAAGGGAATTCAGGAGTGAGTTGGAACGATGCGTTCCCTTTATCGAAGGCACCGTATCGGATGGCCCCGACCAGAATGCAAGAGTTGAAGATTCAACTTGAGGAGTAGTTCGAGAAAGGTTATCTCCGACCGATTGCGTCCCCGTGAGGAGCACCAGTGTGATTTGTCAAGGAGAAGGATGGCTCGTCTCGTGTGTGTATTAATTACCAGGAGTTGATCAGGGTGATGATCAAGAGTAGTATCCCTTACCCCGTATTGATGATCTTTTAGATCAACTTCAGGGAGCCTCGGTATTTTCCAGGATCGACTTAAGATCCGGATATCACCGATTCGGATTCGAGAGTCGGATATCGCGAGGACGGCGTTTCATACACGCTATGGTCATTATGAGTTCGTAGTTATGCCGTTCGGGCTAACTATTGCACCCGCAGATTCATGGAGTTAATGAATCGGGTTTTCATCGACTTTTAGATCAGTTGTTGTTGTCTTCATCGGTTTACATTTTGATTTATTCTCTTAGCCGAGAGGAACACGAGGTTCATCTTCTTCAGTTCTCGACGTGTTGAGACGCGAGCAATTTTATAGAAGTTTTCTTAATGTGAGTTACGATGTCCAAGTGACTTTTCTCGGCATGTAATTTCATCCGACAGTTCGTGTCAACCCTCGAAAGACGGAGGCTATCCGAGATTGGCAACCTCCGAAAGATGTTAAGTAAATCCGAAGTTCCCGGATTAGATGATTAATTATCCAACCCACGCACTGGAGCTAGCGGTAGTGGTTTTCGCGTTGGGGATTTGGCGTCGTTACCTTTATGGCGTCACCTTTGATTATTCACCAATCACAAGAGTTGAAGGATATATTTACTCTCAAGGAGTTAAATACGCGGCAGAGACGGTGGTTGGAACTAATCAAAGATTTGATATCGAGATCCTTTACCACCCGGGCAAGGCGAACGTTGTCGCCGACGCCTTGAGTCGTAAGTCCGTTCTAGAGCAGATGCTTGCTCGTTTAACGATTCGAAGGAGCTTCAAGGAATTCCTTAGACCCGAGATCGAGGTCTGGCTTCAGCGAGTTCAGGGACAGCTTTGTATGTTAGAGATTTCATCATCACTTGAGAAGGAAATCAGGGAGAATCAGGGTTCAGATTCATTTTGTTGATCATCCGCGAGGATGTGGTACAGGGGAAAGCCCCTGGATTTGTGGTCCACGAGGATGGACTCTTGAGATTTGAGAATCGGTTGTGCGTACCGGTGAATGATGAGTTGAAAAACTCGATCTTGAGAGAAGCTCATGCTACCCCTTATCCGGTTCATTCGGGGTCTAGTAAGATGTACAAGGACTTGAAACGAAATTTCTGGTGGAGTATTATGAAGCGAGAAGTCGCGGAATTTGTTTCGAGATTTTTAGCCTTTCAGCAAGTCAAGATGGAACATCAGCGACCGGCGAGTATGCTGATACCGCTCCCTATTCCAGAATGGAAGTGGGAAGACATTTCTATGGAATTCATCACGAGTTTCCGACGAGTCGTCGTGGCATGAATACGATCTGAGCGATCGCGGTCTGCTTTACTAAATTAGTTCTTTCCTTGGAATCAAGGATATGTGGGGTCCCGAGAGACTGGCCAGTTATTCATCAAGGAGATAATGAGACTTCACGGTACCCCTAAGAGTATCGTTTCTGATCGTGACGGACGATTCGTGTCTCATTTTGGAAATCAGTTCATCGTGTTATGGGAACTCAGCTGAATCTCATTACCGTTTTTCATCCTCAGTCCGATGGACAATCAGAGAGGACTTTTCAGTCATTGGAGGACATGTTGAGGGCATGCGTCCTCGATTAGTAGAGGATTGGGACGCCCAATTACTGTTGTTTGTGTCCACGTACAGTTTAGTTAGCATGCTGTGATGAAGGTAGCACCTTACGAGGCCTGGTACGGTCGTCGTTGTCGATCTCCCTTGTATTTGGACGAGCCATCAGAATCAATCAGCACCGAACCCGATATGCTTATTAGCCGCCCGTGAGAAGGTAGCCTGATCAGTTGTCGTTGATGACCACTCGAAGTCGACAGGAATCATATGCAGGTAATCGTCGTCGACCATTAGAGATCGAGACGGATGACCATGTGTTGGTCAAGGTAATCCCGAGTCGTAATACCTTCCGTTTTGGGAAGAGGGGAAAGTTGAGTTCGAGATTCATTGGACCGTGCGAGATTTTGAATCGAATGATCATCCGTACGAGGAGCGTCCTGTACGAGTGTTGGAGCGGCAAATCAAACAGTTGAGGAACAAGACGATTCCTTTGGTCAGATTCAGTGGTCTAGACACGGAGTCGAAGAGGCTACTTGGGAAACCGAGGAGAATATGCGGGAGAGTTATCCCGAGTTGTTTGACCCTTAGTTTTGGGGACGAAACTCTTTTTAAGGGGGGGAGTATGTAATACCCGGTTGTAACTCAGTCATTTTCATTGGGTAATTATCAGTCTGTATTTGTCACTCAGTAATTCTCACTCATTAATAATCGCTCATCATTCATGAATCACTCAATTGCGTTCAATGTTGGCATGTGGTAACCGTGTATCAGTTACCGATCGTCATTTCATCTCCGTTTGAGTGTCGGAACGGGAGTATTATCATTATCATCGTGATTGGTAGTCTTGTGCTGGAGTATCATTCTTTGGCATGTGTTAGACTTGTTCATTTCCACATTCGTATGATTTGTCGGATCATTCATCAGTCGTATCGAGGAATCGGAATCATCGGATTTATTCACCTTGGCCAACATTGAGTTACGGCCGTAAGGTTCTGGGATACGGCCGTAAGTCCATCGGGTAATGCGTCGGGCGATTACTGGCCGTAAGTGGTCTGAACAGTGCCCCAAGCATTTTGGCCGAAGGTGAGTTACGGCCGTAAGGAAGGTGAGATACGGCCATAAGTGGTGTTCGTTAATTCCGGGTGTTGTCGACCAAGGGTGACTTACGGCCGTAAGGGTTGCGTCATACGGCCGTAAGTCGAGGCAGGTACGGCCGTAAGGCTTGGCCGGATACGGCCGTACGCTGCAGGAAGGATGTCTGGCTACTTTTGACGTAGGCGGGGTACGCCCGTAAGGTTGGCCGGATACGGCCGTATCATCCGAGTTACGGCCGTAAGGTGTGCAGTACGGCCGTAAGACTGTCGACGGGTGTTTTTGACGAAGGCGGTTTACGCCCGTAACTCAGGAGTGGTTACGGCCGTAAGTCTGTCGGCAGGCTTTCGGACGAAGCTGAGTTACGGCCGTACGAGTTGGCCGGTTACGGCCGTAAGGCCGTTGACTTGGAAAGTTACGGCCGTAAGAGGGCCGAGTTACGGCCGTAACTTCCGGCAGTATTTAAGTACTCGGCCGGGACATTTTTACTCATTTTCATCCTCTTCTTCTTCTTGTTCCGAAAGAGAGACTTGAGAGAGGTATTTTTTCCATCCTCAATCACTTGTGTATTCGGATTTCATCATCTTATTTCGTTGGGAAGCTTGGATAGTCTATTTAACACGTTTTCATCGGATCGAAGTGTTTGGATCTTCAAAGGTAATATTCTTCAACACCTTGGATTTCGATTTTTGTGTTGAGATATGATGTTTTGGATGTTATAATCATGTTATATGAAGGGATATGTATATGATTATGAGTTTGTATAAAGATTCATTGGATTAGTGAAGGATTATTCAAGAACACTTTGAATATCGAGTTGGAATTGGGGGTTTTCGATTAATTGTCGATATAATCACGTTTTTGGATATTCGTTTTGGATTATTAATCGTATTGAAGATGTTTTGTGGGTTTGAAACACTTCTTGGGGATTTTGATATTGGTATATCGAGGTTTGGTTGTAAACAATCGGAGTTTGGATACAACGTGTTTGATTTAATGCCTCAATGGACTTGGTTTAGTCGTATTGGCGTTTTGAGTTCGTTATATTCGTGTTTAATTCGTATATTGATCGGATTGTCGGTAATTGTATTGAATTAAGGTTGTTCGTGCGACCGACACTTCATTTAGGACATTTGTTCGTGGAAGGACGTTCTTCATCGGTATTTTGTAAGTTAATACTTACTCGGTTAAAAGGATATTCATGCCTTTTGTTGTTGTTCATTCATAATCATAACTCATTCATCATTATATTAACCGTATCAAAACTTGTTGTTATCAATTAATCATTTCAGTCATAAGGAACGACGGTTCCAATCTTTTCATTGAGCTGTCATTTATTTCATTACCATTCCCTCTCGGTGAGTCATTATTCATTTTCGATGTCACTTTTGTTATATCGTGGCATTCCGGGTCATACTGGCGTGCCGGTTGGTATGTGTTGGATTTTCATGTCGGGCACATTATAGTCGTGTGTTGGTTGGTGGCCTCACATTGGACTGTGCACACGATTCATATTGTCTCGTGAGACTGATTAGGTACAAGACCACGCGTGTATTCGATCGATACTCGTTGGTGGCTTGTGCACGGACACATTTCCATCCCGGGCGTAGTGTGGTGCCATTTCCTTTGAGCCGTACTGTTAGTTGATTCATATAGCATGTTTGATTGCGTATGTTTCGACAGGATATTTCATAACTTCAGATATAATCATGATTGTGTATTTTCAACTCTTGAGGATTGTTGTTCTTTGTAACTGACCCCGTTTGGGGATTTTGTTTTTCAGGTCATGGCAAGGCAAACGCACGGGAATAGCATGTTGATGTCGAGAGGTCCTAGTGATACTAGTAGGGGGCCCCGATCTTTCAGTTATTCATGTTATTGTCCTTTATTTTCCGCTGCAGACTTTCATTTGAATATTCCGTTTCATTCAGTGTTGTGTATTTTATCTTCATATAAAATACACTAGTATTCGGTATTGTCCTGGTGTGTTGTAATTAAACTCCTCATCGGAGTAATTATTGTTGTAATGTAGTTCGGTACTACATTTATCTTGTGTAATTCATTCATTTTCATTTGCCTGGTGGGTCCCAGTTGGGGATCTACGGCACTGTAATATCCGCCTAGTTTGGGGTGTTACATAAGCAAAGTGCTACTGCAGATTCCACCTGCCAAGCAGAGTACCAAGCTGCCTCAGAGGCTAGCAAGGAAGCATTTTGGATGCAGAAGTTTGTGCAAGAACTTCAAGTGGTGCCTAATGCGGAGCTGCTTATATCACTATCCTGTGATAATGACGGAGTTGTCGCCCAAGCCATGGAGCCAAGGGCTCACCACAACACCAATCATATAGAGATAAAGTATCACATCGTTCGAGAGATGGTTGAAAAAGGATATGTTTCATTGCAAAGAGTAGACTCAGAAGACAATGTCTCTGACTCGCTGACTAAGCCGTTATCTCAGGCTGTCTTGGAAAGACATCTGAAGAACATGGGTATTGGATACCATGATGTGTGGTAATGAGTGCAAGTGGGAGATTGTTAGGAATATGCTCTCGAATGCCACTCAGGGAATGAGAGAGAAGGGGCATTGTACTTCTAATTATGGAATAATTAATAAAAGCCAATATAATTCATTCATTGTTTATTGTATTTCAAATGCATTCTTGCTTTGGTAAACATTGAAGTGAAGTACATGTAAATAAGAGCAAACATTTCACTCTCTTTATCGGATTAGAGAAAATGCACTGGAAGTGTTGAAAGCTTGTTTACGTAAACCATTCGCAAGTCGATAAACTTCATTAGGTATCAAGTTTTGAGTAAGACTTGTATAATTGATGCTAGGACATGTGCATGTCTTGATAGCATAGTTATAAGTATATTGGTGGGACCAGTGTACTCGAACACGACTCATACGTGATTCAGTCACACGGTATTCACTCTTGGAGAGTCGATGACGAATCAAAAGGTTGTAATAGTATACGTGGACCTTTGACTTGAGGGTTCAGTAAGAGATGTGTCTGTGATGTTTAGTTTGTCATTAGAGTAGTTAGATTCATTTGCTTAATCGCTGGGTCAACCTCGAAGTGCAGACTATGCGGGCAGGTAGCAGTGTTTACTGTACGCCAAGAAAGGATTCTATCTCCTGTTAGTGAGCAGGCGAATGTCCTATACAGTTAATGGCAAATAAGATCATAAGTCTTTGGCCAAAGCATTCTAATCTAGTCGTATTGGATACACTAGTAATTAGTTGGTATTGAATTACATTAACACATGTATAGTGTCTAGTCACAGTAGGGTTTGACTTTAATGTGACCCGAAGACTTGACTGGGACATCTGATGAAGGGTCTATACGTATATGGTATTCACGACATAATGGTTCTGGAATGATCCCTTCATTCGTTCTCAGTCCGGGTTTACAGTGTGGCCCGCTAGGCTGGCTAAGCGTTGTCCTCACTCATTGGTTCCTCCCAATGCCGGTTGAGACGGACCTACAGAGTCATGCATCAGGATCGTTGATGGATAAATGTGAATTTATTATCTCTCTAATAATATTAGATATTTTATATCTAATTATGATTTATTGGATAAATCAAATAGCGGTCTTATGAATTGAAATTAAGTTACTGGGTAATTAATTTAATTCATAAATTATATTTCTTAGAGAAATATATTTGTATTTGACATAATTAATTAATTGGAATAATTAATTAGTATAAATGCATTGATTATAAAATGGAGTGTATTTAACGGAGTCGTTTGACGAACGTCCGGTATATGAGACGAGTGACTCGGCCCGTTTCCTAGCACCTTCCTAATAGATGCCCCCTCCCCTCCCTTTTGTCTTAGTGATTTTTCTTTGTTGCTTTGTGATAAGAATTCCCACCATGATATGTCACTTGGTGCCAAAATATCTTGATGTGGTGGGATCACAATATCACATTATATATCAAAAGAAAACAACACCAACACCACCATCATTTTTGAGGCCTCGGCCGAGAGCTAAAGAGAGAGAGGGAGAGAGAAAACTTTTCTTCCAAGTTCTTCATCATCTTTGAGGTGAAAAGAAGTGAGAAAAAATAAGAGAGAAAAATTTCCTAGGAGTTTCCCTAGCCGTGTTCTTGATAGAACGGAGTCGCGTTGATTTTTCCGGTCAAGTTCCGACGCATATGAAGTAGAGACATCGTATTTTCGGTGTTTGGGACGAAGGGATTTCGTGCTCGTGCTCGGATTCGTGATCATCATCATATTGCAAAGATATTATCAAAGGCTTCAAAGGTATGGGACTTTGATCATTTATCTTTGTCAATTTCTTTTTCATATATATGTTACTTGATCGATCCTATTTGGGATTCTTTATTGAGTTTTGTTTCCGCTGCGTACTCGTTTTTTGTATCCGGAATCCCAACAACGAGATACCCATATCTCTCAGGTTCATGTCGCATCCTATCAGATCTGCGAGGGACTTGTGTACTTTAAACTGGCTCTTCAACTGATTGTTGAGTGTAATATCCGTACTTTCTATTTTTAGTAATTTCTATTTTTAGTGTATATTCGTTTCAGACAACTCGCTTGTTACCGTTTTGAAATTCAGAACCTATTTGGTTCTTGGAGATTTTCCGTTTGGACGAGTTTCGGGAATGCTTTTGCATAATTTCACCTTGAATTATATCTTGTCGCATGTACGTTCGATTATCGTAAAACTCGTTCATTTCCATTGTTTCTTGGTTTGCATTAGTTTGTATGGTTGAATTAGTCGTGTTGAAACTTTCGGTTTGTTAATCCGACGTCGTATCATGATTTTCGGGCAGTTGGGCCATTTTTGTAATTTCCCATAAGTTTAGGGAGTTTCTCTTTGTTTGTTACATTTCGGACTCTCCGATGATCGAGATTATATTCTCTTTCAACGCACAACTTTGTCATCTTGAATATTCCGTGTTTATGTTTCAGGATTCTGGTCTTGCTTCGCGTTTCGATATTTTTGTGCTGTTGGCAGCAGTGTACTGAGCAGTACTAGACTGCTGCCTGAGTAACGCACGCTACTCCGGATTTTCTTGCATGCGCTATCACCGTGTGATTAGCGTACGCTAATCTGTGGTTCGTAGCGTGCGCTAACGATTTCAGTGGTCTGGATAGTAGGTTCAGTATTTCAGTACTGGACCAGGTAGCGTACGCTAATTCAGCGTTAACGCACGCTAATTCCTAGTATTAGCGCACGCTAATCATGTTAGCTTACGTAACCTAACTGGAGGACAGTAGGCAGACTGTTCTTCCACGCCCCGTTAGCGCACGCTAATGCTTGTGCATAGCGTGCGCTAAGAATGCTTAATATAAATAGGACAACAGCAGTCAACTTCATCATTTTTCCATCATTTCTTATCCTTCTCGGCTTTGAGCGATTCCAGACGAGGGTTAGGGCCGATTCCGACTGAATATCATCATCCACTACCGTCCGTGCATTCCTTTTGTGAATTCTTCAAGTTCCTAACACTTTCCACTGTCCGAATCAAGGTAAGAATCCCTGAAACCCTTGTTTTGAGATTTTAGGGAAATTTTGGGGATTTCTTGGGATTTGACTCTTTTAGTCCGAATTATCATTGGATTATCGCTAGACTTCGATCGTGTACTTGTAATCCTTCATTTTTATTGATGATTTGTGGTTTTAAACTCCAAGTTTTCCATTGTTCGTCACTTATAGTCGACGATACCCAAGTTATGTTCGACAAATGGTTGCAGCGGGTAGAACTAGGATGTGTTCCAATGTTTTCGTAGTTTTAAGATTGGTTGTTCATCGTTATTGTGTTAGGATCAGATCTGTGAAGATTATTCGGTCCAAAACCTTTCCGTTCACCATTTTCCTTCACGTCGTATTAATCAGGCAAGTACATGTATTACATTTCATTATGTATGTTGCATTTTCGAAAATGAATGATGAATGGTGGTTTTCGAGTGCGTGAGTTGTGTTCCTTCCACCCGGAGTGTCCGACGGGATGTCTGGGGGTCGATACTAAGGGGTACGGCCGCGGAAGTGGACTTGGGTGTGTATGGTTGAACTTCCACCCGGAGTGTCTGACGGGATGTCTGGGGGTCGATACTAAGGGGTACGGCCGCGGAAGTGGTATCCCACCCGGAGCGTTCGACGGGATGTCTGGGGGTCGATACTAAGGGGTACAGCCACGGGATACCAGTTGTGATTTTGTGATATCGTGATGAGTGAAACTGATTTGATTGCCAATGTAGTATTCCGGAATATTTATGGCAAATGGTTTCTGATTGAGATGATTGTGTTAAAACCGCATTTGTATATAATGTTGTGTAATTGCGTACTTGCACTAGCTATTCGAATGCTAACCCCTTAAATGGGGGAAATGCGTCTTATGCATTTCGGGTACCGGGAGAGCTGAGGAGCAGGCACGGGACATGCACGCAAAGGATGGGTTGGCTTGAGGATGTGGCTTGAGTCTATATTTTTATGTTTTGTCATTGCATTTGTCGAGTATTGGAGTTAGATTGTTTACTTCTAAACATGGTTTAAGTCCCCTGCGTGGGCAATGAATTGATATTTACATTATGTTCCATGTACTCCTTTGAAATGTTTTGGCCGAGGCCACGACCTTATTTACTTTTGAGTGCATCTTTTGGGATTTCATTGTGGTTACGTGTCATGTCTTAACCTGGTAGACCTCATGAGGGTTCTACGGCGTGTAATGTCCCATTTGTGAATTGGGGTGTTACATTTATGGTATCGGAGCTTAGGTTTTGAATACCTAGGTTGTCGGTAAATTTTTGGGTCTGTCAGTTGCGTCATTAGAGTCAGTCGTTGAGCCTAATATCATCATGCTACCGTCTTTTCGTGCGACCCGTGGCTGTAAGTCTTCTCGAACTCTTATATTTCTGTAATTCGTTCTCTTGCGTTGTTCGGAATTGTGAATTGTGATACCAACTTTGTCAATTGTGAATCTTTCTGATCTTGTTCTTTTCATTTTTCCTTCAGTATGTTGAGAGGTCGTGGTAGACCAGCTAGGGGACGCGGCCGAGGCCATGGTCGGGGTGCTGATAATGAGGAGGTCTCACTTTCTTAGTCCTCTGTGGACTCAGCCTCTCACTCAGTGCCGTCGGGTAATAATGCCGATGCCGGGGCTACTGCCGTACTTCAGCAGTTAGTAGCCCAACTTACTCAGATAGCTCAGGGTAGATGCCAGAATCCGCCCCAGACACCTGAAGAGGAAGCTAGTAAGTGGCTTCAGACGGTGACTAAGATGCACCCACCTCGTTTCTCCGGATCTTATGACTCCCTCGGTTGGGAGAATTGGCTCTTTCAGTTGTCCAGGACCTTCGATGCCGTAGCTTGTCCCGAAGACAGGAGGGTGCATATTGCCCAGTACCTCTTGGATAAGGAACCTGCGGAATGGTGGGAGGCCGTTGCGCCCAGAGACCGTCGAGCTACTTAGGAGGAATTCAAGGCTGCTATGGAAGCAGAATATTGTCCACCGCCAGTTAAGGAGCGCAGAATTGTGGAGTTCTTCACCGCTACACCTCAGGATGTGCCTATTTCTCAGGCCATCATTACTTACAATCAGCAGTTGGGTTTCGTGAGAGATCAAGTGAGGACGGAGGCTGATAAAATCCTTTACTTCAATATGCGCATGAAGCCGCATATCAGGCAGAGTATGGCACCGCTCATGTGTGCCACTTTGAAGCAGTATCAGGATCGCGCTCTAGCGATCGAGATGGCCGCACCAGAATCAGAGTTGGGTACCGAGGCAAAGAAACAGAAAACGGTTGGCAACTTTTCAGCCGGCAAGAGTGGCCGATTTTCGAGAGCACAGTCTGCCCCTCCACCTGGGAAGAGACCGTTTCATCAGGCTGGGGGATCTCAGGGTAATCGTTTAGTCCAGTCCACTGCTTCTGGTGGTAGGGTTTGTTTTAACTGCAACCAATATGTGCATTTGATGAAGGATTGCCCTTCTCCTCCAGTTACATGCTTTACTTGCGGGCAGACCGGGCATCGGGCAGCCCATTATGAGAGGGCCACCAGGGCCGCTAGAGTTCCGACTACCACCGCCGATCAGAGGGAGCACAGCATCCCAGCTACTCATGTTCCGCAGAGTTCGGGCCGTGGTAGGGGTCGGGGTTAGCCAGATCGCCATACAGCATAGAGTTCGGGTTCAGTTCACCCCCGATTGTATCAGATGAGGCGCACATAGGAGGCAGACATTCCGGTGGCGTCAGGTACCACTCAGATCCTTACTCATCCAGTTTTAGTGCTTTTTGATTCGGGTGCTACCCATTCCTTTATTGCTTCGGATTGTGTGAATCGTATTGGCTTTGACTGCTTGTTTGAGTGTGAACCGTTTGTAGTGGGTACGCCTAGCGGGGATCGTATGATTGGGGACCGGGAGGTTAGAGATTGCCCAGTGAGGATCGGGAGCCGGGATTGGCCCTCGAATCTCATTGTTATATACCTTAAGGGTGATGATTTGATCCTTGGGGACGATTAGTTGGATCGTCACGGTGCTATCATGAACTATCGGACTCGTACCATCTCGATAGTGGCCGAGGACGGCACCGAGCATACTCTCGTCGGTTGTAAGCCGGGGAGATCGGGGAGTGTGATTAGCGCCTTAAAGGCGATGAAACTTCTGAACCAGGGTTGTGTCGGCTATTGGTGTTATGCTCTGCAGGCGGAGGATGGTGGGGTTGACATGTCGCGATTACAGTTGTTAGTGAGTATCCTGACGTATTCCCGGATGACTTGCCGGGATTACCACCACAGCGAGAGGTGGAGTTTCCTATTGATCTTGAGCCAAATGCGGCCCCTATTTCTCGAGCGCCGTACCGTATGGCACCGTCGGAGATGTTAGAATTGAAGAATCAGTTGGGAGAGTTGTTAGATAAAGGGTACATTCGACCGAGCGCATCGTCTTTGGGTGCGCCTGTACTTTTTGTTAAAAAGAAGGATGGATCACTTCGTTTATGCATCGACTATTGAGAATTAAACAAGTTAACCATCAAAAATAAATACCCTTTGCCTCGGATTGACGACTTGTTTGATCAGCTTCAGGGGGCGACAGTCTTTTCGAAGATTGATTTGCGATCGGGCTACTACCAGTTGAGGATTCGGGACACCGATATACCGAAAGCTGCCTTTCGGATGAGATATGGCCATTACGAGTTTGTGGTTATGTCTTTAGGGCTAACCAATGCCCCAGCAGTGTTCATGCAGTTGATGAACAAAGTTTTTATTGAGTATCTTGATAAATTCGTAGTCGTCTTTATCGATGACATTCTTATCTATTCACGGAGTCAGGAGGAGCACGCCTTACATCTCCGGATTGTATTAGACATTTTGAGAGCTGAGCAGTTGTATGCGAAGTTCTCTAAGTGTGAGTTTTGGCTCGAGGAAGTGATGTTCCTCGGGCATGTGATTTCAGCAGAGGGAGTTCAGGTAGATCCGCAGAAGATAGAGGTAGTGATGGCTTGGGAGCCGCCTAAGAATGTGAAGGAGGTGAGGAGTTTTCTTGGTCTTGCCGGATATTACCGTCGATTTGTTGAGGGATTTTCTAAGATTGCTAAACTGCTCACTTAGTTGCTCCATAAGACTCAGAAATTCGAGTGGACCACAGACAGACAGGGTAGTTTTGACGAGTTGAAGAGACGACTAACTACCGCACCCGTGTTAGCGTTGCCTCAGGGGAACGAAGATTTTGTGGTATATAGTGATGCTTCGGGACTCGGGCTCAGATGTGTTTTGATGCAGAGAGATAGGGTTATTGCCTATGCGTCCCGCCAGTTAAAACCTTATGAGGTGAATTACCCCACGCACGATTTGGAGTTAGCTGCGGTCGTTTTTGCCTTAAAGATATGGAGGCATTATCTCTATAGGTCGTTGTGTAAGATTTTTACGGACCACAAGAGTCTGAAGTATATCTTCAGTCAGAAAGAGTTGAATATGAGACAGCGTAGGTGGTTGGAGCTAATTAAAGATTACGACCTCGAGATACTTTACCATCCGGGTAAGGCTAACGTAGTGGCTGATGCGTTGAGCCGGAAGCCGATGGCATGACAGATGTTAGAGGTACTTACACCACAGAGTAGGATCCAACGAGATTTTATTTGTTAGAATATCGAGGTTTGGGTTCAGAGAGCTCAGGTTCAGTTGTGTGCGTTGGAGATCATTTCGTCTTTGACTGATGATATCAAGGCGAAACAGTACGATGATCCATTTTTGGTCCAGTTGAGGGAGGGTGTGAGGAAGGGGAAAGACCCTGTGTTTGTGATTCAGGATGACGGAGTTTTGAGGTTTCGCGGCAGATTATGTGCACCGGATGACATTGAGTTAAGGCAGAAGATCTTGAGTGAGGCTCATACTACGCCTTATTCCATACATCCTGGTACGAGCAAAATGTACAAGGATGTGAGGAGTAACTATTGGTGGAGAAATTTGAAGACGGACATTAGCGAGTTTGTGGCGAAGTGTTTGACCTGTTAGAAGGTTAAGATTGAGCATCAGCGACCCGCGGGGTTGCTACGACCACTTCCCATTCCGGAATGGAAATGGGAAGACATCTCTATGGATTTCATTACCGGGATGCCTAGGACTCGGACTGGAATGAACATGATTTGGGTTATTGTTGATCGACTAACCAAATCAGATCATTTCATGGGTATTAAGGACACTTGGGGCCCGAAGAGGCTGGCACGAGTGTTTATTGCAGAGATCGTGAGATTGCATGGGACTCCTAAGAGTATTGTTTCAGATCGAGATAGCTGGTTTGTATCACATTTTTGGTAGGCTGTTCATCGGGCTTTGGGGACTGAGTTGAGACTCAGTACGTCTTACCACCCTCAGACTGACGTACAGTCAGAGCGGACGATCCAGACGTTGGAGGATATGTTGAGAGCCTGTGCCTTAGATTGGAAGGATGATTGGGAGTCGCACTTGCCGTTGATCGAGTTCACGTACAACAATACTTGGCACGCCTCGATCAAAATGGCACCGTTTGAGGCATTGTATGGGAGGAGGTGCAGGTTGCTGTTGTGTTGGGACGATGCGTCCGAACTGATTGGTACCGAGCCCGATATGGTAGTTGAGACGAGAGAGAAGATTGCTCTGATTTGCGATAGATTGTTGACGGCCCAGAGTCGGCAGAAGTCTTATGCCGATACGCGTCGCCGGCCGTTGGAGTTTGAGGTGGGAGATCATGTTTTGCTTAAGGTGTCGCCGACATGGGGAGTTTACCGCTTCGGCTGGAAGGGTAAACTTAGTCCGAGATATATTGGACCGTTTGAGATTTTAGAGAGAGTTGGAGAGCTTGCCTATCGGTTAGGCTTGCCGCCGTCCTTGAGTCACGTTCATAACGTATTTCATGTTTCCCAGCTTAGGAAGTATGTACCGGACCCTAGCCATATTATTGATTTTGGAGAGATCGAGTTGGGACCCGACATCACCATCGAGGAGAAGCCGATTCAGATTTTAGAACGTCGAGTGAAGCAACTTCGTCATAGAACCATTCATTTGGTTAAAGTTCAATGGTCGAGGCATGGATCCGAGGAAGCCACATGGGAGACGGAAGAGAGTATGCGGTTGAGATATCCCGAGTTATTCGTGTTGTAAGTTTCGGGATGAAAATTATTTTTAGGGGGAGAGAATGTAATATCCGTACTTTCTATTTTTAGCAATTTCTATTTTTAGTGTATATTCGTTTCGGACGACTCTCTTGTTACCATTTTGAAATTCAGAACCTATTTTGTTCTTGGAGATTATCCATTTGGACGAGTTTCGGGAATGTTTTTGCATAATTTCACCTTGAATTATATCTTGTCGCATGTACATTCGATTCTCGTAAAACTCGTTGGTTTCCGTTGTTTCTTGGTTTGCATTAGTTTGTATGGTTGAATTAGTCGTGTTGAAACTTTCGGTTTGTTAATCCGACGTCGTATCATGATTTTCGGGCACTTGGGCCATTTTTGTAATTTCCCATAAGTTTAGGGAGTTTCACTTTGTTTGTTACATTTCGGACTCTCCGATGATCTAGATTATATTCTCTTTCAACGCTAAACTTTTTCGTCTTGAATATTCCGTGTTTATGTTTCCGGATTCTGGTCTTGCTTTGCGTTTCGATATTTTTGTGTTGTTGGCAGCAGTGTACTGAGCAGTACTGGACTGCTGCCTCAGTAGCGCACGCTACTCCGGATTTGCTTGCGTGCGTTATCACTGTGTGATTAGCATACGCTAATATGTGGTTCTTAGCGTGCGCTAACGATTTCAGTGGTCTGGACAGTAGGTTCAATATTTCAGTATTTCAGTACTGGACCAGGTAGCGTACGCTAATTCAGCATTAACGCACGCTAATTCCTAGCATTAGCGCACGCTAATCATGTTAGCTTGCGTACGCTAACTGGAGGACAGTAGGCAGACTGTTCTTCCATGCCCCGTTAGTGCACGCTAATGCTTGTGCATAGCGTGCGCTAAGACTGCTTAATATAAATAGGACAGCAGCAGTCAACTTCGTCATTTTTCCATCATTTCTTATCCTTCTCGGCTTTGAGCGATTCCAGACGAGGGTTAGGGCCGATTCCGACTGAATATCATCATCCACTACCGTCCGTGCATTCCTTGTGTGAATTCTTCAAGTTCCTAACACTTTCCACCGTCCGAATCAAGGTAAGAATCCCTGAAACCCTTGTTTTGAGATTTTAGGGAAATTTTGGGGATTTCTTGGGATTTGACTCTTTTAGTCCGAATTATCATTGGTTTATCACTAGACTTCGATCGTGTACTTGTAATCCTTTGTTTTTATTGATGATTTGTGGTTTTAAACTCCAAGTTTTCCATTGTTCGTCACTTATAGTCGACGATACCCAAGTTATGTTCGACAAATGGTTACAGCGGGTAGAACTAGGATGTGTTCCAATGTTTTCGTAGTTTTAAGATTAGTTGTTCATCGTTATTGTTTTAGGATCGGATCTGTGAAGATTATTCGGGCCAAAACCTTTCCGTTCACCATTTTCCTTCACGTCGTATTAATCAGGCAAGTACATGTATTACATTTCATTATGTATGTTGCGTTTTCGAAAATGAATGATGAATTGTGGTTTTCGAGTGCGTGAGTTGTGTTCCTTTCACCCGGAGTGTCCGACGGGATGTCTGGGGGTCGATACTAAGGGGTACGACCGCGGAAGTGGACTTGGGTGTGTGTGTGGTTGAACTTCCACCCGGAGTGTCCGACGGGATGTCTGGGGGTCGATACTAAGGGGTACGGCCGCGGAAGTGGTATCCCACCCGGAGCGTTCGACGGGATGTCTGGGGGTCGATACTAAGGGGTACGGCCACGGGATACCAGTTGTGATTTTGTGATATCGTGATGAGTGAAAATGATTTGATTGCCAATGTAGTATTCCGGAATATTTATGGCAAATGGTTTCTGATTGAGATGATTGTGTTAAAACCGCATTTGTATATAATGTTGTGTAATTGCGTACTTGCACTAGCTATTCGAATGCTAACCCCTTAAATGGGGGAAATGCGTCTTATGCATTTCAGGTACCGGGAGAGCTGAGGAGCAGGCACGGGACATGCACGCAAAGGATGGGTTGGCTTGATGATGTGGCTTGAGTCTGTATTTTTATGTTTTGTCATTGCATTTGTCGAGTATTGGAGTTAGATTGTTTACTTCTAAACATGGTTTAAGTCCTCTGCGTGGGCAATGAATTGATATTTACATTATGTTCCATGTACTCCGTTGAAATGTTTTGGCCAAGGCCACGGCCTTATTTACTTTTGAGTGCATCTTTTGGGATTTCATTGTGGTTACGTGTCATGTGTTAGCCTGGTAGACATCACGAGGGTTCTACGGCGTGTAATGTCCTATTTGTGAATTGGGGTGTTAAATTGAGCCTATTCAGTTTCCATCGGTGAAGCGATGTCTTCTTGTGGTTCTCGAGTTTCCTCGAGAATTACTCTTCTCCCACTGTCCCTTTTGGAAATAATTCCCTTTCTAAGAATACATCCTTTCGAGTGACAAACATTTTGTTCTCTGCGGGCTTGTAAAAGTAGTATCCTTTAGTTTCCTTAGGATATCCCACAAATAAACATCTTTCAGATCAGGCTGCCAGTTCGTCAAACACTTGGCGCCCTACGAACGGTTCGCAACCCCAGATCTTTAGAAAAGACAAGTTCGGTCTCTTACCACTCCATTTCCCAAATGGTGTCTTTTCAACAATTTTAGATGGAACACGGTTAAGGGTGAATGCTGCTGTTTCTAAGGCGTGGCCCCAAAATGATAATGGAAGTTCCATCCGACTCATCATGGATCGAATCATATCTAAGATAAATCCTCTTCCTCTTTCAGTGATCCACACATGAACAACTAGTACAAGCCAGATTGCTAGATCCTTACGTATAATGTTGATAAACAGTACAACACCTTGCTAGAAGGATTTGTACTGGTGATCAAAATCAACTAAGGGAAGAAGGAGATGGCCGAGACGATTCCCCAGACTGAGATTACAGTTCGGCCGATTGGAGAAGGAGGGGGCCGATTCTTGTCTTAGAAAAATTAGGGTTGTGTAATTTTTCTTATTACAACTCCTTGTCCAAAACTCTTTATTTATACTAAGTAAATCCTAGAATCAAACTCTAGTATTTGCTTAGTTGCCCCTCAACTTATTAAATAATACAATACATATAATATCTTACATTATAAATTACTTATTATTTAATCCTTAAAAATATAATATCTAATATTATATTTATTTTTCCCAGTTGATATAATTAAATAATATAATTTATAATATCCTATATTATATATTACTCATTATTTAATTTTCTTAATAATTATAATATCCAATATTATATCTATTCATTATTCTTGCTTGTCTTTAGTTGTCGTATGTGTGATCCAAAATGCTTATATTATGTTGGCAATTATTTAATACCTTATTAAATAATGAGTCATAAGCGATATCTCGCAATACATTATGACTACCCAAATAATATAAGTTTATAGTCCATTAAACCATTTAATGTGTCAAATCCCTTTGTCTCGGGATATCATATTTGAACTAAGTCATAGAAATTGTCGTACTTATTATGTTCAACTGCTTTCTCGATCTTAAGTAGACTGATTGAATCAAATGATACTTCATTTGAGCATGGCCATGAATTTCCTTCAGTCCTAGTTATCAAGGGGCCCAACAGATATCTCTCTCACTAAGAGAGGGATAAATCCCCATCTTGATTATTCATTGCCCTCTACATGACTCCCACTAATCCCGATCGTTAACCTTTATTATCACCATGTTTCAGATGACGTTGGATTACGTTAAGGCATAGCAGTTATCATGTTGGACTCTATGGTAATCTCAGGTTCAAGGATTTATTGACATACTGTTATATTGAGATTCACTTATGACATTCCCATGCAGTGATCTGAATGCGGGTCTGTCCAGTATTGGTTCTCCAACCAATACCCATAAGATTGATCTGTACCATACCCATAATTATCCGATGATTATCAATCAAACTTATACTAGTATATTAATCACTTGGGTCTCTACTCAACGCGATTGGACCAGGGACATTTGAATAATCTTATTATTCGTGAATAACTATTATTCGATTATTATAATATTAAAACATGCACACATTATAATATTCAACGAGAAATAAATAATATCAAATAACTTTATTTCAATGTGACAATTACAAATCTAGGCATATCGAATGTCCAAGGGCACTATTCCCAATAGATTCAAAATAAGTGAGATTCGGGGATCCTCCTAAGATCGGGAGTGTTGTTGAAAAATGGACTTTTAAGGGCTTTTAAAGTTCGATTTGAGGCGTCATTTTGAGTGGACTAGATAATGAAATGACATCGACCTTTGTTTAGAATATGTACTGCTCTGCAAGAGTTTTTCTAACATACAAAAATACTCAAAATAGAAATGGGATGGATGAGCATTAATACTCCAAAGTTAACTTCTTGGAAATGGATGTGGGACTTTGTCCCATATTGAATAGTAGTGGAAAGATTATTGTGCATCTAAGGCTATATGCACAAATAGTAGTTCACAACAATTAGTCAAGACATGAGTGGATGTGTGACTGGGCGGTCCTCGCGCGTACACACACTCCCGCATGCGCCGATGCCATCCATCCATCCATTCGACCGGCCGGTCAGGTTGGGTCGAGTCAGGTCGAAGGGCGATTTGGGAAAAATATCTCGATGTTATCTATTTACTGTAATTTTATTTGTCCACCGCCTCACTAAATTAATCCAAAATTTTCGGATTATGATAAGTGTCAAATTAATTGATAATAATCAGATTAATATTAGGATAAGTATTATGATATCAATTCTAATTATTTGAGAGTTCCTCGAGCACACTTTTCTCTCTCGTCTTCCTTATAAAAACAGACGTGAGGGGTCCGATTATAAAACTACTCTTACGCTTCGAAAAATCCTTCTCCAGTTCCCGAAAATATTTCCGTTTCTCTCATTCTTGTGTGGTGATAGTACACGCTCATTCTAGTTCACTGAGGGTGCACTGATTAATATTGATTGAGGTGTTGTTTTATCCTAGGAGGCAGACACTACGCAGTGGTAAGCGCGAATTTGCTTTAAGGAGACAAATCTTCTGGATTCAACATCGACATACTGCATATCCTCTCTTTTCGTTAAATTCTGTCCAGTTACGAAATTAACGTATGCTTTACAGGGTTATATTTTAACTTGTGTTTTACGTTTGTTTATTCATGTAAATATTTCCAACAATCTTAGAGCAAATTTTTTTATTTTTGCTTGATTAAACAGGTATTTAAGAAATTAATAAGATGGATGTGTCAAACCCTAAAAACACCCTTCTGTCTATGGATGTGTCTACGGATTGTTCTGGAGGTGTGCCTCAGAATAATGATTCGAGTCCAGTGCAGACTTCTGGTTCGATTTCAATCAACCATGGTGTATCGATTTCATTGCACCATCCTGAGAAATCGGAAAAATTCAACAGGACGAATTTTAAGAGATGGCAACAGAATATGATGTTCTATATGACCATTCTAGGCTTGTCCCGATTCCTCGAAGAAGAGGTGTCAAAGTACGATGAGGACAGTGACCAACAAACCTTGATGGCCATTGATGTTTGGAAAACTTCTGACTATTTATGTCGGAATTATGTAATGAGTGACCTTGCTGATTCTCTATACAACGTATATAACACCGCTATATCAGCTAAAGCGTTTTGGGAATCTTTGGACCATAAATATAAGATCGAGGATGCCGGTGCCAAAAAAGTGGATCGTTGGGCGGTTCCTAGATTTTAAGATGGTGGACTCCAAAATGGTGGTCAATCAGTTGCAAGAACTGCAGGTGATCATTCATGAGATCCATACTGAAGGAAGGATCATTAGTTAATCCTTCCAAGTGGCTAATGTGATCGAAAAGTTACCTTCAACCTGGAAAGATTTCAAAAACTATCTCAAGCACCAGCGCAAGGGGATGAGTATGGGGGATTTGATTCTTAGACTTTGGATTGAAGAAGATAACAGAGGGTCGAAAAAAAAGGTCACTTCTGTCATGGCCAAGGCTAATGTTGTGAAGTTGGACATGCTTCCAAGAAGGGCAACAACGGAAAAGTATCTATGTTAGCACCTAAAGGTGTAACACCCATGGAAATCCACCAGAATATTACACGGCATAGACCCTTTGAGAGAAGGGTCTACCAGGCTAATCACTACAAGACGACAAATGTTTGACCGATCGGGGTCAAACTATGTAATGAAACGGACCGAAAAAGACAAATATTCAAAATACGTAGACCGATAAGGTCACAATGACTCATTCAAACCAAAACAAAACTTCTTACAATACATACCTTCATAGGGTCAAAATACAATACATCGGAAGACTGTATATAACTCAAATAGTACAACGACACTAGACTGAACTCTAACTCTTGATTAGTATCGCAACCCATCATCTTCCATGTTGATCCTATGACTGCTCCCCGAACCAAATGTAATATCCAGAATTTCTACTACTACTGTTTAATATTATTTTATCCGAGTTATATTGTACAGCGTGGAATCTGTACAGTATGGATAAAATAAATGAAGGACTGAGATGTTAGTTATAGTATAATTGTCGTATTTGGTCGAGAATTGCATTTGAGGGTATATTGTGTTGAGTATACGTATTCAGTATGCCGTATGTTCGTATATAGTATGTTGAGACGTTGTACAAGAATATCTGAAAATGGCTAAGTATAGCCTCATTAGCGCACGCTAATATTCAAGCTTAGCGCATGCTATCGTGTAGGTTTAGCGCACGCTAAAGGCAAAGGACAGTGCATGCTAGTGCAGGTCAGATCAGACGGAATCACGTGTGGACCCGGCCACTTTCGGCGCATGTGCCGACAAGGTCAACGAACGTTTGTTGTGAAGGATTAGCACACGCTAATGCATATTGTTAGCGCACGCTAACATCAGATCGGTCCAAAGGAAATCTTATCCTTGTCAGAGCTGTCGGTGTGTGGACCCGTCTTCGGAGCATACAGACAAATATGTCAACTATGAGTAGCGCACGCTATGATTGGGCACTAGCATATGATAAATAGAGGAAATTACATACGATATTTCATGGACATTGTGTACGTAACTCATTGTATGCAGTAAGGCAGTAGCCTCAGGACTGCGATAGCGCGCGCTAACAAAGACAATTAGCGCACACTAATAATAGTCAGTATATATATATGTGCAGTTGGCCATTATTCTTCATTTCGCCCATTCTCCTTGCAACCGATAGAGAGAGTTCTTAGAGAGATGTTTGAAGTTCCAAACACTGGGTTATGGTGGAGTTAATCATTCATAACAACATTTGAAGCTTGGAAGTAATTGAGAATGGATTCAACCTTGGGATTCAATCCATTCCTTCAAAGAGGTAATTACTTTTCTCATTTGGATTTCGTTTTAGATTGAATTTTGATGTTCTTAAGTTGATAAATATCATATAAACAAGATGATGAACATGATTATGAGATGAATTACCGGATTATGATGATATTATTGTTGATATATGGATATTGACATGATTCTTGTGGTTTCAATTGTGTAGTTCGTTTTCTTGAGATAAGTTGGTTAATCCTTCTCCTCCTTTGCGGATGTTGATGTCATTGTTGATGATTAATTTGTAACACCCCCGATATATTCAGGAATATTACAGCACCGTAAATCCTTTACATAAGAATTTACAAGGCTGAAGAAATGAAAAGACAATAACAGATACCAACATATGGAAGTAACTAAAATAAAATACAACGGTTCTGGGCCAATACCGAGAATACAAATTTCCAAATGAAGATTTAATACATCACCAAATCCAATCATCACAAACGACGACGTACTTGAGTACTTATTAAAAACAACACAAACAACAGACAATTAAACCCGGCTGGAACATCACTCTGCACCCTCGTCATCATGCAGCTCCAGTGGTTGTTTCCCTGCTCTCCTGGATCATGAACATTAACAAATGTTCACCCCCGAAGGGGTTAGCACAACAATGCTAGTACAAGTACGATAATTATACAGTAATGATTTAATCAACAATAATCATGTCAAGTTTCTCCAACGAGAAATAATAACAACATATATCACATCATAACAGTCTCAACATACTCATGGTATTCCAACGATCCAGCGCACACAGCTATAGATTCCCATGATGATTCCGTCGAACCAACGCATGGTGGAACTACCTGTTCAACGATCCAGCGCACAAAGCTATAGATTTCCCTTGATGATTCCCGTCGGATCAACGCATGGTGGATAATTAATCACAACACATGTACACAGTACAATCATAACATAATCGACATAATACGAACAATTCTAATTAAAGTACTTGTCTCAATTCTATGACAAGAATAAAACTTCGATGAATATCAATACACTCGAAGGTTACCCCTTCGATCAATCACGTTGCAAAGCTCGAACCTTAAACAAAAGAAATAAATAGAATTCATCTCACGTCGTACGAACATCTAACAATCCAAATTACGGTCGAAAGTTCATAAAATGTATCCTGCCTGGTCTGCGTAACGTACGTTACGTATCCAATGTAGCGTACGTTAAGTCTACTCGTTAGCGTACGTAAACTAAAAAGTCTAGCGTATGCTAATCATACATTGACAGTATCTTCTCTGATTAGTTAACTAACTCGTTTGATGATATAACGTACGTTACGTACCAAGAGTAGCGTACGTTAATTCTGCCCGTTAGCGTACGTAAGCTGCAGAGCCTAGCGTACGCTAAACATGCATCCGACAGTCTCTTCCCTGATCAGACAACTGACTCGCCGCGCGAAATTCTCAGTATTAACGTACGTTAACTCCATGCATGATACACTCATGAAAACTTGAATGATCTAATGGTGTTCAATGTCTAACAACTTCAAGGATAATCATATCATCATGATGTCATACTCCAATCTTTGATCACAAATTCTCTTACGAAATTCAGTTATTCTGAGGTTGATAATCTAGTTACTAATATCATCAACATATTCCAGCTTCATCATGAAGATTAAATTACTAAATCAACTTCAACCTTTGGTGATCCTTCATCTAATTCCGTTAAGCAAAAGTGATAGCAATACTAAATCTACGACCATTATGGCAACACTATTCAATACGGATAATCAATCACAGAACATTACTCTCATCATTTGACGACATAGGATTCCAATTATGATGTTCTCAACAATGATATCTTAAGCATAATCATCCCAACTTCTAAACATGATGTTTGTTTGAATAAATCATCTATGGAACTTAATATCTTGATAGCATGATCATGATATCCTTAAGAACACGAATCCAAGGTTGGAGATAGCATTAACATAACTTAAGATGAAGAAAACACCGAGACAATAGGTAGAATCCAACTCGGTTGCTTGTGTGTCAATCCAAAATGATTCTCCACTTCAATGATCAACTATAAGTAATCTCCAATCTTCAATGATCAATAAAAGGTGTTCTAACGGTATAGAAAGTGGCTGGGAACTTTCTGGGGATGATGTAGGTTGAAAGCTAAGTGAAATAAACGAATGAAATGAAATGGTGTGATGTCCTATTTATGACTTTCTGACCTTAACATACATTAGCCTTCATGCATAACGTACGTTAGTCGCTTATACTTGGTATACTTAGCGTACGCTACCCAGCATACTTAGCATACGCTATCATCACCGATAGTTAACTATTCTCATTTTGTACTCGATTACGTATGCTACACCATCAGGTTACGTACGTAAGTAACACCTATTAGCGTACGCTAGACACATTCCTTAGCGTACGTTAACACTCGTTGACTTCAAAACTATCTAAGTTCATCCGCGGGAATCTTATCCGGACCCATCGTCCAGGTGGCGCATGTGCTAGCCGCCCAGCTCAATTATAGGCTTCTTTACGTACGCTACGCTACACTCGTAGCGTATGCTATGTTTGGCAGATAACGTACGTTAAGCTTCCTTCTTGGCGTACGTTGTCACGTACTTGCATGAGAAAATTTACATGTTGCTATAATCATGCACAAGGATACAAATACGAGAAATATCATACTTCGATTATTGATATCATAAATCTAGATAATACAGGGCTCAATTACAGATGAAATACTCAATAATTAATTCGGATATTACATACTCTCCTTTTAAAAAGGAGTTTCATCCCGAAACTCAAGACCAAAATAAATCTGGATATATGGACGTCATGCTATCTTCCGTTTCCCAAGTGGCTTCTTCCACTCCGTGGCGCGACCACTGAACCTTAACCAAAGCGACCAGTTTGTTTCTCTATTGCTTAACTCGACTCTCGAGTATCCTGATCGGTCTCTCTTCAAACGTGCCATCCTGAGCGACTTCGATATCGCCGAAATCAATGACATGACTAGGATCTGGTATATACTTCCGTAACTGGGATACGTGGAATACGTTATGAACATGGCAAAATGACGATGGTAATGCCAACCTGTATGCCAACTCTCCAACTCTCTCAAGAATCTTGAATGGTCCGATATATCTCGGGCTCAACTTTCCTTTCCTACCAAAACGAAAGATTCCCCGAGTAGGAGAAACTTTTAAAAGCACGTGATCTCCAATACTGAACTCTAATGGACAACGGCGCATGTCTGCGTAAGATTTCTGCTGACTCTGGGTGGTCAATAGCCTTTCGCGAATCAAGGCTATCTTCTCTCGTGTCTGTACGATCAATTCCAGTTCCGTCCCGATCAAGTCTGATGAATCGTCCCAACATAGGGGCGATCTGCATCTCCTCCCGTATAATGCCTCAAATGGTGCCATCTTAATGGAAGCATGCCAACTATTGTTGTAGGTGAATTCAATCAACGGCAGATGAACTTCCCAATCAGTTGGCCAACCTAAGGCACAAGCCCTCAGCATATCTTCAACCGTTTGAATAGTCCTCTCGGATTGTCCTTCTATCTGCGGATGATAAGCTGTGCTGAAGTTCAATTCGGTTCCCAAGGCTTTATGATCTGCTTTCCAAAAATGAGACACAAAGCGACCTTCTCAGTCAGAAATAATGGTTTTCGACGTACCATGCAATCAGACTATCTCTGAAATAAATACTCGTGCCAACTTCTCGGGTCCCCAAGTGTCCTTAATGCCTAGAAAATGAGCCGATTTGGTTAGACGGTCAACTATCACCCAAATAATGTTCATTCCTGTCTTGGTTCTCGGCATATTAGTGATAAAGTCCATTGATATGTCCTCCAACTTCCATTGAGGAATCGGGAGCGGATTCAGCATTCCGGCAGGTCGTTGATGCTCGATCTTAACCTGTTTACAAGTCAAATATTTCGAGACATAATCCGCTGCATATTTCTTCATGTTGCCCCACGAGAAGTTCTGCTTCAGGTCCTTATACATCTTACTGGTGCCCGGGTGGATATAATAGGGCGTGCTGTGAGCTTCCTTCAAAATTGTCTGCTTCAGAACATCGACATCAGGAACGCAAAGTCGGTTCTGAAATTTCAAAACTCCATCATCATGAATTACGAATCCTGGGGCCTTTCCCTTGATCACTTCATCACGTAACCGAATCATCATAGGATCATCTACTTGCTTAGATTTGATTTCTTCGGTTAATGATGAAGTTAATTCCATCACACATAGTTGTCCTTGGAATCTTTGCAACCATACTTCAGTTCCCTCACGAATCAATTCCCGTTGAATGCTGGGCTGGGAGGTCAGAGTCCCTAGCATCTGAATAGAAACAGGCTTGCGGCTAAGTGCATCTGCCACTACATTTGCTTTGCCTGAATGATAAAGAGTCTCCAAGTCGTAGTCCTTAATCAGTTCCAGCCATCTCCTTTGCCGCATGTTCAACTCTTTCTGACTGAAGATGTATTTGAGACTCTTGTGATCCGTAAAGATTTGACAGTGAGTCTCGTACAGGTAATGTCTCCAGATTTTCAAAGCAAACTACCACTGCCAGCTCCAAATCATGCATTGGGTAATTAACTTCATAAGGTTTCAGCTGTCGTGACGCATAGGCGATCACCTTCTCACTTTGCATCAATACACAATCGAGACCTTGGTTCGAAGCGTCACTGTAAACTATGAATCCTCCAGTTCCCTGTGGGAGTGCTAAAATCGGTGCCATCGTCAATCTCTTCTTCAATTCATCAAAGCTAGTCTGGCACATCTCGTTCCACTCAAACTTTTGGGTTTTCTGCAGTAGTCGAGTAAGTGGGCAGGTAATTTTGGAAAACCATTCCACGAACCGACGATAATACCCAGCAAGTCCTAAGAAACTCCGGACTTCTTTCACGTTCTTAGGAGACTTCCAATCCATAATTGCTTCGATTTTCTGGGGATCTACTCGGAATCCTTCTGCTAATACCACATGATCGAGGAACATTACTTCCTTTATCCAGAATTCACACTTAGAAAGCTTGGCATACAATTGCTCGTTTCTCAGAAGGTCTAAAATGATCCGCAGATGTTGTGCATGCTCTTCCGGGCTCTTGGAATAAACCAGAATGTCATCAATAAATACGACCATGAATTTGTCCAAATACTCTATGAACATTCAGTTCATCAATTGCATGAATACAACAGGTGCGTGAGTGAGACCAAACGGAATCACTACAAACTCATAGTGTCCGTAGCGAGTTCTGAACACTGATTTTGGAACATCGGATTACTTAATACTCAACTGATGATATCCCGACCTCAGATCAATCTTAGAAAACACTACTTCTCCTTGTAACTAGCCAAACAAATCATCAATCCATGGCAGCGGATACTTATTCTTGATCGTCATCTTGTTTAGCTCTCGATAGTCAATACACAATCGAAGCGCCACCGTTCTTCCGGACAAAAAGAACTGGTGCACCCCAGGGCGAAACGCTTGGCTGGATATAACCTTTGTCCAGTAACTCTTCCAATTGCTTCTTCAATTCATACATCTTAGTATGTGCCATACAATACGGCGCCTTAGAAATTGGTGTAGCTCCTGGTTCCAGCTCGATGGTGAATTCTACATCCCGTCGTAGAGGTAGTCCATGTAATTCGTCAGGAAACACATCCGGAAATTAGTTCACAACAGGAATGGATGAGAGTTCTACTTTTCCATCTTCTTTCTTCATGGCGTAGCACCAGTATCCGGTACAGCCCTGTTTCAACAATTTGACAGCTTTCATCGCCTTGATCATCTTTCCTGAGATTCCTAGTTTCCATCCTTCAAATAGTATTTCAGAACGATCGTCAGCTATCACTGAGATATTCCTCTTTCGGTAGTTTATAATAGCTCCATATCGATTAAGCCAATCATCTCCGAGTATCAGGTCGTCTTCTTGCATTTCTATCACAATCAGATTTGAGGGCCACTCTCTGCCTCCAAATGATACAGGGAAATATCTAGTTTCTAAGTTTCCCACAATCCTCTCTCCACTCGGTAAACCCACAACATACGGCTCACAATTGTGAAAACCCGAAATATTCAAATGATTTACACAAGACAAGGATATAAATGAATGCGTAGCTCCTGTATCGAATAAAAAGCTAACTGGTTGTGAAAGGATTTGAACAGTACCTGATGCAACAGTAGCATCCTGGTCGTCTACCCTCCTCATCTCGTACAGACGTAGGGGAGCGGATCTGACACTCGAGGCTCCCTTGCGGTCGAACTGTCCTCTGCCTTGACCTCGACCGAAATTTTGGGGCATCTGAACACTTTGCTGTGTCTGCTGAATACTTGATTCCTTCTGAGCCGGTTGTGAAGTGCGAGTTCCATTAAACTTAGTGGCATCCTTGCAGAACATTGCACGGTGCCCCTCCTGTCCGCAGTCATAACATGTCACTGGAGTACAGAAACAATCACGCCAGGCGACCACAGTTAAAGCACTTCCTTGTTACATCCATCGTGGCTGATACTGCTCTGAAGTTCTTTCCGCTCTTGGATGGGTGTGGAGGTTTCTTGAACGAATGAAAGGATGACGGGGCCTTGCGGGGCCCACTGCTCTTGTGCTCTATGAAACTACCAGATACTTTCTGCTTCTTGGATTCTACAAACTTTTCCATCGCTGCTTCTTTGATTTCATACGCCAATGCTTTATCCTGATATTGACGGAGAGTGGTACATTCGAAACCGGTCATGTACCTCTGGATCTCTGGTTTCATTCTCATATCAAAATGGATCATCATTTCCGCGTCTGTTCTGACCAGGTGCCGAACAAACGCCGTCTGCTGATTAAACGTTTTAATCGTCTGGGATACTGGCTCGTCTGACGGCTGTGCGGAGAAAAATTACCGAATTTTGGCTTCCCTCACTGGACGAGGGCAGTACTGAGCTTCCATCATCAATTTAAATTCTCCCCAGTCGGCATCATGATCTACAGGCCGGATGGCTTCCCACCACTCGGACGCTTCCCCCATCAGAAAGTACTGAGCAATAGAGGCTCTCCGGTCATCTGGGCAATTAATACCGGTAAAAATTTTCTCCAGTTCTTTTAACCAATGATCCTATGTCGGTGTCTCAAAAAAGCCGTCAAATTTGGGTGGTTGCATCTTCGCCACCTCTTGCAGCCATCGGTCGCCTCGATTTCCCATGTCTGGGATACCTTGCTGTCTATCTCCCTGTTGTATTCCTACTGCCACCTGCATTCGGTCCACGACCTAGGCAAACTGAGTCATCTGGTTAACCACCTGGCGAAGGATTCTGGAACAGCATGTTCTGGTTCATTTTTAATAGATCTTTGTGGCTCGCCTGAGCTGTGGCTGGCCTGATTAGAAGGCGGAGCTTCTCTTTCAGCATTCCTTCGTCCGCATCCGCGACCGCGACCACGTCCACGTCCAACTCTCAACATACTATAAGCATAAATACTCAATATACAGGAAACAATATCGTTCTGATGTTCAAGTATAAAGAAGTATAACATGTGAACGACGAGATAGAGTTTCGGAATCTTACAACCACCGCTCGCATGAAGATTTAGGCAGTACAGTGATGTTATTCACGGCCGGTTACCTCAAAAGATATATATGATCCCTATTTTAACCCAATGGCCAAGATATCCATAATCTTATCTCCGATACCATATTATGTAACACCCTCGATATATTCAAGAATATAACAACGCCGTAAATCCTTTACATAAGAATTTACAAGGCTGAAGAAATGAAAAGACAATAACAGATACCAACATTTGAAAGTAACTGAAATAAAATACAACAGTTCTGGGCCAATACCGAGAATACAAATATCCAAATGAAGAATATTAATACATCACCAAATCCAATCATAACAAATGACGATGTACTCGAGTACTTATTAAAAACAACATAAACAACAGACAATTAAACCCGCTGCACCCTCGTCGTCATGCAGCTCCAGTGGTTGTTTCCCTGCTCTCCTGGATCCTGAACATAAACAAATGTTCACCCCTGAAGGGGTTAGCACAACGATGCTAGTACAAGTACGATAATTATACAGTAATGATTTAATCAATAATAATCATGACAAGTTTCTCCAACGAGAAATAATAACAAAATATATCACATCATAACAGTCTCAACATACTCATGGTATTCCAACGATCCAGCGCACATAACTAAAGATTCCCATGATGATCCCGTCGGACCAACGCATGGTGGAACTACCTGTCCAACGATCCAGCGCACATAGCTATAGATTTCCATGATGATTCCCGTCGGATCAACGCATGGTGGACATTTAATCATAACACATGTACACAGTACAATCATAACATAACCGACATAATACAAACAATTCTAATTAAAGTACTTGCCTCAATTCAATTACAAGAATAAAACTTCGATGAATATCAATACACTCGAAGGTCGCCCCTTCGATCAATCACGTTGCAAAGCTCGAACCTTAAAAAATAGAAATAATAGAGAATTCATGTCACGTCGTACGAACATCTAATAATCCAAATTACAGTCGAATGTTCATAAAACGTATCCTGCCTGGTCTGCGTAACGTATGTTACATATCCAACGTAGCGTACGTTAAGGCTGCTCGTTAGCGTACGTAAACTACGAAGTCTAGCGTACACTAATTATAATTTGACAGTATATTCTCTGATCAGTTAACTAACTCATCTGATGATACAACGTACATTATGTACCAAACGTAGCGTACGTTAATTCTGCCCGTTAGCGTACATAAGCTGCAGAGCCTAGCATACGCTAAACATGCATCCGACAGTCTCTTCCCTGATCAGACAACTGACTCGCCGCACGAACTTCTTAGTATTAACCTACGTTAACTCTATGCATGATACACTCATGAAAACTTGAATGATCTAATGGTGTTCAATGTCTTACAACTTCAAGGATAAGCATATCATCATGATGTCATACTCCAATCTTTGATCACAAATTCTCTTACAAAATTCAGTTATTCTGAGGTTGATAATCTAGTTACCAATATTATCAACATATTCCATGTTCATTATGAAGATTAATTTACTAAATCAACTTCAACCTTTGGTGATCCTTCATCTAATTCCGTTAAGCAAAAGTGATACCAATACTAAATCTACGACCATTATGGCAACACTATTCAATATGGATAATCAATCTCAGAACATTACTCTCATCATTTGACAACACAGGATTCCAACTATGATGTTCTCAACAATGATGTCTTAAGCATAATCATCCCAACTTCTAAACATGATGTTTGGTTGAATAAATCATCTATGGAACTTAATATCTTGATAGCATGATCATCATATCCTTGAGAACACGAATCCAAGATTGGAGATAGCATTAACATACCTTAAGATGAAGAAAACACCGAGACAATAGGTAGAATCCAACTCCGGTTGCTTGTGTGTCAATCTAAAATGATTCTCCACTTCAATGATCAAGTATAAGTAATCTCCAATCTTCAATGGTTAATAAAAGGTGTTCTAACGGTATAGAAAGTGGCTGGGAACTCTCTGGGGATGAAGTAGGTTGAAAGCCAAGTGAATGAAACGAATGAAATGAAATGGGGTGATGTCCTATTTATAACTTTCTGGCCTTAACGTACGTTAGCCTTCATGCATAACGTACGTTAGTCGCTTAGCGTACGCTTCCCAGTATACTTAGCGTACGCTATCGTCACCGATAGTTAACTGTTCTCATTCTGTACTCGATTACGTACGCTACACCAGCAGGTTACGTACGTAAGTAACACCCATTAGCGTACACTAGACACACTCCTTAGCACGTTAACACTCGTTGACTTCAAAACTATCCAGGTTCATCCGCGGGAATCTTATCCGGACCCATCGTCCAGCTGGTGCATGTGCTAGCCGCCCAGCTCTATTATTGGCTGCTTTACGTACGCTACGCTACACTCATAGCATACGCTATCTTTGGCGGATAACGTACGTTAAGCTTCCTTCTTAGCATACGTTATCACATACTTGCATGAGAAAATTTACATGATGATATAATCATGCACAATGATATAAATACGAGAAATATCATACTTCGATTATTGATATCACAAATCGAATAATACAGGGCTCAATTACAGATGAAGTACTCAATAATTGTTCTGGATATTACATAATCTCTGTAATGTTAGATTAGGGAAGTGTTTTTAGGGTTCTTGGTGTTCATAATGTTGATATTTGAGGAAGAAGATGATATGTGAATATATGAATTGGATTAAGAGTTAGATGATTACCTATATGTTAAAGGATATCGGATTTCGTTGTTTTGATAGATATGAACATGGTTTAGAATCAATTAGTGTTCTTGATAATCGCCATATGTTGATCAGTACTTGTAAGACATGCAAATGTACAGCATTAGCGCATGCTAGTATTACTGTCTAGCACACGCTAATGGAAGAGACTTAGCGCACGCTATGTTAAGTGATTAACGTGCGCTAAGTGGACAGGCAGTGTAGTATATCTTATTTCGGTTATGAATTCGTGATCGTTTAAGTTGGTTTGATCAGACTTGTGGTTAATCGAGATATTGTTGAGCTGTTGGGTTTGTGAATTGGTTATATCGATTGTTGATTGTTATCGAATATGTGTTAATTGATTTCTTAAATAGGTTGAGATTATTAATCGGTGATTAGAACCTTTCTTTGCGGTTGTGTTCAATAATGTTCGTGAATTGCATTGATCGGGGCCGAGGAACTTGTAGAGGACGACAAGGAATTGGTAACGGCTTCATTGGTATCAAGGCAAGTTATTACTTGCTCAGTTTATAATATTTAATGAATGGTTTCCGTTTCATTCGTTTAAAATTCGTATAGCAATGTTTATAATCGTAATCACAGGAGATTTGGGATTATAAGTTGTATTCGGGTTTTGGGAATTAAATCATGATGTTTATGATTTACATTTGTTGTTGGTATACTTAGGTATCGAAGATACATTGTGGTATAGATGAAGATATGAATTATCTAGCGTCCGTGACATTCTGGACCGTCGAATATTGAGGATAATGGTTGGTGATGGTTTAGACATTGAGATTGCTCTCGAAGGACCCGCGGCAAGTACTCTAATCATTTTTGTCACTTGTGTCGATCATGTTGTGATACATTCGTGTATTGTTGTCATGCATTTGTGCATTGTTGTTGTCGTGCATCGTGTACTATTCTTTTGTGCAGTTGTGCATTGTTGTTATATGTCCACCATGCATTTGTCCGACGGGATCAACATGGGATATCTATAGTTGTGTGCGCTGGATCGTTGGATAGGTAATTCCACCATGCGTTGGTCCAACGGGATCATCATGGGAATCTGTAGCTGTGTGCGTTGGATCGTTGGATTACCATATGCGTTGTTATTGTGCATATATATATTATGGGTTTGCCATAAGTATACATTTTTGTTATTGATGTGAGCATATTGACGTTGTCATATGAGTATGCATTTGTAGGTCTTGTGTTAGGACCGTGTCCGTATGTTGTATTGATCTGATCTTGGATTATAGTGACGTGATTCTCCGTGGCATTGCGTACCCTGAGGTATGTTCCGTATTTTCCTTTTTGGTTCTTGCCCTGGGGTGGACAATCGATTGTCATGTTGAGATTTGATGATGTTTATTTCCGATGGATCGAATTGGCCGGAGTTGGTATATTTCTGTATTGCGAGTTATGATGATGTTTTGAGAATCTTGGGTATTGCTTGAGGTACCATATGGACGTTATATTTGAGTTAATTGATTAATCGAGATTACGAGATGTACATTGCGATAATGTGTAATTCTGATGAGAATTATTACGAGTTTGGTAAAGTTATAACGGTAAGATTACATCGGTAGTATTCTTACTTAGTATCTCATTGGTATGTAATTATTGACGTGATGTGATGGTTATCATTGTTGGATATTATGGCTGACCCCGTCGTGGGCTTTCTTTTTAGGTTCTTGGAATATCAAGCTTGTAGCGGTCGTGGAGAGATGAGCTTCCCGGAGGATACTGACTAGGGAATGTATTTGTGTATTGAGTTTCCTGACCAGTTCTTGTATTTCCGTTGCTAGAGTATTTTAATTGTTTGTCTTTTTCCGCTGCGTGAGTACTTTTAAATGGCCTTTTGGTATCTGGTAACTTAGGTTACTTTGGCAATCATTTTCTAAACTATTTTGTTGGTACGTGTAAGCGATAGCTTAACGTATATTTTTAAACTGTTGAGTTTTTGGCATTTCGGGCCTTGTGGTTTCAAATGAGATTTTTACGACGGTTTTGATAAACAGATTTTACTAAGTCTCCAAATGTTTTTAAAATATAATACCATCGTTAGCCTCTTGGGTGTTTATAAATGTTTGTGAAAATTTCCTTTAGCCTTGTGGGTTCCATCTCGGGGCCCACAGCGCTGTAATATTCCTGGATGGCTCTGGGGGTGTTACACCAAACATACCTGAAATGCATGAAATGCATTTCCCCCATTTAAGGGGTTAGCAATTCGAATTTGCCAGTACAAGTATCATAACCATACGAAATGTAGCAAGCAAACAACAATCACAGACCAGATACGACAACCATTCACCAAGTATTCCCGAGAGGTTTTTAGTAGTTAGAAAAGCAAGTTATGAAGCATTTGAAAATAAAATCATCATCTCGGACATTTTAGAAACACAAAGCCTTTAGGACCTAGAGTCATAAGTTAAAAATACTATTTTCGAAAACACGAATGACATTTCCCAATTCATTTGGGTCTCGGCCCAACATTAATTTCATAAACTTCCTTTCAAAAACTTTGTTCATCAAAACGTGTTCATGACCCCGTGATCCCTTGTCATATGTCTCCGTAGGTTCAACAACCTACACGGATTGAGCCAACACAACAATCACAACAACCAGTCCCGGCTCCATGATCTCTTGCCATGAGCCACCGCCACTACTACAAAACAGACATTTAACATCGGTTTTGGAACCGATGTTAAATTTCGCGATGTTAAAATTAACATCGGTTTCTAATAACCGATGTTAAACTTCGATTTTAACACCGGTTGTTATAGCAACCGATGTTAATTTTAATATTGCGATATTTAACATTGGTTCTGGGACAACCGATGTTAAATTTCGCGATTTTAAAATTTTATCGGACCGCGGCTAACCTAGCTAGCCCAACCCGGCCCCAACCCAGACACTCGACCCAACCACCCGCACCAGCCCCCCACACCAAGTCCCACCAACCTACAACAAATACCATTAAATTTCGTTGTTGGTGGGTTTCGAACTCACCACCTCGTGCTTGTGGAAGTGTGATATTACCACTCCGCCAAATGAACTTCTTGTATATTTTTTGCTATGTGTTATATTTATATACTATATACATTTATAAATTTATATAAATATAATATTTAATGTATATATATATATATTAAAAAATCGAAAATTTATTTTTTAAAAAAAATCTAGAATATTAATATTAAAAATCGGATATTTTTATTTAAAGCTCAAAAATAGAAAATAAGAAATTAAAAAATCTGGATCTGATTTATAATTAATATTTAATATTTTTTTTTTTGATTTTTTGTAAAAATATAAAATACTTTTTTATGAAAAGTAAAAAAATTACAAAAACAAAAACAGCAGGTTTTTAAAAATATATATAATAATTTAGTTTTTAGTTATTTATGGAAAATAATATTCCACTTTTTTTTTTCAAAACTTTAAATAAAAACATCCGATTTTATTTTCTATTTTCGAACTTTAAATAAAAACATCCGATTTTTATTTTTTATTTTCGAACTAATGTTTATTTTTTATTTTCGAACTTTAAATAAAAACTTCCAATTTTTACCTTTTATTTTTGAACAATAAATGTAAACATCAAATCTTTAATATTAATATTCTTGATTTTTTTTAAAAAAAATAAAGTTTCTATTTGTTTAAAAAATCTAGATTTTTTAAAAATTTAACATCGGTTATACAAAAAACCGATGTTAAATTAAAAATTAACATTGTTTAACATCGGTTTTTTAAAAACTGATGTTAATTTTTAATTTAACATCGGTTTTAGTATAACCGATGTTAAATTTTTTTAAAAATCTGGAATTTTTTTAAAAAAATCGAAACTTTATTTAAAAATTAACATCGGTTTTTCTAAAACCGATGTTAAATTAAAAATTAACAACTTTTTTTCGAAATCGATGTGAAATGGATCAATTTAACATCGATTTATTTGAAAAACTGATGTTAATTGTTAATTTAACATCGGTTTTTAGGAGAACCGATGTTAATTTGTTTTAAAATTTTCAATTATGCCACCGCGTCTTTTTTAACATCGGTTTTTACAAAACTGATATTAAACGAGCGACATTGAATGTTTTTTTAGTGCGTAGGCCCCGTCGAGCCCACACGGTTGGACGTACTGTGTCCTGACCCCATGATCCCTTGTCATGTGTCATCGTAGGCCTCGTCAGACCCGCACAATTGGACCTCAGCACCAAATATTAAGTTCCGGTCCCATGGTCCCTCGCCAGAAATCCTCGTAGGTACCGTCGAACCCACACGAGTGAACTTAGCAACACATCACACAACATTCCCAATTAATATGCCACATTACACAATCAACACCAAAATGCGCCATACCGTCATCACAAACAATACACAGTCAACTCAACATATTCAACGATCACACACAATATAATACACATCCGAGTGTATTACAAACCAACACAATAACCACAACCAACACAATTCCTCAACAGTGAACATTTGAGAATAACATAAACACCACAAAACATTCATTTCAAGTAATTCATAACCATTTCACACGAAATATGATCATGAAGGTAAACCAATTATCGTAACCCAACACTAAATCTCTATTCACAAGATACAAGTCGTATAAGCAAGACACTTGCCTCGATAATCGACACACGAATCCTCCGAAGAACACGATTCGATCGGACAGCCCCGAAAACCTATAACCTACGTGAGAAACAACGACAACACAATTACAACATGAATAACAACCCATAATGACAGGAAACACAATTAACAACCGTAGAAAACTCATTGAAACATTTAATCGAACATTAAATTTTCAAGATTTCCTAAGAATGCAAAAACCATCAACCAGGTTGAACGAATCCAGAATATGGATATACAATCCATAGAGTACGACAAAAAACCTCTAAAAACATCAATCGATTCATCATAATTGGACTAGAATCGAAATCAAGAGGAAAACCCTACAAAAATAGTTGGAAAGGATTTTCAAAGAATTACCTCAATCGGACGAGGAATCAATAAAGGATGATGTTAAACATGATCAAGACCTCAACATATGATGATAATCTGCTCAAGGATTGAAATCCTCGTCAAATCGCCCAAGAACCGAGAGAGAGAAGTGAAATGGAGCTGAAAAACGCAACTATCCTATTTATACACCTGGACAAAATGGCTCAGAACACGGCTCAAACATCGCCGTGTTCCAGCGAGGTGTTCGGGCAGAGGCAAAAGCCTGAAGGAAACGGCGCAACACCCACTCCAAACACGGCCGTGTCACAAACGGCCCAACACATGGTGCAATTAGCACCATTTTTAGCGCCATGTTCCTCCAAATGAATTGGTGAAATGTGTCCACAAGTCTACGAACTGATATGAAGACGAAACAATGACAACACACAACATACCATAACACGAATACACGTATGAATCATCACAGGACTAACGCCAAAGAATTCATGTTAACGTCAAACACGACAATACCATCAATATACGCAGTCAACGAAAAAAATAGTCACTAATAAAGGAACAGTAGACCCAAAACGAATTCAAAACAACCAAAAAAATCTTGGGTATTACATTCTACCCCACTAAAATATGTTTCATCCCGAAACTTAGAATAAGAGACATCAAAGTGCCACATAACAAAACAAAAGCATTCAAGCAACAAATATCAAATCTCCACACGAGATTCAATCCACAAAACAATACACGAACTACCCTCACCAGAAACCGCTAGTCCCCACAAACATCTTAGAGACGTCTCGCAATGCACCACTTGGTGTCCCATTTGACCACACTTGAAACAGTTAACCTACAACAACGACAATTCTTTTGTGTATGGCACATGCGGCTGCAGTTGAAACACGTCTTCACACTGCTCACCTCATTCTCTACAGGAGTAAGGTTCTTGGACTGAGCAAACGAATGGGGAGTCCTTCCAGAAGAACGATACAAAACAACAAGCTCATGGAACTCACTTCCCTGACCCTTTGAGAAGCTACCCTTAGTCTTTTGTTTCTTACTTTCTGGACCCTCCTCCGTTACAGAAATGGCCATCTCATTGGCTAAAGCTCGATCCTGATACTCTCTTAAAGTAGTACATATGAGAGGAGCCATGCGATGTCGTTGTTGGGATTCGGTGCCTAAAACGAAGGCACGGCGGAAGCAATAATAAGATTCTAATTCGATCTGAATCCCTACGAGGATCGATCAAGCTACGTATATACAAAAATAAAACGAAACATAAGAAGATACGAGAAACATACCCTCGTAGTCCGTTGATTAAATGGTGATTTCCGAGAAAGCGATTCCCCAAGCTTTAGGTAATTTCCCTACGATTCCAATATGCTCCAAGCTCTTGGAGGATCCAACGCCGAAAGCACCGCGTCTCTACTTGCCACGCGCCGGAGAAACGATCGGAATGACTACGCTTTGCTATCCTCCAAGGATACGGCTAGAGCAAGGTTGTAGGAGCTTGTATATTAAGATTATTACACTATAAGTGTTTAATCTATTTTCTCTTTATTTTTCTCTAAGAAAATTGAATAAGTGGATGAAGATGAATACAACTCACAAAGTCTCTCTCTCCTTCTTGTTCTTGAATGAACCGTAAGTTTTTTCAACAAGTGAAGGGAAGAAGAGTTTTATCTATTCTTCAATCATGCATCACATCATGCCATTGTCCCCTTGAATAAAGCATATCAAATATTTCTATTCATTAAACACCTAATCAAGATACCATATGATTTATAAAATCAGAAGTCTTGTCAAGGTGTGGGGAAGGGGGCGGCTATATGAAAAGATTAGGGAGTTCGGTTCCTTTCGGACTCCCTCAAGTCCAATCCGATAAACTCCGTTCCGTCTCGATGTATTTATATCAATCAATTAATCCAATTAATTGATTATATCAAATACAATATATAATTTATTTCTCTAAGAAATATTTATATATGTGAATCAAATTAATCACCTAGTAATTTATTTAACTCATTATGCCGTAAATTAATTTATTCAATAAATTAATTTAGAAATCCAGTGTCCTGAAATTAATTAGACATCCAATGTCCAATAAATTAGATATCCAATATCTAATATTTATAAATAGAGATTAAGCTCGATTCATTCCGTCGTCAATTCTATTGCGCGACTCGGTAGGTCCGTCTAAGTTAGCAATAGGAGGAACCAAAGAGTAGTAGCACCACCTAGCCAGCCTGGCAGACTACACTGTACCCCAACTGAGAACGAATGTTGTGAATACCAGTATACTTATAAACCCTTCTTTCAAATGTCCTGATCAAGTTATAGGGTCACGGTCAGTCAAACCCTACCTGTACTTGATGATATGCATGAGTTAATGCAAATCGAAATCATCGAGCTCTCGTGTATCCAATACAACTAGCTCCAATGCTTTGGCCAAATACTTTGATCTCATTTTCCAATAACCACATAGGACATAAAACCCGTTCACTAATAGAAGAAAGAATTCTATCTTGGTATTTAGTAGGACCTGCTACTTTCCCGTCAAGATGCACGTCGAGGTTGACCCCCACCTTCTGGTTTTCTGGGTCGAATCACTCTAATAAAAATCTTAATGTCACAAGCACATCCCTATCAAATACTCAAGTTGAAGGTTCACGAATACCTATTACAACCTTTTAATTCCGTCATTGACTATCCCGGAGTGAAATCCGTGTGACGAATCGAGGGTGAGTTGGTTCATGTATACTAGTCCAATTAGCATACCTATAACGTGTGGTCCCACTAACCATTAGTATTCGACAGGCACTTTCCATGTCAAAGAACACGTCATACAAGTCTTCACATAAACTTAATGCCCAGTCAAGTTTCATCGACTTGCGAACGATTTAAGTATTTGAGCTATAAACCTTTCTAGTGCCGATTCCCTTATCCAATAAGGAGTGGAATGTTTTGCTCCCAAAATACACGGACTAATTTCTATATATATTTACGAGTCAGGAATGCCAGTAACTACTAGTAAATAAAGAAACAAACAATTGCCTTATGATAGTGATTTACATAATAACAAGTACAATGTCTCACTCAACATCCCTTGATTGGCATTCGAGGGCATACTCTTAACAATCTCCCACTTGCACTCAATGCCACACACTATGGTATCTAATACCCATGTTCTCCAGATGACGCTCTAAGCTAATCTGAGAAAATGGCTTGGTCAGTGGATCATCGACGTAGTCAGCTGAGTCTACTCTATGCAGCACAATGTATCCCTTTGCGAAAAAATTATCTCACGAGATGATACTCTCTCTCAATATGTATTTGTACCATTATGAAACCTCAGATCCTAGGCCTGTGCTACTACTCTATTGTTATCGTATAAATACGAAAACAGGTAGCACAGCGCATGGTGTCACGTGAAGTTTACCCAGTAACTTCTTAACCCTTCCTTTGGAGACCTCCGAGGCCACTTTATACTCAGCCTAACAGGTGGAATCAGCAGTCGTGCTATACTTGGCACTATGCCAAGATACTGCTCCTCTATTAAGAGTAAATTATAGCCAGAAGTAGACATAGAGTCGTCTTTCTGTCCTTAGAAGTCTGAATCAGTGAAGCCCATCATTCAGTTCTCCACCACCATATATAAGAACTAGATTTCTAGTCCTTCTAAAGTACTTGAGAACGTTCTTTACGGTGCTCTAATGTTCCCTAACTGGGTTAGCCCGAAACCTACTTACCACGCTCCCAGCATATGCAATGTCAGGTTACGTACATAATAAAACATATATAAAGCTACCCACTGCCAAAGCATATGGTATAGTACTCATTTCCTTTCATTGTTCCTCACTATGAGGACACATCTTCAAGGTGAGTTTTATTCCATGTCGCATCCATAGGAACCCTCTTTTAGAATAATCCATCTTAAATCGCTTTAAGATCTTATCTATACAGAGGGCTTGGGAAAAACCTATCGTTATCTTTGCTCTATCCCGGTAGATCCGAATACCAAGAATATAGGTTTCTTCTCCCATGTCTTTCATGGAGATATTACTCGAGAACCAAGCTTTCACAGTATTGAGCATTCCCACATCATTTCCTATTAGTAGAATGTCATCTACATATAGTACTAAGAATGAGATCTTGCTCCCACTAACCCTCTTGTATACACAAGGTTCCTTTTCATTTTGTACGAAGTCAAACTCTTTGACTGCCTCGTCAAAACGAAGGTCCAAACTACATAAAGACTGCTACAGTCTATTCCATGGAGTCTACATCCACCATTTCTAGGTCATTGGTCGTGGGTCAGACTCTTGGTTATCACCTAGAACCTCGTGGAGACCCAGTTACTCTAAATGCATAAAACTATACCTCTCAGGTAATTGAGACACCCTACTAGACCTACGAGGTGGTTGTACTTGTGTTTCAGAAGGTTTGGTTCTAATTTCTTGCACAGGTGTCTCCTGAGGAGTTTCAGTGTATTCTTCCAAAGAAATATTTCTACCTGCTCCGCCTTCCATAATGAACTCATCTTCCAGAAAGTGTGCATGCAAAGAAACAATGATCTTTCGATCTTCGGGCATGTAGAATAGATAACCAATCGTCCCAGATGGGAATCTAATGAAACGTCCCTTTGCGGACCTCGCTTCCAACTTATCCACCTTAGTCTTCTTGACATAGGTGGGACATCCCCAAATCTTAATGTGATTAAGACTTGGTTTCCTGCCCTCCCACATCTCATGTGGAGTTTTAGGAACGGATTTGGAAGGACATTTGTTCAAGATATAAGCAGGAGTCAGGAGTGCATACCCCCACAGGTAAATCAGTAAGTCAGTATAGCCCAGCATAGAACAGACCATGTTCAACAAGGTACGATTCCTTCTTTCTGACACACCATTTAACTGAGGAGTACCTGGAGGTGTTAGTTGTGATACTATTTTATGTTCCTTAAGGAACGCGTCAAACTCCATACTCATATACTAACCACCTCGGTCCGACCGAAGTGCTTTGATATGATTTCCAGTTTATTTCTCGACTAGGGCCTTAAATTCCTGGAATTTCTTAAAGGCCTCGGATTTATGTTTCATTAAGTATACGTAACCATACCTAGTATGATTATCTGTAAACGTAATGAAGTACTGATATCCGTGACGTGCTGCTTCCAAAGCACCACATATGTTGGTATGGATTAATCCTAGTTTATCAGTGGCTCTTTCAAAAGTCCCTATGAACGGGGACTTAGTCATTTTGCCTTTAAGGCAAGATTCACAAGTAGGAAAGGGATTCGATCCCAATGGACCCATAAGTCCATCTTTTTCCATTTTGTAAACCTTGGTCTGACTAACATGACCAAGTCTAAGATGCCATTTCAAAACTTGATTAGTTTCATCCCTACCACGCTTCCTAGTCATAGTATTCACAACGACTTTGTTACCGAGGTTTAGATGATACAGTCCATTTAACAATGTAGCAGTGCCCACTAGTTTATTTCTAAAATAAATTTTGCAGGAACCATCACCATTGAAAAATAACAAGCCTTTCTGATCCATGATCGGAATGGATACAATGTTTTTATGCTCCTTGGGCAAAACAAGTACATCTTATAAAGTTAAAACAAAGCCGAATTCTAAACTCAAAAGAAGTGATCCTATGTCAGTTGCCTCAACACTGTAACACCCCCAATCCGCTCAGGGATATTACACGCCGTAGAACCTTTCCTCAAGGATCTACTAGGCTGGTAACAAAATCGAACAACTCAACAATGCCTTTAAGGCTAAAAAGACCCAGTAGATCGATTTGGTCTTTCAATAAATACATACAACTCCATCTCAATACATGCCCATACAGGGGTCAAAATACAACACACTCCCGTGCAACGAGGAAAATACTGCAGCGGAAATAAAGTACAACCAAACCAATACGACATCGTATGGATCCTCATGTGATTAGTATCGATCATCTTTCATCATCCTTCGTGCCGACCCTGTGTTATGCTACCCAAAACCTGAATGCAATACAGACATCCACCCCTCCGATTACTCGGGGTTTAGCAAAATCCCACTATTTTGCTAGTGCAAGTACATAATCATACGAAATGTAACAAACAATTAGAAATCACGAATCAGATACGACAATTAACCACCAAAGCCTTCCCGAGAGGTTTTATTAATTAGAAAACAATCAATGAAGTGTTTGAAAAATAAATTCCTTATCTCGGGGATTTTAAAAGTAGAAACCTTGTTGGACCTCAAGTCCTCAGTTGAAAATAAGCATTTCAAGACGAATGGGTCTCGGCCCAAAATCACTTTCCGTAAAACGACCTTTAAAAAACCGTTGGGATCTCATCCCAAATCTCATCAAATCACAGTACCATAGGACAAAAGCAAGGTCCGTTTTCCAACATCAAAACCCCACAATTAAAGGACTAAAACACATACGAGAAAATACTCTAGTGCCATCCTAGCCAAGTAAGCCAAATGAACAACTTACATCTTACGCACTTAGTCAATGCATGCAATCATGAAATCACCGTTCAAAACACTCGTTTCCGGAAACGCCATAAGCCAAAACACATTTGTAAAATACACCACAATTAACCGTCGATCCACCCCTCCGTGGACCCCTACCGAGACCCCGTCCGATCTAACCCGTAGTGGTTAAAAGCAAAGCTCGTCGATCTACCCCTCCTTGGACCCCTACTAAGACCCCGTCAGATCTAACCCGTAGTGAGCATACACACACACACACGTTACTCATGCAATACTAATATGCTAAGAATGTAAGCTCATTAAGAATACTTACTAGAGATGGCCACTTACCCGACACCATTACCTCACTCATCACAATACAATAACATAATTAACACGGAATACACGATTCCATAGCATTATGTTGGGATTCGGTGCCTAAATCGAAGGCCCAGTGGAAGTGGTAAAACAAAAATAATTCGATTCGAATCCCTACGAGGATCAATCGAGCTACGTATATATGAATATATAAACGAAAACACAAGAGATGTTAGAAACTCACCCTTGTAGTCCGTTGATTAAATGGATTCCTTCTCTTGAGCTATTCCCCAAGATTCAAATGAATTCCCTATGATCCAAAGCACTCCAAGCACTTGAATCATCCAACGTCAAAAATACAATGCCTCTACTTGCCATGCGCCGGAGAAACGAATGGGATGACGATCACCCGATTAACCTCCAAAGTTATGGCTAGAACCAAGTGATGAAAGCTTTTGATTTGTGATTACAATACTCTAAGTGTATAACTCACTACTCTCAATCAATCTCTTAATATTCTCCAAGAACAACCAAGAATCAAAATGAAGAAAAGGAAGAAGAAGACTTGAGAATTATTTCTCTCTCTCTCTCTATTGCTATGTTAGAACCGTACGATTCCAAGGGGTTGCAAAAAATGAGAGTCTTCCACTTCTTATTCAACTCAAATCACCAACATGAGATATCACTTTGATATCTTGTCCCCTCAAGTCTTGGTCTTCAATTATTAAAATGGAGACAAAGACCAAGAGGGAGTTGATGAAGGGTAGAAGGTATCGGACGAGTTCGGTCCGTTTCGGACTCATGTGAGTCTAAATATATAAACTTCTATTCCGTTCCGATGTATTTATATCGATTAATTAATCCACTTAATTAATCATATCAAATATATAATAACATAATTAATATCTCCAAGAAATAATTATATCCATGAATTAAATTAATCACCCAATAATTTATTCAATTCATTAGGCCGTAAATCAATTTATCCAATAAATCAATTTATACATCCAATGTCCCAATAAATTAGATATCCAATATATAATATTCATAATGAGAGAATAAGCTTGATTCATTCCGGCGTCAATCCTATTGCGCGACTCGGTAGGTCCATCTCAGTCAGCAATGGGAGGAACCAAAGAGTAGTGGCACCACCTAGCCAGCCTGGCGGCCAACACTGTACCCCAATTGAGAACGAATGATTGGGATCATTCAAGAACAATTGTATCGTGAATACCAGTATACGTATAAACCCTTCTTTCAAATGTCCCGATCAAGTTATAGGGTCACGGTCAGTCAAACCCTATCTGTACTTGATGCTATGCATGCGTTAATGCAAATCGAGATCATCGAGGTTTCGTGTATCTAATATAACTAGCTATAATGCTTTGGACAAAGACTTATGATCCCATCTTCCAATAACCGCATAGGACATATAACCCGCTCACTAACGGGAGAAAGAATTCTATCTTGGTATTCAGTAGGACCTGCTACTTGCCCGTTAATATGCACGTCGAGGTTGACCCCCACCTTTCGGTTTACAGGGTCGAACTACTCTAATGAAAATCTTGACGTCACAAGCACATCCTACTAAATCCTCAAGTCGAAGGTTCACGAATACCTATCACAACCTTTCGATTCCGTCATTGACTGTCCCGGAGTGAACTCCGTGTGACGAATCGAGAGGGAGTCGGTTCGATTATACTAGCATACCTATAATGTGTGCTCCCACTAACCATTAGTGTTCGACATGCACTCTCCATGCCAAAGAACACGTCATACAAGTCTTCACATAAACTTAATGCCCAGTCAAGTTTCATCGACTTGCGAACGATTAAGTATTTGAGCTATAAACCTTTCCAGTGCCGACCCCCTTATCCAATAAGGAGTGGAACGTTTTGCTCTCAAATACACGGACTAGTTTCTATATATATTTACGAGTTTAGGAATGCAGTAACTACCAGTAAATAAAGAAACATTCATTGCCTTATATAAATGATTTACATAATTACAAGTATAATGCCCTCACTCAGCATCCTCTGAGTGGCATTCGAGGGCATACTCCTAACAATCTCCCACTTGCACTCAATGTAATACACTATGGTATCTAATACCCATGTTCTCCATATTACGCACCAAGCTAAACTGAGAATGTGGCTTGGTTAGTGGATCAGCGATGTAGTCGGCTGACTCTACTCTATGCAGCACAATATATCTCTTTGCGAACAAATTCTCTTACGAGATGATACTCTCTCAATATGTTTTGTACTATTATGAAACCTCGGCTCCTAGGCCTGTGCTACCGCTCTGACAGCGCAGCACAAGGTGTCACGTGAAGTTTACCCAATAACTTCTTAATTCTTCCTTTGGAGGCCTCTGAGGCCGCTTTATACTCAGCCTAATAGGTGGAACCAGCAGTCACGCTATACATGGCACTATGCCAAGATACTGCTCCTCTATTAAGAGTAAATATAGCCAGAAGTAGACATAGAATCGTCTTTCTGTCCTTGGAAGTCTAATACAGTGAATCCCATCACATTTAGTTCTCCAGCGCCATATATAAGAACCAGATTTCTAGTCCTTCTAAAGTACTTGAGAATGTTCTTTACGGCGGTCTAATGTTCCCGAACTGTGTTAGCCCGAAACCTACTTACCACGCTCCCAGCATGCACAATGTCAGGTCTCGTACACAATAAAGCATATGTAGGGCTACCCACTGCCGAAGCATATGGTATATAACTCATTTCCTTTCATTGTTCCTCACTATGAGGACACATCTTCAAGGTGAGTTTTATCCCATGTCGCATTGGAAGGAACCCTCTTTAAGATCTTATCTATATAGAGGGCTTGGGAATAACTTATCATTCTCTTCGATCTATCCTAGTAGAGTCGAATCCCAAGAATATAGGTTACTTCTCCTAAGTCTTTCATGGAGAAATTACTCGAAAGTCAAACTTTCACAGAACTGAGCATTCCAACATCATTTCCTATTAGTAGAATGTCATCTACATATAGTACTAAGAATGTAATCTTGCTCCCACTAACCCTCTTGTATACACAAGGTTCCTCTTTATTTTGCACGATGTCAAACTCTTTGACTGCCTCATCAAAATAAAGGTCCCAACTACATGAAGACTGCTATAGTCCATTTCATGGAGTCTACATCCACCATTGCTAGGTCATTGGTCGCGGGTCGGTCTCTTGTTTATCACCTGGAACCTCGTGGAAACCCAGTTCCTCTAAGTGCATAAAACTATACCTCTTAGGTAATTGAGACACCCTACTTGACCTACGAGGGGGTTGTACTTGTGTTACAGAAGGTTCGGTTCCAATTTCTTGCACAGGTGTCTCCTGAGGACTTTCATTGTATTCTTCCAAAGAAATATTTCTACCTGCAAAGCAAAAATGATCTTTCGATCTTTGGACATGTAGAATATATAACCCATCATCTTAGATGGAAATCCAATGAAATGTCTCCTCACGGACCTCGCTTCCATTTTGTCCACCTTAGTCTTCTTGACATAGACGGGACATCCTCAAATCCTAATGTGATTAAGACTTTGGTTTCCTGCCCTACCACATCTCATGTGGAGTTTTAGGAATGAATTTGGAAGGACATCTGTTCAAGATATATGCAGCAGTCAGGAGTGCATACCCCAACAGGTAAATCGGTAAGTCAGTATAGACTAGCATGGAATGGACCATGTCCAACAAGGTCTGGTTCCTTCTTTCTGACACACCATTTAATTGAGGAGTGCCTGGAGGTGTAAGTTGTGATACTATTCCATGTTCCTTAAGGAACTCGTCAAACTCCATACTCATATACTCGCCACCTCAGTCCGACCGAAGTGCTTTGATATGATTTCCAGTTTGTTTCTCGACTAGGGCCTTAAATTCCTGGAATTTCTAAAAGGCCTCAGATTTATGTTTCATTAAGTATACATAACCATACCTAGTATGATATATGTAAACGTAATGAAGTACTGATATCTGTGACGTGCTGCTTCCAAAGACCAACATACGTCGGTATGGATTAATCCCAGTTTATCAGCAGCTCTTTCAAAAGTCCCTGTGAAGGGGGACTTAGTCAGTTTGCCTTTAAGGCAAGAATCACAAGTAGGAAAGGGATCCGATCCCTATGGACCTATAAGTCCATCCTTTTCCATTTTGTAAACCTTGGTCTAACGAACATGACCAAGTCTAAGATGCCATTTAAAAACTTGATTAGTTTCATCCCTACCATGCATCCTAGTCATAGTATTCACAACGACTTTATTCCTGAGGTTTAGATTATACAGTCCATTTAACAATGTAGCAGTGCTCACTAGTTTATTTCTGAAATAAATTTTGCAGGAACCATCACCAATGAAAAATGAAATGCCTTTTCGATCCATGATCGGAATGGATACAATGTTTTTATGCTCCTTGGGCAAAACAAGTACATCTTCTAAAAACAAAGCCGGATTCTAAATCCAAAAGAAGTGATCCTATGTCGGTTGCCTCGACGCAATGCCTGCGTCCGACAATGACCATCACTTTCCCAGCTCCAATCTTCATACTTTGTTCCATATCCTGATTCATGGTACAAATATGAGAACTAGCACCAGAATCCAGTATCCAAGAAGTAGAAAATACAGTAGCAGAACAATTTGTTTCCAAAACTAAAAGTTCTGTACCTAAAGTGCCATGAAGAATCGGACAGTCTCTTGCCCGGTGTCCCATCGTCCGCACTTGAGACATGCGTCCTTTTTCTTCTTTCTCTTTGGAACCATCGGGGCCTTGCCCTTACCCTTTAAGTCCTTGACTTGTGGTCTCATCTGCTTCTTGGTCTTTTTCTTCTTGTTCTTAGACCTTCGAGGTCCAGAAGAAATCACAAGGGCAGACTCCTTCATCCGCGGAGTCTTCATCTGAGACTGAGCGGTTACGAGTGTGTTCATTAGCCCAGCTAAGTTACACGCAATCTCATTGCAGTTGAAATTCATAACAAACTGTGAGAAGGAATGAGGAAGAGACTGTAGCATAAGGTTGGTTTGAAGAGAAGCATCCATTTTAAAATCAAGAGCCTCCAATCTCTCGATCATGGATTTCATTTTGAGGACGTGTTCCCCAACCTTATCACCTTCATTCATCCTTGCACTGAACAATTGCTTGGATATATCATATCTAGCAGTTCTGCTGTGCTCACCATAAATTTCGGTTAAGTGAGATAGAATCTACCTAGCAGAGGTCATTTTCTCATGAGCTCTCTGAAGGTCATTTGACATAGAATCCATCATATAAGCACGGACTTTTATGTCATCCTTAACCCACTTTTCGTGGTTTTCGATCTCTTCCTGATTGGCTCTGGTCCGCACAGGAGGCGCTGGAATGTCCGTATCTAAGATGTATCCCAGTGCCTCTATACTGAGGACAATCATTAGATTCCGGAGCCAGTCCACAAAGTTAGGTCCAATCAGGGTGTTCTTCTCGAGTAGAATTGCGAGTAGATTCATAGTCATATTGAGAGTTATGTCTGCATTAAGTATAACAGATTAATTAGTGACTTGTTATATTATGATATGAGTATAGAATTAAGGTCTTTTCTATTCTTGTTACCCAGCTCCCACTATTTTTATCGGAATAACACACTCCCATGTGAAATCCGGAAGTATCGTCGCTCTACTTCATAGTGGTGATCGTGTTCTTTATAAATCTTAATAGAGGGCAACCGAACAGGTTTCTAGTCTATTAATTTTCAAAAAGTGGTGTCCACCACCAACCCATCTAATAGATGATACGATCTTCTTTTTCCCCTTGTTCACTCCCCTCAACCTATACAATTTCTATGGTTCGTGAACAAGTTAAGTTTATACCATCGACGCAAATCAGTTTCACAATTGAACCTTATCCGGCAACCTATCAGGTTTCTAGGGATAAAATTGCTCCAACCGAAGGCATCCAATGCGCTCCCGGTAATTTATCCATCCTCACCTAACGACTACCCCGATAACTCGGAAGCATAGCACATCCGGTTTGGATTTCAATTTCCCGAAAGCTCGATGGAGGAAGGAAAACCTTGAAACCTTATAAACTTAATAATTTATCGTGGGAGAATTTTCGCGATTAATGTTACACATTGCACATTAATCCATTTAAGCGCGTTTGTGCATTCATACAATATGAACAACCATTCACAACCTAGTTGCTACCAACATGTAGTTCATGGACCGTTCCTAGAAACAAAAACTCCGTAATCTAATTACAAGTCTTCGTCTTGAATCTTCGTCTTCTCGAAACGGATCTTCCTCCGGTCTTCGTCATTACATATAAATTTTACATTGAAAATTGCATCCTAGATACAAATATTTCTTGTAAAATAAATAGGCTCAAAACGGCCTTTACAACCCAATCGAATAAAACGAACTATTCAAAACTAAGTCCACGAACCACATCCCCATTCAAAATAATTCATCCAATAAATACTATACAAATGGAAAGCGTAGAGATACATTGATCCAATCAATAATTCGAATCGATCCAATCTATTCACACAACCGGTAATATGAAAAAACGTTCAAATAATTCGGTCACCCATAAATATTCCAATTAATCAAATTTCCCTTGTAAAATGAAGTACCATAAATCATTTTAATCATATTAAATCTAATTTAAAATGTGGGAGATTAATTTTCTGGAATACACGAAAAAATCGAGCCGGGGCGAAAACTGGCCTGCCAGGCCGAGTCACCCTCGGCAGTCTGCCGGCAGACACACCTTGTCCCGAAAGGCAGGGTCGAGTCACGCTCGATAGCCTGCCAGCCAGGCATGGCCCGCGTCGCTTGACACACTCGGGTCGTCCTGCCTGGCACGGCCTGTGTCGCCAGACGCGTCCGGGTCTGCCTGGCAGTGGCCTACGGACTACCGGACACGGCCTGTGTCAAACAAGACACGGCCGAGTCACCCTCGGCCAGATTAGACCCTTTGTCCGAAAAGTTGTCCAACGACGATTCGGGGCTAGATTTTCGACCGGATATCCAATATCAATATTTTCCGACTTTCATATATCTTCAATATAAATCATATTTCCAAGAAATTTAAGATTTATATTTAGACATAAACTTACGAAAAATACAACTATTACGAACGAAAAATATATACCACGATTATGACTAAATTGATTCCAAATCATTCACCATCTAATCGAGCATTCCAAATACCAATATTGTATATACGATCGCAAGACCTATGCTCCGATACCACTGTTGGGATTCGGTGCCTAAATCGAAGGCCCAGCGGAAGCGGTAAAATGAAAATTAATTCGATCTGAATCCTTACGAGGATCGATCGAGCTACGTATATACAAATATATAAACAAAAACACAAGAGATGTTAGAAACTCACCGTTGTAGTCCGTTGATTAAATGGATTCCTTCTATTGACCTATTCCTCAAGCTTCAAATGAATTCCCTATGATCCAAAGCGCTCCAAGCACTTGAATGATCCAACTTCGAAAATACAACGCCTCTACTTACCACGCGCTGGAGAAATGAATGGGATGACGATCACCCGATTAACTTCCAAGGTTAAGGCCAGAAGCAAGTAATGGAAGCTTTTGATATCCAAGATCTAAGAACAACCAAGAACCAAAATGAAGAAAAGGAAGAAGAAGACTTGAGAATTATTTCTCTCTCTCTCTCTCTTGCTATGTTAGAACCGTATGATTCCAAGGGGTTGCAAAAAATGAGAGTCTTCCACTTCTTATTCAACTCAAATCACCAACATGAGATATCACTTTGATATCTTGTCCCCTCAAGTCTTGGTCTTTCATTATTAAAATGGAGACAAAGACCAAGAGGGAGTTGGTGAAGGGGGGCGGCAGAAGGTATCGGACGAGTTCGGTCCATTTCGGACTCCTGTGAGTCTAAACAGATAAACTCCGATTCCGTTTCGATGTATTTATATCGATTAATTAATCCACTTAATTAATCATATCAAATACATAATAACATAATTAATTTCTCCAAGAAATAATTATATCCATGAATTAAATTAATCACAGAGTAATTTATTTAATTCATTAGGCCGTAAATCAATTTATCCAATAAATCAATTTAGACATCCAATGTCCCAATAAATTAGATATCCAATATCTAATATTCATAATGAGAGGATAAGCTTGATTCATTCCGTCGTCAATCCTATTGCGCGACTCGGTAGGTCCGTCTCAGTCAACAATGGGAGGAACTAAAGAGTAGTAGCACCACTTAGCCAGCCTGGTGGCCTACACTGTACCCCAACTGAGAATGAATGATTGGGATCATTCAAGAACCATTCTGTCGTGAATACCAGTATACGTATAAACCCTTCTTTCAAATGTCCCGATCAAGTTATAGGGTCACGGTCAGTCAAACCCTATTTGTACTGACGTTATGCATGTGTTAATGCAAATCGAGATCATCGATCTCTCGTGTATTGAATACAGCTAGCTCCAATACTTTGGCCAAAGACTTATGATCTCATCTGCCAATAACCACATAGGACATATAACCCGCTAACTATCGGGAGACAGTACAAGAAAATATGTCAAAAGTGACAACGAAAAAGTACTGCAAAAAGTCACTATGTCTCTTTTAATGTGAAACGTGACGGTTTAGATTCGTCGCTACCATGTGTCGCATAAAATTTTTTACGGATTCTCTAAAGTGACAAAATAACTTAGTTGTTGTATTTATATATATGCGACTTAAACATTATCTCATTTATTCATTATTGTTAGTCAAGAAGTTATGTTTGAAAAATCAATATGCGAGACGTATATACATCACAAGTACTAGTTTGTGAGACTATATTTATGTTGCGTATAATAGGTTGAAAGACAAACAATTGTGCTGCAGTATGCTACTTGTGACACTTTATATCTCTTGTTATTAGTAACATGTGAGACTTTACTCATGTCACATGATATAATATGCAAGACTTAGTTTGTGTCACAATTAATACGATATGGTACGCTTAACTTTTGTTGCATAATGTAGTTCACGAGATACGAAACTGTGTGAACATATACTTTACACGAGAGTTTAAATTTGTCATCATTAGTAACCAGTGAAGTTTTCGTTACATTGCATATCATTTTCGTTACATTGCATATCATAGTTTGGGAGACATAGAATTGTGGTACAATATCCTATATGTAAGATTTAATCATATGTCACAATTGCTAGTATGCGAGGCTTTATGTATGTTTTATATCTTAATTTTCAAGAGACATAATATGTTACAAAAGAACATATGCAAGGCTCCAATTTCCTTGCATTTCCTAGTTTGGGAGACATAAAATTATGTTATAATATTCTAAATGCAAGACTTCACCATAGGTTACAATTACTATAATATAAAGCTTTATATGTTTTTTATCCTATTTTCCAAAAGAGATAATATGTTACAATAAGTTAAATGTTAAGACCATGCTAATTCCTGTCACAAAAACATCGCTTTTGATACATCCACATTCGTTATAACAAATAATATTCAAGATCATTATGTAGATCTAAAATATTAACATTAAAGGCTAACTGATAAGATCTTTATTATAATACTCAAATTCTGAATAAGATTTATACTATAATATTATTCAGAAATTAAAACAAACGCAATCTCAAATAGCTAAAAAAAATGTAATAATATGATGCCTAACAGTTTACACCAAATGGTGTATCATAATTCATCTTCATAAGCTTCATTGTTCTCTTCATAAGCTTCATTGTCATGATCATCACCATCTCTATCTCCACTATTGTGATAAACCTCATTTATCATATTTGAGGCATTGGTAAAAGATGTACCTTCTTGGGGTAATTTCTTGAACAATACTACAATTATTTCCATGAATTTTATGTTTTGTGATGCCAAACTATTCATAGTTTTTTTTTTTTTTTTTTTTTTTTTTTAAAAAACGAAATTTATTAAATGGACCAGAAATGTGGGGGGACGAGGCCCACTACACGCCCAAAGAGATTGAGGGAGGACGAGCCCCTCTACACGCCCCAATTAACGACACAATAAATGAGGAGATTATTTAAACCTAACATATGGAAAATTAATTTTATCAAGCCTAATCAAGCAATTAATACTCCCGGCAGATCAGACGGGCTATAAAGTGAAAATTTTTGAACTTATAACCTTCATTAGCCGTGGTCCGCAATGGTGTTCCCTTCCCGATAAATGTGAGAGAATGAGATATCCATGACACGCCTGCATGATGCAATTTTGTGACAGATGTTTAGCACTTGCCAATTACCCTTGTTAGGCGAGTTGACTAGAGAAAGGGCAATGGCCGAGTCCATTTCAACCCAAACCTTACGAATGTTTCTGTCGTGGCAAAGGTCCAGCTTCCAAATAGCAAAAAGTTCGCAAAATTATTAGAATGGTTGCCGATAAATTCGTGAAAAGCAAAGATAGGTTCGCCAAAAATTCCTAGCAATCCCCCACACCCGACTCCCGGTTGCTTTTGAGGCCCCGTCTCGTGTTGATTTTGGTTGTCCTGTGAGTCGGCCCGACCCATCTCACTATGTAGATTTTTTTCTTTTTTGTTTTTACAATTACATGCAAAATTATTAATAAAATTGCAAGGGTAAATGAAGACCTGAATATCCGAAAGAGCCGGGCGCCTAGCTGCTCAAGGCGGAATGCATTTGTGGCCTTTAATCATGAACAGTAAAGTCCCAAATTCGATCGCACACACGCCGAGCCGTGAAAGGAATCTTCTTGACCCGCATGTCGCTCCTAGAGCACCAAATAAACCACGTAATGAGTATAGGAATGATGCGGAAAATGTGGATAGCACCGAGGCTTTATTAAACCAATGGGACATAACTAAAGAAATAGAACTGGTTTGTAAAAGAGGGATGCCCAATAAGGTACAAAAGTTGGCCCAAACCGAAGATGCGATCGGGCCATTAAGAAAAAGATGAGGCAGGTCCTCGGTGCTATCACAACAAAAACAAGAATTATCAGCAATAATGCCCTCGTGCTAAGGCCGTCCGAGTGGGAATCCATTTTTTCAAAAGTCTAACCATGAAAACGACATAGTAGGGGTAATAATTTGATTCCAACAATGTTTTAAAATAAGATGATTATCATGACGTTGGCGGATAGCCTCCCACGCACTTTTAAAGGAAAACCGCCGTGGGAGGTAAGTTTCCACGGCCTTATTAGCGATAAGGCCCGACTCAACATGAGTGGGAAAGGTCATAACATAATCCCCAAGATCCGAGGGAATGACGGAGAGAAGTTTGGATCGATCCCACCCGTGTGAAGTCCAAAATGGTTAATGGTAGTGTTTAGCCGGGGTTCAAGCCCATTGGGACAATGGGCTAAAGTCACACCAATTGTCGTGCCAAAACGAGATATCGCCATCACCAATATACCAAAAATCCATTTATCAGCTAAGGAACGAATGTCACAAAGATTTTTCCATGTAGGAGAGTCATTGGGGTTGATTTAACCACCATGGGGTGGAGACGTTTACAATACTTAGCCTTCATGAATTGGGTCCAAATATTAGATGAGGTACGAAACCTCCACCAAAGTTTAATTTGAGCCGCTTTAATGATGTCCCCTGCACTCCTACAACCAAGACCACCTTCTTCCTTAGGGTAACAGAGCCTAAGCCATGCCGCCTAATGAAGTCTCTTTCTATTGTCGTTGGAACCCCAAAGAAATTTGTTAAAAAGCCGTTCAAGAAGATAATGACATTTTTAGGGGTTTCAGGACTTGGAGACAATAGAAAGGAATAGAGCTCAGGGTAGTTTTAATAAGTTCTAGTCTGCCACCCGTGGTAAGTAATAGGTGATTCCACGACCGGAATTTGGCGCTGGTTTTAGCAATAAGCTCACCATACATGTCAAAAGTTTGATTCCCTTTCCACAATGGGGCTCCCAAATAATGAATTGGGAGACTCGCTTGAGAAAATCCACTGCTTGTTTCACCATACGGACCAACAAATTGTTCGGCTTGGCAAAAATAAAAGAACTTTTAGAGTTATTAATTTTTTGTCCTGAGCTCGCGGTGTAGTGATCTAGGCAATTTTTGAGAATGAGGAGATTGTTGTAGGAAGCATTGGTAAAGATTAACACATCATCAGCATAAGCAAGGTGTGAAATCCGAACCTTCTTCCTGATTTTGAAAAACATATCGGGGTGGGCAAGAAAAGTTTTATCCAATAGTCTAGATAAATAGTCGGACGCAATCACAAAAAGAAGAGGCGACAGGGGGTCACCTTGTCTGATGCCCCTGTCGGATTTAAAAAAGCCCACAGGACTCCCATTAATGAGAATCGAAAACCAACAATTTGAAATGCAACGATAAATCATGGCAGCCCAAGTATCCGAGAAGCCGAATGCTTTTAAAATTTTTAATAAAAAAGCCCAGTTAAGCCTATCGTAGGCTTTATCCATATCTAATTTAATCAAAACGTTTGAATCAGAGTTGATGTCAAGTTCTCCACATTTTCACGAAGACTAGTAACTTCTAAATTTACTTGCACATTAGAGGATGCAGATATTGTCGGTATCTCAAGCCGAGGAAAAGATCCTAAGCCCCGAACTCTTTTGCCCTTCCGCCCACACTCATCCGCCATAATTGAAATCTCTTCTTGTGGGCTGACTTATATGGTTTCTGGATCACTACCTTCAGGTGCCTCAAGTGCCAATTTATCCTTCAAAAACTTCTTCTTTTCTTTCAAATTTTCCTACAATGTATAAACAAGTAAATATAAAAGGAGTTCCATAGAAAAATAACTTTCTAGAAAGAATTCTATCTTGGTATTCAGTAGGACCTGCTACTTGCCCGTTAAGATGCACGTCGAGGTTAACCCCCACCTTCCTGTTTATAGGGTCGAACTACTCTAATGAAAATCTTGACGTCACAAGCACATCCCTAATAAATCCTCAAGTCGAAGGTTCACGAATACCTATCACAACCTTTCGATTCCGTCATTAACTGTCCCGGAGTGAACTCCGAGTGACGAATCGAGGGTGAGTCGGTTGGAGTATACTAATCCAATTGGCATACCTATAACGTGTGCTCCCACTAACCATTACCATTCGACAGGCACTCTACATGTCAAAGAACACGTCATACAAGTCTTCACATAAACTTAACGCCCAGTCAAGTTTCATCGACTTGCGAACGATTAAGTATTTGAGCTATAAACCTTTCCAGTGCCGACCCCCTTATCTAATAAGGAGTGGAACATTTTGCTCTCAAATACACGGACTAGTTTCTATATGTATATTTACGAGTTTAGGAATGCTAGTAGCTACCAGTAAATAAAGAAACATTCATTGCCTTATATAAATGATTTACATAATTAAAAGTACAATGCCCTCACTCCACATCCTTTGAGTGGCATTCGAGGGCATACTCCTAACATATTATACAAGCAAGGGTATCATTAAAGCCCTCAACGTTCAAAATATTCAAATCATAATCAATTCACACGACTCATATTAACGAGGGTAAACCAGCCATCGTAAATCCAACATGTAAACCCTATTTGCAGGGCACGAATCGTATAAGGAAATACTTGCATCGAAACCACGATCGAAACGAGACGATGAATGGGATGCGTCCGGGCAGCCCCGAACTCCTGAACATCATCAAGAATACAATAGCACCGCGAACACTAAGAGAATAACACCACACGAATCACCGACACAAAACGGAGATCAACTCGGAATTCTCGAACACCTATAATCCTCCGGAATAAACAACAAAAACAAGATCACAATGAGGATTGAGACTAACGACACCAGGAATCACATCAAAACATCGAAGGAAACTCATTGAAATATTTAATCGAACATTAAATGTTCAATGATTCCCAAGAACATTCAAATCGTCAATCGAGTTAAACCAACTCGAAATATGGATATACAATCCATAGAACACAATTAATAACATCATATATCACCAACCAATTCATAAAAATTGGACTAGGATCGAGGTTAAGAACAAAACTCCAAAAAAATTAACTCTAGGGAAAAATGGAAAGATACCTTGATCCGGTGAAGAATAATGGATTTGATGATGTTAAGATCACCTAAAGACCTCCAAAACCCCTTTGGATTGAACAAAATCGGCCAAGAATGCCAACCCTAGTCTCTCCCGTCTCCACCCGCGGAAAGAAGAAGAAAGGAGGTGAAAAATGAGAATAATGACTGCTGCCCAGTTTATATGCTGGACAACCTTAGTGTGCGCTAATCATCTGGATTAGCGTGCGCTATCGGGGTACATATCGCCCAAAATCTCAGTCTAGTAACTTATGGACTGAACCCGACCAACAGTTAGCGTACGCTATGTTTCCAGTAGCGTGCGTTAACTCCTGCCATTAACGTGCGCTACACTACCTCGTAGCGTGCGCTAGCCAAAACACCAACCCTGTCCAGTAACTTCTGGATTACCTCAAACCAACAGTTGGCGTGCGCTACCAAACCCGTAGCGTGCGCTAACTACTGCACCTTAGCGCGCGCTAACCACCTACACTTAGTGTGCGCTAACGGGCCTGAATCCAACTACTGACCTCTGATCCTGTTGCTCGATAGCGTGCGCTAAGGAGATCCCTTAGCTTGCGCTAATGCACCCAGCACTACAGCAGTAGTGCTCTCACAGCTGGTTACAATAACGGGCTCCTCCGATCGGAACACCAAGTTCAGGATACACGCGGAAAGCTCCAGAATAAGATCATACTAAGAGCTTGAGCCACAATAAAACTCACACGCGACCATGAAAAGGGTCAAGACAACAATTACGAATGCGGATACCTACAACTTTGGGAAATTACAAAATGGCCCAAAATGCCCGAAAGTCACGATACGTGATCGAATAACCAAAACAAAGCTCACAACACGTCTAACTAAGTTAAATGGACTTACGGGGGACACAAAACAATAGTTTCGAACGAGATTCGCAAGAATCAAACTCAAATGCAGAAAAGTCGTCATAAAGCACGGAACTCAGCAAAACGACACCGAAACGAACTCGGATGTCAAAAAGTATAGAATTAATCATTCTCAGAATGATGAACCGGTCACAGGCGAGCCGCTAAAACGTACTCCTGCAAAAAAAAAAAAGAAATTTACCGAAAATCGAAAATTGCGGATATTACATAGTATCCTCCTTAAAAGAAGTTTCGTCCTGAAACTTAAAAATAAGTAAGAAGGGGCAATATCCCACCAGGAACATCTAAACGAGACACACAGAAACCGAATAACTCTCGCCCAATGGTGAAACGCTATAAGTACACAAGGGAACATATGGCGTGGGAACACGTTCAACGACGACCATCACAATGCCACCAGCAACGGCATAATGAAACCAACAAGTGTCAAGTATTACCAAATAGATAACACAATCAAGTTAATTATCCGAACCATCAAGAGTCAAAAGGCACCTATTACAAGAAAACACGCACAATCGAAAAATAGAAATGACGCGTACAACGATCCGCAAAGGTAACCACGGAGAACTCCGACCACGTTGAAATTATCGAAAACCACACTAGGCATCTCCGTGTCCCTTCGGAGCAGAGACGCAAACTCGATCCTCCAACCTCTCAGCTACCATCACGCAGTGCATGGCTCGGTGACCCACCTAGCCACACTCGAAACAACTGGCTAACAGGGAACGATAATTCTCCGCGGTACGATATCAGGCAACAACAGTCAGACAACCACGATTGAACAACCATGATCGAACAACAACGACCGAACAACAACGATCGAACAACAATGATCGAACAACAATGATCGAACTACAATGATCGAACAACAACGATCGAACAACAATGATCGAACAACAATGATCGAACAACAACGATCGAATGACAACGATCGAACAACGACTCCGAAGTTCACACTTCAACTCAAGACATTAAAAGAGCTTGTAGAAACTAAAAGATGTTACTTCCGAACAAGGTTCACAAGAATCAAACCAAACTCAGAAAAGTCAAAGCGATAACCAGATCGATCCAAAACAAGATCACAACTCGTTCGAATGATAAAAACCGAAATACAGAACAAGTTCAGAAAGTATCAACGAACATGAGCGAGTCGATAGAATTGAGAAAAAGAAAATGCAGAAGTAAAAAATAATACGGGTATTACATTCGACCTCTTCTAAAAGAAGTGTCGTCCCCGAAACTCAAAAACAACGGAAGCAAAGTAACAATACAACAAGCAACCGACTCATCACGGAACAATCACAGATGCACACAATCATACCAGCCCAAGATCTAACAGCTCGAACATGTGCGATAACGCACAAATCACCACGAGGCGACAACATTCAATACCAGTAAATAAAGAAACATTCATTGCCTTATATAAATGATTTACATAATTACAAGTACAATGCCCTCACTCAACATCCTCTGAGTGGCATTCGAGGGCATACTCCCAACACATTATACAAGCAAGGGTATCATTAATGCCCTCAACGTTCAAAATAATCAAATCATAATCAATTCACACGACTCATATTAACGAGGGTAAACAAGCCATCGTAAATCCCACATGTAAACCCTATTTGCAGGGCACGAATCGTATAAGAAAATACATGCCTCGAAACCACGATCGAAAGGAGACGATGAATGGGATGCGGCCGGGCAGCATCGAACTCCTGAACATCATCAAGAATACAATAGCACCGCGAACACTATGAGAATAACACCACACGAATCACCGACACAAAACGGAGATCAACTGGAATTCTCGAGCACCTATAATCCTCCGAAAGAAACAACAAAAACATGATCACAACGAGGATCGAGACCAACGACACCAAGAATCACATCAAAACATCGAAGGAAACTAATTCAAATATTTAATCAATCATTAAATGTTCAATGATTCCCAAGAACATTCAAATCGTCAATCGAGTTAAACCAACTCGAAATATGGATATACAATCCATAGAACACGATTAATAACATCATATAGAACCAACCAATTCATCGAAATTGGACTAGGATCGAGGTTAAGAACAAAACTCCAAAAAATCAACTCTAGGGAAAAATGGAAAGATACCTTGATCCGGTGAAGAATAATGGATTTGATGATGAAGACCTCCAAAACACCTTTGGATTGAACAAAATCGGCCAAGAAAGCGAACCCTAGTCGCTCCCGTCTCCACCCGCGGAAAGAAGAAGAATGGAGGTGAAAAATGAGAATAATGACTGCTGCCCAGTTTATATGCTGGACATCCTTAGTGTGCGCTAATCATCTGGATTAACGTGCGCTATTGGGGTACATATTGCCCAAAATCTCAGTCCAGTAACTTCTGGACTGATCCCGACCAACAGTTAGCGTACGCTATGTTTCCAGTAGCGTGCGCTAACTCCTGCCATTAACGTGCGCTACACTACCTCGTAGCGTGCGCTAGCCAAAACACCAACCCAGTCCAGTAACTTCTGGATTGCCTCGAACTAACAGTTAGCGTGCGCTAACAACTGCACCTTAGCGCGCGCTAACCACCTACACTTAGCGTGCGCTAACGGGACTGAATCCAACTACTGACCTCTGACCCTGTTGCTCGATAGCGTGCGATAAGGAGATCCCTTAGCGTGCGCTAATGCACCCAGCACTACAACAGTAGTGCTCTCAAAGCTAGTTACAATAACGGGCTCCTCCGATCGGAACACCAAGTTCAGGATACGCGCGGAAAGCTCCAGAATAAGATCATACTAAGAGCTTGAGCTACAATGAAACTCACATGCCACCATGAAAAGGGTCAAGACAACAATTACGAATGCGGATACCTACAACTTTGGGAAATTACAAAATGACCCAAAATACCCGAAAATCATTATACGTGATCGAATAACCAAACCAAAGCTCACAACACGTCTAACAAAGTTAAACGGACTTATGGGGGACACGAAACAACAGTTTCGAACGAGATTCACAAGAATCAAACTCAAATGCAGAAAAGTCGTCAAAAAGCACGGAACTCAGCAAAACGACACCGAAATGAACTCGGATGTCAAAAAGTGTAGAATTAATCATTCTCAGAATGATGAAACGGTCACAAGCGAGCCGCTAAAACATAGTCCTGCCAAAAAAAAAGAAATTTACCGAAAATCGAAAATTGCGGTTATTACATACTACCCTCCTTAAAAGAAGTTTCGTCCCGAAACTTAAAAATAAGTAAGGAGGAGCAATAACTCGCGCCCAACGGTGAAACGCTATAAGAACGCAAGGGAACATATGGTGTGGGAACACGCTCAACGACGACCATCACAATGCCACCAGCAACGGCATAATGAAACCAACAAGTGTCAAGTATTACCAAACAGATAACGCAATAAAGTTAATTATCCGAACCATCAAGAGTCAAAAGGCACCTATTACAAGAAAACACGCACAATCGAAAAATAGAAATGACACGTACAACGATCCGCAAAGGTAACCACGGAGAACTCCGACCACGCCGAAATTCTCGAAAACCACACAAGGCATCTTCGTGTCCCTTCGGAATAGAGACGCAAACTCGATCCTCCAACCTCTCAGCTACCATCTCGCAGTGCATGGCTCGGTGACCCACCTGGACACACTCGAAAGAGCTGTCTAACGGGGAACGATAATTCTCCGCGGTACGATATCAGACAACAACAGTCATACAACCACGATAAAAAAACAATGATCGAACAACAACGATCGAACAACAATGATCGAACATCAATGATCGAACAAAAATGATCGAAACTCAATATTCAAACAACAACGATCGGACAACAATGATCGAACAAGAACAATCGAACAACAATGATCTAACAACAACGATCGAAAGACAACGGTCGAACAACGACTCCAAAGTTCACACTTCAACTCAAGACATTAAAAGAGCTGGTAGAAACTAAAAGATGTTACCTTCGAACAAGGTTCACAAGAATCGAACCAAACTCGGAAAAGTCACAACGATAACCTGATCGATCCAAAACAAGATCACAACTCGTTCGAACGATAAAAACCGAAATACAGAACAAGTTCAGAAAGTATCAACAAACACGAGCAAGTCGATGGAATTGAAAAAAAGAAAATGCAGAAGTAAAAAATACTACGGGTATTACATTCGACCTCTTCTAAAAGAAGTGTCGTCCCCGAAACTCACAACAACGGAAGCAAGGTAACAATACAACAAACAACCGACACATCACGGAACAATCACAGATGCACACAATCATACCAGCCCAATATCTAACAGCTCGCACATGTGCGATAACGCACAAATCACCACGAGGCGACAACATTCAATACCAACATCACACCTCTCACAGAGGGCTAACACAACAAATTAACGACTCAACGCTCACACCACCAACTCAATGACAACTCAGAGGGCCAACACCCTAACGACAATGCTAACCTCACACACACATTCCCCGACCGTAACAGGAAATGATAAGCTTTAAAAATGAAAACTACGTTTTGAAAATAATTTGGAAATACCAGTTGATCTTGAGTATCATATATCGAAAAAATTAGTACAAATATCGTCATTGAGACTTTGAAAAACCATCTTGCATTTAATAAAAACAATGAGGACACCTTTCTTTAAATTAAAACTTTTCAGAAATATTCGACCTTCGGGTCTAAGCAAATGCGTTTCTAAATCATTGGAAATATCTCAAAATATTTTGGTCCTCAAAGTGGAATAATTTTGAAACATAGTGTGGCACTAGTGGGCACCTTGAAGGTACCTCGAGAAAATAATCCATTTTAGAAGTACGTCTCGAGATTTATTTTCTACGATACTCAAGGTTTTTCGGAAATCCAATAGGCCAGAATGCCCAAAATTCACAAGTATTGAAATTCGCTTAAACACATCATAGCACACGCATCAAATCGTTCATAATCAAGACAATACATGTCTTTTACCGGAAAACAAACAGTAAAATATCACAGTCGAAAACCGTCTAGGATCGGGGCAAAACTACTAACCCCATTCGAGACCTCTAAGGACCCTCCCGAACTGGCTAGAGAACAAGCTCGTGAATCCGAAGTGAAGTCACGGATTCCCCCGAGGCCTCGTCGGGCCCTACCGGAGTGCGCAAATTAGCCAGCCTGGCGGCCTACACTGTACCCAACTGAGAACGAATGATTGGGGTCATTCAAGAACCATTCTGTTGTGAATACCAGTATATGTATAAACCCTTCTTTCAAAGGTCCCGATCAAGTTATAGGGTCACGGTCAGTCTAACCCTATTTGTACTTGACGCTATGTATGCGTTAATGCAAATCGAGATCATCGAGCTCTCGTGTATCCAATACAACTAGCTCCAATGCTTTGGCCAAAGACTTATGATCTCTACTGCCAATAACCGCATAGGACATATAACCCGCTCACTAACGGGAGACACTACAAGAAAATATGTCAAAAGTGACAACGAAAAAGTACTGCAAAAAGTCACTATGTCTCCTTTAATGTAAAACATGACACTTTAGATTCGTCGCTACCATGTGTCGCATAAAACTTCTTACGGATTCTCTAAAGTGACAAAATAACTTAGTTGTTTTATTTATTTATATGTGACTTAAACATTATCTCACTTATTCATTTTTGTTAGTCAAGAAGTTATGTTGGAAAAATCAATATGCGAGACGTATATACATCACAAGTACTAGTTTGTGAGACTATATTTATGTTGCGTATAATAGGTTGAAAGACAAACAATTGTGCTGCAGTATGCTACTTGTGACACTTTATATCTCTTGTTACTAGTAACATGTGAGACTTTACTCATGTCACATGATATAATATGCAAGACTTAGTTTGTGTCACAATTAATACTATATGGGACGCTTAACTTTTGTTGCATAATATAGTTCATGAGATACGGAACTGTGTGACCATATACTTTACACGAGAGTTTAAATTTGTCATCATTAGTAACCAGTGAGGTTTTCGTTACATTGCATATCATTTTCATTACATTGCATATCATAGTTTGGGAGACATAGAATTCTGGTACAATATCCTATATGTAAGATTTAATCATATGTCACAATTGCTAGTATGCGAGGCTTTATGTATGTTTTATATCTTAATTTTCAAGAGACATAATATGTTACAAAAGAACATATGCAAGGCTCCAATTTCCCTGCATTTCCTAGTTTGGGAGACATAAAATTATGTTATAATATTCTAAATGCAAGACTTCACCATAGGTTACAATTACTATAATGTAAAGCTCTATATGTTTTTTAATCCTATTTTCCAAAAGAGATAATATGTTACAATAAGTTAAATTTTAAGACCATGCTAATTCCTGTCACAAAACATTGGTTTTGATACATCCACATTCGTTATAACAAATAATATTCAAGATCATTATGTAGATCTAAAATATTAACATTAAAGGCTAACTGATAAGATCTCTATTATAATACTCAAATTCTGAATAAAATTTATACTATAATATTATTCAGAAATTAAAACAAACGCAATCTCAAATAGCTAAAAAAAATGTAATAATATGATGCCTAACAGTTTACACCAAATGGTGTATCATAATTCATCTTCATAAGCTTCATTGTTCTCTTCATAAGCTTCATTGTCATGATCATCACCATCTCTATCTCCACTATTGTGATAAACCTCATTTATCATATTTGAGGCATTGGTAAAAGATGCACCTTATTGGGGTAATTTCTTGAACAATACTACAATTATTTCCATGAATTTTGTGTTTTTTGATGTCAAACTATTCACAGTAGATGTCAAGTTCTCCACATTTTCACGAAGACTAGTAACTTCTAAATTTACTTGCACATAAGAGGATGCAGATATTGTCGGTATCTCAAGCTGAGGAAAAGATCCTAAGCCCCGAACTCTTTTGCCCTTCCGCCCACACTCATCCGCCATAATTGAAATCTCTTCTTGTGGGCTGACTTCTATGGTTTCTGGATCACTACCTTCAGGTGCCCCAAGTGCCAATTTATCCTTCAAAAACTTCTTCTTTTCTTTCAAATTTTCCTATAATGTATAAACAAGTAAATATAAATAGGAGTTCCATAGAAAAATAACTTTCTAGAAAGAATTCTATCTTGGTATTCAGTAGGACCTGCTACTTGCCTGTTAAGATGCACGTCGAGGTTGACCCCCACCTTCCTGTTTACAGGGCGAACTACTCTAATGAAAATCTTGATGTCACAAGCACATCCCTACTAAATCCTCAAGTCGAAGGTTCACGAATACCTATCACAACCTTTCGATTCCGTCATTGACTGTCCTGGAGTGAACTCCGTGTGACGAATCGAGGGTGAGTCGGTTCGAGTATACTAATCCAATTGTCATACTTATAACGTGCGCTCCCACTAACCATTAGCGTTCGACAGGCACTCTCCATGTCAAAGAACACGTCATACAAGTCTTCACATAAACTTAATGCCCAGTCAAGTTTCATCGACTTGCGAACGATTAAGTATTTGAGCTATAAACCTTTCCAATGCCGACCCCCTTATCCAATAAGGAGTGGAACGTTTTGTTCTCAAATACACGGACTAGTTTCTATATGTATATTTACGATTTTAGGAATGCCAGTAACTACCAGTAAATAAAGAAACATTCATTGCCTTATATAAATGATTTACATAATTACAAGTACAATGCCCTCACTCAACATCCTCTGAGTGGCATTCGAGGGCATACTCCTAACACATTATACAAGCAAGGGTATCATTAAAGCCCTCAACGTTCAAAATAATCAAATCATAATCAATTCACACGACTCATATTAACGAGGGTAAACCAGCCATCATAAATCCCACATGTAAACCCTATTTGCAGGGCACGAATCGTATAAGAAAATACATGCCTCGAAACCACGATCGAAACGAGACGATGAACGGGATGCGGCCGGGCAGCCTCGAACTCCTGAACATCATCAAGAATACAATAGCACCGCGAACACTATGAGAATAACACCACACGAATCACCGACACAAAACGGAGATCAACTGGAATTCTCGAGCACCTATAATCCTCCGGAAGAAACAACAAAAACATGATCACAACGAGGATCGAGACCAACGACACCAAGAATCACATCAAAACATCGAAGGAAACTAATTGAAATATTTAATCGATCATTAAATATTCAATGATTCCCAAGAACATTCAAATCGTCAATCGAGTTAAACCAACTCGAAATATGGATATACAATCCATAGAACACGATTAATAACATCATATAGAACCAACCAATTCATCGAAATTGGACTAGGATCGAGGTTAAGAACAAAACTCCAAAAAATCAACTCTAGGGAAAAATGGAAAGATACCTTGATCCGGTGAAGAATAATGAATTTGATGATGAAGACCTCCAAAACACCTTTGGATTGAACAAAATCGGCCAAGAATGCGAACCCTAGTCGCTCCCGTCTCCACCCGCGGAAAGAATAAGAAAGGAGGTGAAAAATGAGAATAATGACTGCTGCCCAGTTTATATGCTGGACAGCCTTAGTGTGCGCTAATCATCTGGATTAACGTGCGCTATTGGGGTACATATTGCCCAAAATCTCAGTCCAGTAACTTCTGGACTGATCCCGACCAATAGTTAGCGTACGCTATGTTTCCAGTAGCGTGCGCTAACTCCTGCCATTAACGTGCGCTACACTACCTCGTAGCGTGCGCTAGCCAAAACACCAACCCAGTCCAGTAACTTCTGGATTGCCTCGAACTAACAATTAGCGTGCGCTAACAACTGCACCTTAGCGCGCGCTAACCACCTACACTTAGCGTGCGCTAACGGTACTGAATCCAACTACTGACCTCTGACCCTGTTGCTCGATAGCGTGCGATAAAGAGATCCCTTAGCGTGCGCTAATGCACCCAGCACTACAAGAGTAGTGCTCTCAAAGCTGGTTACAATAACGGGCTCCTCCGATCGGAACACCAAGTTCAGGATACGCGCGAAAAGCTCCAGAATAAGATCATACTAAGAGCTTGAGCTACAATGAAACTCACACGCCACCATGAAAAGGGTCAAGACAACAATTACGAATGCGGATACCTACAACTTTTGGAAATTACAAAATGGCCCAAAATGCCCGAAAATCATTATACGTGATCGAATAACCAAACCAAAGCTCACAACACGTCTAACAAAGTTAAACGGACTTATGGGGGACACGAAACAATAGTTTCGAACGAGATTCGCAAGAATCAAACTCAAATGCAGAAAAGTCGTCAAAAAGCACGGAACTCAGCAAAACGACACCGAAATGAACTCGGATGTCAAAAAGTGTAGAATTAATCATTCTCAGAATGATGAAATGGTCACAAGCGAGCCGCTAAAACGTAGTCCTGCCAAAAAAAACGAAATTTACCGAAAATCGAAAATTGCGGTTATTACATACTACCCTCCTTAAAAGAAGTTTCGTCCCGAAACTTAAAAATAAGTAAGGAGGAGCAATATCCCACCAGGAACATCTCAACGAGACACACAGATGCCGAATAACTCGCGCCCAACGGTGAAACGCTATAAGAACGCAAGGGAACATATGGTGTGGGAACACGCTCAACGACGACCATCACAATGCCACCAGCAACGGCATAATGAAACCAACAAGTGTCAAGTATTACCAAACAGATAACGCAATCAAGTTAATTATCCAAACCATCAAGAGTCAAAAGGCACCTATTACAAGAAAACACGCACAATCGAAAAATAGAAATGACACGTACAACGATCCGCAAAGGTAACCACGGAGAATTCCGACCACGCCGAAATTCTCGAAAACCACACAAGGCATCTTCGTGTCCCTTCGGAACAGAGACGCAAACTCGATCCTCCAACCTCTCAGCTACCATCTCGCAGTGCATGGCTCGGTGACCCACCTGGACACACTCGAAAGAGCTGACTAACGGGGAACGATAATTCTCGGCGGTACGATATCAGGCAACAACAGTCACACAACCACGATAAAAAAACAATGATCGAACAATAATGATCGAACAACAATGATCGAACATCAATGATCGAACAACAATGATCGAAACTCAATGATCAAACAACAACGATCGGACAACAATGATCGAACAAGAACAATCGAACAACAATGATCGAACAACAACGATCGAAAGACAACGGTCGAACAACGACTCCAAAGTTCACACTTCAACTCAAGACATTAAAAGAGCTGGTAGAAACTAAAAGATGTTACCTTCAAACAAGGTTCACAAGAATCGAACCAAACTCGGAAAAGTCACAGCGATAACCTGATCGGTCCAAAACAAGATCACAACTCGTTCGAACGATAAAAACCGAAATACAGAACAAGTTCAGAAAGTATCAACGAACACGAGCGAGTCGATAGAATTGAGAAAAAGAAAATGCAGAAGTCAAAAATACTACGGGTATTACATTCGACCTCTTCTAAAAGAAGTGTCGTCCCCGAAACTCACAACAACGGAAGCAAGGTAACAATACAACAAACAACCGACACATCACGGAACAATCACAGATGCACACAATCATACCAGCCCAATATCTAACAGCTCGCACATGTGCGATAACGCACAAATCACCACGAGGCGACAACATTCAATACCAACATCACACCTCTCACAGAGGGCTAACACAACAAATGTGTGGCGAACGACTCAACGCTCACACCACCAACTCAATGACAACTCACAGGGCCAACACCCTAACGACAATGCTAACCTCACACACACATTCCCCGACCGTAACAGGAAATGATAAGCTTTAAAAATGAAAACTACATTTTGAAAATAATTTGGAAATACCAGTTGATCTTGAGTATCATATATCGAAAAAAGTAGTACAAATATCGTCATCGAGACTTTGAAAAACCATCTTGCATTTAATAAAAATAATGAGGACACCTTTCTTTAAATTAAAACTTTTCAGAAATATTCGACCTTCGGGTCTAAGCAAATGCGTTTCTAAATCATTGGAAATATCTCAAAATATTTTGGTCCTCAAAGTGGAATAATTTTGAAACATAGTGTGGCACTAGTAGGCACCTTGAAGGTACCTCGAGAAAATAATCCATTTTAGAAGTACGTCTCGAGATTTATTTTCTAAGATACTCAAGGTTTTTCGGAAATCCAATTGGCCAGAATGCCCAAAATTCACAAGTATTGAAATTCGCTTAAACACATCATAGAACACGCATCAAATCGTTCAAAATCAAGACAATACATGTCTTTTACCGGAAAACAAACAGTAAAATATCACAGTCGAAAACCGCCTAGGATCGGGGCAAAACTACTAACCCCGTTCGAGGCCTCTAAGGACCCTCCCAAACTGGCTAGAGAACAAGCTCGTGAATCCGGAGTGAAGTCACGGATTCCACCGAGGCCTCGTCGGGCCCTACCGGAGTGAGCAAATCGAACACGTATAAGCACAAAGGTTTCACAAGAATACTTGTAAAACGAGCAAATCAATTCGAAAATCCTGAGCAGCGAACAAAAACAACAGTCGAAAAGACATAAGCAGCGACAACACTCCTCATATAAACTAAATACGAGAGTCGAATAAACACATATCACGAAATCAAAATCCACAGAAGGATTCCATCACTTAACAAATAATCATACAAATAGCTCGTGTCCCACAAGGCATAATACAAAGAAAGGGAGACTTACCTCCATAGGTCGCACGAAGGTGATGATCGCCCCCACGATACTAATCACGACCAACAAACTCAGATGACACGTTGCGACACAACTTATTCAGACAAAATCCGACGAGACAAAACTCAATAGACACAACTTGACCCGACAGCCTAGGTTCCCACAACCTAAGCTCCGATACCATTTATGTAACACCCCCAATCCGCTCAGGGATATTACACGCAATAGAACCTTTCCTCAATGATCTACCAGGCTGGTAACAAAATCGAACAACTCAACAATTCCTTTAAGGCTAAAAAGACTCAGTAAACCGATTTGGTCTTTCAATAAATACATACAGCTCCATCTCAATACATGCCCATGCAGGGGTCAAAATACAACACACTCCCGTGCAATGGGGAAAATACTATAGTGGAAATAAAGTACAACCAAACCAATACGACATCCTATGGATCCTCATGTGATTAGTATCGATCATCTTTCATCATCCTTCGTGCCGACCCTGTGTTATACTCCCCAAAACTTGAATGTAATACAGACATCCACCCCCCGATTACTCGGGGGTTAGAAAAATCCCATTATTTTGCTAGTGCAAGTGCATAATCATACGAAATGTAACAAACAATTAGAAATCATGAATCAGATACGACAATTAACCACCAAAGCCTTCCCGAGAGGTTTTATTAATTAGAAAACAATCAATGAAGTGTTTAAAAATAAATTCCTCATATCGGGGATTTTAAAAGTAGAAACCTTGTTGGACCTCAAGTTCTTAGTTGAAAATCACCATTTCAAGATGAATGGGTCTTGGCCCAAAATCACTTTTCGTAAAACGACCTTTACAAAACCGTTGGGATCTCATCCCAAATCTCATCGAATCATAGTACCAGAGGACAAAAGCAAGGTCCGTTTTCCAATATCAAAACCCCACAATTAAAGGACTAAAACACATACGACAAAATACTCTAGTGTCATCCTAGCCAAGTAAGTCAAATGAACAACTTACCTCTTACACAATTAGTCAATGCATGCAATCATGAAATCACCGTTCAAAACACTCGTTTTCGGAAACTCCATAAGCCAAAACACATTTGTAAAATTCACCACAATTAACCGTCGATCCACCCCTCCGTGGACCCCTACCGAGACCCAGTCGGATGTAACCCGTAGTGGTTAAAAGCAAAGCTCGTCGATCCACCTCTCCGTGGACCCCTACCGAGACCCCGTCGGATCTAACCCGTAGTAAGCATACACACACACACACGTTACTCATGCAATACTAATATGCTAAGAATATAAGCTCATCAAGAATACTTACTAGAGATGGCCACTTACCCGACACCATTATCTCACTCATCACAATACAACAACACAATTAACACGGAATACACGATTCCACAACATTATACAAGCAAGGGTATCATTAAAGTCCTCAACGTTCAAAATAATCAAATCATAATCAATTCACACGACTCATATTAACGAGGGTAAACCAGCCATCCTAAATCCAACATGTAAACCCTATTTGCAGGGCACAAATCGTATAAGAAAATACTTACCTCGAAACCACAATCGAAATGATACAATGAACGGGATGCGGTCGGGCATCCCCGAACTCCTGAACATCATCAAGAATACAATAGCACCCCTAACACTACGAGAATAACACCACACGAATCATCGACACAAAACAGAGATCGACTCGGAATTCTCGAGCACCTATAATCCTCCGGAAGAAACAACAAAAACATGATCACAATGAGGATCGAGACCAACGACACCAGGAATCACATCAAAACATCGAAGGAAACTCATTGAAACATTTAATCGAACATTAAATGTTCAATGATTCCCAAGAAAATTCAAATCATCAATCGAGTTAAACCAACTCGAAATATACATATAAAATCCATAGAACATGATTAATAACATCATATAGCACCAACCAAATCATCAAAATTGGACTAGAATCGAGGTTAAGAACAAAACTCCAAAAAGTCAACTCTAGGGAAAAATGGAAAGATACCTTGATCTAGTGAAGAATAATGGATTTGATGATATTAAGATCACCTAAAGACCTCCAAAACACCTTTGGATTGAACAAAATCGCCAAGAATGCGAACCCTAGTTGCTCCCATCTCCACCCGCGGAAAGAAGAAGAAACGATGTGAAAAATGAAAATAATGACTGCTGCCCAGTTTATATGCTGGACAGCCTTAGCGTGCACCTAATCATCTGGATTAACATGCGCTATCGGGGTACAGATTGCCCAAAATCTCAGTCCAGTAACTTCTGGACTGAACCCGACCAGCAGTTAGCGTACGCTATGTTTCCAGTAGCGTGCGCTAACTCCTGCCATTAACATGCTCTACACTACCTCGTAGCGTGCGGTAGCCAAAACACCAACCCATTCCAGTAACTTCTGGACTACCTCGAACTAACAGTTAGTGTGCGCTACCAAACCCGTAGCGTGCGCTAACTATTGCACCTTAGCGCGCTCTAACCACCTACATTTAGCATGCGCTAACGGGCCTGAATCCAACTACTGACCTCTGACCCTGTTGCTCGATAGCGTGCGCTAAAGAGATCCCTTAGCTTGCGCTAAGGCACCCAGCACTACAGTAGTAGTACTCTCAAAGCTGGTTACAATAACGGGCTCCTCCGATCGGAACACCAAGTTGAAGATATGCACGGAAAGCTCCAGAATAAGATCATACTAAGAGCTTGAGCTACAATCAAACTCACACGCGACCATGAAAAGGGTCAAGACAACAATTACGAATGTGGATACCCACAACTTTGAGAAATTACAAAATGGCCCAAAATGCCCGAAAATCACGATATGTGATCGAATAACCAAAACAAAGCTCACAACACGTCTAACAAAGTTAAACGGAATTATAGGGGACACAAAACAACAATTTGGAACGAGATTCGCAAGAATCGAACTCAAATGCAGAAAAGTCATCAAAAAGCATGGAATTCAGCAAAACGACACCGAAACGAACTCGGATGTCAAAAAGCGTAGAATTAATCATTCTCAGAATGATGAAATGGTCACAGGCGAGCAGTTAATACAGACTCCTGCTAAAAAAAGAAATTTACCGAAAATCGAAATTTGCGGATATTACAGACACTATGGCCGCTTCCGACAGTAATCATCACTTCCCCAGCTCCAAGCTTCCTACTTTTTCCAGATCCTGATTCATGGTACAAATATGAGAACTAGTACCAGAATCCAGTATCCAAGAAGTAAAAAATACTGTAGCAGAACAATTTGTTTCCAAAACTAAAGTTCTGTACCTGAAGTGCCATGAAGAATGGGACAGTCTCTAGCCCAGTGGCCCAGCTCATCGTATTTGAGACAAGCGTCCTTATCCTTGCTAACCATCGGGTCCTTGCCCTTACCCTTGAGGTCCTTGACTTGTGGTCCCGTCTGCTTCTTGGTATTTTTCTTCTTATTCTTGGACCTCTGAGATCCAGAAGAAATCACAAGGGCATACTCCTTCATCCGCGGAGTCTTCATCTGACACTGAGCGGTAACTAGTTTGTTCATTAGCCCTACTAAGTTGCATGCAATCTCATTGCAGTTGAAGTTCATAAAAAAATGTGAGAAGGAATCAGGGAGAGACTGTAGGATAAGGTCGGTCTGCAGAGAAGTATCCATCTTAAAATCAAGAGCCTCCAATCTCTCGATGATAGATATCATTTTGAGGACGTGGTGTAACACCCCCAAATCCCATTGGGTTTTTACAGTGCCATGGACCCCACACCCAGTGATCCACCAGGCGAACATGACTAAAATACATTAAAATTAACCAACAAGGGAGTTTTAAAATTAAAATCCACCAGTCCCTACCATGATATCCGACACAATATTCCGATAAGGAATTTTAACGACAATGATGGGCCTACATGGATAAAATGAAAATACAACCACACCCATGAGCCTTGCTCGGGTAATACATAATGACAATGACTGACAAACTGTAGTACACTCCAACTGACTGACCAACATGAACAACTCGGACTAGTATCGCTCGAATGCCTCGTCGCCATCATCATGCCCCTGTGTCTCAACTCTCTCCTCGCAAGCACCTAAAACATGAAAACATGTTCCGCCCCCACGGGGTCAGTCATCCAGATAATGAACATCAAATACATGTATAACATGATATGCATCCAAAGGCAGAATGAAACGGTACAATGATAATAATAATACGAGATGCTCACAAACCAATATAAGAACCGAGCATTCGTGAAACACTATGTCCATGACATACTAATATCTGTTCGACAGGTTAGAACATAAGTGCCCAACGTCGAATCATAATCACAGAGTACCACAATGAATTACACGACATGAACCAAACCAGAACTGAATTAAATATGAATCACAATGAATTACATGAAGATGAACCAAACCAGAACTGAATTAAATATGAATTACAATGCGCGGAGGCTCCAATGAAATTATCAAGACATCATAAAGACCTGAAAGTCACTCAGCCGAAGCTGTCAATCAACATAAATACTGAAATTGGAACAGCCCGAAGCTGTAGTTAATGAGGGCTAATAAGATCATAACCACGAGCGTGACCTACTGATCTGTAGGTGTCGGGAAGCCAACCGCGAAGGTTCAAGCCCCAAGCTTACCCATAATAAGATCATAAACGCGACCGTGACCTACTAAGTTGTAGGTATTGGGAAGCCAACCGCGAAGGTTCAAGCCCCAAGCTTACCCATAATAAGATCATAAACACGACCGTGACGTACTGAGCTGTAGGTCTTGGGAAGCCAACCGTGAAGGTTCAAGCCCCAAGCTTGCCCATAATAAGATCATAAACACGACCGTGACCTACTGAGCTGTAGCTATTGGGAAGCCAACCGCGAAGGTTCAATCCCCAAGCTTACCCATAATGAGCACTAGCTGAGACTAGCCTCCAAAATATAATTAATCACAAACGGCAACTATCCGAAGATTACCGAATTCACGAGAATGATACAGTTGTAACGGGATGGGAGTTTTGCCCAGCTAACCCATCCAGCACTTAAACAACTAAGCTGAGTCGAGTTGCTAAGTAAGCCTGAAAGTAACGAGAAAAGGGGCAATGGCACAAAAGGATTTTATTAAGTATGAATGCTTGAGTACAAGAGAGCTTTACAATGCTTGATTGCTTGAGGATTTCTGGATGGAGTCAGCAAATGAGGCTCCTCCTCCTTTTATACCATCTTAGGAGAGTTCTGGAGTGGAACTCTCTAGATAGAACTTTCTAGGTAGAATACTCTAGATACTTGTAGTACATTTACATGGGCATTTACATGAGCTTTCTACAAAGTGTGTAAGAAGTATATTTCTACATGCTTCTAGAGTCGTCTAAGTATGTAGAGATCTCTGGGTCTTTCTTGATCATTCTAGAACCTTCTGGAACCTTCTGACACATAGAGACTCATGTTAGGGTCATCTGGGTCGCTTTCGCCCGACCCGTCACATCCTCCCCCACCTATTTCAGCGACGTCCTCGGCGCATTCTCTTGTCTGAACCTCTTGATGTGATCTTGAAATTGCCAGAGTTCGTCTTCCCGTTCCCATTTTGCTTCGCTATCAGGGAGGTTTTTCCATTTTACCAAGTACTCCGTGCCGGGAGGCACGCCTCTCTTCCGAGTAACTCGTTCGGTCACAATATAATCCACCTCCTTGTCGAATGAGGTGATTACGACAGTAGGTGCACGATTTGACTCTCCTCGGTGTGGGTCTTCCGAGTCGGCATGGTAGAGTTTCAATTGGCTCGCGTGGAAGACCGGATGTATTTTAAGTCTTGGAGGGAGTTGCAACATATAAGAGACATTTCCAACACGTTTGATTATTGTAAATGGTCCTTCGTACCTCCTCACCAAACCTTTGTGTACTTTGCGCAATGTCTTGAATTGGTTGGTAAAATGTTTGACCATGACCTGATCACCTTCCTGGAACTTGATGTCTCTTCTTTTAGGATCAGCCCACTTTTTCATCTTCCGGGCGGCCTTATCAAGGTAGGCGCGCGTAATGTCTGCTTCCTCATGCCATTCTCGGGCGATGCGGTGAGCTGCGGGACTTTTCCCTTCATGTGTCGAGGCTACAGTATTCGGGGTTAGTGGCTGAAAACCCATAATGATTTCGAAGGGGACTTACCTGTTGCCTCGCTTTTCTGCAGATTGTAAGAAAACTGGGCCACATCAAGTAATCTTGGCCAGTCCTTCTGATGGGCGCTCACATAGTGTCTTAGATATAGTTCCAGCAATGCATTGATTCGTTCGGTCTGTCCATCTGTTTGGGGATGGAAACTTGTCGAGAACTTGAGGTCGGTTCCCAATAGCTCGAATAGTTCTCTCCAAAATCGTCCAGTGAATCGAGGGTCTCGATCACTCACAATGCTTAGAGGAATCCCCCAAAGTTTGATGATATGTTTGAAGAATAGATGGGAAGCTTCATTAGCATTGCAATCGGGTGATGTGGCAATGAAAGTAGCATACTTACTGTATCGGTCCACCACCACCATGATGCTTCCGAATCCTTCTGATTTTGGGAGAGTTGTGATGAAGTCCATTGAGACGATCTCCCAGGGCCTTGAAGCAATGGGCAGGGGCTCCAACAATCCTGCCGGTAGATTCTGCTCATTCTTGTCTTGATGGCACACAAGACAAGTCTTTACGTAGGCTTCAATTTCGTCCCTCATATGCGGCCAATAGTATGAGGCCTGCACGAGTGCAGTGGTGCGTTCGATTCCTGGGTGACCAGCCCACTTAGTGTCGTGGCACTCCTTTATGATCTCTTTTCGAAGTTTTCCCCACTTAGGCACAAATATCCAATCGCCAATGGTGCGTACTATACCATCTTCCTCCCAAAATCGCCTTGTTTTGCCTTGCCTTATTTTGTCCAAAAGATCTTTTAGTTGGGCGTCTTGTTGGACTCCTTCCTTAATCCGTTGGATGAGGTCGGACTTTGGCATACTTGAACTCATAGTGGCCAGTTCTGCCTTCCTGCTTAGGGCATCCGCGACTACATTAGCTTTCCCCGGCTTGTACTCAAGTCGGTAGTCGAATTCCGCCAAGAAGTCTTGCCATCGAGCTTGCTTGGGACTTAACTTCTTTTGCGTCTGAAAATAACTTGTAGCAACATTATCCGTCATAATGACAAAGTGTGAGACAAGCAGGTAGTGTCGCCATGTACGCAGGCAGTGTATGACCGCAGTCATTTCCTTTTCTTGCACCGTATACCGTCTTTCCGTCTCATTGAGTTTCCGGCTCTCAAAGGCAATGGGGTGTCCATCTTGCATGAGCACTCCTCCAATAGCGAAATCAGAAGCGTCAGTTTGTACTTCAAAAGCTTTTGTGTGGTCCGGCAAGGCTAGTACGGGTTCTTCGGACACCGCTTGCTTGAGTTCTTCAAAAGCTTGCTGACACTTGCTGGACCAATGCCATACCTGGTTTTTCTTAAGTAGATCGGTCAGTGGGGCTGCTTTGGCCGAGTATCCTCTTATAAAGCGGCGGTAGTAGTTCACCAAGCCGAGAAATGATCGAAGATCTGGAACCTTGGTCGGGGGTTGCCAATCCCGAATAGCTTTCACCTTTGCATTTTCCATCATGATTTTGCCTCCTTTAACCTTGTGACCGAGAAATTCAACTTCTTTTTGGGCAAATGAACATTTTTCCTTCTTAACATAGAGCTTGTTCTCGCGTAGTACTTGGAAGACTTGTTTAAGGTGTTTAATATGTTCTTCAAGAGTCGAGTTGTACACCACAATATCATCCAAGTAAACAACAACAAATTGGTCAAGGAAAGGGTGAAGTACCTTGTTCATGAGGGTGCAAAAGGTTGCAGGTGCATTTGTGAGACCGAAGGGCATGACAAGGAACTCAAAAGCACCGTAGCGAGTCACACATATGGTCTTGGCCTCGTCTCCTTCAGCAATTCGCACTTGATAGTACCCTGAGCGCAGGTCAAGTTTGGTGAAGTATCGCGCCTTGCCAAGTTGGTCGAAGAGATCAGCTATCAACGGTATTGGGTATTTGTTCTTGATAGTGATCCGATTGAGTGCCCTGTAGTCGATGCACATTCGAAGGGTGCCATCCTTCTTCTTCTGGAAAAGTACGGGTGCACCGTAGGGAGACTTGGAGGGACGTATGTATCCTGTTTCTAGAAGGTCCTTGATTTGCCTTCGTAGTTCCGCGAGTTCGGGCGGTGCCATGCGGTAGGGAGCAGCAGCTGGAGGTTTGGCACCAGGTTCCAACTCGATACAATGATCCACCTCTCGCCTGGGTGGAAGTTTCTTAGGCAACTCTTTAGGCATCACATCCTTATATTCTTCAAGAATATTCTCCAAGATTTGCGGGTGGTCAGTCCGCGATGAGTTGAGTTTTTCTTCATCATTGAGCTGCCGAATTGTTACCAAGTAATTGGGGTACTTCCGCATCCCCTTCTTAAATTGTATGGCCGAGATTAGTTTCTTCTCAACATGGGCTCGTTCAATAGGGACCATGCATGCCTTGTCCCCGTCGTAGATGGCGAGTGTGCTTGTGGCTGGCATAGGAAAGGCTTGGAATCGGTCGAAGAATTCCATGCCTAGAACCATCTTGAAGTCGTCTATGGGGACGACGGAAAAGTCGAGCTTTCCGGACCATGTCCCAAGAGAGAGTGGGACATCATGAGCAATTCCGGCTATAGGCTTGGCAGGTGAGTTTACTGCCTTCATCGCACCTCCGCGATAGACTGTCTTGAGCCCTAGGCGTTTGGCTTCTTCCTCGGACATGAAGTTATGAGATGCTCCAGTGTTGAGTAATGCGCTAACGGTTTGACCGTTAATAGTGGTGCGAGCAAACATGAGCCCTTTCTTCGGAGTAATGGGCGTTGGGGCTTGTCCCTTAAGAGCGGACATGTACTGAAGAGAACCCATGCTGTGTTGGGGTTCTTCTAATGGAGTGGCCGAGGTATCATCGGCATTGATTTTTAAGTGGGCAGCAAGGGCGTTTAGTGTCTTCGTTTCCGGACAGTCACGTATCCAATGATTGTCGTTGCATATGAAGCAAGGGCTTTTGGGCTTTGATTGCTCCTTATTTCCTGGGAATTTTTGTTGCCCGATCTTGCCACTTGGGGGTCGGTTAGTTCCCCAATTCTTGCGATTACCGCCATATCCTTCCTTCAATTTTCTCCCCCACCTTTGCCATGAATGGGCCGTTTATCTTTACCTTGCCCAGAGTAATCAGTGAGTGATTCAGCCTTGGCGATAGCTTCGTCAAGGGTCTGAACACCATGTCTATCCAGCTCGGTTTTGGCCCAATTATTAAGGCCATCGGTGAAATAGAAAAGTGCATCTTTATCGGACATTTCAACTTCAAGCATGAGAGTTGTAAATTCATTGATATAGTCACGAATCGTACCTGTCTGCTTGAGTCTTCGGAGGCGAGCTCTCGTATCTCATTCAGCATTGCTTGGGGCAAATTGTTTTCGGAGTTCTCTTTGGAAGTCTGACCAAGTGTCAATGGTGCAAATCCCTTTGCCCATATCGCCATACTTCCGGCGCCACCAGAGTTGTGCGTCACCACGCAGGTAATTTGGTGCGCCGCTGACCTTCTGTTCCTCATCTTTTACGCCCATAGCGTCAAAGTATCGTTCTAGGCCGAATAAGAAGTTATCGACCACAGTGGCATTCCGAGTGCCATCATAGGTTTCGGGCTTCGGCACATCCAAGCGGCACGCATCAAAAGCGAACGGGGCAGCGGAATTAAATGATGCGGCTCGCTTGTGTTTAGTCCATTCCGATCGGACTTCTTCCACTTCCGAGCGAATAGAGCGTAGTTCTTCTTGAACAAAGACACGGAGACCAGGAATCTCCTTCTGGAATTCAATAAGTTGCCCACGCAACATATCCGACTGGTCCATCATAAGTTTCTTCAGTACGCCAGTAATGTCGGCGTATTCCGTCTCCAGAGTGTCGAACCTGTCATGGACTTGATCAAGGTTCTCCTCCAAGCTAGCCATCTAGGCTTCCAGTGTGGCAATCCGAGGTCCGAAGGCGTCGGCAGATGGTCCCTTGGACTTGCCTCGGACCTTGTTACCTCGTTGCTCCTCACGACCGCGTTGCTGCTCTTGAGTAGCATCAATAGGGACATCCTGAGTGTTGGCCATTGTTCTCGTGTGATATGAGTCGGTTGTGTACAAACCGTGGCTCCGATACCACTTGTCACGGGATGGGAGTTTTGCGCAGCTAACCCGTGCGGCACTTAAACAACTAAGCTGAGTCGAGTTGCTAAGTAAGCCTGAAAGTAACGAGAAAAGGGGCAATGGCACAAAAGGATTTTATTAAGTATGAATGCTTGAGTACAAGAGAGCTTTACAATGCTTGATTGCTTGAGGATTTCTGGATGGAGTCAGCAAATGAGGCTCCTCCTCCTTTTATACCATCTTAGGAGAGTTCTGGAGTGGAACTCTCTAGATAGAACTTTCTAGGTAGAATACTCTAGATACTTGTAGTACATTTACATGGGCATTTACATGAGCTTTCTACAAAGTGTGTAAGAAGTATATTTCTACATGCTTCTAGAGTCGTCTAAGTATGTAGAGATCTCTGGGTCTTTCTTGATCATTCTAGAACCTTCTGGAACCTTCCGACACATAGAGACTCATGTTAGGGTCATCCGGGTCGCTTTTGCCCGACCCGTCACACTGTGCTACCTTGAGTCGGCCAACACAATAATGATGACTCACGGATGGGCACAATCCTCGGTGGTCCCAATTCAATACCTCGATTGCCTTAGAATGGCCAACCGATAATAATGATGCAGCGGATAATCCAATACCTCGATTGCCTCAAAACGGCCAATCGATAACAATGATACAACGAATGATTGAACACCTCAATTGTCTTAGAATGGCTAATCGATGACAATGATACAATGAATGATTGAGCACCTCGACTACCTTAGAACGGACAATCGATGACAATGAGACAATGAATGATTGAGCACCTCGATTGCCTTAGAATGGCTAATCGATGACAATGATACAATGAATGATTAATCTCATCGATTGCCTTAGAACGGATAATCGATGACAATGATATAATGAATGATTGAACTCCTCGATTGCCTTAGAATGGACAATCGATAACAATGATACAATGAATGATTGAACTCCTCGATTGCCTTAGAATGTCCAATCGATAACAATGATACAATGAATGATTGAACTCCTCGATTTCCTTAGAATGGCCAATCGATAACAATGATACAATGAATGATTGAACACCTCGATTGCCTTAGAACGGTCAATCGATAACAATGATACAATGAATGATTGAACTCTTCGATTACCTTAGAACGGTTAATCGATAACAATGATACAATGAATGCGTCGACACCTTTAATCGGCTACCGACGACGAAGATGAGAACGAATACGACAATGCCTTCAATCGGCCAATACAACATGAATGACAGGACACCAACATTAATAACAATGATTACAACAACGTTAAGATCGACATCAATATTAACAACAACAACCGATACATCGATACCGCGAACCGGTGATCGATAATAACATTAACAACGAATATCTCAATGCCTTACCGGCCATTAATGAATGATAATAAACATTTGGCATAAATGCCGGAGAGTATCGTATCGAACGATCCCCTAATATCAATGAACTTATGAAGAGACTAAGTCTCGAAATGATACAACACATTCATACACATATATGATAACATTAATCTCATTGACTAGTACAAGTATAAAACTTGCCTCAACCGAAGGCGATGGAATCCTTCCACGAACAACGAACGGCGTCCTCCGATAAACACAAGTACTCGAACAACCTTGAATGAAATACAATTCATTCAATAACACAATATCAATCGAAATCAACACAACGACCGAAAGAAACTCTTTGAGACATTTAATCGAACACTAAATGTTCAAGGTTCCTCAAGAACCTAAGAATCATCAAACGGGTTGAACGAATCGAAGATATGGATATACAATCCATAGAACATGATTAATAATGTTTACTAACATCAACCGATTCATCAAATTTGGACGAACAACGAAAATCAAGAAGAAATCTCGAAAAATCAAATTCTAGGAGATTTCAAGAATTTACCTCGATCCGACGAAGAACAATGATTTGATGTTGATATAATCGATAGGAATCCTCAAAAATGCTTAGAAATCGAGTGGAATCGACCAAAAACTCCATTTCCCGATTTTCCCCGTCGCCAGCCGCACCCGGGCGAAGAAATGTGAAGAAAATGAGGTTTGGCCGGTCACAGCCTATATATGGCCGACCGGGTTACGGCCAGAATCGAATTCACAAAACTCCGCCTACCGCTAATCGCTTACGGCCAGAATCGACATGTGGCCTTACGGCCGTAGCTCGGCACTTACGGCCGCATCTACAGTCCTTACGGCCAGACCTGCATTCGTCCGAACACTGCCTGGCACCCGTACGGCCATAACTGACAGCCCTTACTTACGTAACCGGAATTCGTCCGAACACAGCCGAGCACGTACGGCCGTAACCGGCACCTTACGGCCGTAACTCGGCCAGGCCAGGCCCTGCTCCAAGAAGTGCAGCCGTGACTCGGCCGTGGCCACTCCGACGGCCCGGACGCCGCCGAAACCCGAACCTGAATATGAATCGAAGATACGGTTACGAAGTACTCGCAAAGACGAATCCGAGCGCTAAGAGAACACACGATTTCGACCACCCGAAGGCTCAAAATTCGACAACGGAAAGTAATTACCCCAAACTTTGAGAAATTACGAAAATGGCCCAAAACGTCCGAAATACACGATACACGATCGAAACACCAAGCCAAAGCTCGCAACATGAATAATAACATTAAATGAACTTACGAGAAACTCGAAACAACAGTTTCGGACGAGATTCACAAGAATCGAACTCAAGTGCGGAAAAGCCATTTAAGAATACGGAACTCAACAAAACGATACCGAAACGAACTCGGATGACAAAAAGTGCAGAATTAAATATTCTCGGAATGACGAAACGGTCACAACGGAGTTGCTAAGATGGACTTCCGCCAAAACATAAAATTACCGGAAAAATCGAAATTGCGGATATTACATACTACTCCCCTTAAAAGAAGTTTCGTCCCGAAACTTAAAACAAGTAGGGAGAAGCAATATCCCGCCAGGAAAAATCAACGAGATACACACAAACAAGAATGATTACAATGAATGATAATGAATCGAAATCCAACAAGGATCAAGAATGACTCACCAGGGTGAAATGATAACGTAATGAGTGATAGCTCAAATGAAATGATTGGAACCATTGTTCCCCGTGAAGTGAATGATTAGTTGATAATTATAAGTCTCAACGTGATTGATATATGATGAATGACTTATGTGAATGAATGAACGACAAATGAAATGAATGATTATCCTATTACTGAGCAAGAATTAACTTGTTCAAAACCGGTGATGAATGTCCTATTGTATCACCGTTAAAGCAAACAACAGTCGAACTCATCATCTGAGATGAAGATGCTCTCCCAGCACGAAGACGACTAGAAAACTATCTCTTGGACGTCGGAGTCCGATGTCCCTCTGACAGCTCTTCCTATACCGAGGCAGGAAAGTCACGTGATAATTACAGATCTCGTATGAAGATCGCATTATGATTATGAGATGGAATGATAACAATGAGCATACACACTCTAACACAATGAATGCATTAATAATGCAATGAAATGATCGTCGACATGACGTCGGAATATGATAAGATTGCATGAAAGATCATGTGAGGTAACATGATTATCTGATGAAATTCCCGAAATGATTACCTTGAACAAGTTAGCAAGGTTGAAAATTCGATCCATAAGATCAACAACTGAACCGCGAGATGGACTGGATGATTAATGAATTAACTGAACAATGAGATTGACTGAGTGATGAATGAATTAACTGAACAATGAGATTGACTGAGTGATGAATGAATTGACTGAACAATGAGATTAACTGAGCGATGAATGAATTAACTGAGATGATATTGAGTGAGTGATGAATGAATTAACTGAACAATGAGATTAACTGAATGATGAATGAATTAACTAAACGATGAGATTGACTAAGTGATGAATGAACTAACTGAATGATGAGATTGACTGAGTGATGAATGTTGACTCAAGAAGTATTTTGATGATAATTTCATTCAAAACATTTAATAAAATCAATCTCAGCACGCTGTTATATTGAAGGAGCAAAATGGACTTAGCGCACGCTACCTGTACCATAGTAGCGCACGCTGTCGAGGATTATATACAGCCTAGTCAGTTAGCTGCAGTCCAGTGAAGTTACCTGATGGATAGCGCACGCAAAGGTCATATTATCAGCGCACGCTAAACTATTAGTTTTAGCGCACGCTATCATATCTATATAATGCACGCTATCGCATCTACACTCAGAGGATAGTAAGGTCTGGAAAGAAAAAGGAAAAAGGACTTGCGCACAATACAGACAATTATTTACGTACGCTACTTTAAGGACTTAGCGCACGTTACTCTTCATGTCTTGCGCACGCTACCGGATAACGTGGTTAGTAGTCCAGTAGCTACTGGACTCAAAATGAGAAGGCATTTACGTACGCTACACAGGGTAACGTACTTTACTGAGGAAAGCAAATAGCGCACGCTACGATATATACATTAGCGCGCACTAAATCAGTCAATAATTTACCGTTGGATTTTCTACCGTTGGAACGCAGGAGTCAAAGAAGATCCGTGAAATCTGGAAAAGCTGAAATTAATAAATACTAGCGCACGCTATGCATGACTGCTAGCGCACGCTAAGTTCAAATTTAGCCGTTAGATAAAGAGACGTTGAGGAGACAAACCAACACTTTCAAAGTCAAGATTGAAGACCTGTTGACCAACCAATAATGCACGCTACGAGTACATGACTAGCGCACGCTAGCCATATAATTTTACCGTTGGAACAGTTTTGTGACCGTTCAGATAGGCAAAGTCAGAGATGATTACGCACGCTAGAAGGTATTATTAGAGCACGCTAATAATACAAATTTCAGTATTTGAAGAATGGCTGACACCTATAAATACCCATAGGACTTGGGTATTACATACACAACTTCAAGCATACAAGCATACAAGCATACAAGCAATCAAAGCATACCTGAGCTCAATTTTGTATCTTTTATTGCATTCTAAAGTTGTGAGAAGAAAGATACAAAGAGTGATAATATTTATTATACTTTGTATTTTTTTCATTTGGCTGTGAGTGTTGCATCACTCATACTTGAGCTTTAGAGAAACGAATCAAGAGTCACTAATCCGGTGTTATTAGGATCTTTGATCCGGCATTGTTAGGATTATACTCCTATATTTGTAAGTGAGGATTATCTAGTTCATATAGAACACTAGATAAACAAAGTTTATTTTGAGAGTGGTTGAGCTTGGACCAATAGAAGACAAGCAGCTGTAACGGTTGTGAACTCGGACCGATCGAAGATGAGTCAAGTTTGTGGTTATTCTTGAGCCAATAGAAAAAGAAGTCGGAGAAAGGACGTAGGCAAGTTGCCGAACCTCTATAAATCTTTGAGTCTTTTATTTTCCGCACTATTTTCGTTTATTCGCGAGAAAGTTCTATATTCCGCATCACCACTATTCAACCCCCCTTCTAGTGGTGAATTTATCTCTTCAGTTGGTATCGGAGCGGGTCTCTTTTTAAAGGTTTAACCACCTAAGGGAAAAAGTTCCGCAAATGGCACTTCTTGGCCAAATCGAAGGAAATGCTCTCAACCGTCCTCCCTTCTTCGACGGTTCAAATTTCATGACGTGGAAAAAGGAGATGGCTATCTTCGTTCAAGCCTACGATATTGAGATTTGGAAAGTTATTGCCCTTGGTCCGAAGCTTGCAAAGAAAGAGGATGGTTCGTTGAAAAAGTTCGACGAATTCAATGACGAGGATTGGAGAAACACTCACATCAACTCCTGTGCTACTCAAATTCTCTATTGCGCCCTTAATCCCGAAGAACTCAATAGAATATCTTCCTACGAAAGCGCAAAGGAAATTTGGGAAATCCTCGAAGCAACTCATGAGGGAACCACCCAAGTCAAGGAGACCAAAATCAACATGCTACTTCATGACTACGAACTCTTCTCCATGAAAGATGAGGAAACGATCACAAATATGTTGGATCGATTTTCGGCTATAACCAATGGTCTTGCATCTTTCGGAAAGCCTATATCGAGCAGCGACAAAGCCAAGAAAATTCTTCGCTCGTTGCCACGAGAATGGGATGCTACGGTTACCGCGATTATGGAATCCAAGGATCTCAACAAACTTGAGTTTAGTGCCCTCATCGGGTCACTCATCAACTATGAGATCGTTCTCAAGTCTAGAGGTACTAAACCAAAACCTCGGGAAAGAGTAGTCGCATTCAATGTTGATAGTGATGTTGAGGAAGATGATCTCGAAGATGAAGACGACGAGGAACTTGCTCTCTACGCCAAGAACTTTAGAAGGTATAAAAGCTTAATTCAAAAGAGGTGAAGTTTTCTTGGCCGGGATGGCAAACCGGAGCAAAAGAAGAGTGGCTATGCTCCTATAGAGAAGTTCGACAATAATTGTCCGAAATGTGGTCAAGCCTGTCACTATGCCAAAGAATGCCGAGGATCCTCTTCAAAGCCTCAAATGGAAAGATTCAAAAAGAAGGAGGTCCTAATCGCTTCTTGGAGTGATGACGAGGAGGAGATTGAAATATCTCTAGACGCAAATCTCGCATTCATGGCACTCGACTCCGAAAGCAATATCGAGGTAAGTTCTAAACTCAATGATGACGAATATGATTCTTTTCATTTTTGCGATTCACAAGAAGTTCATCATGACGATGAGTTATTAAGTGCGTTTGAATCCTTGAACACGGAGTATGACGAGATGGTTAAATTAAATATATCTTTAAAGAGAAAAATAAAATCTATAGAACTCGAAAATACCTCTCTTCAAAACAAAGGCAAAACTATTGAGCTCGACCATACCTTATGCCTTGAAAAGGAAAATGTTTTGAAAATCGAGTTGACGAAAACTCAAAAGGAGCTAAAATATATTTTGAACAAATTTACTCTCGGAAACGAGAAATTCGAAAAGCTTCTATCTATTCAAAAATCCCCTTTGCTAAAACATGGTCTTGGTTTCGATCCATTTAAACGCGAACAATCTCTTATCAACCTTGACAAAATAAAAAAAAACCGAAATCGATAACTCAAAAGATCCTTTCAAACAATGAGTTCATGATGTTAATGTTCGTTCAAAGTTGAGAACCATAAAGGTTAAACAAATATGGGTTCCTAAAGGGACAATTGTTCCAAATGCTATAAGCATAGTTAACTTTGGAGGACCCAAACGGGCTTGGGTACCGAAACAACTGAGAAATTCTATTTTTGTAGGTACCGGCACCAAAGAAAAGCAAGTGGTACATTGATAGTGGATGCTCAAGGCACATGTGCGGCTCCGAGGACTTATTTGAAGACCTCGAATATCAAGAACAAGGACATGTGACCTTTGGGGATAATCAAAAGGGAAAAATCAAAGGCATCGGTAAAGTCGGTAAGGAACCTTCTCCCTCTATCAACAAAGTATTGTTTGTTGAAGGTTTGCATCATAATCTACTTAGCGTTTCACAACTTTGCGATGAAGGTTTTAAAATTCTCTTTGAGCAAACTCATTGCACGGCATTTAGAAATAATAAAATTGCATTCATCGGTTTGAGATGTGGAAACATCTATATTGTTGATCTTAATGATAAAAGTTCATTCAACGAAAAATATCTTATTACTTTGGATGATAATGCATATTTATGGCATCGAAAATTGGGGCATACATCTTTACCTATCATTTCTATTTTATCTAGACACGACTTTGTTCGTGGATTGCCCAAACTCAAGTTTGATAGAAAACACTTGTGTGAATCTTGCATAAAAGGGAAACATACTCGAGAATCTTTCAAACCAAAATTCGAGGTTTCCACTAGTCGCGTTCTTGAACTTGTACATATGGATTTGATTGGACCATCTAGACATGTTAGTTTAAATGGCAAGCTTTACACTTTGGTTATTGTTGATGATTTCTCTCGATTTACTTGGGTTAGATTTTTAGCACATAAGGATGATGCATTTTCGGAGTTTTCTAAATGATGTCGTTTGGTATCAAATGAGAAAAATCTCTCCATAATTTCTATTCGCACCGATCACGGAGGTGAATTTGATTGCACTCCATTTGAACTCTTATGTGACAAATACGAGATTAATCATAATTTTTCGGCTCCTAGAATGCCTCAACAAAATGGGGTTGTTGAAAGGAAAAACCGATCTTTGGAAGAAATGTCGAGGACTATGCTTAATGAATACTCTCTTCCACGATACTTTTGGGCCGAAGCAATCTTTACGGCATGTTATGTGATCAATCGGGTTCATGTTCGTAGAACTCATCTTAAAACCCCGTATGAACTATGAAAGGGCAAAAAGCTAAATATAGCTTACTTTCATCCTTTTGGTTGCAATGTATTATCTTAAACAATGGTAAGGATAACTTGGGCAAGTTTGATGCTAAATCCGACTCCGGAATATTTCTTGGTTATTGTACAAATAGCAAAGCATACTGTGTTTATAACATTAGAACGAATAAAGTTGAAGATTCCATTCATGTTAAATTCAATGATATGATCTCACCCCTGAGAAAGGTAGAATATTTTGATGATGCAGGTACTTTTCCGGATCCCTCAACCGAAGTGAAGAAAATTTTGGAAATCCAAACGAATACAATCGTTGATTTACCGAAAGATTGGAAGAACATCAACGACCATCCAAATAAGACGGTGTTCAAACCCGAAGGAGAACCACCGAATATATGGCTCATTGTGCTTTTGTATCAGAAATAGTTCCCAAGAATATATCCGAGGCTCTTGATGATGAAAGATGGGTGATGGCAATGCAAGAGGAGCTTGTACAATTCATGCACAATAATGTATGGAATTTAGTTCCAGCTCCTAAATATAAAACAATTATCGAAACTAAATGGGTGCACAAAATTAAGAGTGACGAAGACAGTTATCCAATTCGAAATAAATATCGTTTGGTCGCTCAAGGGTATAATCAAGAAGAAGGTCTTGATTATGAAGAAAGTTTGGCTCCCGTGGCTCGACTCGAAGCCATCCGTTTGTTATGTGCTTTTGCCGGCCACAAAAAGATCAAACTATTTCAAATGGATGTGAAAAGTGCATTCTTGAATGGCCACATTCAAGAAGAAGTCTATGTCAAGCAACCTCCCGGTTTTGAAGATCATCAATTTCCGGATCACGTCTACAAGCTCAACAAGGCACTCTACGGGTTGAAGCAAGCACCCCGAGCATGGTATGATCGTTTAAGTCAATTTTTAATTGCAAATGACCATAAAAGAGGCAAAGTCGATAATACCTTGTTTGTGAAAATATTGAATGATGATATACTTGTTTGCCAAATCTACGTTGATGACATTGTATTTGGAGCTACTAATGAATCTTTGTGCCAAGATTTCTCTAATCTTATGAAAGGAGAGTTCGGGATGAGTATGATGGGAGAATTAGCATTCTTCCTCGGGCTTCAAATCAAGCAATGCGAAGATGGAATCTTTATCCATCAAACGAAGTACTCAAACGATCTCCTAAAGAAATTCAAAATGGAAAGTAGCAAGGTGATTTCTACGCTAATGTCTTCATCATTAAAGCTTGAAAAAGATGAAAATGGCAAATCCATAGATCAGAAATTATATCGAGGTATGATCGGATCTTTGTTATATTTGACTGCATCTAGGCCAGACATAATATTTGCTACATGTTTATGTGCTCGATTCCAAGCTAATCCCAAGGAATCACATTTAATTGCTTGTGAACGCATTTTTCGCTACTTGAAAGGAACTATTGGACTAGGTCTATGGTATCCTTCTTGCTTGGATTTTAATTTAATTGCATATAGTGACGCTGATTTCGGCGGATGTAAAATTGACAAAAAGAGTACTAGTGGTACGTGTCATTTTATTGGATCATGTTTAATATCTTAGGGAAGTAAAAAGCAAATCAGTGTAGCATTGTCTACAGCTGAGGCCGAATATGTTGCTGCAGGGAGCGCCTGTGCTCTGGTATTATGGATTAAAAATCAACTCCGCGACTACGGCATATATTTTGAAAATACCCCTATTCTATGCGATAATACCAGTGCGATTAATCTGAGTAAAAATCCTGTACTGCATAGTAGAACTAAGCATATAGATATTATACATCACTTTCTACGAGATCATGTGCAGAAGAAAGATATCTGTTTAATTTTTGTCGGGACGAAGGACCAACTTGCTGATATTTTTACAAAACCTCTTCCTGAAGAATCATATAATTCTATTCGTTTACAACTTGGTATGGGGCATCTAGACAATTTTTAAAATAAGTTTTCTACTCGAGAAATCAATATCCTTGAATCGTTCCATTCGCTAGCGCGTGCTAGCTTCATTTTTCTTAACGCGCGCTAATTATCGTTTTCGATAGCGTAAGCTAACCGTCTATGCTTTGCGTGTGCTAATTAAAACCCTTCATATTCCAAATCGGCTACTGGACAGTCCAGTGAACTTCCTATTTTCATCTAACGTACGTTAACCTTTCATACCTAGCGTACGCTAATTATAACAACCCAGTCCACTATATAAACTCCGTACGGCCCAGAAACACTTTCACTCTATCTTAACGTACGCAAACCCAGAAACCCCTTCTCAGCAAAAAAAAAAAAAAAAAAAAAAACTAGCCGCAAAATTCGAACCATCAACCTCCGATTTCTTCCTCAAATCTTCAATTTCCCCCAGACTCATGTCAAGCAAAGGACGCAAAGCCTTGGAAAAATCATACAAAAACCTAAAACGCCCTCGCAACGCCGAATACGATGCGACTCGATTTGTCTCATACACCGCATCGAAGGTGTTTTCCGATATTCTTCCTCAGGAGCATATTACCGACTGCTACTTTTTCAATTTCAGTAGTCTCGAATGAGCTAAGGTCAGTATCCGTGAGTTTTTTGAAGCATTAAGGATAGCCCGGTTTGTTGAGTGTAAGGAAATAATTTATCCGTCCTGTGTCCGGGAATTCTATGCCAATCTGCATTTGGGTGACGGTGATGGTGGATTGGTTCTCGGTAGTTTGGTGAAAGGAACAGTGGTGAAGATTTTGTCGGAAATTCTTCACGAATTATTTGGATTGACGAAGGATGGTTTTGATTGCTGTGGGAAGACAATTGACGAAGAATCACTTGTGTCTGAGAAAGATGTCGCTGATTTTATGTGCTCAAAACTGTCATCGAGGTTACGGATGACGTTTTCGAAAATAATGATTTTGGAATTCATATTCGCTTGTTGTTGGCTGCACTCATTAAGTGCTTGATGCCGAAGGTGAATACCCAACACAAGTTAGTAGGAGTGGACAAAAATGTGGTGTATCGAGTACTAAAAGAAGACAAGGTGGATTTCACCGGAATTGTGTTGAATTGGATGAAGGTAAAAGGAGATTCCTTTCGCTCAAAACACTACATGTCGAGGACACGGAAGTCAGGGCTGCCTTTTGGTTCTATACTCACCGTAATCTTCCGTCACTTCCATGTCGACTTGTCAAGTGAGGCATCCGTTCCGGTGTCTCGAGGACACGAGATTACTGATCTCACCCTCAAAGCAATGCACTACGTTGAAACATTCAATAGAGGTTGGGTGCAATTTCCGTATCTTCGAGAAGACGATCAAGTGCCGAAAGGGACACGAACCCCAACTGCGGCCGAACGTGTGACACATCGAGGACCTCATACGCTTCGGGAGCTGCAAACCAGAAAGCTTGTTCGTCACCCGAAGACAAAAGGCAAGCGACCTATGAGAGACGCCATCACGGAAGAAGAAGAGAGTGATCTTATTGCTCGGATGTGGAGCATCGAGACCTCTCAAATGGAAATTCGAGAGGATGTTCGGTCTCTTCGCTCGGAAGTCTGGGAAGTTCGCGGGCTAATTTCTGATTTCATCCGATACACTCACCCATCATTCCCATTTCCATCCTCCTCTTCCGATCCAGCCCCTTAGAGTCTAGGAATTTGATACTAGTTGTAGAAACTTAGCTTTCGAATGACTTTTATGTCTCATGCCTTGAATATTTGTAATGCTTGAACCATTTTCTTTAATTTGCATTTTATCTTCGTTTGGTTTCATGACGTATGGCATTTGGTGATTATGTGATTTAATTTTGGTTTATAGTATTTGCTGGTATTACTTGTTAAAAATGCAATGATTCAGGGGGATTTCCTTTTTATTTATGTCAAAAAGGGGGAGACTACTCCAAAATCCGAAACAATCTAATATATCGAACAAGTTACCTTGATTCAAATCTTTTTAAAACATTTTTTCAGGTACAAATTAAATGTTTTGACATCATCAAAAAGGGGGAGATTGTTGACTCAAAAAGTATTTTGATCATAATTTCATTCAAAACATTTAATAAAATCAATCTCAGCACGCTGTTTTATTGAAGGAGCAAAATGGACTTAGCGCACGCTACCTGTACCATAGTAGCGTACGCTATCGAGGATTATATACAGCCTAGTCAGTTAGCTGCAGTCCAGTGAAGTTACCTGATGGATAGCGCACGCAAAGGTCATATTATCAGCGCACGCTAAACTATTAGTTTTAGCGCACGCTATCTTATCTATATAACACACGCTATCGCATCTCCACTCAGAGGACAGTAAGGTCTGGAAAGAAAAAGGAAAAAGGACTTGCGCACGCTATGGACAATTATTTACGTACGCTACTTTAAGGACTTAGCGCACGTTACTCTTCATGTCTTGCGCACACTACCGGATAACGTGGTTAGTAGTCCAGTAGCCACTGGACTCAAAATGAGAAGGCATTTACGTACGCTACACTAGGTAATGTACGTTACTGAGGAAAGCAAATAGCGCACGCTACGATATATACATTAGCGCACGCTAAATCAGTCAATAGTTTACCGTCGGATTTTCTACCGTTGGAACGCAGGAGTCAAAGAAGATCCGTGAAATCTGGAAAAGCTGAAATTAATAAATACTAGCACACGCTATGCATGACTGCTAACGCACGCTAAGTTCAAATTTAGCCGTTGGATAAAGAGACGTTGAGGAGACAAACCAACACTTTCAAAGTCAAGATTGAAGACCTGTTGACCAACCGATGCTAGCCATACAATTTTACCGTTGGAACAGTTTTGTGACCGTTCAGATAGGCAAAGTCAGAGACGATTACGCACGCTAGAAGGTATTATTAGCGCACGATAATAATACAAATTTCAGTATTTGAAGAATGGCTGACACCTATAAATACCCATAGGACTTGGGTATTACATACACAACTTCAAGCATACAAGCATACAAGCATACAAGCAATCAAAGCATACTTGAGCTCAATTTTATATCTTTTATTACATTCTAAAGTTGTGAGAAGAAAGATATAAAGAGTGATATACCTTGTAATATTTATTATACTTTGTATTCTTTTATTTGGCTGTGAGTGTTGCATCACTCATACTTGAGATTTAGAGAAACGAATCAAGAGTCACTAATCCGGTGTTATTAGGATCTTTGATCCGGCATTGTTAGGATTATACACCTATATTCGTAAGTGAGGATTATCTAGTTCCTATAGAACACTAGATAAACAAAGTTTATTTTGAGAGTGGTTGAGCTTGTACCAATAGACGACAAGCGGTTGTAACGGTTGTGAACTCGGACCGATCGAAGATGAGTCAAGTTTGTGGTTGTTCTTGAGCCAATAGAAAAAGAAGTCAGAGAGAGGACGTAGGCAAGTTGCTGAACCTCTATATATCTTTGAGTTTTTTATTTTCCGCACTATTTTCGTTTATTCGCGAGAAAGTTCTATATTCCACATCACCACTATTCAACCCCCCATTCTAGTGGTGAATTTATCTCTTCAATGAATGAATTAACTGAACAATGAGATTAAGTGAGTGATGAATGAATTAACTGAACGATGAGATTGACTGAGTGATGAATGAACTAACTGAACAATGAGATTAACTGAGTGATGAATGAATTAACATGATCGGCAAGATCAAAATGATGATTGAGGATTATTAACTGATGAATGAGTTGATCCTTAACGCTTACACGGGTCACACGTGCTCCAAAACAATTAGTCATGAATCAATCATAACAATAATATCACATATAGGTTTCAAAAAAGCATGTATAATTAATGACATAATGAATGTATGAACATAAAGAGAATCGAGTCCTTACACAGGTCATACGAAGCTTCAAGGTCTCGCGATACTAGTCTTCACTGACGACGACTCGATGAATGAATGACTCTTGCAGTCGTACTAATATTACGACTCACAAAACCCGACTGACTAGATTGTCATAACCTGACAGTCCCACTACTACCGCATCGGTAGAGCCACATAACTCACATATTAGGGTATCTAACAACCTAAAATCTCTGTTACCATCTTCTGTAACACCCCTAAATCCCATTGGGTTATTACAGTGCCGTGGACCCCACACTCGGAGATCCACCAGGCGAACATGACTAAAATACATTAAAATTAACCAACAAGGGAGATCACAGTCCCTACCATGATATCCGACAGAATATTCCGATAAGGAATTTTAACGACAATGATGGGCCTACATGGCTAAAATGAAAATACAACCACAACCATGAGCCTTGCTCGGGTAATACATAATGACAATGACTGACAAACTGTAGTACACTCCAACTGACTGACCAACATGAACAACTCGGACTAGTATCGCTCGAATGCCTCGTCGCCATCATCATGCCCCTGTGTCTCAACTCTCTCCTCGCAAGCACCTAAAACATGAAAACATGTTCCGCCCCCACGGGGTCAGTCATCCAGATAATGAACATCAAATACATGTATAACATGATATGCATCCAATGGTTGAATGAAACGGTACAATGATAATAATAATACGAGATGCTCACAAACCAATGTAAGAACCGAGCATTCGTGAAACACTATGCCCACGGCATACTATTAATACCTGTTCGACAGGTTAGAACATAAGTGCCCAACGGCGAATCATAATCACAGAGTACCACAATGAATTACATGACATGAACCAAACTAGAACTGAATTAAATATGAATCACAATGAATTACATGAAGATGAACCAAACCAGAACTGAATTAAATATGAATCACAATGCCCGAAGGCTCCAATGAAATTATCAAGACATCATAAAGACCTGAAAGTCACTCAGCCGAAGCTATCAATCAACATAAATACTGAAACCGGAACAGCCCGAAGCTGTAGTTAATGAGGGTTAATAAGATCATAACCACGACCGTGACCTACTGAGCTGTAGGTGTAGGGAAGCCAACCGCGAAGGTTCAAGCCCCAAGCTTACCCATAATAAGTTCATAAACATGACCGTGACCTACTGAGTTGTAGGTGTTAGGAAGCCAACCGCGAAGGTTCAAGCCCCAAGCTTACCCATAATAAGATCATAAACACGACCGTGACCTACTGAGCTGTAGGTGTTGGGAAGCCAACCGCGAAGGTTCAAGCCCCAAGCTTACCCATAATAAGATCATAAACACTACTGTGACCTACTCAGCTATATGTGTTGGGAAGCCAACCACGAAGGTTCAAGCCCCAAGCTTACCTATAATGAGCACTAGCCGAGAGTAGCCTCCAAAATATAATTAATCACAAACGGCAACGATCCGAAGATTACTGAATTCACGAGAATGATAGTGTGCTGCCTTGAGTCAGCCAACACGATAATGATGACTCACGGATGGGCACCGTCCTCGGTGGTCCCAATTCAATACCTCGATTGCCTTAGAATGGCCAACCGATAACAATGATGCAGCGGATGATCCAATACCTCGATTGCCTCAAAACGGCCAATCGATAACAATGATACAACGAATGATTGAACACCTCGATTGACTTAGAACGGATAATCGATGACAATGATACAATGAATGATTGAGCACATCGATTGCCTTAGAACGGCTAATCGATGACAATGATACAATGAATGATTGAACTCCTCGATTGCCTTAGAACGGATAATCGATGACAATGATATAATGAATGATTTAACTCCTCGATTGCCTTAGAATGGACAATCGATAACAATGATACAATGAATGATTGAACTCCTCGATTGCCTTAGAATGGCCAATCGATAACAATGATACAATGAATGATTGAACTCATCGATTGCCTTAGAATGGCCAATCGATAACAATGATACAATGAATGATTGAACACCTCGATTGCCTTAGAACGGTCAATCGATAACAATGATACAATGAATGATTGAACTCCTCGATTGCCTTAGAACGGTCAATCGATAACAATGATACAATGAATGCCTCGGCACCTTTAATCGGCTACCGACGACGAAGATGAGAACGAATACGATAATGCCTTCAATCGGCCAATACAACATGAATGACAGGACGCCAACATTAATAACAATGATTACCACAATGTCTAGACCGACATCAATATTAACAACAACAACTGATACATCGATATCGCGAACCGGTGATTGATAATAACATTAACAACGAATATCTCAATGCCTTACCGGCCATTAATGAATGATAATAAACCTTTGGCATAAATGCCGGAGAGTATCGTATCGAACGATCCCCTAATATCAATGAACTTATGAAGAGACTAAGTCTCTGAATGATACAACACATTCATACACATATATGATAACATTAATCTCATTGACTAGTACAAGTATAAAACTTGCCTCAACCGAAGGCGATGAAATCCTTCCACGAACAACGAACGGCGTCCTCCGATAAACACAAGCACTCGAACAACCTTGAATGAAATACAATTCATTCAATAACACAAAATCAATCGAAATCAACACAACGACCGAAAGAAACTCTTTGAGATATTTAATCGAACACTAAATGTTCAAGGTTCCTCAAGAACCTAAGAATCATCAATCGGGTTGAACGAATCAAAGATATGGATATACAATCCATAGAACACGATTAATAATGTTTACTAAAATCAACTGATTCATCAAATTCGGACGAACAATGAAAATCAAGAAGAAATCTCGAAAAATCAAATTCTAGGAGATTTCAAGAATTTACCTCGATCCGACGAAGGGCAATGATTTGATGTTGATATAATCGATAAGAATCCTCAAAAACGCTTAGAAATCAAGTGGAATCGACCAAAAACTCCATTTCCCGATTTTCCCCGTCGCCAGCCGCACCCGGGTGAAGAAATGTGAAGAAAATGAGGTTTGGCCGGGCACAACCTATATATGGCCGACCGGGTTACGGCCGTAACCGGCAGGGCCTTACGGCCGTAACCGGCATTCCCCAAAACCCGCCCAGCGCCTGCCGATCGCTTACGGCCGTAACCGACAGGTTCTTACGGCCGCACCGGCAGGTAATTACGGCCGTAACCGACATTCGTCCGAACACTGCCTGGCACCCGTACGGCCGTAACTGACAGCCCTTACGACCGTAACCGGCGTTCGTCCGAACACTGCCGAGCATGTACGGCCGTAACCGGCACCTTATGGCCGTAACTCGGCCAGGCCAGGCCCTGCTCCAAGAAGTGCGGCCGTGACTCGGCCGTGGCCACTCCGATGGCCCGGACGACACCGAAACCCGAACCTAAATTTGAATCAAAGACACGGTTATGAAGTACTCGCAAAGACGAATCCGAGCGCTAAGAAGACATATGATTCCGACCACCCGAAGGCTCGAAATTCGACAATGGAAAGTAATTACCCCAAACTTTGAGAAATTACGAAAATGGCCCAAAACGTCCGAAATACACGATACACGATCGAAACCAAGCCAAAGCTTGCAAAATGAATAATAACATTAAATGAACTTACGAGAAACTCGAAACTGTAATACCCGTACTTTTATTGACTGTTTGACCTTGCCGTTCTCCTTATTTTGTCATTCTGTAAACGCATGGAGACGTTGTTGATATTGTTATTAATTTTCGTGCCTTGTTTAGGTCACGATCGTATTGTTTAGACCTTGCGGAAGTGTTCTGGGCCAGAGGAATAGCGCACGCTAGGCCTAGGCTAACGCACGCTAATTCAGCTTGATTAACGCACGCTAGCTTTGAGCCGTAGCGCGCGCTAAGGGACCAGTCAGGTCAGATCCAGTAACTCACACTGCTCTCTGGACTGGCGGATTAACGCACGCTAGGAGTTCGTTAGCGCGCGCTATTCATGGTTAGTAGCGCACGCTAACATCCGTCCGTAGCGCACGCTAATGGCTGGGTCGGCAGAGGCAGTGAGGTTGTTAGGTTTCTGGACTATCAGGTAGCGCACGCTAGGCTTCGGCTAGCGCACGCTAAGGCATAATGGTAGCGCACGCTAATGGTCTGGTCAGTAGAAGCAGTGAGGTTTCAGACTTTCTGGACTAACGGGTAGCGCACGCTAGGCAGCGGCTAGCGTACGCTATATGTGTTGCGTAACGCACGCTAGTGCTCGATAACGCACGCCAGCGACCGAGGCGCAGCTGAGATTTTGGCAGGACAGCAGTTAGCGCACGCAAGGGATGTTTCGTAACGCACGCTAACGTCTTATGGCAGTAGCCACTGGACTACCAGGTGACCCGTTAGCGCACGCTAACATTGAGGCGTAGCGTGCGCTAGACTGAGACAGTATATAAGGGGACAATCAACCCCTGCACTCGTCATTTCACATCATTTCCACTTTTTCCGATCAGGAGAGCTCGGGAGAGGCGATTTGGGGCTTTTTGAGGCAGTCCTCCATCAGATATTGTCATCTTGGGTTGGATAACAAGGATTATTCAACATCTAATCCATCCTATCGTACGAATCAAGGTAAAAATCCTTAGAACCCTACCTTTTGGGAATTTTGGGTTTTTTCGTAGATTCGTCCGATTTACCCGCTTTGAAGCTTGAGAACCTTGAGATTATGATGTATCTATCCCGTATGCATGCTTTTCCTATGATTTTTACGGATTGGATTATGCCGTTTTTGGACTTGTGAGGGTTTGGACGATTTTCCAACCTCTAGTTGATTATCCATGTATTTCCATAAATCGTAGACGGGTTTCGGGAGTTTCTTCATGTATTTTGAATATGGATAATTGATTATCATATTCCTTATGAATCGTTTAGGTGCCGGAAGCGCGTTCTTGGACCTACCGAACTCATACCCTTTTTCCATTCGTTTTCTCGATATCTCAAAGGCAAGTATATATATTTATGATTGTACATTCTCGACTTTGAAAGTAAGAAATATTGATGGTATGATATGAACGAACCGTTTCTACGGCATTCATAGATATATTGATGGCATGATATGAACAAACCGTTTCTACGGCATTCATATATGTATTGATGGCATGTTATGAATGAACCGTTTCTACGGCATTCATACATGTATTGACGGATGATATGAACGAACCGTTTCTACGGCATTCATATATGTCTTCATGTGACGCTATGAGATTTAGTTATTCCGGAATACTAGTCTTGAATTGATGAATTGACGGTTACATTTACCTTATTATCGAGAAGTATTGTGTTTCATACTTGATATGTTTGCACTAGCTATTCGACGGCTAACCCCTTTATGGGGAAAATACCTTTTATGTATTTCAGGTTCCAGGAGAGCGGACAGGCAGGTATCGGGTCGGCATGAAGATGGTGGGCAAGAGTGATACTGTGTATTTCCTCCGGTTATGTATTGAGTTTTCCATTCAGTGTTGTTGTACTGGAATGGTTACTGAATACTCGAGTATTGTTTCCCATTTTTCTTGATGTTCCGGCCTGTGTTTGCCGAGGTATTGATTTGTGTTGTGATGTCTTTGCATACATTGGTTATGTTTTGAATACCCCTTTGTATTGATCTTCCTTCCATTGTATGTAGACCTTATCGGTCAAAATTTATGGTTCCGCATATGTTTAGCCTTGTGGGTCCCACGGCGGGGCTTACGGCGCTGTAATTGTAATACCCGTACTTTTATTGACTGTTTGACCTTGCCGTTCTCCTTATTTTGTCACTCTGTAAACGCATGGAGACGTTGTTGATATTGTTATTAAGTTTCGTGCCTTGTTTAGGTCACGATCGTATTGTTTAGACCTTGCGGAAGTGTTCTGGGCCAGAGGAATAGCGCACGCTAGGCCTAGGCTAACGCACGCTAATTCATCTTGATTAGCGCACGCTAGCTTTGAGTCGTAGCGCGCGCTAAGGGACCAGTCAGGTCAGATCCAGTAACTCAGACTGCTCTCTGGACTGGTAGATTAACGCACGCTAGGAGTTCGTTAGCGCGCACTATTCGTGGTTAGTAGCACACGCTAACATCCGTCCGTAGCGCACGCTAATGGCCGGGTCGGCAGAGGCAGTGAGGTTGTCAGGTTTCTGGACTATCAGGTAGCGCACGCTAGGCTTCGGCTAGCGCACTCTAAAACTGTTACGTAGCGCACTCTAAGGCATAATGGTAGCGCATGCTAATGGTCTGGTCAGTAGAAGCAGTGAGGTTTCAGAATTTCTGGACTAACGGGTAGCGCACGCTAGGCAGCATCTAGCGTACGCTATATGTGTTGCGTAACGCACGCTAGTGCTCAGTATTAACGCACGCTAGCGGACCGAGGCAGTAAGCTGAGATTTTGGCAGGACAGCAGTTAGCGCACGCAAGGGATGTTTCGTAACGCGCGCTAACGTCTTATGGCGGCAAAGAGCCACCGGACTACTGTGTGACCCGTTAGCACACGCTAACATTGAGGCGTAGCGTGCGCTAGACTGGGACAGTATATAAGGGGACAGTCAACCCCTGCACTCGTCATTTCACATCATTTCCACTTTTTCCGATCGGGAGAGCTCGGGAGAGGTGATTTGGGGCTTTTTGAGGCAGTCCTCCATCAGATATTTTCATCTTGGGTTGGATAACAAAGATTATTCAACATCTAATCCATCCTATCGTACGAATCAAGGTAAAAATCCTTAGAACCCTACCTTTTGGGAATTTTGGGGTTTTTCGTAGATTCGTCCGATTTACCGGCTTTGAAGCTTGAGAACCTTGAGATTATGATGTATCTATCCCGTATGCATGCTTTTCCTATGATTTTTACGGATTGGATTATGCCGTTTTTGGACTTGTGAGGGTTTGGACGATTTTCCAACCTCTAGTTGATTATCCATGTATTTCCATAAATCGTAGACGGGTTTCGGGAGTTTCTTCGTGTATTTTGAATATGGATAATTGATTATCATATTCCTTGCGAATCGTTTAGGTGCCGGAAGCGCGTTCTTGGACCTACCTAACTCATACCCTTTTTCCATTCGTTTTCTCGATGTCTCAAAGGCAAGTATATATATTTATGATTGTACATTCTCGACTTTGAAAGTAAGAAATATTGATGGTATGATATGAACGAACCGTTTCTACGGCATTCATAGATATATTGATGGCATGATATGAACGAACCGTTTCTATGGCATTCATATATGTATTGATGGCATGTTATGAACGAACCGTTTCTACGGCATTCATACATGTATTGACGGATGATATGAACGAACCGTTTCTACGGCATTCATATATGTCTTGATGTGACGCTATGAGATTTAGTTATTCCGGAATACTAGTCTTGAATTGATGAATTGACGGTTACATTTACCTAATTATCGAGAAGTATTGTGTTTCATACTTGATATATTTGCACTAGCTATTCGACGGCTAACCCCTTTATGGGGGAAATACCTTTTATGTATTTCAGGTTCCAGGAGAGCGGACAGGCAGGTATCGGGTCGGCATGAAGATGGTGGGCAAGAGTGATACTGTGTATTTCCTCCGGTTATGTTTTGAGTTTTCCATTCAGTGTTGTTGTACTGGAATGGTTATTGAATACTCAAGTATTGTTTCCCATTTTTCTTGATGTTCCGGCCTATATTTGCCGAGGTATTGATTTGTGTTGTGATGTCTTTGCATACATTGGTTATGTTTTGAATAACCCTTTGTATTGATCTTCCTTCCATTGTATGTAGACCTTATCGGTCAAAATTTATGGTTCCGCGTATGTTTAGCCTTGTGGGTCCCACGGCGGGGCTTACGGCGCTGTAATATCCCTGAATAACTTGGGGGTGTTACAGAATATGGTATCGGAGCTTAGGTCTATGGATACCTAGGCTGTCGGTCTTTTGGGTTGATCGAGTCGTCATTTATCCGCACTATCACTACTCTGCCATCATCACAGTGCGACCGGTACTTGTAAGACCTCTTACTCTTCTGATGTTTCCTTATTCGTTTTGCTTCGTTTTATTGGTATTCGTGAGAATCAGTCACTTTGATGACGTGTAATTGAATTGTGCTTACGTGACTTGTGTGTTCTTCAGTATGTCAGCTGGTAGGGGTCGTGGCCGTGGTCGTGGCCGTGGACGTGGAAGAGGTCGTGGCGCAGCCGTTTCCATCGGCCTTCATGGGTCAACCAACCCCAGCTTGTCAAACTCGATGCATCCCGACACCGAAAGTCAGCACGACCAGTCGAATGGCCAGGGGAACAACGCGTACGTTGGAGTTGCGAATGTACTTCAACAATTGGCTAACCAAATGACCATTTTAGCCCAAACAGTTCAGCTGAATAATCCGAACCCGAACACGGATGCCTTGCCTCAGAATGTAATTCGTATGCACCCTCCACAATTTGGCGGTGCCACAGACCCGTTAGGATGGGAAGACTGGCTAGCGGAATTGGAAAAGATTTTCGAGGCGGTTGATTGCCCCGAAGTGAGGAATGTACCGATTGCTCAGTACTTCCTCACCAAGGAGGCCGCTACCTGGTGGAAGGTCATCAAGCCACAGGATCGCATTGCCACGTGGGAGGAATTCAAGGAGCTTTTGGAGGCCGAGTTTTGTCCTTGGCCGGTGCGAGAGAGCCGAATCCGAGCCTTTTTCGAGGCTAAACCGCAGAACATTCCTGTTTCGCAAGCGATTGTAGAGTACAACCAACAACTGATCCACGTGAAGGATCAAGTACGGAACGAGCATGATAAGATCCGTTATTTTGATATGCGGATGAATTTGGACTTACGACGGTACATGGCCGGATTTGCTTGTACCAGACTGAAGGAGTATCAGAACAGAGCTTTAGCCCATGATATGTTAAGCCCCGCCAACGATACCGTTGAAGAACCGAAGAAGCAGAAAGTCGCGGGGAATTTTTCTGGCTCTAAGGGTGGCAACTTTCAGAGGTCACAGACGACTAACCGATATGCCGGACAGTCGTCCCGTTCTAATAAAGGAAGGAGGGGTTACCGTCCTACTCCGGGCACCACAAACCGCACGGTGACTTGCTATAATTGTGGCCGTCCGGGCCACGTCAGTTTGGAATGCAACTTTCCACCATTGAAGTGTCACACGTGCGGACAGATGGGATATAGGGCGGCTTATTGTTTCGAACCGAATCAGACTTTGGACACTCTAAGCTTCGCCTCAAAGACCACTTGATCAAAGTATGAATCAACGACAATCTTTGGTCAACCTCAAGACTTTGGCAGGGCCGGGGACGGGTCGAACACCGGAGGGGGAACTCTAGCGTCGGTTCGGTACAACCACGGGTTTATGAGATGCGCCGAATGCATTTAACCCGACGCGGCGGTAGCTTCAGTACCATTCATATTTTATCTCATCCAAATTGTACTTTTCGATACGGGTGCTACACATTCTTTTATTTCTTTGGAGTGTGTATGCCGTTTGAATATAACTTGTCTGACTGTTTGCGATCCCTTCATCGTGAAACTGCCTAGCGGGGATAGAATTGTGGGAAACCGGGAGATTAGAGATTTTCCGGTGAGTATATCCGGTATGGAATGGTTATCGAATCTGATTGTAGTTGATATAGAAGGTGAGGATGTGATCCTCGGCGAGGATTGGCTTGATAATCATCAAGCGATTATGAACTACCGTACCAAGGTTATCACCATGATGACTAAAGACGGATCCGAGTACTCATTTTTGGGGCGTAAGTCGGGACTATCCAAGTTACTTATCAGTGCCATGAAGGCCGTAAAACTTTTGAATAAAGGTTGTACGGGCTATTGGTGTTATGCCTTGAAAACGGAAGGAAACGAAATCGATTTCTCTTTGATTCCGGTTGTTAGTGAGTACCCCGATGTTTTTCCGGATGACCTCCCGGGATTACCGCCAGATCGAGAGATAGAATTTACAGTGGACTTAGAGCCAGATGCGGCTCCGATTTCTAAAGCACCTTATCGGATGGCACCTTCCGAGATGCAAGAATTGAAGAATCAGTTGTGAGAACTTCTGGAAAGAGGGTACATCAGACCGAGCGCTTCGCCTTGGGGCGCGCCTGTTCTTTTCGTGAGGAAGAAGGATGGTTCACTACGTTTGTGCATCGACTACCGTGAGCTGAACAAGGTAACCATCAAGAACAAATATCCCTTGCCTCGTATAGACGATTTATTTGACCAACTGCAAGGGGCTGCGGTTTTCTCGAAGATTGATTTAAGATCCGGGTATTATCAACTCAGAGTGAGGGAGTCCGACGTTCCGAAGACGGCATTTCGGACGAGATACGGGCATTATGAATTTGTAGTTATGCCTTTTGGGTTGCTAATGCACCGGCAGTATTCATGCAGTTAATCAATAAGATATTCATCGAGTACCTCGACAGGTGTGTAGTCGTCTTTATTGATGACATCTTGATATATTCTCGAGATAAGGAGGAACATGCCCGACACTTGCGTTTGGTTTTAGATATTTTGAGAACCGAGCATCTCTATGCAAAATTCTCGAAATGCGAATTTTGGTTGGAAGAAGTTATGTTTCTCGGCCATGTGATTTCGGCCGAAGGGGTTCGTGTAGACCCGCAGAAGATTGAGGCAGTGCTATATTGGGCACCGCCTAAAAATGTTAAGGAAGTTCGTAGCTTTTTGGGCCTTGCTGGGTATTACCGTCGGTTTGTCGAGGGGTTCTCGAAACTCGCTCGGCCGCTTACGAAATTACTCCAGAAGACCGAAAAGTTTGTTTGGACGAATGAAAGACAACAGAGCTTCGATGAACTGAAGAGGCGTTTGACTTCAGCACCGATTTTAACCTTGCCACATGGTACTGAGGGCTTCGCAGTTTATAGTGACCCTTCGGGTCAAGGTTTGGGCTGTGTACTTATGCAGCATGATAAGACGATAGATTTTGCGTCACGACAATTAAAGCCTTATGAGATGAATTATCCTACTCACGATTTGGAATTGGCCGCAATTGTCTTCGCACTCAAGATTTGGCGGCATTATTTGTATGGTTCTCCGTGTCGGATTTATACCGATCACAAGAGCCTGAAATATATTTTCAGTCAGAAGGAGCTGAATATGAGATAGAGACGTTGGTTAGAGTTGATAAAGGATTATGATTTGGAAATTCTTTACCACCCCGGAAAAGCTAATGTCGTTGCGGATGCTTTGAGCCGCAAATCGGCATCTCTTCAAATGCTCGAGGTTCTTACATCTCAGGCGAAAATTCGTCAGGATTTAATTGAGCAAGGGATAGAAGTTTGGCTTCAGCGAGTACAGGGACAGTTGTGTACTCTCGAAATTACTTCGTCCTTGATTGATGCTATTAAAGGGAAGCAGTGGAGTGACCCGATGATTTCTCAACTGAAGGGAGATGTAATTAAAGTAAAAGCTCCTGGCTTTATAGTTCACGAGGATAGTATTCTGAGATTTCAGGGCAGGCTTTGTGTTCCGAACGATTTAGAGTTGAGGCAGAGAATTCTCCGAGAAGCTCATGCTACGCCTTACTCAATCCACCCTGGGACGAGTAAGATGTACAAAGATTTGAAGCGTAATTTTTGGTGGAATAATATGAAGAAGGATGTTACGGAGTTTGTACTATGGTGCTTGACGTGTCAACAAGTCAAGATCGAACATCAGTGACCAGCGGTGTTGTTGAAACCGCTTCCCATTCCCGAGTGGAAGTGGTAAGACATCTCTATGGATTTCATCACTGGCATGCCAAGGACTCGAGCCGGAATGAATATGATTTGGGTAATTGTCGATCGGTTGACCAAGTCAGCACACTTCTTGGGTATTAAGGATACTTGGGGACCAGATAGACTGGCTCGAACCTTTATTGCTGAGATCGTGAGGTTACATGGAACCCCCAAGACCATTGTTTTTGATCGAGACGGCCGTTTCGTATCGCATTTTTGGCAGGCCGTTCATCAGGCTTTGGGCACTGAGTTGAGATTGAGCACTTCCTTTCATCCTCAGTCGGACGGTCAGACAGAGAGGACGATTCAGATGTTGGAAGATATGTTGCGGGCTTGTGCCTTAGACTGGAGTAATGATTGGGAGCTTCATTTGCCATTGATCGAGTTTGCTTACAATAATAGTTGGCACACGTCGATCAAAATGGCACCCTTCGAGGCACTTTACGGTAGACGACGTAGGTCTCCATTGTGTTGGGACGAGGCTTCCGAGCTAGTTGTAACGGAACCGGATATGTTGATGGAGACTAAGGAAAAGATTTCTATTATCCGGGACCGATTGCTGACTGCCCAGAGTCGTCAGAAATCTTATGCTGATACTCGTCGTCGACCCTTGGAGTTTGAAGTGGGGGATCATGTCTTACTCAAGGTGTCGCCGACCAGAGGAGTCTTCCGCTTCGGGAAAAAGGGGAAACTTAGTCCGAGGTATATCGGACCCTTCGAGATTTTGGACAGAGTTGGAGATTTAGCTTATCGCTTGGCGTTGCCTCCAGCTTTGAGTCACGTCCACAGTGTTTTTCATGTGTCTCAGTTGAGGAAGTACGTACCGGATCCGAGCCACATTATCGACTACAGCGAGATTGACGTAGCCGAGGATGTTACCTTTCCGGAGAAACCCGTGAAGATCCTTGAGCATCGCGAGAAACAACTTCGGCATAAGACCATTCCACTGGTTAAAGTGCAATGGTCGAGACATGGAGTCGAGGAGGCAACTTAGGAGACGGAAGAGAATATGCGGGTGGAATACCCCGAACTATTTATTTCTTAAGTTTCGGGACAAAACTTCTTTTTAGAGGGGTAGAATGTAATACCCGTACTTTTATTGACTGTTTGACCTTGTCGTTCTCCTTATTTTGTCACTCTGTAAACGCATGGAGACGTTGTTGATATTGTTATTAAGTTTCGTGCCTTGTTTAGGTCACGATCGTATTGTTTAGACCTTGCGGAAGTGTTCTGGGCCAGAGGAATAGCGCACGATAGGCCTAGGCTAACGCACGCTAATTCAGCTTGATTAGCGCACGCTAGCTTTGAGCCGTAGCGCACGCTAAGGGACCAGTCAGGTCAGATCCAGTAACTCAGACTGCTCTCTGTACTGGCGGATTAACGCACGCTAGGAGTTCGTTAGCGCGCGCTATTCGTGGTTAGTAGCGCACGCTAACATCCGTTCGTAGCACACGCTAATGGCCGGGTCGGCAGAGGCAGTGAGGTTGTCAGGTTTCTGGACTATCAGGTAGCGCACGCTAGGCTTCGTCTAGCGCACGCTAAAACTGTTACATAGCGCACGCTAAGGCATAATGGTAGCGCACGCTAATGGTCTGGTCAGTAGAAGCAGTGAGGTTTCAGACTTTCTGGACTAACGGGTAGCGCACGCTAGGCAGCGGCTAGCGTACGCTATATGTGTTGCGTAAGCACGCTAGTGCTCAGTATTAACGCACGCTAGCGGACCGAGGCAGTAAGCTGAGATTTTGGCAGGACAGCAGTTAGCGCACGCAAGGGATGTTTCGTAACGCGCGCTAACGTCTTATGGCAGTAGCCACTGGACTACCAGGTGACCCGTTAGCGCACGCTAACATTGAGGCGTAGCGTGCGCTAGACTGGGACAGTATATAAGGGGACAGTCAACCCCTGCATGTAACACCCCCGATATATTCAGGAATATTACAGCGCCGTAAATCCTTTACATAAGGATTTACAAGGCTGAAGAATTGAACAGACATTAAGAAATACTACGAATGGAAATATCGGAATTAAGATATAACATTTCTTATCAAATACTAAAAGTACAATTGTTCAACAGGGACTTAATAATACATCATCAAATTCAAATTCAACATAAATGACTTCGTACTCGAGTACTTATTGAAATAACCAATAAACAACAGACAAATGAACCCGGCCAAAACATCACTCTGCACCCTCGTCGTCACGCACCTCCAGTGGTTGTTTTCCCGCTCTCCTGGATCCTGAACATAAACAAAATGTTCACCCCCGAAGGGGTTAGCACAACGATGCTAGTACAAGTACCACAACATATTATTCATATCTCACGAAGAATAATAACGTAAACGACAAAATACTAACAAGTCTTCTCCTACGAGAAACTCAAAAATGACATACACAACTGATAATCACAACATGATATCATAACATACACATGGTAATTCCGTCGATCCAGCGTTCACTGCCTAGAACCCACGATGATCCCGTCAGACCAACCCGTGGTGGAAAAACCCGTCCGATGATCCAGCGCACGCTAGCATAGATCCCCCGATGATCCCATCGGACCAACGCGAGGTGGACATACAATAACGACATACATGCACGACAATATGTATAACAACAATACATAAAACAATTAAGGTACTTGCCTAGATTTGAAGACAAGAACAATACTTCCACGAAAACGAACACTCGAAGGTCGTCCTCCTCAATCAATCACGCAACAAGATCAAACCTTAAGAAAAGAAATGATATAGGATTTATCTCACGTCGTACGAATGTTTAACAATTCGATTTACGGCCAAAAGTTCATAAAATGAAATCTGCCTGAACTGCTTAGCGCACGCTAAGTACTCTGTGTAGCGTGCGTTAAGTCTGCTCGATAGCGCACGCAAACAACAAAGCCTAGCGTACGCTAACTATGCATGGTCAGTACTTCACTGATCAGTCGACTGACTCATCTGATGTCTTAGCGTACGTTACGTACCAAACGTAGCGTACGCTAACTCGTGTTCGATAGCGCACGTTAATCTTCATAGCTTAGCGTGCGCTATCTATGCATGGCAGTTTACTGCTGGGCAGTAAACTGTTCTCATCATGATCAAAACAATGAAATCTTCCGTGATAATTCATGTTACCTCCATGAGTATCATGTTCATACGTTTATGCATGATCTAACGGATAGCAACAACTTCGGATTCGAGGATATGCATACCATTATAAAACCATATTCCATTTCGACTACAAATCTCCATACGAAAATTCGAAAGGCTTAACGGTTGATATCAACACCTTTATATCAATCAATATTATCATGCTGAAGTTGTTAAACGTCCCATCTATACTAGATAAATCCTTCCATGATCAATCCTTTAGATTTATCTAACAATAATGATGTTAAAGTCAAGTCCAAGATTGCTATGAAGTCATCTACTAGATTCGGATTACCAATGATAGAAGCTTCCTTTACATATTCAATGTAATAAGATTCGAATCATGATGATCATAATCAAGGTACTTAAGGCTTATTCATCTCAATATTCCAAACATGATGTACTTTAGATAATTCACTTATGAAAATCAATATCTCGTTACTATGATCATCCAATTCTTTAGAATCCAACTCTAAGTCTGGAAATAGATTGAACATACCTTAATATGATGAAAATCACTGAACCGTAAGGTAGAATCCGACTCCGGTTGGTTGTATGCCACTCCAAGGTGCTATTCCGCTTCAATGATTACTCCCAAGTGATAACCAATATATAAACACCAACAAGATGAGTTCTAAGTGTGTATAAGGATTATTTCAGCTCTCTGGCCTCTCAATAATGCAGAATGGACGAGTAAAATGTAAGCCAAAACGGGTTGTTGTCCCATTTATAATATTCTGCATTTTAACAAGTTAGCGCACGCTACTAAGCTTTCCTTAGCGTGCGCTAATAATAGTTGACTTCAGAACTGTCCAGGTTCGTCCACGGGAATCTTATCCGGACCCATGTCCTGGCTGGCGCATGTGCTAGCCGTCCCGCTCAATAATTGAGTTCTTAGCGCACGCAACTTCTACCTGCATAGCGTGCGCTAGTAGTAGCCCGATAGCGCGCGTTAAGCTACATTCTTAGCGTGCGCTATCACGAGTTTGCATGAGAAATTTTGCATGTTTTTATACTTATGTACAAAGATATCAATGCAAGAAACATCATACTCCATTAATCAAAACCACAAATCCGAATAATACAGGGTTTGAATACAGATGAAATACACCGTAATAAATCCGGATATTACATACTCTCCTACTAAAAAGGAGTTTCGTCCCGAAACTCAAGATGAAAATAATTTGGGATATCTAGACTTCATATCAGCTTCCATTTCCCAGGTGGCTTCTTCCATTCCGTGACGTGACCACTGAACTTTGACCAAAACGTTTGGTTTGTTCCTCAGCTGTTTAACTCGACTCTCGAGTATCTTGACCGGTCTTTCTTCAAACGTCCTATCCTGCTCGATTTCGATCTCGCCGAAATCAATGATATGACTGGGATCTGGTATATACCTCCGTAACTGGGATACGTGGAACACGTTATGAACATGGCACAATGACGGCGGCAATGCCAATCTGTATGCCAACTCCCCAACTCTCTCGAGGATCTCAAATGGTCCGATATATCTCGGACTCAGCTTTCATTTCCTTCCGAAATGAAAGATTCCCCGAGTAGTAGAAACCTTCAAAAGTACATGGTCTCCAGTATTCAACTCCAATGGGCGACGGCGTACGTCCGCGTAGGATTTCTGGCGACTCTGGGCAGTCAACAGCCTTTTACGAATCAAGGCTATCTTCTCTCGAGTCTGCACGATCAACTCTTGTTCTGTTCCGATCAAGTCCGATGAATCGTCCCAGCATAGGGGCGATCTGCATCTCCTTCCGTATAATGCCTCAAACGGTGCCATCTTAATGGAAGCATGCCAACTATTGTTGTAGGTAAATTCAATCAACGGTAGATGAACTTCCCAATCGTTTGACCAATTTAAGGCACAGGCCCTTAGCATGTCTTCCACCGTTTGTATAGTCCTCTCGGATTGTGCATCGATCTGCGGGTGATAAGTCGTCTTTGAAGTTCAATTCGGTCCCCAAGGCCTTATGAACTGCTTTCCAGAAGTGAGACACAAAACGACAGTCTCGATCAGAAACAATGGTCTTCGGCGTACCATGCAATCGAACTATCTCCGAAATAAATACTCGTGCTAACCTTTCTGGTCCCCATGTATCCTTAATGCCTAGGAAATGAGCGGATTTGGTTAAACGATCAACTATCACCCAAATCATGTTCATTCCTGTCCTGGTTCTCGGCATATTAGTGATAAAGTCCATCGATATGTCCTCCCACTTCCATTCAGGAATTGGGAGCGGCTTCAACATTCCGGCAGGCCATTGATGCTCGATCTTAACCTGTTGACAAGTCAAGCATTTCGAAACATAGTCCGCTACATCTTTCTTCATGTTGCCCCACCAGAAATTCTGCTTCAAGTCCTTATACATTTTACTGGTGCCCGGGTGGATAGAATAGGGCGAACTGTGAGCTTCCTTCATAATTGTCTGTTTCAGAACATCATCATCGGGGACGTAGAGTCGGTTCTGAAATCTCAAAACTCCATCATCATGAATTATGAATCCGGGGGCCTTTCCTTTGATCACTTCATTACGTAACCGAATCATCAGAGGATCATCTGCCTGTCTAGATTTGATTCCTTCGGTTAATGATGAAGTTATCTCCATCACGCACAGTTGTCCTTGGACTCTTTGTAACCACACTTCAATTCCTTCACGAATCATCTCTCGTTGAAGGCTAAGTTGGGAGGTCAGCGTCTCCAGCATCTGAATAGAAACAGGCTTGCGGCTAAGTGCATCGGCCACTACATTCGCTTTGCCTGGATGATATAAAATCTCCAAGTCATAGTCCTTAATCAGTTCTAACCATCTTCTTTGCCGCATGTTTAATTCTTTCTGACTGAATATGTACTTGAGACTCTTGTGATCCGTAAAGATCTGACAGTGAGTCCCATACAGATAATGCCTCCAGATCTTTAAAGCAAAAACCACTGTTGCTAGCTCCAAATCATGTGTTGGGTAATTCACTTCATAAGGTTTCAGCTGTCGTGACGCATAATCGATCAACTTATCATTATGCATCAATACGCACCCAAGTCCTTGGTTCGAAGCATCACTATAAACTATAAATCCTCCAGTTCCCTGTGGAAGTGATAGAATCGGTGCCGTCGTCAATCTCTTCTTTAATTCATCAAAGCTAACCTGACACAACTCATTCCACTCAAACTTTTGAGTTTTCTGCAGGAGTCGGGTAAGTGGGCGGGAAATTTTAGAAAATCCTTCCACGAATCGTCGATAATATCCCGCGAGTCCTAAGAAGCTACGGACTTCTTTCACGTTCTTTGGAGGCTTCCAGTCCATAATTGCTTCGATCTTTTGAGGATCTACTCGGACTCCTTCAGCTGACACCACATGGCCGAGGAACATTACTTTTTTTAGCCAGAATTCACACTTAGAAAGTTTGGCGTACAATTGCTCGCTTCGCAAAAGTTCCAATACAATCTGAAAATGTTGCGCATGTTCTTCCGGGCTCTTAGAATACACCAGAATGTCATCAATGAACATGACCACAAATTTATCCAAAAATTCAATGAACACTCTGTTCATCAATTGCATAAATACAGCAGGTGCGTTAGTGAGACCAAACGGCATTACTACAAACTCATAATGTCCGTAGCGAATTCTGAACGCTGATTTCAGAACATCAGATTCCTTAATCCTCAGCTGATGATACCCTGATCTCAGATCGATTTTTGAAAATACTGTTGCCCCTTGCAACTGGTCAAACAGATCATCAATCCGTGGCAACGGATACTTGTTCTTAATCGTCATCTTGTTCAGCTCTCGATGATCAATACACAGTCGGAGCGATCCATCCTTCTTTCGGACAAAAAGAACTGGCGCTCCCCAGGGTGAAACGCTTGGCTGAATATAGCCCTTGTCCAGTAACTCCTCCAGCTGCTTCTTCAGTTCGTACATCTCAGCAGGTGCCATACGATACGGCGCCTTGGAAATTGGTGTAGCTCCGGGTTCCAGCTCAATGGTAAATTCCACATCCCTTCGTGGAGGTAGTCCAGGTAACTCGTCAGGAAATACATCTGGGAATTCGTTCACAACAGGAATGGATGAAAGTTCCACAATTTCGTCTTCTTTCTTCATTGCATAACACCAGTACCCGATACAGCCCTGTTTCAACAATTTGACAGCTTTCATCGCCTTGATCAATTTTCCTAAGCTTCCCGGTTTCCACCCCTCGAACAATATTTCGGAACCATCGTCAGCAATCAGCGAGATATTCCTCCTTCGGTAGTTTACAATTGCTCCATATCGATTAAGCCAATCGTCTCCGAGTATCAGGTCATCTCCTTGCATTTCTATCACGATCAGATTTGAGAGCCACTCTCTGCCTCGAAATGATACAGGGAAATTTCTAGTTTCTAAGTTTCCGACAATCCTATCTCCACTCGGTAAACCAACAACATAAGGTTCACAAGTATGAAAACCGGAAATATTCAAATGATTTACACAAGACAAGGATATAAAAGAATGTGTAGCTCCTGTATCGAATAAAATGCTAACTGGCTGGGAAAGGATCTCGGACCGATTACGATGCGGCAGCGACATCACGATAAATCTGTCCTCCTCATCTCGTGCATGGCGTGGGGAGCAGATCCGGCACTCGATGTCCCCTTTCGGTCCCATTGTCTCTGCCTCGTCCGGCCAAAATTACGAGGCATCGAACACTTTCTTGCGTCTGTTGGAATCTGGCTTCCTTACGGGTATTTGTGGTGTACGGGCTCTAAAAGACTTTGCAGCCTCTTCACAAAACACTGCCCGATGTCCCTCTCGTCCACAATCAAAACAAGTCATGGCAGGAAGGGGGCAATTCCGTCGATAGTGCCCCGTCTGGGCGCAGTTAAAGCATTTTCTGGTAACATCAGTAATAGTTGATGTCGCTCCGAAGTTCTTTCCGCTCCTAACTGGGTGCGGAGGTTTCTTGAAAGAGTGAAAGGATGAATGGGCCTTACGGGGCCCGCTATTCTTGTGCTCTATAAAAGTACCAGAGACTTTCTGTTTCTTGGATTCCGAAAATTTCTCCATAGTTGCTTCCTTGATCTCATACGCCAACGCCTTATCCTGGTATTGACGGAGTGTGGTACATTCAAATCCGGACATGTACCTCTGGATTTCTGGTTTCATCCTCATATCGAAATAGATCATCATTTACGCATACATTACGACCAAATGTCGAACAAATGCATTCACAGTTAAACGTCTTAATTGCAGGATGCGGCACATCAGAAGGCTGAGCGGAGAAAAACGCCCGAATTTTGGCTTCCCTCACAGGACGAGGGCAATACTGAGCTTCCATCATCAATCTAAACTCTGTCCAATCAGCATCATGGTCTATAGGCCGGATGGCTTCCCACCATTCGGACGCCTCCCCTATCAGAAAGTATTGCGCGATAGAGGCTCTCCGGTCATCTGGGCAGTTAATTTCGGCAAATATTTTCTCCAGTTCCTTCAACCAATGGTCCCAGGTGGGAGTCTCAGAAATACCGTCGAATTTGGGTGGTTGCATCTGTTGGGATTCGGTGCCTAAAACGAAGGCCCAGCGGAAGCGGTAAAACGAAAATTAATTCGATCCGAATCCCTACGAGGATCGATCGAGCTACGTATATACGAATATATAAACGAAAAGCAAGAGTCGTAAGAAACTAACCCTCGAAGTCCGTTGATTAAATGGAAACCTTCTCTTGAGCTATTCCCCAAGCTTTAGTTTGATCTCTACGAGTTCAATCCGCTCCAAGCCCTTGAACGATCCAACGCCGAAAACACCGCGTCTCTACTTGCCACGCCGGAAAAGCAGCCGGAACAACAACACTCGATTAACCTCTAAGGTTACGGCTAGAATCAAGTGGTGAAGCTTTTATTATTATTACACTCTAAGTGTATAATATGTCTCTCTCAATGTATCTTGAATTTTCTCCAAGAAAACTCAAGAACAAAAGTGAAGAAGAAGATGAAGATGAAGACTAAGAAAATAATTTTCTCTCTCACTACTTCAAAACTCACTACTTGGACTTGTGTAGTTGCAAGTGAGAGTTTGTCTCCACTTATATTCTTATTCAACTCCCCAAGATCTCCTACTTTAGACAATATCACCAAGGTGTGATATTTGTCCCCTTGATTGAACATAAGTCTTCCACCAACATGTGGAGACTATGACCAAGGAAAAGGGAAGGAAAGAGGGGTGGCCATCTAGAAGGATCCGGCGAGTTCGGTCCGTTTAGGACTCAGTGAGTCCAAACAGATAAACTCCGATTCCGTTCCGATGTATTTATATTGATTAATTAATCCAATTAATTAATCATAACAAATACATAATAACATAATTAATTTCTCCAAGAAATAATTATATTCATGAATTAAATTAATCACCGAGTAATATATTTAATTCATTTGGCCGTAAATTAATTTATCCAATAAATCAATTTAGACATCCAATGTCCCAAAATTAGATATCCAATATCTAATTTTATAATGAGAGATTAAGCTCGATTCATTCCGTCGTCAATCCTAATGCGCGACTCGGTAGGTCCGTCTCAGTCAGCAATGGGAGGAACCAAAGAGTAGTAGCACCACGTAGCCGGCTGGCGGCCTACACTGTACCCCAATCGAGAACGAATGATTGGGATCATTCAAGAACCATTACATCGTGAATACCGATGGCGTATAAACCCTTCTTTCAAATGTCCCGATCAAGTTATAGGGTCACGGTCTACCAAACCCTATCATGCTTGACGCTATGCATACGTTAATGCAAATCGAGATCATCGAGCTCTCGTGTATCTAATACACTAGCTCCAATGCTTTGGCCAAAGACTTATGATCTCATCGCGATAACCGCATAGGACATATAACCCGCTCACTAACGGGAGAAAGAATTCCATCTTGGTATTCATAGGACTGCTACTTGCCGTCAAGATGCACGTCGAGGTTGACCCCGCCTTCCGGTTTAAGGTGGTCGAACTACTCTAATGAAAATCTAGACGTCACAAGCACATCCCTACTTAATCCTCAAGTCGAAGGTTCACGAATACCTATCACAACCTTTCGATTCCGTCATTGGTATCCGTGAGTGAAATCCGTGTGACGAATCGAGGGTGAGTCGGTTCGAGTATACTAATCCAATTAGCATACCTATAACGTGTGCTCCCACTAACCATTAGTGTTCGACAGGCACTCTCCATGTCAAAGAACACGTCATACAAGTCTTCACATAAACTTAACGCCCAGTCAAGTTTCATCGACTTGCGAACGATTAAGTATTTGAGCTATAACCTTTCCAGTGCCGACCCCCTTATCCAATAAGGAGTGGAACGTTTTGCTCTCAAATACATGGACTAGTTTCTATATGTTTATTTACGAGTTAGGAATGCCAGTAACTACAGTAAATAAAGAAACATTCTCCTAACAATCTCCCACTTGCACTCAATGCCACACACTATGGTATCTAATACCCATGTTCTCCAGATGACGCTCCAAGCTAGTCTGAGAAAGTGGCTTGGTCAGTGGATCGGCGACGTTGTCGGCCGAGTCTACTCTGTGCAGCACAATGTATCCCTTGCGAAAAAATTCTCTTACGAGATGATACTTCCTCTCAATATGTTTGGTGCTGTTGTGAAACCTCGGCTCCTTGGCCTGCGCTACAGCTCCATCGTTGTCGCGATGCAATGAGCAGACTCGGCACATGGTATCACTTGAAGTTCTCCCGAAACTTCTTAATCAACCCTTCCTTGGAAGCCTCCGAGGTGCTTGATACTCGGCTGACAGGTGGAATCGGCGATCGCGCTTTGCTTGGCACTACGCCAAGAATCGCTCCTCCATTAAGAGTAAATATGTAGCCGAAGTGGACATCGAGTCGTCCTTCGTCCTTGGAAGTCCGAATCGGTGAATCCCACCACATCCATTCTCCACCGCCATACATCGTAACCATATCTCTAGTCCTTCTTAAGTACTTGAGAACATTCTTTACGATCAATGTGTAATACCCGGTAATTATCATTCAAGAATTATCATTCAAGATAATTATCACTCAAGAATTATCATTCAAGAATTGATACTCATTAATCTCATTCATCATTGATCATTTGTCACTCATATTGATCATGGTATTCATCATCCGAGTAATTGTATCGTGTATCAATCGTCATTCATCACTAATCGATTGGAGTTTCGTGCCGTGTTTATCATCATTGTCATTTTCGTTGCAAGGCGTGCTTGAGGAGTAGCGCACGCTACATACTCCTTTTAGCGACGCTAATTGGGTATAGGTAGCGCACGCTACCTCTCGGCTTTAGCGCACGCTAAGGCTACCTTGGCTGCGATCCGAGGAGTCTTGGGTGCGGTGAAATAATTGTAGCGCACGCTACGAGTGGTAAGTAGCGCGCTAACGGTCGTAGTAGCGCACGCTATATGTGTGGAGTAGCGCGTGCTAGGGGCGGATCGTGTTGAGTCCGGTGGCTCCGGATCGCAAGGTTTATTCATAGCGCACGCTATGCATTGTTGTTAGCGTACGCAATCGACATATTAGCGCACGCTAAATAATGGTTGTAGTGCACGCTATCGAGGTTAGATCAGAGGGCGATGGTTTTACGGACTCCGATCGGGCGTCAAATATTTCGCTAGCGCACGCTAACAATGGATATTAGCGCACGCTAGTAGTATGGCCGTAGCGCACGCTACAAAGAGGTGCGTAGCGCGCGCTACCGTGTTCGGACAGTGGGTACTGGACTACCCAAATTACTCGTTAGCGCACGCTATACACAAGGGCTAGCGCACGCTAACCTGGACTGAGTATAAATTGGACAGTTAGTCAGACTTCTTCATTTGTTCATCCCATTTCACTCCTTCAGTATTTTTGGGCGATTTCGAGCGATTCGGAGAGGGTTCTTCGAGGTGTAATCATCAATCATCATCTTCAAGCTCATCTTTCGGTTTGATCATCATCTCATCATCTTCATCACATCGAATCAAAGGTATTAATCTCTTGGATCTAGAATTTCGGATTTTTGGGTTTTCCTTCCGATTTCTTCGTGTAAGCTTGGATTATCATTGGGATATGTTAAGTTATGGATTATCTACTTGGATAAATATATTCCTACGGATTTAATGGTTATTTTCGGAATTGTTTTCAAGAACCCTTGGGGTTGACTTCGGTTAATTGGGGATTTTCCGATTGATGTTGTTGTAATCATGAATTATGGATTCCTAATGGATTATTGAGATCATTGAAGTGTTTTGTTAGTTCGAAATACTCATTTTGGTGTGGGTTTCGACATATTCGGGATTGGATATTTCCGAAGTTGTGCGGTCGGTTATGTATTCGTTGGAATGCCTATGAGTTTGTTTATCGTTGTTTCGACCCTTGGGTTAGTCGTGTTTTGTTGTTTGATACGTGTATTGAACGATTGTTGGTAATTATTGTTATTCAAGGTTGTTCGAGCGATCGGTATCTTGGTTAGGACGTTGTTCGTGGACGGACATTCTTCATCGGTATTGTGTAAGTTGATTCTTACTCGGTTAAAAGGATATTCATTCCTTTTGTTGTTGATCATTCATAATCATAACTCATTCATCATTGTATTAATCATTTTAAGACTTGTAATTGTCGGATAATCATTTCATTAGCGAGGAACGGCGGTTCCAATCATTTCATTGAAAACTATCAATCACTTCATTATCACTTTCGTATCGGTGAGTCATTCTTGACTTTGTCGGATTATTATTATTCGTTGATATTCATTATGGTCATTCTTGTTCATATGACCTTCTGGGTTCATATTGCGTGGCCGGGTGCGGATGTGTGGAATTTTTAGTCGGGCACGTGATGGCCATGTATTGGGAGTGATACATTGGACTGTGCACACGGTAACGATTACCTCCGTGAGACTAATTAGGTACAAGGACGGGTGTGTCCGGTCATCCGTCTTGTACACTTGCACAGAACACTACGGGCGTACTATGATGCTCCTCTTCAGCGTAATTCATAACTAAGGATATTTCATAACTTGATTAAATCATGTTTGTGTATTTTCAACCCTTGAGGATTGTTGTTACGTAAGCGGCCCGTTGGGATTTTATTTTAGTCACGGCAAGGCAAAGGCACGGGAAGAGCATGTTGACGGCGAAGTCGATGATACTAGTAGGGGCCCAGTCATTCCGTTTGTTGATCATTTGATTATTTACATCATTTGTATTTTCATTGCAAATTCCGTTTGTAATGTTTATTTATTCGAGGTGGTGTATTTTATCTTCATATAAAATACACTAGTATTCAGTATTGTCTGGTGTGTTGTACTTAAACTCCTCATCGGAGTGTTTGGTAATATAATGTGGTTCGGTACTACAATTATATTATTTAATTCATCATTTTCATTTGCCTGGTGGGTCCCAGTCGGGGATTCACGGCACTGTAATATCCGCCTAGTTTGGGGTGTTACAGAGTTGGTATCGGAGCGTGGTTTTGAATACTACCCTCCAAGTCATGTCTCATTTGAAATCATCGTCATCGGACTAGTATCATTGGACTTTCGCGTCACGTGTGACCTGTGCAAATGCCGAGCCAATCAGACCAAGAACTGTAAGATTTCTAATGCCATGGTATAATTTCTGGCATTAATCATTCATTCATAATTCGTCGGTTAACAATCCTCAATCATCATTGTCACTTTGACCAGGACGGTCAGGTTAACTCATTAATCAGTCAATTCATTTCATTGTTCAGTTGTTGATCAGGAAGATCGAATCATTAATCTTGTTAACTCATTCAAGATAATCATTTCAGTAACTTCATCAGATAATCATGTCACGTCAATTGATCATTCATGTAATCGCTGTATTTGAGCGCGTATGCTCATTTTCATCATTTCATAATATAATCATAATGTGATACTCATGCGAGACATATAATCATCATATGACTTTCCACTTCAGTATGGAAAGGGCTGGCAGAGGACGTGGAGGACGAGGCCGTGGAGCGGGCCGAATCCCGAGAACTCGTGCGAATACACGTGCAAACGCGAGGAATAATGCTAATTCAGCGGCGGCAGCGCCACTCATTCATCGGGCGCGATCATTCGTTATCGAGTCGTACACAGGACACGGCTCGGTCGGAGGGTGTCGGGTTGATCCACTCGCATTTATGCGGGGCATGATGGCCCAAATGACTCGGATGGATCGGTTGATGGAGACGATGCATAACTCCGTCAATCGAGAATCGCAGCTCCTCCGCCGCCACCTCGAGGCAAGAGAGGAATGTGAGTAACATCATCGGCGATATCTCTCGCAGAAGGCCACCTACTTTTGAGGGCTCGTCGAGCCGTGGATATCATTCATTGGCTCGAGCATTTCGAGAAGCTGTTTGCTATGGTAGAGTGTCCCGAGGGACACAAGGTTTCAGTTGCGGCTTACTATCTCGGTAAGAGCGCTCATTCATGGTGGTTATCGTTGAAGCCCACAGACGGAACATGTACTTGGGATCAGTTCAAGACTCTCATGATGGAGAGGTATTATCCGGCCCCACTCAGAGAGGCCAAGCTGTCAGAATTGCTCACCCCCGACCCCTCAACAGACGAGGATGTTCTCGCCATTGCCGAGAAATTTCAGGAACTTCTTCCCTTCGCCTCGTCCATCATTCACTCAGAAGCGGACAAGATCAAGTATTTCAGCAAGAGGCTGAAACCCCGTATGAGACTTCAGTTACTTAATCATAATTGCACCACGTTGGCCGAGTTCATTGAGAAGGCTCTTACTTACGAGCTTACGGCTAAGGAAATTGCTAAGCAGCAACCTTCGTCTGCTAGCAAGAAGTCCAAGAACCGTGTCGATCGGCGGGAGTCGTGACCTTCAAGAAACCCCGTGCGGGCTCTGCTTTTACGAGCGACCTCCGGTGTCGTCTAAACCCGCGGAATCTCGATCCACGAGCGGCGATTCGGCCATCACTGTTACAACCGTGGGGATCTTGGTCATGTCGGCACCAAGTGTCCGAGCAGTCATCACGTGTCATAAGCGTGGAATTGTGGGACATAAGGCCCGTTTTTGTCGTAGGGACTCCAAACCTACTCGAGCGTCATCTCGGGCCCCTAAGCGATCGGCCGTTGAGAATCGGGCCACTCAATCAGCGTCGTTTAAAGCAGCGGGAGCAACTAAAGGTGGAGCTTTTAGCCACAGACGGAGCGTCGGTCTGGGACTAGCAAGCCCGGATTTATGAGATGAAGAAGACCGATGATCCCGAGGCCGAATGATCTCGGTACACTCGATATTCTATCTCAACTTTGTGTGTACCCTTTTTGATCTTGGTGCATCGCATTCATTCATTTCAGTCATGTTTGAGTAGACTACGTGCAGGTAGTGCTACTAGTTGTGAGCCTTATGTCATTGGCCTACACGATGGTAGACGAATTATCGGTGTCGGGAGATTGTAATTGTCGATTCGGTTTCATGGTCGTGTATGGCCGGACCTAATCGTGGTAGATTTGCCGAGGGACGACGTCATCTTGGGTATTGATTGGATGGATCGTCATGATGCCATCATTAATGTCCGTAGCGTATGGTCACTATCATTTGACGATGGAGTTGAATGTGTGTTTCAGGAGGTAATCCTACATTGCAGTAAGGTCATTAATTCAATGAAAGCGGTAAGGTTACTCAATCGGGGATGTGTCGGTTATTGGTGCTATATGGCCAAAACCGGAAGTCATCGAGAATGTTAACGGATATTCGGTGGTGAGGGAATATGCCGATGTTTTCCAGACGAGCTACTGGTTTGCCTCCACAGAGGATGTGGAATTCACGATTGAGTTGGAGCACGTACGCGTCCCGATATCGAAGGCACCGTGCGGATGGCCCGACCGAAATGCAGGAATTAAAGAACCAACTTGAGGAGTTGTTCGAGAAAGGTTATATTCGACCAGTGCGTCCCGTGGGGAGCGCCGGTGTTATTTGTCAAGAAGAAGGATGGTTCATTCCGCTTATGTATTGATTATCGGGAGTTGAGCAGGTGACGATCAAGAATAAGTATCCCTTACCCCATATTGACGATCTCTTAGATCAACTTCAGGAGCTTGTATTTTCCAAGATCGACTTAAGATCTGGATATCATCGATTCTTGATTCGAGAGTCGGATATCGCGAGGACGGCGTTTCGAACACGCTATGGTCATTATGAGTTTGTGGTTATGCCGTTCGGATTGACTAATGCACCTGCGGTATTCATGGAGTTAATGAATCGGGTCTTTATCGACTTTTTGGATCGGTTTGTTGTTGTCTTCATCGATGACATTTTGATTTATTCTCGTGACCGGGAGGAGCACGAGTTTCACCTTCATCAAGTGCTCGACGTATTGAGACGAGAACAACTTTATGGGAAGTTTTCCAAATGTGAGTTCTGGATGTCCGAAGTGACTTTTCTCGGTCATGTAATTTCATCAGACGGAGTTCGTGTCGATCCTCAGAAGACGGAGGCTATTCGAGATTGGCTACCTCCGAAGAACGTTAAGGAAATCCGAAGTTTCCTCGGATTAGCGGGTTATTATCGGCGATTTGTAGAGGGATTTTCTCGAACCGCTCAACCCTTAACGAACCTTTTGCGGAAGGATAAGAGATACATGTGGTCCGACGCGTGTCAACGGAGTTTTGAGGAACTCAAGAGCCGGTTAATGTCAGCACCTGTACTTTCCTTGCCGCAGGGGACGGAAGGATTTGTGGTTTATAGTGATGCGTCCGGACAGGGTCTCGGATGTGTGCTCATGCGAGCAGGAAGGTCATTGCCTATGCTTCACGGCAATTGAGACCTTACGAGGTTAATTATCCGACCCACGACTGGAGCTAGCAGCCGTGGTGTTCACTTTGAAGATTTGGCGTCATTACCTTTATGGCGTCACTGCCGATATTCACCGATCATAAGAGCTTAAAGTATATATTTACTCAGAAGGAGTTAAATATGCGCCAGAGACGGTGGTTGGAATTAATCAAAGATTATGATATCGAGATCCTCTATCACCCGGGCAAGGCGAACGTTGTTGCCGACGCCTTGAGTCGTAAGTCCGTTCAGGAGCGGATGCTTGCCGTTTAACAGATTCGAAGGAGCTTGGCGGGAATTCCTTAGACCGAGATCGAGTGCAGCTTCAACGAGTTCGAGGCGGCTTTGTATGTTAGAGATCTCATCGTCACTCGAGGAGGAAATCCGAGAGAATCGGTTCGGACCCATCATTGTTGCGCATCCGAGAGGATGTGGCTCGGAAAGCCACTGGATTTGTGGTCCACGAGGATGGACTTTTGAGGTTTAGGAATCGGTTGTGCGTGCCGTGAATGACGAGTTGAAAAACTCGATTTTGTGAAGCTCATGCTACCCCTTATTCTGTTCATCCGGGTCTAGCAAGATGTACAAGGACACAAACAAAATTCGGTGGAGTAATATGAAGCGAGAAGTCGCGAATTTGTTTCGAGATGCTTAACTTGTCAACAAGTTAAGATTGAACATCGGCGACCGTGGGTATGTCGAAACCTCTTCCTATTCCCGAGTGGAAGTGGGAAGACATTTCTATGGATTTCATCACGAGTTTGCCGACGAGTCGTCGTGGCATGAATACGATCAGGTGATCGTGGACCGCTTAACTAAATCGGCTCATTTCCTTGAGATCAAGGAGACGTGGGGTCCCGAGAGACTTGCCCGATTGTTCATTAAAGAGATAGTCGACCGCACGGTACTCCTAAAAGTATCGTTTCCGATCGTGACGGACGGTTTGTGTCGCATTTTTGGAAATCGGTTCATCGTGCTATGGGAACTCGGCTTAATCTCGATCGCTTTTCATCCTCGGTCAGACGGACAATCGAGAGGACCATTCGGACATTAGAGGACATGTTGAGGGCATGCGTCCTCGATTGGAAAGACGATTGGGAAGCCCAACTACCATTGATCGAGTTCACGTATAATAATAGTTGGCATGCTTCGATCAAGATGGCACCTTACGAGGCCTTGTATGGTCGTCGTTGTCGATCTCCGTTGTGTTGGGACGACTTATCAGAATCAATCGGCACCGAGCCCGATATGCTTATAGCTGCCGTGAGAAGGTAGCTTTGATCGAGTCGTTTGTTGACCGCTCAGTCGGCGGAAATCATATGCGAGATAACCGTAAATCGACCATTAGAGTTGATTTGGTGACCATGTGTTGGTCAAGGTATCCCCGAGTCGTGGTATCTTCCGTTTTGGGAAGAGGGGAAAGTTGAGTCCGAGATTCATTGGGCCGTTTGAGATTTTGGATCGGGTGGGCGAATTAGCTTATCGATTGGCTTTACCCCCGGCGTTGAGCCGAATTCATAATGTGTTTCATGTCTCTCAGTTGCGGAAGTATGTTGCCGACCCGAGTCACATACTTCAGTTCGATGAAATCGAGATCGCCGACGATCATTCATATGAGGAGCGTCCTGTGCGAGTTTTAGAGCGGCGAATCAAACAGTTGAGGAATAAGACGATCCCTTTGGTTAAAATTCAGTGGCCTAGACACGGAGTCGAAGAGGCTACTTGGGAAACCGAGGATAGTATGCGGGAGAGTTATCCCGAGTTGTTTGACCCTTAGTTTCGGGGACGAAACTCTTTTAAGGGGGGGTGTATGTAATACCCAGTAATTATCATTCAGTAATTATCATTCAGTAATTATCACTCAGTAATTATCATTCAGTAATTGATACTCAGTAATCTCATTCATCATTGATCATTTGTCACTCATATTCAGTCATGGTATTCATCATCCAGAGTAATTGTATCGTGTATCAATCGTCATTCATCACTAATCTGATTGGAGTTTCGTGCCGTGTTTATCATCATTGTCATTTTCGTTGCAAGCTGTCCTTGAGGAGTAGCGCACGCTACATACTCCTTTTAGCGTACGCTAATTGGGTATAGGTAGCGCACGCTACCTCTCAGCTTTAGCGCACGCTAAGGCTACCTTGGCTGCAGTCCAGGAGGTACTGGACTGCAGGTGAGAATAATTGTAGCGCACGCTACGAGTGGTAAGTAGCACGCGCTAACGGGTCGTAGTAGCGCACGCTATATGTGTGGAGTAGCGCGCGCTAGGGGCGGATCAGGTTGAGTCCAGTGGCTACTGGACTGCACCGGGTTTATTCATAGCGCACGCTATGCATTGTTGTTAGCGTACGCAACCGACATATTAGCGCACGCTAAATAATGGTTGTAGCGCACGCTATCGAGGTTAGATCATAGGGCAGATGGTTTTCTGGACTCCAGTACTGGGCGTCAAATATTTCGCTAGCGCACGCTAACAATGGATATTAGCGCACGCTAGTAGTATGGCCGTAGCGCACGCTACAAAGAGGTGCGTAGCGCGCGCTACCGTGTTCGGACAGTGGGTACTGGACTACCCAAATTACTCGTTAGCGCACGCTATACACAAGGGCTAGCGCACGCTAACCTGGACTAAGTATAAATTGGACAATTAGTCAGACTTCTTCATTTGTTCATCCCATTTCACTCCTTCGGTATTTTTGGGCGATTTCGAGCGATTCGGAGAGGGTTCTTCGAGGTGTAATCATCAATCATCATCTTCAAGCTCATCTTTCGGATTGATCATCATCTCATCATCTTCATCACATCGAATCAAAGGTATTAATCTCTTGGATCTAGAATTTCGGATTTTTGGGTTTTCCTTCCGATTTCTTCGTGTAAGCTTGGATTATCATTGGGATATGTTAAGTTATGGATTATCTACTTGGATAAATATATTCCTACGGATTTAATGGTTATTTTCGGAATTGTTTTCAAGAACCCTTGGGGTTGACTTCGGTTAATTGGGGATTTTCCGATTGATGTCGTTGTAATCATGAATTATGGATTCCTAATGGATTATTGAGATCATTGAAGTGTTTTGTTAGTTCGAAATACTCATTTTGGTGTGGGTTTCGACATATTCGGGATTGGATATTTCCGAAGTTGTGCGGTCGGTTATGTATTCGTTGGAATGCCTATGAGTTTGTTTATCGTTGTTTCGACCCTTGGGTTAGTCGTGTTTTGTTGTTTGATACGTGTATTGAACGATTGTTGGTAATTATTGTTATTCAAGGTTGTTCGAGCGATCGGTATCTTGGTTAGGACGTTGTTCGTGGACGGACATTCTTCATCGGTATTGTGTAAGTTGATTCTTACTCGGTTAAAAGGATATTCATTCCTTTTGTTGTTGATCATTCATAATCATAACTCATTCATCATTGTATTAATCATTTTGAGACTTGTAATTGTCGGATAATCATTTCATTAGCGAGGAACGGCGGTTCCAATCATTTCATTGAAAACTATCAATCACTTCATTATCACTTTCGTATCGGTGAGTCATTCTTGACTTTGTCGGATTATTATTATTCGTTGATATTCATTATGGTCATTCTTGTTCATATGACCTTCTCGGTTCATATTGCGTGGCCGGGTGCGGATGTGTGGAATTTTTAGTCGGGCACGTGATGGCCATGTATTGGGAGTGATACATTGGGTATGCACACGGTAACGATTACCTCCGTGAGACTAATTAGGTACAAGGACGGGTGTGTCCGGTCATCCGTCTTGTACACTTGCACAGTACAATACTGGCGTACTATGATGCTCCTCTTGGCGTAATTCATAACTAAGGATATTTCATAACTTGATTAAATCATGTTTGTGTATTTTCAACCCTTGAGGATTGTTGTTACGTATGGCGGCCCGTTGGGGATTTTATTTTAGTCACGGCAAGGCAAAGGCACGGGAAGAGCATGTTGGCGGCGAGTCGATGATACTAGTAGAGGGGCCAGTCATTCCGTTTGTTGATCATTTTGATCATTTGATTATTTCGTCATTTGTATTTTCCGCTGCAAATTCCGTTTGTAATGTTTATTTATTCAGGGTGGTGTATTTTATCTTCATATAAAATACACTAGTATTCGGTATTGTCCTGGTGTGTTGTACTTAAACTCCTCATCGGAGTGTTTGGTAATATAATGTGGTTCGGTACTACAATTATATTATTTAATTCATCATTTTCATTTGCCTAGTGGGTCCCAGTCGGGGATTCACGGCACTGTAATATCCGCCTAGTTTGGGGTGTTACACAATGTTCCCTACCTGGGTTTTCCTGAAACCTACTCACCACGCTTACAGCATGCGCGATGTCAGGTCTTGTACACAACATAGCATACATAAGGCTACCCACGGCCGAAGCATATGGTATATTACTCATTTCCTTTCGTTGTTCCTCACTTTGAGGACACATCTTCAAGGTGAGTTTTATTCCATGTCGCATCGGTAGGAACCCTCTTTTAGAATCATCCATCTTAAATCGCTTTAAGATTTTATCTATATAGAGGGCTTGGGAAAGACCTATTGTTCTCTTCGCTCTATCCCGGTAGAGTCGAATACCAAGAATATAGGTAGCTTCTCCCAAATCTTTCATGGAGAAATTACTCGAAAGCCAAGCTTTCACAGAACTGAGCATTCCCACATCATTTCCTATTAGTAGAATGTCATCTACATATAGTACTAAGAATGCGATCTTGCTCCCACTAACCCTCTTGTATACACCAGTTTCGTCTTTCTTTTGCTCGAAGTCCAACTCTTTGACCGCCTCGTCAAAGCGAAGGTTCCAACTACGCGAGGCTTGCTTGATCCATAAATGGAGCAGCTGAAGCTTGCACACTTTACGAATATCGACTTCGGACACAAAGCCTTTAGGCTGCTCCATATAGATTTCCTCCTCGAGGAATCCATTAAGGAAAGCCGTCTTTACGTCCATTTGCCATATCTCATAATCGTGGTAGGCGGCTATAGCAAGCATCATGCGAAGAGACATGATAATGGCTACGGGCGAGAAGGTATCGTGTGTCGATCCCTTCCTTTTGGGTATAACCCTTTGCCACAAGCCTGGCCTTATAGGCGTCAACCTTGTCATCACCATCAGTCTTTCTCTTGTAGATCCACTTGTTCCCAATAGGCACTATGCCCTTGGGGCGGTCTACTAGAGTCCAGACCTGATTGACATGCATCGAGTCTATCTCAGCTTCCATAGCTTCACGCCATTTCGCGGAGTCTACATCCACCATCGCTTGGTCATAGGTCGTCGGGTCGGTCTCTTGGCTATCACTTGGAACCTCATGGAGACCCAGTTCCTCCAAGTGCACAAGCCCATACCTCTCAGGTAAATGAGACACCCTACTAGACCTACGAGGTGGTTGTACTTGTGTTTCAGAAAGTTCGGTTCCAGTTTCTTGCACAGGTGTCTCCCGAGGAGTTTCATTGTATTCTTCTAAAGAAATACTTCTACCTGCTCCGCCTTCCTGAATGAACTCATCTTCCAGAAAGTGTGCTTGTAAAGCAACAATGATCCTTCGATCTTCGGGCATGTAGAATAGATATCCCATCGTCCCAGACGGGAATCCAATGAAACGTCCCTTCGCAGACCTAGCTTCCAACTTTTCCACCTTACTCTTCTTGACATAAGCGGGACATCCCCAAATCCTAATATGATTAAGACTTGGTTTCCTTCCTTCCCACATCTCATGTGGAGTTTTAGGAATGGATTTGGAAGGACATCTGTTCAAGATATACGCGGCAGTCAGGAGTGCATACCCCCACAGGTAAATCGGCAAGTCAGTATAGCCCAGCATGGAACGGACCATGTTCAACAGGGTCCGGTTCCTTCTTTCTGACACACCATTTAACTGAGGAGTACCTGGAGGTGTTAGTTGTGAAACTATTCCATGTTCCTTAAGGAACTCGTCAAACTCCGTACTCATATATTCGCCACCTCGGTCCGACCGAAGTGCTTTGATATGATTACCTTGTTTCTCGACTAGGGCCTTGAATTCTGGAATTTCTCAAAGGCCTCGGATTTATGTTTCATTAAGTATACATAACCATACCTAGTATGATCATCCGTAAGCGTAATGAAATATTGATATCCGTCACGTCTTGCTTCAAAGCACCACAAACGTCGGTATGGATTAATCCCGATTTATCGGCGGCTCTTTCAAAAGTCCTGTGAAGGGGACTTAGTCATTTTGCCTTTAAGGCAAGATTCACAAGTAGGAAATGGATCCGATCCCAATGGACCCATAAGTCCATCTTTTTCCATCTTGTAAACCTTGGTGCGACCAACATGACCAAGTCTTAGATGCCATTTCAAAACTTGATTGGTTTCATCCCTACCACGTTTTCTAGTCATAGTATTCACAACTACTTTGTTCTTGAGATTTAGATGATACAATCCATTCAACAATGTAGCGGTACCCACTAGTTTATTTCTAAAATAAATTTGCAGGAACCATCACCAATGAAAAATGAAAAGCCTTTTCGGTCCATGACCGGAATGGATACAATGTTTTGTGCCCTTGGGCAAAACAAGTACATCTTCTAAAGTCAAAACAAAGCCGGATTCTAAACCCAAAAGAAGTGATCCTATGTCGCCTCGACACTATGCCCGCTTCCGATTGTGATCATAACTTCTCCGGCTCCAAGCTTCCTACTTTGTTCAGATCCCGATTCACGGTACAAATATGAGAACTAGCACGAGAATCCGGTATCCGGGAAGTAGAAAATACGATAGCGAACAATTTGTTTCCAAAACTAAAAGTTACGTGCACGAAGTGCCATGAAGAATCGGACAGTCTCTAGCCCAAGAGCCCACTCACCGCACTTGAGACAAGCATCCTTCTTCTTCTTGTTCTTGGAACCATCGGGGCCTTGCCCTTACCCTTAAGGTCCTTAGCTTGTGGTCCGGTTTGCTTCTTGGTCCTTTTCTTCTTGTTCTTAGACCTCCGAGGTCCGAAGAAATCACAAGAGCAGACTCCTTCATCCGCGAGTCTTCATCGAGGCCGAGCGGTCACAAGTTTGTTCATTAGCCCGGCTAAGTTACATGCAATCTCATTGCGGTTGAAGTTCATAACAAGCGTGAGAAGGAATCGGGGAGGCGTAGGATAAGGTCGGTTTGGAGAAGTATCCATTTTAAAATCAAGAGCCTCCAATCTCTCGATCATGGATATCATTTTGAGGACGTGTTCCCCAACCTTCTCACCTTCCTTCATCCTTGCACCGAGCGATTTGCTTGGATATCTCATATCTAGCGATTCTCTTGTGCTCACCATAAAGCTCGGTTAAGTGAGACAGAATGCACTAGCGAAGTCATTTTCTCATGAGCTCTGAAGCTCATTAGACATGGAAGCCATCATATAAGCACGGACTTTCACGTCATCCTTAACCCACTTTTCGTGGTTTTCAATCTCTTCTGATTGGCTCGGAGTCCGCACAGAGGCGCCGGAATGTCCGTCTCCAAGGCGTATCCCGGTGCCTCTATCGAGGACAATCATCGGATTGCGGAGCCAATCCACAAAGTTAGGCCCCATTAAGGTGTTCTTTTGAGTAGAATTGCGAGTGGATTCATTGTCATATTGAGATTTATGCATTAAGTATAACAGATTAATTAGTGACTCGTTCAATTATGTTCTGAGTGTAGAATTAAGGTCTTTTCTATTCTTGTTACCCAGCTCCCACTATTTTTATCGGAATAACACACTCCCATGTGAAATACGGAAGTATCGTCGCTCTACTTCATAGTGGTGATCGAGTTCTTTATAAATCTTAATAGAGGGCAACCGAACAGGTTTCTAGTCTATTAATTTTCATAAAGTGGTGTCCAACACCAACCCATCTAATGGATGATTCGATCTTCTTTTTCCTCTTGTTCACTCCCCTCGACCTATACGATTTCTATGGTTCGTGAACAAGTTAAGTTTATACCATCGACGCAAATCAGTTTCACAATTGAATCTTATCCGGCAACCTATCAGGTTTCTAGGGATAAAATTTGCTCCAACCGAAGGCATCCAATGCGCTCCCGGTAATTTATCCGTCCTCCCCGAACGACTACCCCGATAAATCGGAAGCATAGCACATCCGGTTTGGATTTCAATTTCCCGAAAACTCGATGGAGGGAAGGAAAAACTTTGAAACCTTATAAACTTAATTATTTATAGTGGGAGAATTTTCGCGATTAACGTTACACTTTGCACATTAATCATATTAGCGCGTTTGTGGCATTCATACAATATGAAACAACCAATCACAACCTAGTTGCTACCAACATGTGGTTCATGGACCGTTCCTAGAAAACAAAAACTCCGTAATCTAATTACAAGTCTTCGTCTTGAATCTTCGTCTTCTCGAAATGGATCTTCCTCCGGTCTTCGTCATTACATATAAATTTTACATTGAAAATTGCATCCTAGATACAAATTTTTTTAGTAAAATAAATAGGCTCAAAACGGCCTTTACAACCCAATCGAATAAAACGAACGATTCAAAAACTAAGTCCACGAACCACATCCCCATTCAAAAGCATTCATTCAATAAATACTAAATAAATGGAAAGCGTAGAGACACATTGATCCAATCAACAATACGAACCGATCCAATCGATTCACACAATCGGTAATATGATAACGTTCAAAATAATTCGGTCGACCATAAATATTCCAATTAATCAAATTTCCCTTATAAAATGAAATACCATAAATTATTTTAATCATATTAAATCCAATTTAACATGCGGGAGATTAATTTTCAAGAATACACGAAAAAATCGAGCCGGGCGAAAATGGCTGCCATGGCCGAGTCACTGCCGTGACCTTAGTGGCCCGGCTGGCATGGCGAGTCACGCTCGGCGGCTACCGGCGAGCACGGCCCGTGTCTCGACACGGTCAGTCTGCCTAGCGATGGCTGGGATCGCTGACACGGCCCGTGTCACGGACACGGCCGAGTCACCTGGCGACTTCACGCCCTTTGTCCGAAAAGTCGTCGACGACGATTCGAGCTCGATTTTCACCGGATATCGATATCAATATTTTTCAACATTCATATCTTCAATATAAATCATATTTCCAAGAAATTAAGATTTATATTTAGACATAAACTTACGAAAAATATAACTACAACGAACGTAAAAATATATACCACGATTATGACTAAAATGATTCCAAATCATTCACCATCTAATCAAGCATTCCAAATGCCAATATCGTATATACGATCGCAAGACCTACGCTCCGATACCCTTTGTTGGGATTCGGTGCCTAAAACGAAGGCCAGTGGAGCGGTAAAGCGAAAATTAATTCGATCCGAATCCCTACGAGGATCGATCGAGCTACGTATATACGAATATATAAGCGAAAAGCAAGAGTCGTAAGAAACTAACCCTCGAAGTCCGTTGATTAAATGGAAACCTTCTCTTGAGCTATTCCCCAAGCTTTAGTTTGATCTCTACGAGTTCAATCCGCTCCAAGCCCTTGAACGATCCAACGCCGAAAACACCGCGTCTCTACTTGCCACGCGCCGGAAAAGCAGCCAGGAACAACAACACTCGATTAACCTCTAAGGTTACGGCTAGAATCAAGTGGTGAAGCTTTTATTATTATTACACTCTAAGTGTATAATATGTCTCTCTCAATGTATCTTGAATTTTCTCCAAGAAAACTCAAGAACAAAAGTGAAGAAGAAGATGAAGATGAAGACTAAGAAAAATAATTTTCTCTCTCACTACTTCAAAACTCACGGCTGGACTTGTGTAGTTGCAAGTGAGAGTTTGTCTCCACTTATATTCTTATTCAACTCCCCAAGATCTCCTACTTTAGACAATATCACCAAGGTGTGATATTTGTCCCCTTGATTGAACATAAGTCTTCCACCAACATGTGGAGACTATGACCAAGGAAAAGGGAAGGAAAGAGGGGTGGCCATCTAGAAGGAGCCGGGCGAGTTCGGTCCGTTTCGGACTCCCGTGAGTCCAAACAGATAAACTCCGATTCCGTTCCGATGTATTTATATTGATTAATTAATCCAATTAATTAATCATATCAAATACATAATAACATAATTAATTTCTCCAAGAAATAATTATATTCATGAATTAAATTAATCACCGAGTAATATATTTAATTCATTTGGCCGTAAATTAATTTATCCAATAAATCAATTTAGACATCCAATGTCCCAAAATTAGATATCCAATATCTAATTTTATAATGAGAGGTTAAGCTCGATTCATTCCGTCGTCAATCCTAATGCGCGACTCGGTAGGTCCGTCTCAGTCAGCAATGGGAGGAACCAAAGAGTAGTAGCACCACCTAGCCAGCCTGGCGGCCTACACTGGACCCCAGCCGAGAACGAATGATTGGGATCATTCAAGAACCATTCTGTCGTGAATACCAATGGCGTATAAACCCTTCTTTCAAATGTCCCGATCAAGTTATAGGGTCACGGTCGGTCAAACCCTATCATGACTTGACGCTATGCATACGTTAATGCAAATCGAGATCATCGAGCTCTCGTGTATCTAATACTGACTAGCTCCAATGCTTTGGCCAAAGACTTATGATCTCATCGCGATAATAACCGCATAGGACATATAACCCGCTCACTAACGGGAGAAAGAATTCCATCTTGGTATTGATGGGACTGCTACTTGCCGTCAAGATGCACGTCGAGGTTGACCCCGCCTTAGGTTTACGGTCGAACTACTCTAATGAAAATCTAGACGTCACAAGCACATCCCTACTTAATCCTCAAGTCGAAGGTTCACGAATACCTATCACAACCTTTCGATTCCGTCATTGATGTCCGGAGTGAAATCCGTGTGTCGAATCGAGGGTGAGTCGGTTCGAGTATACTAATCCAATTAGCATACCTTTAAGGTGTGCTCCCACTAACCATTAGTGTTCGACAGGCACTCTCCATGTCAAAGAACACGTCATACAAGTCTTCACATAAACTTAACGCCCAGTCAAGTTTCATCGACTTGCGAACGATTAAGTATTTGAGCTATAGCCTTTCCAGTGCCGACCCCCTTATCCAATAAGGAGTGGAACGTTTTGCTCTCAAATACACGGACTAGTTTCTATATGTTTATTTACGAGTTAGGAATGCCAGTAACTACCAGTAAATAAAGAAACATTCATTTGCCTTATATAAATGGTTTACATAATTACAAGTACAATGCCCTCACTCAACAACCTCTGAGTGGCATTCGAGGGCATACTCCTAACAGCATCTTCGCCACCTCTTGCAGCCACCGGTCACCTCGATTTCCCATGTATGGGATCCCTTGCTGTCTCTCTCCCTGCTGTAGTCCCACCGCCACTTGCATTCGGTCCACGACTTGGGCGAACTGAGTCATCTGGTTCACCACTTGACGAAGGATCTCTGCAGGATGCAGTTCGTTATTAATAGATTGTTGCGGCTTGCACGAGCTATGATCGCACGATTAGAAGGCGACGCTTCCCTTTCAGCATTTCTTCGTCCGCGTCCACGACCGCGACCACGTCCACGTCCGCCTCTCAACATACTGTAAGCATAAATACTCAATATACAGGAAACAACATCGTTCTAATATTCAAGTATGAAGAGACACAACATGTAAAGAACGAGATAGAGTTTAGGAACTTACAACCACCGTTCGCATGAAGACGTAGGCAGTGCAGTGATGTCATTCACGGCCGGTTACCTCAAAAGACATAAATGACCCCTATTTTAACCCAACGGCCATGATATCCATAATATTAGCTCTGATACCATATTCTGTAACACCCCCGATATATTCAGGAATATTAAAGCGCCGTAAATCCTTTACATAAGGATTTACAAGGCTGAAGAATTGAACAGACATTAAGAAATACTACGAATGGAAATATCGGAATTAAGATATAACATTTCTTATCAAATACTGAAAGTACAATTGTTCAACAAGGACTTAATAATACATCATCAAATTCAAATTCAACATAAATAACTTCGTACTCGAGTACTTATTGAAATAACCAATAAACAACAGACAAATGAACCCAGCCAAAACATCACTCTGCACCCTCGTCGTCATGCAGCTCCAGTGGTTGTTTTCCCGCTCTCCTGGATCCTGAACATAAACAAAATGTTCACCCCCGAAGGGGTTAGCACAACGATGCTAGTACAAGTACCACAACATATTATTCATATCTCACGAAGAATAATAACGTAAACGACAAAATACTAACGAGTCTTCTCCTACGAGAAACTCAAATATGACATACACAACTGATAATCACAACATGATATCATAACATACACATGGTAATTCCGTCGATCCAGCGTTCACTGCCTAGAACCCACGATGATCCCGTCAGACCAACCCGTGGTGGAAAAACCCGTCCGATGATCCAGCGCACGCTAGCATAGATCCCCCGATGATCCCGTCGGACCAACGCGAGGTGGACATACAATAACGACATACATGCACGACAATATGTATAACAACAATACATAAAACAATTAAGGTACTTGCCTCGATTTGAAGACAAGAACAATACTTCCACGAAAACGAACACTCGAAGGTCGTCCTCCTCAATCAATCACGCAACAAGATCAAACCTTAACAAAAGAAATGATATAGGATTTATCTCACGTCGTACGAATGTTTAACAATTCGATTTACGGCCAAAAGTTTATAAAATGAAATTTGCCTGAACTGCTTAGCGCACGCTAAGTACTCTGTGTAGCGTGTGTTAAGTCTGCTCGATAGCGCACGCAAACAACAAAGCCTAGCGTACGCTAACTATGCATGGTCAGTACTTCACTGATCAGTCGACTGACTCATCTGATGTCTTAGCGTACGTTACGTACCAAACGTAGCGTACGCTAACTCGTGTTCGATAAGCGCACGTTAATCTTCATAGCTTAGCGTGCGCTATCTATGCATGGCGATTCTTTGGGCGATAAGCTGTTCTCATCATGATCAAAACAATGAAATCTTCCGTGATAATTCATGTTACCTCCATGAGTATCATGTTCATACGTTTATGCATGATCTAACGGATAGCAACAACTTCGGATTCGAGGATATGCATACCATTATAAAACCATATTCTATTTCGACTACAAATCTCTATACGACAATTCGAAAGGCTTAACGGTTGATATCAACACCTTTATATCAATCAATATTATCATGCTGAAGTTGTTAAACGTCCCATCTATACTAGATAAATCCTTCCATGATCAATCCTTTAGATTTATCTAACAATAATGATGTTAAAGTCAAGTCCAAGATTACTATGAAGTCATCTACTAGATTCGGATTACCAATGATAGAAGCTTCCTTTACATATTCAATGTAATAAGATTCGAATCATGATGATCATAATCAAGGTACTTAAGGCTTATTCATCTCAATATTCGAAACATGATGTACTTTAGATAATTCACTTATGAAAATCAATATCTCGTTACTATGATCATCCAATTCTTTAGAATCCAACTCTAAGTCTGGAGATAGATTGAACATACCTTAATATGACGAAAATCACTGAACCGTAAGGTAGAATCCGACTCCGGTTGGTTGTATGCCACTCCAAGGTGCTATTCCGCTTCAATGACTACTCCCAAGTGATAACCAATATATAAACACCAACAAGATGAGTTCTAAGTGTGTATAAGGATTATTTCAGCTCTCTGGCCTCTCAAGAATGCAGAATGGACGAGTAAAATGTAAGCCAAAATGGGTTGTTGTCCCATTTATAATATTCTGCATTTTAACAAGTTAGCGCACGCTACTAAGCTTTCCTTAGCGTGCGCTAATAATAGTTGACTTCAGAACTGTCCAGGTTCGTCCGCCGGAATCTTATCCGGACCCATGTCCCGGCTGGCGCATGTGCTAGCCGTCCCGCTCAATAATTGAGTTCTTAGCGCACGCAACTTCTACCTGCATAGCGTGCGCTAGTAGTAGCCCGATAGCGCGCGTTAAGCTACATTCTTAGCGTGCGCTATCACGAGTTTGCATGAGAAATTTTGCATGTTTCTATACTTATGTACAAAGATATCAATGCAAGAAACATCATACTCCAATAATCAAAACCACAAATCCGAATAATACAGGGTTTGAATACAGATGAAATACACCGTAATAAATCCGGATATTACACTGCACTCGTCATTTCACATCATTTCCACTTTTTCCGATCCGGAGAGCTCGGGAGAGGCGATTTGGGGCTTTTTGAGGCAGTCCTCCATCAGATATTGTCACCTTGGGTTGGATAACAAAGATTATTCAACATCTAATCCATCCTATCGTACGAATCAAGGAAAAATCCTTAGAACCCTACCTTTTGGGAATTTTGGGGTTTTTCGTAGATTCGTCCGATTTACCCGCTTTGAAGCTTGAGAACCTTGATATTATGATGTATCTATCCCGTATGCATGCTTTTCCTATGATTTTTACGGATTGGATTATGCCGTTTTTGGACTTGTGAGGGTTTGGATGATTTTCCAACCTCAAGTTGATTATCCATGTATTTCCATAAATCGTAGACGGGTTTCGAAAGTTTCTTCTGTATTTTGAATATGGATAATTGATTATCATATTCCTTGCGAATCGTTTAGGTGCCGGAAGCGCGTTTTTGGACCTACCGAACTCATACCCTTTTTCCATTCGTTTTCTCAATGTCTCAAAGGCAAGTCTATATATTTATGATTGTACATTCTCGACTTTGAAAGTAAGAAATATTGATGGTATGATATGAACGAACCGTTTCTACGGCATTCATAGATATATTGATGGCATGATATGAACGAACCGTTTCTACGGCATTCATATATGTATTGATGGCATGTTATGAACGAACCGTTTCTACGGCATTCATACATGTATTGACGGATGATATGAACGAACCGTTTCTACGGCATTCATATATGTCTTGATGTGATGCTATGAGATTTAGTTATTCCGGAATACTGGTCTTGAATTGATGAATTGACGGTTACATTTACCTTATTATCGAGAAGTATTGTGTTTCATACTTGATATATTTGCACTAGCTATTCGACGGCTAACCCCTTTATGGGGGAAATACCTTTTATGTATTTCAGGTTTCAGGAGAGCGGACAGGCAGGTATCGGGTCGGCATGAAGATGGTGGGCAAGAGTGATACTGTGTATTTCCTCCGGTTATGTTTTGAGTTTTCCATTCAGTGTTGTTGTACTGGAATGGTTATTGAATACTCGAGTATTGTTTCCCATTTTTCTTGATGTTCCGGCCTGTGTTTGCCGAGGTATTGATTTGTGTTGTGATGTCTTTACATACATTGGTTATGTTTCGAATACCCCTTTGTATTGATCTTCCTTCCATTGTATGTAGACCTTATCGGTCAAAATTTATGGTTCCGCGTATCCCACGGCGGCGCTTACGGTGCTGTAATATCCCTGAATAACTTGGGGGTGTTACAGAAACAACAGTGTCGGACGAGATTCGCAAGAATCGAACTCAAGTACGGAAAAGCCGTTTAAGAACACGGAACTCAACAAAACGATACCGAAACGAACTCGGATGACAAAAAGAGCAGAATTAAATATTCTCGGAATGATGAAATGGTTAAAACAGAGTTGCTAAGATGGACTTCCGCCAAAAAAAGAAAATTACCGGAAAAATCGAAATTGCGGATATTACACGTGGTGCCCAACCTCCTCACCTTCCTTCATCCTTGCACCGAACAGTTGCTTGGATATCTCATATCTAGCTGTTCGACTGTGCTCACCATAAAGCTCGGTTAAGTGAGATAAAATCTGCCTAGCAGAAGTCATTTTCTCATGAGCTCTCTTAAGCTCATTAGACATAGAAGCCATCATGTATGCACGTACTTTTATTTCATCCTTAGCGCACTTTTTGTGGTTTTCGATCTCTTCCTGATTGGCTATGGTCCACACAGGAGGCGCCGGAATGTCCGTCTCCAAGATGTATCCCAGTGCCTCTATACTGAGGACTATCATCAGATTGCGGAGCCAATGCACGAAGTTAAGTCCGATCAAGGTGTTCTTTTCGAGTAGAATTGCGAGTGGGTTTATTGTCATATTAAGAGTTATGTCTCCATTAAGTACGACAGATTAATTAGTGACTCGTTTAATTATTGATCTGAATATAGAATTAAGGTCTTTTCTATTCTTTAACCCAGCTCCCACTATTTTTATCGGAATAACACACTCCCATGTGAAATCCGTAAGTATCGTTCACTCTACTACATGGTGGTGATCGAGTTCTTTATAAATCTTAATAGAGGGCAACCGAACAGGTTTCTAGTAAATTAATTTTCATAAAGTGGTGTCCAACACCAACTCATCTAATGGATGATACGATCTTCTTTTTCCCCTTGTTCACTCCCCTCAACCTATACGATTTCTATGGTTCGTGAACAAGTTAAGTTTATACCATCGATGCACATCAGTTTCACAATTGAATCTTATCCGGCAACCTATCAGGTTTCTAGGGATAAAATTTGCTCCAACCGAAGGCATCTAATGTGCCCGGTAATTTATCCATACTCCCCGAAAACTCGGAAGCATAGCACATTCGGTTTGGATTTCAATTTTCTGAAAGCTCGATGGAGGGAAGCAAAACCTTGAAACTTTATAAACTTAATAATTTGTCGTGGGAGAATTTTCGCAATTAATATTACACTTTGCATTAATTCATTTAAGCGCGTTTGCGCATTCATATAATATGAATAAACATTCACAACCTAGTTGCTACCAACATGTAGTTCATGGACCGTTCCTAGAATCAAAAACTCCGTAATCTAATAAAAGTCTTCGGTCTTGAATCTTCGTTTTCTCGAACGGATATTCCTCCGGTCTTCATCATTACATATAAATTATACATTGAAAAATTGTATCCTAGATACAAATATTTCTAGTAACATAAATAGGCTCAAAACGGCATTTACAACCCAATCGAATAAAACCGAACGATTCAAAACTAAGTCCATGAACAACTTCACCATTCAAAAATAATGCATCAAACACATTAAATAAATGGCATTCATAATTAATCTAAATATTGATCCAATCAATATAAATTAATCCATCCAAACTAATTAATCCAATTAATTCAAATAACCGTTAATTTTAACTTGTTCCGGATGAGAAAATATTTCATTAAATTAATTCCCCTAAGAATAAAATTACCATAATTATATCTCGGTCAAATTAAATCCAATTTAATTTGTGAAAAATTAATTTCCAAACGAAATATAAAACACGGAGTCGAAAAACACGACTGGGCCAAGCCCGGCACGCTTGCCAAGCAAGTCGCCGCCAGTGCCAGCGAGGCCAGCGGGATCGGGACCATTGCACTGGCGGCCGGGCAGATGCCGAGCATGGCCGCGATCTGCCGATCATGGCGGCACGAGGCGAGGCCAGCGTGCGATGCCGGGCGGCTCAGTAGCCAGGTCGTTCGTTTACGCTCGTTTTCCTCCCCGATTCCAAAAATAATGTTTTTCTAATCTTTATATTACACATTTAAATCAGTTTTTCAAAAGAAAAATAGATTTATATTGTAACACAAAATCATGAAAAAATAATTTTTAGATGAACAATAGAAAATCAACAATTAATACGATTATGATTCCAAATCATACACCATCCAATCAAGCATTCCGAATGCTAAATATCATATATACGATCGCAAAACCTACGCTCCGATACCACTATTGGGATTCGGTGCCTAAAACGAAGGCGCAGCGGAAGCAATAATACGAATCTAATTCGATCCGAATCCCTACGAGGATCGATCAAGCTACGTATATACGAAAATAAAACGAAACATAAGAAGATACGAGAAACATACCCTCGTAGTCCGTTGATTAAATGGTGATTTCCGAGAAAGCAATTCCCCAAGCTTTAGGTGATTTTCCTACGATTCCAATCCGCTCCAAGCTCTTGGATGATCCAACGCCGAAAGCACAGCATATCTACTTGCCACGCGCCGGAGAAATGATTGCAATGTCTACGCTTTGATATCCTCCGAGGATACGGCTAGAGCAAGGTTGTAGGAGCTTGTATATTAAGATTATTACACTCTAAGTGTTTAATCTATTTTCTCTCTATTTTTCTCTCAATTTTTCTCTAAGAAAATTGAATAAGTGGATGAAGAAAATGAAGATGAATACAACTCACAAAGTCTCTCTCTCCTTCTTGTTCTTGAATGAACCATAAATTTTCTCAACAAGTGAAAGGAAGAGGACTTTTATCTATTCTTCAATCATGCATCACATGATTCCATTGTCCCCTTGAATAAAACATATCAAATATTTCTATTCATTAAACACCTATCAAGATACCATTTGATTTACAAAATCAAAAGTCTTGTCAAGGTGTGGGGAAGGGGGTGGCTATATGGAAATATTAGGGAGTTCGGTTCGTTTCGGACTCCCTCGAGTCCAATTCGATAAACTCCGTTCCGTCTCGATGTATTTATATCAATCAATTAATCCAATTAATTGATTATATCAAATAAAATATATAATTCATTTCTCTAAGAAATAATTAAATATGTGAATTAAATTAATCACCTAGTAATTTACTTAACTCATTATGCCGTAAATTAATTCATCCAATAAATTAATTTAAACATCCAATGTCCCGAAATTAATTAGACATCCAATGTTCAATAAATTAGATATCCAATATCTAATATTTATAAAGATAGATTAAGCTCGATTCATTCCGTCGTCAACCATATTGCGTGACTCGGTAGGTCCGTCTCAGTTAGCAATGGGAGGAACCAAAGAGTAGTAGAACCACCTAGCCGGCCTGGCAGCCTACACTGTACCCCAACTGAGAACGAATGATTGGGATCATTCAAGAACCATTCTGTCGTGAATACCAGTATATGTATAAACCCTTATTTCAAATGCCCCGATCAAGTTATAGGGTCACGGTCAGTCAAACTCTATCTGTACTTGACGCTATGCATGAGTTAATGCAAATCCAGATCATCGAGCTCTCGTGTATCTAATACAACTAGCTCTAATGCTTTGGCCAAACACCTTGATCTCATTTGTCAATAACCGCATAGGACATATAACCCGTTCACTAACAGGAGAAAGAATTATATCTTGGTATTTAGTAGGACCTGCTACTTGCTCGTCAAGATGTAGGTCGAGGTTGACCCCCACCTTCCGGTTTTCTGGGTCGAACTACTCTAATGAAAATCTTAATGTCACAAGCATTACCCTACCAAATACTCAAGTCGAAGGTTCACGAATACCTATCACAACCTTTCGATTCCATCATTGACTGTCCCTAAGTAAAATTCGTGTGATGAATCGAGGGCGAGTCGGTTCGAGTATACTAATCCAATTAGCATACCTATAACGTGTGCTCCCGCTAACCATTAGTGTTCGACAGGCACTTTCCATGTCAAAGAACACGTCATACAAGTCTTCACATAAACTTAACGCCCAGTCAAGTCTCATCGACTTGCGAACGATTAAGTCTTTGAGCTATAAACCTTTCCAGTGTCGATCCCCTTATTCAATAAGGAGTGGAATGTTTTGCTCTCAAATACACGGACTAGTTTCTATATATATATATATATTTATGAGTCAGGCATGCCAGTAACTGCCAGTAAATACAGAAACAAACAATTGCCTTATGATAATGATTTACATAATAACAAGTACAATGCCCTCACTCAACATCCTCTGAGTGGCATTCGAGGGCATACTTCTAGCAGTCGTATAGGGGTTTCATGCGCATATCAAAGTAATGGATCTTATCCGCTTCACTCCTCACTTGCTCACGAACATGACTCAGCTGCTTATTATAATCAACTATCGCCTGGGATATCGACACATCCTGGGGTGTAGCCGAGTAAAACTAACAATCTTGCGCTCTCGAATAGGCAACGGACAATACTCTGCCTCCATGGCAGTTTTGAACTCGGCCCAAGTAGTCATACGATCACTAGCCGGCTCCTCATCATCATGCTGGGCCATCATTAGCATGCGTACCCTATGCCGGATCCTCGTCTCTCCCGATACCTGAAATGCATAAGATGCATTTCCCCCATTTAAGGGGTTAGCATTCGAATAGCTAGTGCAAGTACACAATTACACTACATTATATACATATACGATTCGACATTAGCAATCCATTTTACAAAAAATACATTTGCAATCAATATTCCGGAATATCACATTTACATCAAACAGTGTATCAACATGATTCAACATCACAACTATCCACACTTGGTAACCCCCGGCCGTACCCATTAGTATCGACCCCCAGAGGCCCCGTCAGACCGTCCCCGGGTGGGAAACCACTTCTGCGGCCATACCTATTAGTATCGGCCCCCAGAGGTCCCATCGAACCATCCCCAGGTGGAAGAACAACACAAGCACCCAAATCCACTTTCGTGGTCGTACCCATTAGTATCGGACCCCAGAGGCCACACATGCCATCCCCGGGTAGAAGAACGACAACACATCCATGCAATAACATGATTTACATCATTCGCATCAAAACCGTACATACATAACTGTTAGGAATATGCCCTCGAATGCCACTCAGGGGATGAGAGAGTAAGGGCATTGTACTTGTAATTATGGAATAATTAATAAAAAGACAATACGATTCATTCACTGTTTATTGTATTTCAATTGCATTCTTGACTTGGTATAAATTGAAGTGAAGTCCATGTAAATAAATTGAACATTCCATTCTCGTTATGGGATAAGAGAAAATGCACTGGAAGTATTTAAAGTTTATTTACGTAAATTGTTCGCAAGTCAATAAACTTAAAATTGGCATTAAGTTTTAATACGACTTGTATAACTGATGCTAGGACGTGTGCACGTCTTGATAGCATAGTTATAAGTATATTGGTGGGGCCAGTATACTCGAACACGACTCATACTCGATTCAGTCACACGGTATTCACTCTCGGAGAGTCGCTGACGAATCAAAAGGTTGTGATAGTATACGTGGACCTTTGACTTGAGGGTTCAGTAGAAGATGTGCCTGTGACGTTTAGTTTGTCATTAGAGTAGTTAGACTCATTTGCTTAATTGCTGAGTCGAGCTCGAAGTGCGGACTATACGGGCAGGTAGCAGTCTTTACTGTACGCCAAGAAAGGATTCTATCTCCTGTTAGTGAGCAGGCGAATGTCCTATACGGTTAATGGCAAATAAGATCATAAGTCTTTGGACAAAGCATTCTGATATAGTCGTATTAGATACACTATTAATCAGTCGGTCTTGATTTGCATTAACACATGTATAGAGTTTAGCCAACAGTAGGGTTTGACTTTACCATGACCCGAAGACTTGACCGGGACATCTCATGAAGGGTCTATACGTATATAGTATTCACGACATAATGGTTCTGGAATGATCCCTTCATTCGTTCTCAGTCGGGGTTTACAGTGCGGCCCGCTAGGCTGGCTAAGTACTACCCGCACTCATTGGTTCCTCCCAATGCCGGTTGAGATGGACCTACGGAGTCGCGCATTAGGAGCGTTGACGGATAAATGTGAATTTATTATCTCTCTATTAATATTAGATATTGGATATCTAAATTATGATTTATTGGATAAATCAAAATTGCGGTCTTATGAATTGAAATTAATTTACCGGGTAATTAATTTAATTCATAAATTATATTTCTTAGAGAAACATATTTGTATTAGATATAATTAATTAATTGAATTAATTAATTTCTATAAATACATTGGTAATTAAACGGAGTGTATTTAACGGAGTCGTTTGACGAACGTCCGGTACACGAGCCGAGTAACTCGGCTCGTTTTCTAGGAAACTTCCTACCATAGCCGCCGCCCTCACATGTCCACTTTGCATGTGTGTTGTCATGTTTTGAATTAATAAGTTGAGATTCTTTTCTCAAAATGATTAACTACATGATATGTGATTATTATATGAGATATAATATAACAAACACATATGAGGAGAAAGGATGACTTGAAAAAAACTCCATCTACAATTTCTGTAGCAGCTCACTGCCGTGAGAGATCTTGAGGGAGAGAGAAATTTTTTTTTCTTCAATTTTTCATCTTTGAGATGATACAAAATAAGAAAGAAAATAAGATATAAATTCCTATAGTAATTCCTAGCCGTGTTCTTGGAGAACGGATTGCTATCGAATTTTTCCGGGCAACTTCCGACGCGTGTGAAGTAGAGGCTCCGTACCTTTCGATGCTTGGAACGAAGGGATTTCGTGTTCAGGACGGGGTTCGTGATCGTCATCCATTTTTACGAAGATTTATTTCAAAGGCTTCAAGGGTATGATTTTTATCTTCGTATTTATATTTTCGTACATACGTTACTTGATCGATCCTGTTTGGGATTCGTATTTATTTCCACTGCGTTTATCGTTTTTTTTTTCGGAATCCCAACAGTGGTATCAGAGAGAGGTCAATGTTTCCGTATATACGATTATTTGTGCATTTTGAATGCTTTTGGATAATAATTATGATTTAGAATCATGTTTGGAATAATCTTAGATTTTAAATTGTTCGTTTTAGCATCACGTTTATGGAAACGGGCCGAAAAACGAAGCGAAGTGCCGGCGGTGGTCTTGGCGACCTTTGCCTGCCAGTTGCGAGCACGCTCGGCCATGTCTCGGCGCGGTGCCGATCGATGCTCGGCAGTGCCAAGCATGGCTCGGCGGCGACCCTCGGGTTTTTGGCCCGATTTTGAATCGGGCATGGTGGGCCTAAACCGGATTGTCAGGGACTCGTTTTAAGTTTATATTTTGTTGTAATTATTTCCCAATAAATTTAAATTGGATTTTAATTTGACTAAATTAATATTTGGAATATTTTAGTTAAGGAAATAAATTAAACGAAAATATTATTTTAGCGGATTACTTGAGCAATTAAAATGACGATTATTAGTATCAATTGGATTAATACCATTAAAATTGAATAGATTAATTTTATATTGATTAGATTAATATATTAATTGATTATTTAATTTTAATGCCACTTTATATTAATTGGATTAATATAGTAGAAATTGAATAGATTAATTTTATAGATTAATTGGATTAATTTATATTAAAATTAATTGTTTAATTTCATTGCCGTTACATGTTGTATGGAATCCTTATGTGATGGTGATATAGCTCGTCGACTTAGTTTTTGATTTGTTCGATTGGGTTGTAAAGGCCGTTTTGAGCCTATTTATATTTACTAGAAAAATTTGTATAGGATGCAATTTTTCAATGATGTAATTATTATTCTGGGTATGACGAAGACCGAAAACAACCGACCGAGAAGACGAAGAATCGAAGACTGTTTTTTTTATTTATTGGGTCATTCGCTTGGCCCCGTACTTAGGAATTAGGTCCATGAGCTATATGTTAGTAGTAACTAGGTTACTGTTTTCTGTTTTTCATTTTGAATGATTGACAAACCAACAAACGCGCGTATAAATGAATTAATGTGCAAAGTGTAACATTAATCGCGTAATTCTCCCGACTACAAACACACTAAGTTATAAAGGTTACGAGGTTTCCTACCCTCCGTCAAACTCATCGAAAATTGAAATCTAAACCGGAATATTATTCTTCCGAGTATGTCGGGGTAATATTTTTGGGGAAAGGTGATAAATTCCTAGAGTGCATTAGATGCCTTTGGTTGTGACAAATCAAACCCCTATAAACCGTATGGGTTGCCGGATAAGATTCAATTGTCAGACTAATACGAGTTGACGGTTTAAACTTAGATAGTTCAGCGAGCCATAGAAACCGAATGGGTTGAGGGCAAGTGAACTAGGGGTAAAAGAAGATCGAATCATCCATTAGATGGGTTGGTATTAGACACCACTTTATAAAGAATAATAGAATAGAAACCGTATGGGTTGCCCTCTATTAAAGTTTGTAAACAAATCGATCACCACTATGAAGTCACCCAAGACTTTCGGATTTAACATGGGAGTATGTAAATGCCGACAAAATAGTGGGAGCCGAGTTATGAATAAAGAAAGCCCTTAAATTCTATACTCGGTCATAATTAAACAAGTCACTAATTGAATCTTATCTAAATCTTTGCAGAAAACGAAACTGAATCTCTCTAAAAATGGCTAAAAACTCACTTGCAATACTACTTGAAAAGAATCTCCTAACTGGACCCAATTTTGTTGAGTGGTTGCGGAATCTAATGATTGTACTCGGTATGGAGTCTCTGGGATACGTCTTGGAGGCGGACATTCCACCGAATCCAATCCGGAACAGGGGTAATCAGGAAGATATTGATGTCCATGAAAAATGGGTCAAGGATGACGTGCTAGTCCGTGGCTTTATGATGGGCTCAATGACTAATGAGCTGCAGAGAGCGCACGAGAAAATGACTTCTGCTAGGCAGATTCTCGCACACTTGATCGAACTTTATGGAGAGCACAGTAGGACTGATAGATATGAGATATCGAAGTAGTTGTTCAGTGCTAGGATGAAGGAAGGGGAGAAAGTGGGAGACCACGTCCTCAAGATGAGCTCTATGATTGAGAGGCTCGAGGTGCTCAACTTTAATATGGATTTATCCCTTCAAATTGATCTCATTCTTCAATGTCTCCCTGACTCTTTCACGCAGTTTGTAATGAATTTCAATTGTAATGAAATTACGTGCACATTAGCTGGGCTAATGAATAAACTGGTGACGGCACAGTCTAACATGAAGACTAAACCGAGAGAGGCTGCTCTTGTGATTTCATCTGGGCCTCGGAGGTCCAAGAACAAGAAGAAAAAGATATACGAGCAGTACAAACCCAAGAAAGGGGTACAGAAAGGAAAGGGCAAGGCCCGAAAGGTTCAAAAGGTAGATGGTCCAAAACCTACGGACAAATGCCTTGAATGCGGTGAGATGGGTCACTGGCGAAGGACTTGTTCTAAGATTAATGGCGCATCAGGTACGGAACTTTTTGTTTTTGAAACTAATTGTTCCGCTACTGTATATTCTGCTTCATGGGTTCTGGATTCAGGTGCCACTTCTCATATTTGTACTATGAATCATGATCTGGAACGAAGTAGAAAACTTGAAGCTGGGGAAATAATGATCACTGTCGGAAGCGAACAAAGTGTCGAGGCAACCGATATTGGATCAATCCTACTGGGTTTAGAATCTGGTTTTATTTTGACATTAGATGAAGTACTTGTTTTGCCCAAGGGGCATAAAAACATGTATCCATTCCAGTCTTGGACCGGAAATGATTTTGTTTCTTCATTGGAAATGGTAGTTGTAAAATTTATTTTCGAAATAAATTGGTTGGCACAGCTACATTGTTGAATGGTTTATATCATCTGAACATGCAAAATAAAACAACAGTGAAAACTATAACTAGGAAACATGGTAGGCAAGATACTAATCAAGCTTTTAAATGGCACCTTAGACTTGGTCATGTTGGTCAGACCAAGGTTCAGAAAATGGAGAAAGATGGACTTTTAAGTCCATTAGGTGTAGAACCCTATCCAACTTGTGAATCTTGCCTTAGAGGCAAAATGACTAAGTCCCCCTTCACAGGGACTTTTGAAAGGGCTGCCGATAAACTTGGATTGGTACATACCGACGTTTGTGGTGCTCTAGAAGTGGCCCGAGACGGATATCAATATTTCATAACGTTCACAGATGATCATACTAGGTATGGGATTGTGTACTTAATGAAATATAAATCTGAAGCCTTTACTAAATTCAAAGAATTTAAGACCCTAGTTGAAAAACAGACTGGATTTCATATCAAAGCACTTCGGTAGGACCGAGGTGGCGAATATATGAGCACAGAGTTTGATGAGTTCCTTAAGGAACATGGAATAGTTTCACAATTGACGCCGCCAGGAACCCCATAGTTAAATGGTGTTTCAGAAAGGAGAAATCGAACTTTGTTGGACATGGTTCGCTCTATGTTAAATTACACTGATTTACCTATTTACCTGTGGGGATATGCCTTACTAACCGCTGCCTGTATCCTTAATAGATGTCCTTCCAAATCCGTTCCTATCACTCCACATGAGATGTGGAATGGTAAGAAACCAAGCCTGAATCACATAAGGATTTGGGGATATCCAGCCTATGTCAAGAAGGCTAAGGTGGACGAACTGGAAGCGAGGTCCATCAAAGGATGTTTCATTGGATACCCAGAGGACTCGATGGGTTATCTGTTCTACATGCCAGAAGACCATAGGATCGTTGTGGCATTACAAGCGCACTTCCTTGAGGATGAATTCATTCAGGAAGGTGGCTCGGCTAGAAATATATCTTTGGAAGAGCATAATGAAGGTCCTAAGGAGACATCTGATCAGGGATAAGGAACCGAACCTATTGTAACACAACCTCCACTTCGAAGGTTTGATAAGGTGTGTAAGCTGCAACGAGCCATTTATGGGCTGAAGCAAGCTTCTCGGAGTTGTAACCTTCGATTTGACGAAGCAGTCAAGGACTTTGACTTCGTACAAAATGAGGAGGAACCGTGTGTTTACAAAAAGGTCAGTGGGAGCAACATTGCGTTCTTAGTATTATATGTAGATGATATTCTACTTATAGGAAATAACGTAGCAATGCTCAGCACTGTGAAAGCTTGGCTTTCTAAAACGTTCTCCATGAAAGACTTGGGAGAAGCTTCCTATATTATAGGGATCCGTCTTTACAGAGATAGACCGCAAAGAATGATAGGACTTTCCCAAGCCCTCTATATAGATAAAATCCTGAGAAGATTCAAGATGGATGAATCTAAAAGAAGGTTCCTTCCCATGCGACATGGAATTCATCTCACCACGAATATGTGTCCTCAAAGTGAGGAATACAAGAGAGATGAGTAAGGTACCCTATGCCTTGACAGTGGGTAGCCTCATGTATGCTATATTGTGAACGAGACCGGACTTAGCCTATGATGTGAGTATGGTAAGCCGATTTCAAGCAAACCCAGGTAGGGAAAACTGGACTGCCGTAAAGAACATTCTTAAGTACTTAAGAAGAACTAGAGATTTGGTTCTTACTTACGGTGGTGGAGAACTGAGGGTGATTGGATTCACCGATTCTGATTTTCAAGGAGACAATGACGACTCTAAGTCGACATCTGGGTATTTGTTTACTCTCAATGGAGGAGCAGTATCTTGGAGAAGCTCCAAGCAAACTGCTACTGGAGATTCCACCTGCCAAGCAGAGTATCTAGCTGCCTCGGAGGCTAGCAAAGAAGCATTTCGGATGCAGAAGTTTATGCAAGAACTTCAAGTGGTGCCTAATGCGGAGCTGCCTATATCACTATTTTGTGTTAATGATGGAGCTGTTGCCCAAGCCAAGGAGCCTAGGGCTTACCACAACACCAAGCATATAGAGAGAAAATACCACATCATTTGAGAAATGGTGGAAAAAGGATATGTTTCATTGAAAAGAGTAGACTCAGAAGACAATGTCTCTGACCCGCTGACTAAGCCATTATCTCAGGCCATCTCAGAAAGACATCTGAAGAACATGGGTATTGGATACCATGATGTGTGGCATTGAGTGCAAGTGGGAGATTGTTAGAAATATGCCCTCGAATGCCACTCAGGGGATGAGAGAGTAAGGGCATTGTACTTGTAATTATGGAATAATTAATAAAAAGGCAATACGATTCATTCACTGTTTATTGTATTTCAATTGCATTCTTGACTTGGTAAACATTGAAGTGAAGTCCATGTAAATAAATCGAACATTCCATTCTCTTTATGGGATAAGAGAAAATGCACTGGAAGTATTTAAAGTTTATTTACGTAACTTGTTCGCAAGTCAATAAACTTAAAATGGGCATTAAGTTTTAATACGACTTGTATAACTGATGCTAGGACGTGTGCACGTCTTGATAGCATAGTTATAAGTATATTGGTGAGGCCAGTATACTCGAACACGACTCATACTCGATTCAGTCACACGGTATTCACTCTCGGAGAGTCGATGACGAATCAAAAGGTTGTGATAGTATACGTGGACCTTTGACTTGAGGGTTCAGTAGAAGACGTGCCTGTGACGTTTTGTTTGTCATTAGAGTAGTTAGACTCATTTGCTTAATTGCTGATTCGAGCTCGAAGTGCGGACTATACGGGCAGGTAGCAGTCTTTACTGTACGCCAAGAAAGGATTCTATCTCCTGTTAGTGAGCAGGCGAATGTCCTATACGGTTAATGGCAAATAAGAGCATAAGTCTTTGGCCAAAACATTCTGATATAGTCGTATTAGATACACTATTAATCAGTCGGTCTTGATTTGCATTAACACATGTATAGAGTTTAGTCAACAGTAGGTTTTGACTTTACCGTGACCCAAAGACTTGACCGGGACATTTGATGAAGGGTCTATACGTATATAGTATTCACGACATAATGGTTCTGGAATGATCCCTTCATTCGTTCTCAGTCGGGGTTTACAGTGCGGCCCGCTAGACTGGCTAAGTGCTGCCCGCACTCATTGGTTCCTCCCAATGCCGACTGAGACGGACCTACGGAGTCGCGCATTAGGAGCGTTGATGGATAAATGTGAATTTATTATCTCTCTATTAATATTAGATATTGGATATCTAAATTATGATTTATTGGATAAATCAAAATTGCGGTCTTATGAATTGAAATTATGTTGCCGGGTAATTAATTTAATTCATAAATTATATTTCTTAGAGAAATATATTTGTATTTGATATAATTAATTAATTGAATTAATTAATTTATATAAATACATTGGTAATTAAACGGAGTGTAGTTTGACGAACGTCCGGTACACGAGCCGAGTAACTCGGCTCGTTTTCTAGGAAACTTCCTACTATAGCCGCCGCCCTCACATGTCCACTTTGCATGTGTGTTGTCATGTTTTGAATTAATAAGTTGAGATTCTTTTCTCAAAATGATTAACTACATGATATGTGATAATTATATGAGATATAATATAACAAACACATATGAGGAGAGAGGTGACTTGAAAAAAACTCCATCTTCAATTTCTGGAGCAGCTCACTGCCGTGAGAGATCTTGAGGGAGAGAGAAATTTTTTTTTTCTTCAATTTTTCATCTTTGAGATGATACAAAATAAGAAAGAAAATAAGATATAAATTCCTATAGTAATTCCTAGCCGTGTTCTTGGAGAACGGATTGCTATCAAATTTTTCCGGGCAACTTCCAACGCGTGTGAAGTAGAGGCTCCGTACCTTTCGATACTTGGAACGAAGGGATTTCGTGTTCGGGACGGGGTTCGTGATCGTCATCCATTTTTATGAAGATTTATTTCAAAGGCTTCAAGGGTATGATTTTTATCTTCGTATTTATATTTTCGTACATACGTTACTTGATCGATCCTGTTTGGGATTAGTATTTATTTCCGCTACGTTTATCATTTTTTTTCCGGAATCCCAACAATAACGGAATGTAATACATGTACTTGCCTTGAATAACACGACGTGAAGGAAACGATGAAAGGAAAGGTTTCGGTCCGAGTAATCTTCACAAATCCATTCCTAAAACAATAAAGATATACCACCAATCTCAATATTGCGAAAATGTAGGAATTCATCCTAGTTCTACCCGATGGGACAATTCGTCGAACACTACGCGGTCATAATAGATTCTAATCTATGAACGGTGAAAACCTTGAAGTTTAATCCAAACAACTTATATGAAAGCAAGGGATTACGACTACATAACCAAAATCTACCAACTTATCAAAGTTAAAACGGTTACAAGGGTGAAATCAGACCAAAATCCCGAAATCCCCCAAATACTAGGGTTCCAAGAATATACCTCGATTTGAAGGTGAACAACAGATGATTCGATGATATGATGCCCGAGGATACTTTACCAACTGAGTTTTGAGTGAAATTGGTCGAGCTCTAAGCTTGGAAATCGCCCCCGTCGTGGAAAGAAGAGAAGAAGAATGAAAAATGAGGAAGAAACCTGCTACTAAAAGGGGTGCTCTTTGGAACATTTTGTTCCATACATGCTATAATAATATTTTAATGATTAAAGTTGATACACAAAACAAAACAACAAAGAGACGAAGCAAAGCATCGAATGAGTGGAAGATGTCAAGCTGGAAGGATTTTCATGCAGGCTAACGTACGTAAGCCAATGTGGTATAACGTACATAAAATGGCAATATTAACGTACGTAAGGGATGGTAATTAACGTATGTAAAGGTGTTCAAACCAGATGAATGTTGGGAGAGTCAAAGTCAGAAAAGCAGCAACGGATATATGACGTCAGCAATGACGTAAGCCTAACGTACGTAATGAAGATTAGCTAATGTACGTAACACAGGAGAAGGATGCTACTGGACTGAATCTGGGCGATGCTAACGTACGTAACCCTTTGAGGTTATAGCTTACGTATGTAATTTAGTGAAGATAGCGTATGTAATGCAGTCTGAAGAGCTAATGGCTAGTTTGGTTGATGAAGGCTATAAATACCACATCCTTGGTATTATTCCATACAACAACTTCAAGAAAAACATTTGTTGATATGAGATGCATATACACTCTATTGTTGTTGTAATATTGAGCTTATATTGTTAGTTTGAGTGTTTATACATTCAACACATACACGACAGGGAAAAGAAAATATATGATTGGATTCAGTGTTATTAGGATCAAGGATCCGGCATTATTAGAATCACAATCGATATCTTTGTGAGGTTTATCTAGAACCGATAGAAAGCTAGAGTGGTTGATTCCTTGTCCAATAGAAAAAGAAAACGGTTTAACTTGGACCGACACAAAGACAAGTACGAGTGGTTTATCACGGACAAATAGAAGACGTGATTGTAACGGTCATCCCTCAACCGATAGAAGAGAGGTGCATAGGTTTTTATCTTCAACCTATAGAAAAAGACACCGAGAGAGGATGTAGGCTCGTTTATAGCTGAACCTCTATAAATCATTGTGTCGTTTAATTTCCGCACATTTAATTCACACTTCCGCACAAACGGCGCATATTCCGATCTTGCTCCAACAATTAGTATCGGAGCAGTACCTCCAATACACGGCTTAACATCCGGGGAGATGATCCAAATAGCGTTTCAATTTGCTCCAGTCGCAGGCCTTGCTCTTAACTGACAACCATTTTTTGATGGCGCAAATTTCATGACATGGAAGAAAAAGATGTCAATATTCATCCGAGCGTATGACATCGAGATTTGGAAGATCATTTGTTTTGGCCCAAAAGTTCCAATCAAACCTGACGGATCTCTTAAGAGTTTCGAAGAATATAATGACGAGGATTGGAAGAACGACCATATAAATTGTAAGGCTACTCAACTTCTATATTGTGCCTTAAATCCAGAAGAGGTCAATCGTATCTCATCGTGTGAAAGTGCTAAAGAGATATGGAAAATTCTTGAAATCACACACGAAGGGACAACTCAAGTCAAGGAGACGAAGATCAATATGCTCCGCCATGACTACGAGTTATTCATGATGAAGGGTGATGAGTCCATCACCAACATGCTCGACCGATTTTCGGTCATCACTAATGGACTTGCTTCATTTGGATAACCATTATCAAGTAGTGAGAAAGTCAAGAAAATCTTAAGATCACTACCTGTTGAATGGGACGGAACAGTGACGGCGATTATGGATCGAAAGATCTCAATAATCTTGATTTTAGTGCCCTTGTTGGTTCACTAATAAATTACGAGATTGTCCTTAAATCTCGAAATGCAAAGCCGAAACCGAAAGAAAGATCGATAGCCTTGAAGGCTAAGATGTCAAAAAGAGAAATCCCGGTGGATGAAAGCGACGAAGAATCAGCATATTGTGCCAAGAATATTAATAAGTTTCAAACCTTATTAAACCAGAGAAAGAAGACATCTCGGGCGAATCTAAGAAATTCGACAATAATTGTCGATTATGTGGTAAACCAGGCCACTTTGCTAAGAATTGCCGAGCTAAACCCAAGAAGTAGGTTCTCGTTGCAACATGGAGCGATGACGACGAATATGATTATTTTATTAATCAAAATAATCTCGCTCTCATGGCCCGAAGTTCATTCGACGATAGCGACGTCGAAAGCCAAGTAAGTAATTCTTACGACAAACTTTTTGAAGCATTTGAATTATTGCATACGGATTATCAAAATGCCTTATCCAAAATTAAATCCCTTTAATTTAAAAATAAATCATTGGAAATTGAATATTCCAAAATTCTTGAAAAGGGAAAATTTGTCGAGATCGATCATTCAAAGTGTGTTGAGAATGTAGGTCACAAGTCGTCCAGGTACAAGTCTAGAGGGGGGGTGAATAGACTTGTAGAAACTCTTAAACTCTTTTTCACGAAGAGTAAGTTTCTTCAGCTGATAGGTAAACAAATGACTTGGAGTCGTTTGTTCTTTAATATATGCGGAAGTCAGCTGATGACGAATAGAAAGCAATTAATGAAACACTTAACAATGAATGCAGCAGTTAAAGTATGATGCAATAAAACAGTAAAGAACGCAGGCGATTATAGTGGTGTCAGAGGTGGGGTAATCCTCTACTAATCCACTTTTCTCCAAACCAGTTGGAGATGAATTCACTATAATTCTCAACCAGTGATAAATATTACAGTGATTCAAACAAAACTACAACAGCTTCCAACCAGTGGAAATCCGTGCCGTTGTACCACACTTGACTACCTTGCACCTCTTGATCCTCGATCCTCGGATGCCTTTACAGTCTCTAACTTGAACCAGTGAAGTACGCCGAACTCAGGATTATAGACAAGAGTTTTTGTCTTCTCCAACTAAGAGCTTCTTTAAGTATGAACTTTGAGAACCGCTCTTTTCACGATGCTATAGATTGCTTTTTGATTGCTTGAATACTTTTATCGCTTGAAAGTATGTTCGCACCGGTGATCGCTCAGTTTCAAATCTTCGGATATATATAGGTCACGATCTCTGAGCTTTTTCCTTGTAGCCGTTGCAAATCTTTTGAACAAATCCGTCCGTTGGAGGGAGACTTCTTTGTTTAATCTTTCTGAACGTTGCAAGGCTGGATTCCCATTATTTTATTCTATCTTCCGACCGTTGTGAAGACTCTGCATGTGATGCGCCGAATCTTTTGATTATAAAATGTTTAAAGTCTTCAAGGTGGGTCTGGATAGCTTTTTTAATTCATATCTCTTGCGGGAATCACTCCAATTTGTCTCTTCACGTTGCATGTGACTTTCCGTAATACTTGACTTTTCAACGCATGCTGACGTGGACTTGGAGTACTTGGCTGACTTCGACTAGGCTGATGAGCAGTTAACATCTCTGCAGTCTGGACCTCTCTACTGTTTGCTGTTTGTGACTTATCTGATCAGGTGACTTGTCTAAGGTACCTTGGCTGCAGTCTGGTCAAACTTCTCTGATAAATTGTGTTGACCAGAACTACTCTGACTCGACTCGACTGATCCTCTCTGATGGACTTAGCTGTACTCAGTACTTAGCCGATTTTAGCCTAACTAATTTTTGGCCTACAGAAGATACTCATTTGGTTCTTCTTTACATTTTGCCAAGTTTTATACTTAACATATTTGGCCTATGGAAGATACTCATTTGGTTCTTCCTTACATTTTTGCCAAGTAATAAACATTTGATTTTATATTAATGACATTATCAAAATCTAACAAGTATTCCTAACAAATTCCCCCTATTTTGATGATGGCAAAACTTTAAACAAGTAATCAAATGATCAAGTCCGCACTTAAGTGCAAGACACAAACTAAAGTCAGTCTAGTTTTTGAGACAACTGGGAATTGTCATTCAAAAAGACTGTTATAAAATTAATTTTACAAGAACATGTCTGAATTTTACAAGAAAATTTTAAGTACATAAATCATTACAAGTAAAAATAAATAAGAGTCATCTGCCTCTTCCTCTGCCTCTTGAATAGTCATTTGGCAGGTCTGAAGGGTTTAGCTCCAATTGGTCTTGTTTTGACTGGGGCAAGACCATACTTCCTTTTCACGACAAGGGCTGCGAAGGCTTGCTCTTCTTGGGATGAAAATTTGTTCTCAAGACATAGCTTCTTGATTTTCCTTTGTAGCGTAAGTTCATCCAACGCACCTCCTCTTTCCATAGTAGGAGGATCTTTGGGAGTGAATACAGGAACCCTGGGATAGGCATTTTGTTTCCCAGCATGTTTCTTCAGAATAGCCCAGAGTTGCGGATGGGCTGCCTCCATGAAATTTATGAAGATTTGCTGTGGGGAGAGATTATCATCCTGGAGTATTTCCCAGATGTAGTAGTCTCTGATAAACTTCTTTCTTGCAGATACCCACATTTCTAGAGCTTCATATGGAACAAAGTCCTCCACAAACCACAACACCTTTCCTTCCCACTCTAGAGTAGGCTCAAGACCTCCTCTAGTCCTCCTTTTCTTGCCTTCAGGCTGGTCAGCCTGTTCTGGATCTGATCCTCCCTTCCTTTTCAGGCTTGATGGTCCTTCAATTTGAAGGATATCTTGCTTCTTTTTTGTTCTTAGCTCTGCCCTTATCTCTCCTTGATTACTTCCTTCCCCCTGCATTCTCTCTTCCCCCTTTTTGCCAGCATCAACTAGGGTAGTCAATTGCTGCTCCATTATGTTCATCCAATCAGACATGCCAAATGGCATTCTGTTGTTGGTAGGGGGAGGGGGCTGAGGAGCTTCTCTCTGCAGCAAAGTGTCACTCTTTGCATTAATGGATTGAAGGTCAGGAGTGACCTGAGATGCCAGCAGCTCTCCAATTGTATCTTTCACTATCTGCCTGATCAGCTCAGTCATGGCAGGAGATATCTGAGCTGGTGGAGAGTGCTCTCCTGAGCCTTCTGCAATCGAACCACTGGACTGCAAGCTTCTGCACCGGTACTCTGCAGGGGGTCTTCTCGGGTCCCCGATCCGAGTCTTGACTAACTCCGCGTCTAGCCGTGGTGTACTGGCAGTACCAGATCTATCTGCAGCTTCTTGTGTCGGCTCTGGCTTCGGCTCCTTTTCTTCTTCTGCCTTCTCTTCCTCTTTCTCCTGTTCCTCCTCCTTTTCTTCTTCTTCTTTCTCCTTTTCTTCTTCAATATTTTCCTTTTCTTTTTTCTCGTCCTTTTCTTTTTCATCTTCTTTTTCAGCTCCTTCACCTCCTCCATCATCATCATTCTCATTACTATCATCATTATTATTGTCATCATCCTTCCTGTCTTTTTCTCCTTCATCATCATTCTCCTTTTCATCATCATCATCCTCCTTCTCACCTTCATTTTGTTCTACTTCTTCTCCTTCTTCTTCTTCTTCATTCAATTCTTCTGTCTTCTCTACTTCATCAGGTTGATTTTCAACTAAGATCTTTTCTTCCTCTCTGCTCTCCTCCTGCTCTTCTTCTTCATCGTCCAAAACAACAACTTATTTATTTTCTTCTCCATCTACCTCCTCAATTCTAATTCCCTTTTCAACTACCTCCTCAACAACTTTCTCATAAGATCCGTCAAAAATACTAAGCATAATGCAGTGGATGAACTGGTCCATGTTGGTTTTAAAATTGGACATGAACCAGTCCTCCTGAAGGATCAAAATTGTGTCTAATGTTTTACAAAAGTCTATCAGCACATCCTCCGTGGCTTGGGGATAGTCCCAACCACAAGTGTCAATAAAAGATTGAAGTTTGACAAAAGATAGGGATTTCAAAAATTTCCATTCTTCAAAAATTTCAAAGAACGATTGTTTTAAAGCTAGAGGTTTAACAAGTTGTAGTTGTTCGATGGATAGATTGAAGGTATTATTTTTCTAAAAGGTTAAAGATATAGTTGGCTTTAGGGATAGAAATTATTAGACCTGCTTCTTCTTCCTCAGAGATGTAGGCTGGGGGTGTGAGTATAGCCACAATCTGAGTCTCGTGGGTGTCTGGGGCAGGTTGGTCTTCCAGATGAGTTGGTGACCTGGCTGAGGGGCTGGCAAAGTGATCAGACTACTCTTCCTCACTAAAATGCAGTTTCCTTGGCCTCTTGGGAGAGGGTTCTGGTGATGACTGCATGATAGGAGGTCCTTCAGGGGATGGTCCCCTTCTCTTAAATATGACTGCTATGGGAGTGTCGTCGGACTCGGTGTCTGACTCGACTGCAGTTGGGATGTCGGCTGCAGGTCGGTCCGACTCTCCCGACGAATAATATCTCGGATATGGCCTTGTGTCAGGTAGGTCCTTCAGCATCTGGGCTGCTCTCCTTGTGCCTCCCAATTTTTTTAGCTTCTCTTGGTCCAGATGGCCAAGTCTTTTGTTGGGATGGAAGGGGTCAGTGCTTCCCTTCGCCATGCCTGTCTTTTCCAGCATCCAACTCAGCTGCATTCCAAATGCAAGCTTTGTCTTAAATCTCTTCTCATCAACAAGCCATTCGGCTTTGTTGACCTCTCGAACGAGTTGCCTGAATATGTAATCTGCCCAGTCAATTTCTTCTTCCTGAATTAGTGCTCCCAGCACCATAAATTTTGCCGACGACAGACTGCCGTCCATTCCCATGATTATTTTGTTGGTTATGTCCAACACAAAACGATAAACTTTCTTAAGCTCACTCCCCTTGGCAGTGAGTTTCAGCTTTTCGGGCACATTCTCCACCTTAATCTTCTTCTAGATTTCGGCAGAAGACTGTTTGAGCGCTTCGACAGCTATGCCGCGGTGCTTCATACCGAAAACAGTACGGATCGACTCTCGAGATATGTCGAGCTGATTTCCTCCGACTGTGCTCCGAATTCCGTCTTGAATTATACAGGCTTCGCGATAGAACGCAATAACATCCTCCTTGTACAGATGTTGAGGGTTGATGTCTAGGAATGGGTAGATCCCATTGAGCTTCATCGCGCGGATTAGGTTATACACATCGTAATCCTCCAGATTAGCTTCCAATAAGCCTTCAAAATCGACGACCAGCGAGAAAATAATCTGGTCCTTGACCGCCTTCAGGTTGACGCCTTCGAAGTAGGACGCCATTTCTGCAAACAAAAGATTTTAGTGTATTTGGTGTTCAAGGTATTTTTGCTCTGAAAAATCTAGGGTTTCTGGTAAGCGTAAAAGGTAAAGTAAAGGGTTTTCTTTCCTTATAAAGAAGATGAAAAGACGTATGGATTAATTTATTATATATTTGAAACGGTGGTACGCCTTTTGATATTCTGTTGAATTTCAAATTTGAATCGGTGGTCCATTTTAAAATTTGACGGTTGATTTTGATTGGCCACCGTGGAGGTCGATTTAATAAGCGATTGACGCGTGTATTAAAATTGCCACTGGGCTTAGAAAAATATATATTTAAATGTCATTTGTTAACCAAAATTAATATAATAATATTATAAATATGGCAGATAATAATTAAATATTCAGAGGTCAGTTTAGAAAACTTAGCTGGTCTGATTTGTTGACTGTTGACCGCTCTGTATCTGGTGAGTTGACTTCTCACCTGATATTCTGATCAGCTAGGTTGCTTTGTCCGTCCATCGTCTTCTTGCCTGCATCAGCTAGGATCTGATTCTTCAGCTGGGTCCGTCCTTCCTTTGAAATGCTTCAGCTTGCTTCAGTACTAGATTCCCAATCTAGTAATCCAAGATCTCTGCTCAGCTCCAAAAATCTTTCTTCTGGCAAGGGTTTGGTAAAGATGTCAGCTATCTGGTAGTCTGTGCTGACTCTTTCAACTCTAACCCTTTTGTTAAGCACATGGTCTCTGATGAAGTGGTGCTTAACATCAATGTGCTTCGTCCTTAAGTGCAAAACCGGATTGTTGGTTATTGCAATAACACTATTGTTGTCACACCAGATAGGAACTTCATTTGCAATGATATTATAATCCTTTAGCTGCTGTCTAATCCATAAAATCTGTGCACAACAGCTACCTGCATCTAGGTATTCTGACTCTGTAGTGGAGATAGAGTTAGAAACCTGCTTCTTGCTAAACCGGGATATCAGTCTAGTTCCTAGGAATTGACACGTTCCACTAGTGCTCTTCCTGTTGATTTTGCATCCTGCGAAATCCGCATCTGAGTATCCTGACAGCTCGAAATTATCATCCTTGGGATACCATAGTCCAACATCGATTGTAGACTTAAGGTATTTTATTATCATGTTGGCTGCATCTAGGTGTGATTGCTTTGGCTTGAACTGGAATCGTGCACAAACTCCAACAGCATAGGATATGTCTGGCCTGCTTGCAGTGAGGTACAGAAGAGATCCAATGAGTCCTCTATAGTGGGTTGAGTCCACTGATATGCCTGCCTCGTCTGCATCCAGATGAGTACTTGTGCTCATAGGAATTCTTGCTGGCTTGGCTGATTCCATTCCATATCTCTTGATCAGATCTTTGGTATACTTAGCTTGGTTGATGAAAATTCCTTTTTACATCTGCTTAACTTGTAGTCCGAGAAAGAAGTTAAGCTTTCCCATCATACTCATCTCAAATTCTCCTTGCATGAGGTTGGAGAATTTCTCGCATAGCTCTGGATTGGTTGATCCGAATATGATGTCATCCACATATATCTGGACTATTAATATGTGGCCTTCGTGCTCCACTCTGAATAGGGTTTTGTCCACTTTTCCTTTGCAAAAACCATTTTTCTCAAGAAACACAGACAATGTTTCATACCACGCTCTAGGTGCTTGCTTAAGTCCATAGAGAGCCTTTAACAGCTTATAGACTTTGTCTCCTTTGACAAAACCTGGGGGTTGCTCTACATAGACTTCTTATTCTAGGATTCCATCTAGAAAAGCACTCTTTACATCCATCTGATATACTTCAAAATCCTTGAATGCAGCATATGCGAGGAATAGTCTGATGGCCTCTAATCTTGCAACAGGTGCATAGGTTTCATCAAAATCTATTCCTTCACACTGTGCATAACCTTTTGCTACAAGTCTGGTCTTATTCCTAACAACAGTTTCGTCTTCATCACTCTTATTTTTGTACACCCATTTGGTGCCAATAACTTTCTTGTGATCAGGTCTGTCTGTTAGTTCCCAAACTATGTTTCTCTCCATCTGCTCCAATTCCTCTTGCATGGCATTTATCCAAGAGTAATCTTCTAGGGCTTGTTCTATAGTTTTAGGTTCTATTTGTGACATAAAGCATGAGAACATAGCCATTCCTGCTGGTAGGGTTGACTGTCTTGTCTTAACTCCATCAGTCAGCTTTCCGATGATTTGCTGAATTGGGTGATCTTTGAGCCACTTGGGGATGTCGTCCTCTTCTGGATTTGTTCCCCCTTTTGGATTGCCCTGGTAGATTTCTGCATCAGCTGGGTTCTGATATGCAACTGGATCAGCTATCGTCTTGTCATCTGCAGGTTGGTTCTGATCTGCAGATGAGTCTTTGTCAGCTACGGCTGGGTCTTCATCAGCGGCAATTGGATCAGATATGTTCGGTGATCCTGTCTGATCTGTAGTTGGGTCTTCAGCAGCTGCAGCTGGATCATCAGGCTGGTCTGCAGGTGAGTCCACCATTCCAGTGTCATGTATAATGACTTCTTCAAGGGTCACTGATTTGAGCTTGTTCTCAATTAGCTCAACTTGCTTCCTGTACTCAATGGTAGATTCATCAAAAACAACATGGGGTGTTTCCTCCACAACTAAAGTTCTTTTATTAAAAACTCTATATGCCTTGCTTCTTTGAGAATATCCCATAAAGAGACCGTCATCAGTTTTAGCATCAAAGGCATTTAGTTGTGTTTTACCGTTGTTGTGGATGAAACACTTACAACCAAAAACATGAAAGTAAGCAATGAGGAGTTCTATTATTCCAAACCTCATAGGAGTTTTGCCATGTCTCCCTACTATCATACTCTGCCTGGGTGTGACAGTCGTGTTGACACTTCAGCCTGTAACCTCAAGGTGTCCGCTTCGCAATCATGGACCTTGCCGCTTCCTTGTGGTTCTGCTTTCTTTCAAAGAACACCATTCTCACTGGGCATCTCGGCCGCAGAGCTCATGCTAGATCCCATTCTGATCGCTGTAATCAGTTATCGCTTTGTTGAGAAACTCTCCTCCTCTATCTGATATGATCTTGATGATGGATAGAGATTTCTCATTCTGGATCCTTCTCAGCAGCTCAGGTAGCTTGGTCAAGGTTTCACTTTTCTTATATAGGAAGATAATCCAAGTGTACCTTGCATAATCATCTACTATTACAAGTGCATGCTTTCGGCCGCTCAGTGTCCTTGGCTTGATAGGACCAAATAGATCCATATGGAGTAGATTTAAGATCCTTGTTGTGAGAATTGTAGGCTAGACTGGCTTGAACGATGCTCTGGTCTGCTTTCCTTTCTGACATGCATCACAAAGCGCTTCCTTCTTGAATGCTTCATTTGGAAGTCCTCTGACCAGCTTCTGAGTACTGATCTTATTGATGGCTTTGAAGTTCAGGTGACATAGTCTTTTGTGCCACAGCCATCCATTCTCAGCTACTGTCTTGGATAGAAAACAGGAGTTAGGTGTTCCTGTGTTCCAATCAATCATATAGACATCTCTCCTTCTGAAACCTTGTCGCTTTACTTCTCCCGATAAGATATCTATCACCATACACTTCCAGATGGTGAAGACTACTAGGTTCTTCTCGTCACAGAACTGGCTTATGCTCAGGAGGTTGTACTTGAGCCCTTTAACATAATGAACTTTGGATATCACAATATTTCCTCGGTGCAGCTCTCCAATGCCTTTTGTTTGTCCTCTAGAGCTATCTCCAAAGGTTACATCGGGACCTCTTTCCTTGGTGTATTTGGACAGCATCTTCTTGTTTCCGGTCATATGCCTCGAGCATCCAGAGTCTACAAACCATTCTTCACCTCCAAAATTTGAGCTTGTGGAGATGTGGTTGTAGTCCTTCCACCTTTTCTGCAATCAGACAAGCAGAGATTTAGGTACCCAAATCTGTGTGGGTCCTTTGGGGTTAGCTGGTTTCCTGGAGAATTGATTTCTCCATGGATTGTGAAAGTAGTTATTATTGTTATAACCCTCATAAGGTGTGTAAGGTCGAGGTCTGAATCTCCTGTTGGGATTGTATACTGGATATTCCTCAAAATTTTGATAGTGTGGGCCATTTCTAAATCTTGGCTGAGACCATTTATTGAATCTTTGAGGTCTCCACACTTGTTCATTTTGTAAATTGGAATAACCTTGTGGTTTCCATCTGCCCCTCCCATTTTGAAATCTATTTTTAGGGAGTTGTTGGTAATAGTGGGCATGTTATGCTTTCTTGCTTTTGCTCAGGCCATTGCCTAGTCGCCTGTCTAGGTGGCTGCCTTGTGTAACCTGACTGCAGCCTAGACATGTGACTTGGCTGTTGCCTGTTTTTAAATATCGGTTTATATGTAGGCTCAACAGTCGAGATAATTGTTTCTCCCTTGATAAACATTCTTTTAAAACTAGAGGGAGTGTGAGGATCATATCCAAGGCCTGATTTGGAATATAGTGGCCTTTTATAGGTACACAATTCTTCCAGGGTTGAAGACGCCTTCAGGGAGGTTATTTCCTGCGCCTGAGTCTTATTTATCTGTGACGGCCTAGTAAACTCAGCTTTGGCATGAGCAAGTGCAGCTGATTTTTCTTTAAGTAAAATGGTTAGTGTGTTTATCTCAGCTGTATTAACCTCAGCCTGGTTTTTAAAGTCAGCTGCAGTTATCTCAACCTTATTCAGATCTAGGCTGAGTTTTTCGAAATCATTTTTCAGCTGCCTATTCTCATCTTGCAGCTGAGTCTTCTCTGCTGATACAGTTTGGTGTGCAGATTTGAGTGTTTCAAAATCTTTAAATAACTGATTTACAGATTCGTGCAGATCCATATCTTGTGACATGGCTGAGCTATTATTTGAACCAGTGGGTTTAGAAGTTACCTCTTCATCAGCTAGGTTTGCCATCAGGCAGTCATACTCTTCATCTTCATTAGAAGAGAATCCGCTGCTTGATTCGACATGCTCCTGGTCTTCTCCGATGAGGGCCTTTCTTCTATCTTCTTTTCTGCCCACCTCCTTCTTAGTTTCGTCCTTCTTGAGCTCAGGACAGTCCATTTGGATGTGTCCGGTCTTGTGACAGTTGTAGCACTCTACTTTACAGCTTCCAGCTTTCTGGTTCCTTCTTGGATTCTCCTTATAATTTTTCTTGTATTTGGAGTAGTTCTTTCTAAAGTTGCTGAACCTTTGCATTATAAATGCCATTTCTTCCTCAAAATCTAGTGGATTTGGAGGTTTTACATCAGATAGGCTCTTGGCAGGGGACTCGGCTGCAAATGCTATTACCTTCTCTGCAGGCTCAGTTGAGGATGAACTTGGAAGCTTGAACTCATAAGCCTTCATATCAGAGAACAGCTCTTGGATCTTTATCTTATTCAGGTCCTTGGACTCTCTCATGGCCACGGCCTTCATGCTCCATTCAGGGTTGAGAGATCTGAGAACCTTCAGTGCCATTTCCCTGTTGCCATAGGTTTTGCCGAGGAAGTTGATCTCATTAATAATCTCAGTGAACCTTGTGTCCACTTGATCTATGGATTCGCCATTCTTCATTTTGAAATTGTCAAACTTTTGAATGGCGATTGGCAATTTATTTTCTTTGATTAGCTCCGTTCCCTCACACATTAAAGCTAATGTGTCCCAGATTTCCTTGGCATTCTTGCAGTTCTTGATCTTGACCATGGTGGATTTGTCAAGAGTCTGATATAATACATCTCTGGCCCGGTTATCAAGATTGGCCAGTTTTCTTTCTTCGGGGGTCAGCTCTGTCCTCTTCTTAGGAATCTTCTCTGGCTTCCCTGCTGCGATCTCCTCTGCTGTGTTGTCCTTCTCGAAGATGAATGGACCATCCTCTATGATGCACCACATGTAGTCATGAATCGAAGATAAGTGTGCCTGCATCCTTATCTTCCACAGATCATACTCGTCAACTGAAAACACAGGGAGTCTAGAATGCATGTGTTCCATTATAAAATGAGAGTAAAGATATATCTTTGAAATAGATCTGGTTCGTGAAATAAATGAACCAACCGCTCTGATACCACTTTTAGGTCACAAGTCGTCCAGGTACAAGTCTAGAGGGGGGGTGAATAGACTTGTAGAAACTCTTAAACTCTTTTTCACGAAGAGTAAGTTTCTTCAGCTGATAGGTAAACAAATGACTTTGAGTCGTTTGTTCTTTAATATATGCGGAAGTCAGCTGATGACGAATAGAAAGCAACTAATGAAACACTTAACAATGAATGCAGCAGTTAAAGTATGATGTAATAAAACAGTAAAGAACGCAGGCGATTATAGTGGTCTCAGAGGTGGGGTAATCCTCTACTAATCCACTTTTCTCCAAACCAGTTGGAGATGAATTCACTATAATTCTCAACCAGTGATAAATATTACAGTGATTCAAACAAAACTACAACAGCTTCCAACCAGTGGAAATCCGTGCCGTTGTACCACACTTGACTACCTTGCACCTCTTGATCCTCGATCCTCGGATGCCTTTACAGTCTCTAACTTCAACCAGTGAAGTACCCCGAACTCAGGATTATAGACAAGAGTTTTTGTCTTCTCCAACTAAGAGCTTCTTTAAGTATGAACTTTTAGAACCGCTCTTTTCACGATGCTATATATTGCTTTTTGATTGCTTGAATACTTTTATCGCTTGAAAGTATGTTCGCACCGGTGATCGCTCAGTTTCAAATCTTCGGACATATATAGGTCACGATCTCTGAGCTTTTTCCGTGTAGCCGTTGCAAATCTTTTGAACAAATCCATCCGTTGGAGGGAGACTTCTTTGTTTAATCTTTCTGAACGTTACAAGGCTGGATTCCCATTATTTTATTCTATCTTCCGACCGTTGTGAAGACTCTGCATGTGATGCGCCGAATCTTTTGATTATAAAACGTTTAAAGTCTTCAAGGTGGGTCTGGATAGCTTTTTCAATTCATATCTCTTGTGGGAATCACTCCAATTTGTCTCTTCACGTTGCATGTGACTTTCCGTAATACTTGACTTTTCAACGCATGCTGACGTGGACTTGGAGTACTTGGCTGACTTCGACTAGGCTGATGAGCAGTTAACATCTCTGCAGTCTGGACCTCTCTGCTGTTTGCTGTTTGTGACTTATCTGATCAGGTGACTTGTCTGAGGTACCTTGGCTGCAGTCTGGTCAAACTTCTCTGATAAATTGTGTTGACCAGAACTACTCTGACTCGACTCGACTGATCCTCTCTGATGGACTTAGCTGTACTCAGTACTTAGCCGATTTTAGCCTAACTAATTTTTGGCCTACAGAAGATACTCATTTGGTTCTTCTTTACATTTTGCCAAGTTTTATACTTAACATATTTGGCCTATGGAAGATACTCATTTGGTTCTTCCTTACATTTTTGCCAAGTAATAAACATTTGATTTTATATTAATGACATCATCAAAATCTAACAAGTATTCCTAACAAAGAATGAAAATATTTTAAAGGATGATCTTGTTAAAATGCAAACCGAGCTCAAAAATTTAACGAAGAAATTTTCTCTCGGAAACGAGAAATTAGAAACTATGCTCTCGGTGCAAAAGTTTACTTTAGATAAACAGGGGTTGGGATTCAAACCTCGTTCTAAAAACGAGTCCTTAAATTTAAAAATACCCCATTGCGAAAAATATTTGAAAATTGGGCACCATATTTCTAACTATAAAAGCCCACGCCGGACGATTAAAATTAAAAAGATTTGGGTTCCTAAAGAAACAAATATTTCAAATATCGTCTATGTTTCAAATGAAAAACCAACTCTCGGTTGGATCCCCAAAAATTGATTTTTTTATCAAAATATTTTACTTAGGGGGAGTAATAATTTTTTTTAAGGGAGATAATATTTTCAGGGGGAGTTTATACCCTATTCATGCATATAGTTATATTTATCAATTTGGTATTTATTACTCGTGTTATTTATTATATTTTTTGATGAAAACAAAAAGGGGGAGAAAGGAGAATGGGATTAACCCTGAAAGGGGGAGAAAAATCAAAGAAAAGTCGAAAAATTGAAATAGAAAAGAAAAATGGAAGTTGAAAGGAGAAAAGGAGAAGAAAAGTCGAAAAGATGAAGTTGAAAAGAAAAATGAGGAGAAGTCGAAAAGATGATGAAAATTTGAAAATTCGAAAAGAAAAAGAAAAGGAAAGAAAGGGTTGAAAAAGAAATGGAAGAAGAAACTAACGAAACGGAAAAAGTCGAAAACTTTGGTCTGTACACATATACATATATTTGTAATTTTTGCAGGTAAATCCCATTGACGAAGTGTTGTTTTGTAATCATCAAAAAGGGGGAGATTGTTGGAACATTTTGTTCCATACATGCCATAATAATGTTTTGATGATTAAAGTTGATACACAAAGTAAAACAACAAAGAGACGAAGCAAAGCATCGAAGGAGTGCAAGAGGTCAAGCTGGAAGGATCTTCATGCAGGCTAACGTACGTAAGCCAATGTGGTATAACGTACGTAAAATGGCAATATTAACATACGTAAGGGATAGTACTTAACGTACGTAAAGGTGTTCAAACCAGATGAACGTTGGGAGAGTCAAAGTCAGAAAAGCAGCAACGGATATATGACATCAGCAATGACGTAAGCCTAACGTAGGTAATGAAGATTAGCTAACGTACGTAACACAGGAGAAGGATGCTACTGGACTGAATCTGGGCGATGCTAATGTACGTAACCCTTTGAGGTTAACGCACGTAAAATAACTTACGTACGTAATTTAGTGAAGATAGCGTACGTAATGCAGTCTGAAGAGCTAACGGCTAGTTTGGTTGATGAAGGCTATAAATACCACATCCTTGGTATTATTCCATACAACAACTTCAAGCAAAACATTCGTTGATCTGAGATTCATATACACTCTATTGTTGTTGTAATATTGAGATTATCTTATTAGTTCGAGTGTTTATACATTCAACACATACACGAGAGGGAAAAAAAAAGATACGATTGGATTCGGTGTTATTGGGATCAAGGTTCCGGCATTATTAGAATCGCAATCGATATCATCGTGAGGTTTATCTAGTACCGATAGAAAGCTAGAGTGGTTGATTCCTTGTCTAATAGTAAAGGAAAATGGTTTAACTTGGACCGACACAAAGACAAGTACGAGTGGTTTATCACGGACCAATAGAAGACGTGATTGTAATGGTTATCCCTCGACCGATATAAGAGAGGTGCAGAGGTTTTATCTTCAACCTATAGAAAAAAATACCGAGAGAGGGCGTAGGCTCGTTTATAGCCGAACCTCTATAAATCCTTATGTCGTTTAATTTCCGCACATTTAATTCACGCTTCCCCACAAATGGCGCATATTTCGATCTTGCTCTAATAGTGCTGCCCCGCATGCCACAGCGCGGCCAAAATCCTGGAGCAGGTGCCCAGGTCGTGCTGTGGCATGGCACACAGTGGGCCATGGCGTGCGGTACAGCCGTGCCAGCCCTGAGTTCTGCAAGGGGTGTGCCACGGCACACAATCTCTTGTGCCGCGGCGCACCCTGTTTGTGCCCAAAAAGTGACGAAAAACGACCCGGAAAGAGAATAAACGTAATAGAACCCAAAACTTTGGAATATTACGGAATGATCCCATCACGATACTTGATCGAAACACTAATAAAAGTTCACAACTCCAAAATAACATGAATTGGAATGATGGGATCCCCAAACGGCGGTTCCGAGCAATGATTACGAGAGTTGGTCCAAAGTAGCAAGGATAAATAAATGAGTATTAACAATGACTCTCAAAATAGTAAGAATTTACAAAACTATTCAACCATTCGAAAATCTAGACTCAAGTCCTGAACGACAACCCAGAAAGTTGTAACATTACCAAATTTAATAAAAGAACTCGTACAGGTAACTAAATGTCACATCAGGACGATATTTACAAGATCGATCCTCAATGCAGAAAAGTCACACACTAAGTAAAATCACATAAAGACAACTCCGAAACTCGTCCGGATGATCGTGAATGCAGAATAAAAAATAGTTTCAGAATTCCCCAACACTGACAAGCAAGTCGCCCGAAAGGTAAAATATACAAAAATGGAAATTACTAAAAATAGATAGCGCGGATATTACATTCTCTCTCCCAAAAAATAAGTTTCGTCCCGAAACTTAAAAAGTAAATAACTCGGGGTATCTCGCTTGCATATTGTCCTCGGTTTCCCATGTTGCTTCCTCAGATCCGTGTCTCGACCACTACACTTTAACCAAGGGAATGGTTTTGTGCCTATGTTGCTTCACCCGACGCTCCAAAATCTGAATAGGTATCTCTTTAAAGGTAATGTCGGGACCTAACTCAATCTCTCCAAAATCAATAATATGGCTAGGGTCCGGTACATACTTCCGAAGCTGGGACACATGGAACACATTATGCACATGACTCAAGGACGGCGGTAAACCTAACCGATTGGCAAGCTCTCCAACTCTTTCTAAAATCTTGAACAATCGAATATATCTCGGGCTAAGTTTACCCTTCCGGCCGAAGCTATAAACTCCCCGAGTCAGCGATACCTTCAGCAAAATATGGTCTCCCACCTCAAACTCCAACGGCCGGCGATGCATGTCGGCATAAGACTTTTTTTGACTCTGGGCCATTAACAACCTATCACGAATCAAGGCAATCTTCTCTCTTGTCTCAACTACCATATCAGGTTCAATGCCCGACAATTCAGATGCATCATCCCAACATAACGGCGATCTACACCTCCTCTCGTACAATGCCTCAAATGGAGCCATTCTGGTCGAAGCGTGTCAACTATTATAGTACGTGAACTCGATCAACGGCAGGTGGGACTCCCAATCATCTTTCCAACCTAACGCACATGTTGGATCGAGATCGGAATATGTGCCGTGTTGCGGAAGCGTAAATTAAATTGCGAACATTAAATGACGCATGAATTTATAGTGGTTCGGCTATAAACGAGCCTACGTCCTCTCTCGGTATCTTTTTCAAAAGGTTGAAGATAAAAACCTCTGCACCTCTCTTCTATCGGTCGAGGGATAACCATTTACAATCACGTCTTCTATTGGTCCGTGATAAACCACTCGTACTTGTCTTTATATCGGTCCAAGTTAAACTGTTTTCCTTTTCTATTGGACAAGGAATCAACCACCCCAGCTTTCTATCAGTACTAGATAAACCTCACTAGATAGCGATTACGATTCTAATAATACCGGATCCTTGATCCTAATAACACCGAATCCAATCGTATCTTTTCTTTTACCTCTCGTGTATGTGTTGAATATATAAATACTCAAACTATCAGTATAAGCACAATATCACAACAACAATAATATCAATATGAATATCTGATCAATGAGATGTTTGCTTGAAGTTGTTGTGGTGAAACAATACCATAGGAATGGTATTTATAGCCTTCTTCATCAAACTAGCCGTTAGCTCACTGACTCTTCATTACGGCCGTTATCACTTCACCATTACGGCCGTTAGAACTTTAACGTACATTATATCATCTTTATCACGGCTTTAACATCCGAGGAATCAATCCAAATGGCATTTCAATTTGCTCCAGTCGAAGGCCTTGCTCTTAACCGACCACCATTTTTTGATGGCGCAAATTTCATGACGTGGAAGAAAAAGATGTCGATCTTCATTCGTGCCTATGATATAGAAATTTGGAAGATCATTTGTCTTGGCCCGAAAGTTCCAATCAAATCCGACGGATATCTTAAGAGTTTCGAAGAATATAATGACGAGGATTGGAAGAACAACCATCTAAATTGTAAGGCTACTCAACTCTTATATTGTGCCTTAAATCCAGAAGAGGTCAATCGTATCTCATCATGTGAAAGTGCTAAAGAGATATGGAAAATTCTTGAAATCACACACTAAGGGACAACTCAAGTCAAGGAGACGAAGATCAGTATGCTTCTCCATGACTACGAGTTATTCATGATGAAGGGTGATGAGTCCATCACCAACATGCTCGACCGATTTTCGGTCATCACAAATGGACTAGCTTCATTTGAAAAACCATTATCTAGTAGTGAAAAAGTCAATAAAATTTTACGATCACTACCTAGCGAATGGGACGGCACCGTGACCGTGATCATGGAATCTAAAGATCTCAATACGCTTGATTTTAGCACCCTAGTTGGTTCGCTAATTAATTATGAGATAGTTCTTAAATCACGAAGTGTCAAACCAAAGCCGAAGGAACGATCGATAGCCTTAAAGGCTAAGATGTCTAAGAAGAAAGTAATCCCGGTTGAAGAAAGCAATGAAGAAGCGGCATATTATGCCAAAAATATTAATAAGTTTCAAACCTTATTAAACCGGAGAAAGAAAGACATCTCGGGCGAATCTAAGAAATTCGACAACTCTTGTCGATTATGTGGAAAAGCAGGCCACTTTGCAAAGAATTACCGAGCTAAACCCAAGAAGGAGGTTCTCGTTGCAACATGGAGCGATGACGATGAAGATGATGATTTTGTCAATCAAAATAATCTCGCTCTCATGGCCCGGAGTTCATTCGACGATAGCGACGTCGAAAGCCAAGTAAGTAATTCTCACGATGAATTATTTGAAGCATTTGAATTATTGCATATGGATTACCAAAATGCTTTATCCGAAATTAAATCCCTTAAATCCAAAAATAAATCTTTGGAAATTGAAAATTCCAAAATTTTTGAAAAAGGGAAATTTGTTGAAATCGATCATTCTAAATGCCTTGAAAATGAAAATATTTTAAAGGATGATCTTGTTAAAATGCAAACCGAGCTCAAAAATTTAACGAAGAAATTTTCTCTCGGAAATGAGAAATTTGAAAATATGCTCTCGGTTCAAAAGTTCACTTTAAACAAAGAGGAGTTGGGATTCAAACCATGTTTTAAAAACGAATCTGTAAATTTCAAAACACCCTATTGCAAAAAATGTTTGAAAATTGGGCATCATATTTCGAACTGTAAAAGCCCAAGACGGACGATTAAAGTTAAGAAAATTTGGGTTCCGAAAGGAACAATTGTTTCAAATATCGTCTACGTCTCGAAAGAAAAACCAACTCTCGGTTGGATCCCCAAAAATTGATTTTTTATCAAAATATTTTACTTAGGGGGAGTAATAATTTCTTAAGTGAGATAATATTTTCAGGGGGGAGTTATACCCTATTCATGCATATAATTATATTTATCATTTGGTATCATGCATATTTTATATTTGGTATCATTATATTTATTATTATTACACTTTTTGATGAAAACAAAAAGGGGGAGAGAAAGGAGAATGAGATTAACCCTGAAAGGGGGAGAAAAATGGATGAAAAGTCGAAAAGTTGAAATTGAAAAGAAAAATGGAATTTGAAAGGAGAAAAGGAGAAGAAAAGTCGAAAAGATGAAGTTGAAAAGAAAAATGAGGAGACGTCGAAAAGATGATAAAAATTTGAAAATGCGAAAAGAAAAAGTAAAGGAATGAAGGAGCCGAAAAAGAAATGGGAGAAGAAACTAACGAAACGGACAAAGTCGAAAACCTTGGTCTGTACACATATACATATATTTGTATTTTTTGCAGGTAAATCCCATTGACGAAGTGTTGTTTTGTAATCATCAAAAAGGGGGAGATTGTTGGAACATTTTATTCTATACATGTATTAATAATGTTTTGATAATTAAGTTGTTACACAATACAAAACAACAAAGAGACGAAGCAAAGCATTGAAGAAAACGAAGTTGAAAAAAGGTGTTATGATCATGCATAACGTACGCAATGAATAGAGTGTAGCGTACGTAATATGACTGCCTTAATGTACGTAAAGATTGTCTATTAACGTGCGTAATCAATTGATTCTGAGTGCAAATGAGATGAACGTTGGAGATGACATCATGGCACAGGTTAGCAAGCAACGGACATATTGACTATATATAACGTACATAATGATGTTCTATTAACGTACGTAAGGATAGAAACGAATGTTACTGGACTCAATCTGGGAGTTGTTAACGTACGTAACAAAGATGATATAATGTACGTTAAAGGTCTAACGTCCATAATGGTGAAGTGATAACGGCCGTAATGAAGAGTCATGGAGCTAACGGCTAGTTTGATGAAGAAGGCTATAAATACCATTCCTATGGTATTGTTTCACCACAACAACTTCAAGCAAACATCTCATTGATCAGATATTCATATTGATATTTTTGTTGTTGTGATATTGTGTAACAACTTAATCATTAAAATATTATTAATACATATATGGAATAAAATGTTCCAACAGCACATGCTCTCAACATATCCTCCAGCATCTGAATCGTTCGCTCCGACTGTCCGTCTGTCTGAGGGTGGTAGGATGTGCTGAGTCTCAACTCAGTTCCCAAAGCTCTATGAACAGCCTGCCAAAAATGTGATACAAATTGGCCATCTCGATCCGAAACAATACTCTTAGAGGTCCTATGCAATCTCACGATCTACGCAATGAACACTCGTGCTAGTATCTCCGGTCCCCATGTATCCTTAATACTCAGGAAATGAGCAGACTTGGTCAGTCGATCGACAATAACCCAAATCATGTTCATTCCAGTCCGAGTCCTAGGCATACCGGTAATAAAGTCTATAGAAATTTCCTCCCACTTCCACTCCAGAATAGGAAGTGGTCGCAATAACCCCACGGGTTGCTGATGCTCAATATTAACCTGCTGACAGGTCAAACACCTCGATACAAACTCGCTAATGTCCGTCTTCAAATTGCTCCACCAGTAGTTACTCTTTACATCCTTGTACATTTTGCTCGTACCAGGATGTATGGAATAAGGCGTAGCATGTGCTTCTCTCAAGATTTTCTGTCTCAGCTCAAAATCATTTGGTACACATAATATGCCTCGAAACTTCAAAATTCCATCATCCTGAATTACAAACCCAGGGGCTTTCCCCTTCTTCACGTCCTCCCTCAATTGGACTAAAAACGGATCATCATACTGTCTCGCCTTGATATTATCAACCAAGGACGAAGTGATTTCTAACGCACATAGCTGACCCTGAACTCTCTGAACCCAAACCTCGATATTATGACAAATCAAATCCCGCTGGATTCTGCTCTGAGGTGTGAGTACCTCTAACATCTGTAGAGTCATCGGCTTACGACTCAACGGATCTGCCACTACATTAGCCTTACACGGATGGTAAAGAATCTCGAGGTCATAATCTTTAATTAAATCCAACCACCTACGCTGTCTCATGTTCAACTCCTTTTGACTGAAGATGTACTTCAGACTCTTGTGATCCGTAAAATCTTACACGACGACCTATAGAGATAATGCCTCCAAATATTTAAAGCGAATATGACCGCAACTAACTCCAAATCATGTGTAGGGTAATTTGATTCATAAGGTTTCAACTGACGAGATGCATAAGCAATGACTCTATCTCTATGAATCAAAACACATCCGAGTTCGAGGCCCGAAGCATCACTATAAACCACAAAATCCTCGTTCCCCTGAGGTAAAGCTAAAACTGGTGCGGTAGTTAACCGTATCTTCAACTCATCAAAGCTATTATGTTTATCTGCGTCCCACTCGAACTTCTGAGTCTTCTGGAGTAACTGGGTGAGTGGTCTAGCGATCTTAGAAAATCCTTCAACGAATCTACGATAATAGCCTGCAAGTCCCAGAAAACTCCTCACTTCCTTCACATTCTTAGGCGATTCCCATGCCGTCACTGCCTCTATCTTCTACGGATCTACCCGAACTCCCTCCGCTGAAATCACATGCCCGAGGAACATCACTTCTTTGAGCCAAAACTCACACTTAGAGAACTTCACATACAACTGTTTAGCTCTCAAAATGTCTAACATATTCCGGAGATGTAAAGCGTGCTCGTCCTGACTCCGGGAATAGATAAGAATGTCATCGATAAAGACGAGTACGAATTTGTCCAGATGCTCAATAAAAACTTTGTTCATCAACTGCATGAACACTGCTGGGGCATTGGTTAGCCCTAAAGGCATAACCACAAACTCGTAATGGCCATATCGCGTCCGAAAAGCGGCTTTCGGTATATCACTGTCCCGAATCCTCAACTGGTAATAACCCGATCGTAAATCAATTTTCGAAAAGACTGTCACTCCCTGAAGCTGATCAAACAAGTAGCCGATCTGGGGCAGAGGGTACTTGTTTTTGATGGTCAACTTGTTTAATTCTCGATAGTCGATGCATAGACGAAGTGATCCATCCTTCTTCTTAACAAAAAGCACAGGCGCACCCCAAGGCGATGCACTCGGTCGAATATGCCCTTTATCTAGCAATTCTCCCAACTGTTTCTTCAACTCCAACATCTCCGACGGTGCCATACGATACGGTGCTCGAGAAACAGGAGCCGCGTTCGACTCTAGATCAATAGGAAACTCCACTTGCCTCTGTGGTGGTAATCCCGACAAGTTATCTAGAAATACGTCAGGATACTCATTCACAACTAGAATCGACGACATGTCAATTCCACCATCCTCCGCCTTCAACACGTAACACCAATAGCCTACACAACCCTGGTTCAGAAGTTTTATCGCCTTCAAGGCGATAATCACATTTCCTGATCTACCCGTCTTACAACCAACAAGTGTGTGTTCCGTGGCATCCCCGACTACTATCGAGATAGTACGAGTTCGATAGTTCATGATAGCACCGTGACGATCCAATCAATCGTCCCCGAGGATCAAATCTTCACCCTTAAGGTCTACAACAATGAGGTTCGAGGGCCAATCCCGGCTCCCGATCCTCACTGGGCAATCTCTAACTTCCCGGTTCCCAACCATACGATCCCCACTAGGAATACCCACAATGAACGGTTCACACTCAAACAAGTAGTCAATACCGATACGACATACACAATCTGAAGCACTAAAAGAGTGAGTAGCACCAGAATAAAAAAGCACCGAAACTGGATGAGAAAGGATCTGAGTGGTACCTGATGCCACTGGATTGTCTGTCTCCTCCGTACATATCATCTGATATAACCAGGGGTGAATTGAGCCCGAACTCAATACCGTACGGCGATCCGGCTGACCCCGACCCCTACCACGACCCAAACTCTGAGTAACTGGAGTCTTCTGATCAATACTGTGCTCCTTCTAAGCGGCAGTGGTTGCCGGAGCTCTGGCGGCCCTGGTATCCCTCTTACAATGAACTGCCCGATGCCCGGTCTGTCCGCAAGTAAAGCCAGTAACTAACGGAAATGGACAATCCTTCATCACATGTTCATACTGAATGCAATTAAAACAAACTCTGCCGCCAGGTGTAGGGGACTGGACTGAACGGTTACTCTGAGACCCTCCAGCCTGGTGAAATGGCTTCTTCCCAGATATAGGAGTAGATTGAGACCTCGAAAATCGACCACCCTTTTCGGCAGAGAAACTGCCAGTAGTCTTATGTTTCTTAGCCTCGAAACCCAACTCTGACTCCGGGACTGCCATCTCAATCGCTAGAGCGTGATCCTGGTACTCCTTCAATGTGGCACACATGAGTGTGCCATGCTCTGTCTGATATGCGGCTTCATGCGCATATTAAAGTAGCGAATCTTATCAGCCTCGGTCCTCGCTTACTCTTTCACATATCCCAACTGCTGGTTATAAGTGATGATGGCCTGAGAGATCGGTACATCCTGAGGTGTAGCAGTAAAGAACTCCACAATCCTATGCTCTCGTACCGGAGGTGGGCAGTACTCCGCTTCCATAACGGTCTTAAACTTCTCCCAGGTAGCTAAACAGTCTCTGGGCACCACAACCTCCCACCATTCCGCAGCTTCCTAATCCAGGAGGTAATGAGCAATATGTACCCTCCTGTCATCGGGACAAGCTACGGCATCGAAAGTCCTGCCCATCTGAAAAAGCCAATTCTCCCAACCGAGGGAGTCAGTAGAACCAGTGAATCGAGGGGGGTGCAGGTGCATCTTGGTCATTTTCTGAAGCCATTTACTAGCTTCATCCTCTGGAGTCAGGGGCGGATTCTGACGTCCACCCTGAGCTATCTGAGCGAGCTGAGCTACCAACTGCTGAAGTACAGTAGTAGCCCCGGTGTCGGCATTATTACCCGACGGTTGATCCTGACTGACTGATAAATTCTGTGGAATGTCAGAACTCAAAGGTAGAGTATTCGGCACTGAATTAGAGGCCGAATCTGCAGATGACTGAGAAAGCAAGATCAGAAAAATTAACTGTTTACAAGTTGGTGCCACAATTCCAATCTACACAATGGAAATGAATTGCAGAAATATAAGAGTCCGAGGAGACTTACATCCACGGGTCGCATGAAGAGATGGTAGCACGATGATATTAGGCTCAACGACTGACTCTATCGACACGACTAACAGACCCAAAATTAACCAACAGCCTAGGCATTCATAACGTAAGGCTCTGATATCATGAATGTAACACCCCAATTCTCATAATGGTTATTACATGCCGTAGAACCTTCACAAGGTCTACGAGGCTAAACACAAGTCACACAATTCACAATAGAATCTTATAACACATTAATATTAAGTAGGGCTGTGGCCTCGGCCAAAACATTTTGATTCAACTCAAATGAGACATAGAATGAAAAATATATCCAATGCCCACGATCGGAACACCAAGTTCAGGATACGCGCGGAAAGCTCCAGTATAAGATCATAGTAAGATCTTGAGCTACAATCAAACTCACACGCGACCATGAAAAGGGTCAAGACAACAATTACGAATGCGGATAACTACAACTTTGGGAAATTACAAAATGGCCCAAAATGCCCGAAAATCACGATACGTGATCGAATAACCAAACCAAAGCTCACAACACGTCTAACAAAGTTAAACGGACTTACGGGGGACACGAAACAACAGTTGCAAACGAAATTCACAAGAATCAAACTCAAATGCAGAAAAGTCATCAAAAAGCACGGAACTCAGCAAAAAGACACCGAAACGAACTCGGATGTCAAAAAGTGTAGAATTAATCATTCTCATAATGATGAAACGGTCACAGGCGAGCCGCTAAAATGTACTCCTGCCAAAAAGAAAAAAGAAATTTACCGAAAATCGAAAATTGTGGATATTACATACTACCCTCCTTAAAAGAAGTTTCGTCCTGAAACTTAAAAATAAGTAAGGAGGAGCAATATCCCACCAGGAACATCTCAACGAGACACACAGAAACCGAATAACTCGCGCCCAACGGTGAAACGCTATAAGAACGCAAGAGAACATATGGCGTGGGAACACGCTCAACGACGACCATCACAATGCCACCAGCAACGGCATTATGAAACCAACAAGTGTCAAGTATTACCAAACAGATAACGCAATCAAGTTAATTATCCAAACCATCAAGAGTCAAAAGGCACCTATTACAAGAAAACACGCACAATCGAAAAATAGAAATGATGCATACAACGATCCGCAAAGGTAACCATGGAGAACTCCGACCACGCCGAAATTCTCGAAAACCACACTAGGCATCTCCATGCCCCTTCGGAGCAGAGACGCAAACTCGATACTCCAACCTCTTAGCTACAATCTCGCAGTGCATGGCTCGGTGACCCACCTGGCCACACTCGAAACAGCTGACTAACGGGGAACGATAATTCTCCGCGGTACGATATCAGGCAACAACAGTCAGACAACCACGATCGAACAACAATGATCGAACAACAACGATCGAACAACAATGATCGAACAACAACGATCGAACAACAATGATCGAACAACAACGATCGAATGACAATGGTCGAACAACGGATCCGAAGTTCACACTTCTACTTAAGACATTAAAAGAGCTGGTAGAAACTAAAAGATGTTACTTTCGAACAAGGTTCACAAGAATCGAACCAAACTCGGAAAAGTCACAGCGATAACCAGATCGATCCAAAACAAGATCACAACTCGTTCGAACGATAAAAACCGAAATACGGAACAAGTTCAAAAAGTATCAATGAACACGAGCGTGTTGATAGAATTGAGAAAAAGAAAATGCAGAAGTCAAAAATAATATGGGTATTACATTCGACCTCTTCTAAAAGAAGTGTCGTCCCCGAAAGTCACAACAACGGAAGCAAGGTAACAATACAACAAGCAACTGAAACATCACGGAACAATCATAGATGCACACAATCATACCAGCCCAAGATCTAACAGCTCGCACATGTTCGATAACGCACAAATCACCACGAGGCGACAACAATCAATACCAACATCACACCTCTCACAGAGGGCTAACACAACAAATGTGTGGTGAACGACTCAACGCTCACACCACCAACTCAATCACAACTCAGAGGGCAAACACCCTAACGACAATGCTAACGTCACACACACATTCCCCGACCGTAACAGGAAATGATAGACTTTAAATATGAAAACCACCTTTTGAAAATAATTTGGAAACACCAGTTGATCTTGAGTATCATATATCGATAAAAGTAGTACAAACATCGTCATCGAGACTTTGAAAAACCATCTTGCGTTTAATAAAAAAATGAGGACACCTTTCTTTAAATTAGAACTTTTCAGAAATATTCGACCTTCGGGTCTAAGCAAATGCATTTCTAAACCATTGGAAATATCTCAAAATATTTTGGTCCTCAAAGTGGAATAATTTTGAAACATAGTGTGGCACTAGTAGGCACCTTGAAGGTACCTCGAGAAAATAATCCATTTTAGAAGTACGTCTCGAGATTTATTTTCTAAGATACTCAAGGTTTTTCGGAAATCCAATAGGCCAGAATGCCCAAAATTCACAAGTAATGAAATTCGCTTAAACACATCATAGCACACGCATCAAATCGTTCAAAATCAAGACAATACATGTCTTTTACCGGAAAACAAACAGTAAAATATCACAGTCGAAAACCGCCTAGGATCGGGGCAAAACTACTAACCCCATTCGAGGCCTCTAAGGATCCTCCCGAACTGGCTAGCGAACAAGCTCGTGAATCTGGAGTGAAGTCACGGATTCCCTTGAGGCCTCTTCGGGCCCTATCGGAGTGAGAAAATCGAACACGTATAAGCACAAAGGTTTCACAAGAATACTTGTAAAACGAGCAAATCAATTCGAAAATCATAAGCAGCGGACAAACACAACAGTCGAAAAGACATAAGCAGCGACAACACTCCTCGTATAAACTAAATACGAGATTCGAACAAACACATATCACGAAATCAAAATCCACAGAAGGATTCCATCACTTAACAAATAATCATACAAGTAGCTCGTGTCACACGAGGCATAATACAAAGAAGGGAGACTTACCTCCATAGGTCGTACGCAGGTGATGACCGCCCCACGATACTAATCACGACTAACAAACTCAGACGACACGTCTCGACACGACTCAGTCAGACAAAATCCGACGAGACAAAACTCAATAGACACAACTTGACCCGACAACCTAGGTTTCCACAACCTAAGCTCCGATACCATTTATGTAACACCCCAATCCGCTCAGGGAAATTACACGCAGTAGAACCTTTCCTAAAGGATCAACCAGGCTGGTAACAAAATCGAACAACTCAACAATGCCTTTAAGGCTAAAAAGACTCAGTAAACCGATTTGGTCTTTCGATAAATACATACAGCTCCATCTCAATACATGCCCATGCAGGGGTCAAAATACAACACACTCCCGTGTAACGGGGAAAATACTATAGTGGAAATAAAGTACAACCAAACCAATACGACAATGTATGGATCCTCATGTGATTAGTATCGATCATCTTTCATCATCCTTCGTGCCGACCCTGTGTTTTGCTCCCCAAAACTGAATGCAATACAAACATCCACCCCCGATTACTCGGGGGTTAGCAAAATCACATTATTTTGCTAGTGCAAGTGCATAATCATACGAAATGTAACAAACAATTAGAAATCACGAATCAGATATGACAATTAACCACCAAAGCCTTCCCAAGAGGTCTTATTAATTAGAAAACAAACAATGAAGTGTTTAAAAATAAATTCCTCATCTCGGGGATTTTAAAAGTAGAAACCTTGTTGGACCTCAAGTCCTTAGTTGAAAATAACCATTTCAAGACGAATGGGTCACGGCCCAAAATCACTTTTCGTAAAACAACCTTTACAAGACCGTTGGGATCTCATCCCAAATCTCATCGAATCATAGTACCAAAGGACAAAAGCAAGGTCCGTTTTCCAACATCAAAACCCCACAATTAAAGGACTAAAACACATACGACAAAATACTCTAATGCCATCCTAGCCAAGTAAGCCAAATGAACAACTTACCTCTTACACACTTAGTCAATGCATGCAATCATGAAATCACCGTTCAAAACAGTCGTTTCCGGAAACTCCATAAGCCAAAACACATTTGTAAAATGCACCACAATTAACCGTCGATCCACCCCTCCATGGACCCCTACCGAGACCTCATCGGATCTAACTCGTAGTGGTTAAAAGCAAAGCTTGTCGATCCACCCCTCTGTGGACCCCTACTGAGACCCCGTCGGATCTAACCCGTAGTAAGCATACACACACACACGTTACTCATGCAATACTAATATACTAAGAATGTAAGCTCATCAAGAATACTTACTAGATATGGCCACTTACCGGACACCATTATCTCACTCATCACAATACAATAACACAATTAACACAGAATACACGATTGCACAATATTATACAAGCAAAGGTATCATTAAAGCCCTCAACGTTCAAAATAATCAAATCATAATCAATTCACACGACTCATATTAACGAGGGTAAACCAGCCATCGTAAATCCAACATGTAAACCCTATTTGCAGGGCACAAATCGTATAAGAAAATACTTACCTCGAAACCACAATCGAAATGAGACGATGAACGGGATGCGGTCGGGCAGCCCCGAACTCATGAACATCATCAAGAATACAATAGCACTCCTAACACTACGAGAATAACACCACACGAATCACCGACACAAAACAGAGATCAACTCGGAATTATCGAGCACCTATAATCCTACGGAAGAAACAACAAAAACATGATCACAACGAGGATCGAGACCAACGACACCACGAATCACATCAAAACATCGAAGGAAACTCATTGAAACATTTAATCGAACATTAAATGTTCAATGATTCCCAAGAACATTCAAATCATCAACCGAGTTAAACCAACTCGAAATATGGATATACAATCCATAGAACACGATTAATAACATCATATAGCACCAACCAATTCATCAAAATTGGACTAGAATCGAGGTTAAGAACAAAACTCCAAAAAGTCAACTCTAGGGAAAAATGGAAAGATACCTTGATCCGGTGAAGAATAATGGATTTGATGATCTTAAGATCACCTAAAGACCTCCAAAACACCTTTGGATTGAACAAAATCGGCCAATAATGCGAACCCTAGTTGCTCCCGTCTCCACCCGCGGAAAGAAGAAGAAATGAGGTGAAAAATGAGAATAATGATTGCTGCCCAGTTTATATGCTGGACAGCCTTAGCGTGCGCCTAATCATCTGGATTAACATGCGCTATCGGGGTACATATCGCCCAAAATCTCAGTCCAGTAACTTCTGGACTGAACCCGACCAACATTTATCGTACGCTATGTTTCCAGTAGCGTGCGCTAACTCCTGCCATTAATGTGCGCTACACTACCTCGTAGCGTGCGCTAGCCAAAACACCAACCCAGTCCAGTAACTTCTGGACTGCCTCGAACTAACAGTTAGCGTGCGCTACCAAACCCGTAGCGTGCACTAACTACTGCACCTTAGCGTGCGCTAACCACCTACACTTAGCCTGTGCTAACGGGCCTGAATCCAACTACTGACCTCTGACCCTGTTGCTCGATAGCATGCGCTAAGGAGATCCCTTAGCTTGCGCTAAGGCACCCAGCACTACAGCAGTAGTGCTCTCAAAGCTGGTTACAATAACGGGCTCCTCTGATCGGAACACCAAGTTCAAGATACGCACGGAAAGCTCCAGAATAAGATCATACTAAGAGCTTGAACTACAATCAAACTCACACGCGACCATGAAAAGGGTCAAGACAACAATTACGAATGTGGATACCCACAACTTTGAGAAATTACAAAATGGCCCAAAATGACCGAAAATCACGATATGTGATCGAATAACCAAACCAAAGCTCACAAAACGTCTAACAAAGTTAAACGGAATTATAGGGGACACGAAACAACAGTTTCGAACGAGATTCGCAAGAATCGAACTCAAATGCAGAAAAGTCATCAAAAAGCACGGAACTCAGCAAAACGACACCGAAACGAACTCGGATGTCAAAAAGTGTAGAATTAATCATTCTCAGACTGATGAAATGGTCACAGGCGAGTAGTTAAAACGGACTGCTGCTAAAAAAAGAAATTTACCGAAAATCAAAATTTGCGGATATTATAGACACTATGGCCGCTTCCGACAGTAATCATCACTTCCCCAGCTCCAAGCTTTCTACTTTTTCCAGATCCTGATTCACGGTACAAATATGAGAACTAGTACCAGAATCCAGTATCCAAGAAGTAGAAAATACTGTAGCAGAACAATTTATTTCCAAAACTAAAGTTCTGTACCTGAAGTGCCATGAAGAATGGGACAGTCTCTAGCCCAATGGCCCAGCTCATCGCATTTGAGACAAGCGTCCTTCTCCTTGCTAACCATCGGGTCCTTGCCCTTACCCTTGAGGTCCTTGACTTGTGGTCCCATCTGCTTCTTGGTCCTTTTCTTCTTATTCTTTGACCTCTGAGATCCAGAAGAAATCACAAGGGCATACTCGTTCATCCGCGGAGTCTTCATCTGACACTGAGCGGTAACCAGTTTGTTCACTAGCCCTACTAAGTTGCATGCAATCTCATTGCAGTTGTAGTTCATAATAAACTGTGAGAAAGAACCAGGGAGAGACTGTAGGATAAGGTCGGTCTGCAGAGAAGTATCCATCTTAAAATCAAGAGCCTCTAATCTCTCGATCATAGATATCATTTTAAAGTCGTGGTGCCCAACCTCCTCACCTTCCTTCATCCTTGCACCGAACAGTTGCTTGAGTATCTCATATCTAGCAGTTCGAATGTGCTCACCATATAGCTCGGTTAAGTGAGATAAAATCTGCCTAGCAGAAGTCATTTTCTCATGAGCTCTCTGAAGCTCATTAGACATAGAAGTCATCATATATGCACGTACTTTTATTTCATCCTTAGCCCACTTTTTGTGGTTTTCAATCTCCGCCTGACTGGATCTGGTCCGCACGGGAGGCGCTGGAATGTCTATCTCCAAGATGTATCCGAGTGCCTCTATACTGAGGACTATCATCAGATTGTGGAGCCAATCCACGAAGTTAAGTCCAATCAAGGTGTTCTTTTCGAGTAGAATTGCGAGTGGGTTCATTGTCATATTCAGAGTTATGTCTCCATTAAGTACAACAGATTAATTAGTGACTCGTTTAATTATTGATTTGAGTATAGAATTAAAGTCTTTTCTATTCTTTAACCCGGCTCCCACTATTTTTATCGAAATAACACACTCCCATGTGAAATTCGGAAGTATCGTTCGCTCTACTACATAGTGGTGATCGAGTTCTTTATAAATCTTAATAGAGGGCAACCGAACAGGTTTCTAGTATATTAATTTTCATATAGTGGTGTCCAACACCAACTCATCTAATGGATGATACGATCTTCTTTTTCCCCTTGTTCACTCCCCTCAACCTATACGATTTCTATGGTTCGTGAACAAGTTAAGTTTATACCATCGATGCACATCAGTTTCACAATTGAATCTTATCCGGCAACCTATCAGGTTTCTAGGGATAAAATTTGCTCCAACTGAAGGCATCCAATGCGCCCGGTAATTTATCTATACTCCCCGAATGACTACCCCGATAACTCGGAAGCATAGCACATTCAGTTTGGATTTCAATTTTCCGAAAGCTCGATGGAGGGAAGGAAAACCTTGAAACTTTATAAACTTAATAATTTGTCGTGGGAGAATTTTCGCGATTAATGTTACACTTTGCACATTAATTCATTTAAGCGCGTTTGTGCATTCATATAATATGAATAAACATTCACAACCTAGTTGCTACCAATATGTAGTTCATGGACCGTTCCTAGAATCAAAAACTCCGTAATCTAATTACAAGTCTTCGGTCTTGAATCTTCGTTTTCTCAAACAGATATTCCTCCGGTCTTCATCATTACATATAAATTTTACATTGAAAAATTGTATCCTAGATAAAAATATTTCTAATAACATAAATAGGCTCAAGACGGCCTTTACAACCCAATCGAATAAAACCGAACGATTCAAAACTAAGTTCATGAACAACATCACCATTCAAAAATAATGCATCAAACACATTAAATAAATAACATTCATAATTAATCTAAATATTGATCCAATCAATATAAATTAATCCATCCAAACTAATTAATCCAATTAATTCAAACAACCATTAATTTTAACTTGTTCCGGACGAGAAAATATTTCATTAAATTAATTCCCCTAAGAATAAAATTACCATAATTATATCTTAGTTAAATTAAATCCAATTAAATTTGTGAAAAATTAATTTCCAAACGAAATATAAAAAACGGAGTCGAAAAACACGGTCGGGCCAAGCCCGGGTGTCACAAGGTGCCCGCGACCCCAGGCGGTATTACCTGATCACAGGCCATTCATGGGCCCACTTGCAGCTTTGTGGGATGCCGAGTCTCTTCAAGTTATCATCTATAGTGTAGGGCTTTACTTTATTTTCCTTGTAATGTTGTAATAGCTACTTTATTTTCCTTGTAATGTTGTAATAGCTAGTTAGTGCTTGTTCAGCTTTTCAATATCTAGTCTTGTTATTAGCTTTTATTTTTCTAAGCCTATTATAGGGGGGAAGATTGTATTGAAGTGTTGTAGTACGAATTGGCAAATTTGCTGAGACCCTCCTATCCGTGTATGCTTGTAATCATTGTTGCCTATTGTAATTGTTCTTTGTATTAATACAAATCAACTTTCATCTTCAATTTTGCTGTGCCACTAAAACGCCACGGCGTGATTGCATCGCATTAGCACCAACTCTCGAATGAGTTAGGCGGACGTAGTCGGGTAAATTGACTACTAGCTGTACGGTGCGCGTACATTCTATACAAACTATAAGCGCCCCGTGACAGGTGGTATCAGAGACCGGTTAAGGTCGAAAGAATGGAATCGGGTAACGAGACGGAAGTCCCTAGAAGGCAGGGCAAGAAAAAGGATGATGGAAAGAAGAAAGAGGCCGAGGCCTCTAAAGCCCAATTCGATAATCTAGAGCAAGAGTGCTCTAGATTGAGATATGTTGTCGAGACCTTGGAGGAGAAGGTCGAGACCCTCGAGGCGGAGAATGAAGACCTCCGAGCCCAGTTGGGCGAATGTAGAGAAGTCTGCCGAACCCTTGCAGAAGCAATGGGAGCCAACAATACGGCTGAAATGAGATGCGAGATGGAAGCAATGAGTATCCAGATTGGATTGCTTCAAAGAGCTGTGAACAACACACCCCATGTTGCTCAAGAACCTATTACGAGAATTCGGATCCCCGAACCAAGTTCCTATAGTGGAACCCGAGATGCCAAGGAAGTTGAGAACTTCTTATTCGACATGGAACAATACTTCCATGCCGCTAATGTTTTGGACGAAGCGATAAAGGTGTCAACCGCCACAATGTATTTGATTGATGATGCCAAATTGTGGTGGCGCACCAAATATGCGGACATTCATGCTCAACGAGTAATAATTGACACTTGGGAACAACTGCGAGAAGCCATCAGGCAACAATTCTTCCCAGAGAATGTTGAGTACAACGCAATAAGGGCCTTGCGAGATTTGAAGCACACCGGTCTTATTCGAGATTACGTGAAGGCATTTTCGACATATATGTTACATATTAGCGATATGTCGGAGAATGATCAGTTGTTTACATTCCTGGAAGGTTTGAAACCATTTGCTCGTACGGAGCTTCTGCGCCAACGAGTCTCAGACCTCAGTGCCGCCATGGGAGCGTCAGAATGATTAATGGATTACACGTCGGAACCTCGAAAAGATCATCCAGTAACAACAAACATGGCACCATTGCGGAGTGGCATGCCAAGACCGTTCAAACCTAACTTGAATCGGAGTGTAGGGGATCGGCAAACCTATACTCAAGGAAGTTCATATGGGAGCACGAATCGTAGCAAACCTACAAAAGGTCAGCAGGCCCCTTCCCAACGAATCGTTAAATGTTTCCTATGTGATGGGCCTCATTTTCTCAGTAATTGTCCGAAGAGGCAACTTTTGAGCGCCTTAACAAGCACTGTAGAATCGAGTTTGCAACCGAAAGAAGAGTTGCAAGTACCAGATGACGAAGGAAGATCAGAAGATGAGGAGAACCTTGGGGCCATAAATCAATGGTGCAACTCGTTAACCCATCAGGTGGCAGCTAAGGCAAGAGTGCCGACAAAAGCTAGAAAACCCGTACCTACTCTCATGACAGGTTGTCCCGATAAGATAAAGAAGGGATTAATGTTTGTTAATGTTAAAATCAATGGGAAAAATATTCATGCTATGATAGACTCGGGGGACACCCATAATTATCTGGCGAGCACCGAAGTGGGGAGACTTGGACTATTGTTAGAGAAAGGAGTGGGTCGAGTTAAAGCCATAAACTCTCCAGCAAAACCAATAGCGGGGGTTGCCAAGGCTGTTCGAATTAAGGTAGGAGCCTTCGAGGGTAGGGCCGACCTATCTGTTGTGGAAATGGATAACTTCAAATTGTTACTCGGGCTCGAGTACATATGTGACACTCAAACCCTAGTCATGTCGTATGCTGATTCACTCTTGGTTTTGGGGGATAAACCACATATTATCCCAACAATTAGCGCAACCCAAGGGCAAAATAACGTATCCGCGCTACAATTCAAGAAGGGATGCAGGCATGGTGATTCGTCCTTCCTGTGCGCCTTGCAATTCGACGAAGTAGAGGAGTTGTCAGGTCCTATCCCTGATGCTGTGAAGCACCTCCTAAACAAATTTGAAGATGTTATGCCCGACGAACTGCCTCGGAAGATTCCACCTAAGAGGGCGGTCGATCATGAGATTGAGTTGGTGCCAGGCACAAAACCTCCTGCCCGAGCCCCTTATCGTATGTCACAACCTGAGCTTGTGGAGCTCAGAAAGTAGTTAAAGGCGATGTTGGAATGTGGTATGATCCAACCAGCGAAGTCACCGCATGGAGCTCCTGTTCTCTTTCAGAAGAAGTCGGATGGAACTCTGCGATTGTGTTGTAATTATCGTGCTCTAAATAAAATTACGTTGAAGAATGTGTATCCTATTCTGCTCGTAGCAGATTGCTTCGACCGACTCAGTGGAGCGGAATACTACACGAAGATCGATCTGGGATCAGGTTATTGGCAAGTTCGCATCAAGGAGGGAGATGAAGTAAAAACGACGATTGTCAAACGTTATGGGGCCTTCGTGTTCTTAGTCATGACCTTTGGCCTAATAAACGCCCCAGCAACTTTCAGCACTTTGATGAATCAAGTTCTCCAAGGGTTCTTGGACGAGTTTGTCATGGTATACCTAGATGATATTGTTATATACAGCCGAACCTTGGAAGAACATGTGGAACATTTGAGAATGGTTCTTACTAGGCTTCGTGAGCACGAACTATATGCTAAGCTGTCGAAGTGCTCATTTGCCCAGAAGCGGATCAGTTTCTTGGGTCATATCGTTGAGTGTGGCACTATTCGTATGGATTCGAAAAAAATACGAGCAATTCAAGAATGGAAACCACCAACCGATGTACATGAAGTACGGTCATTTCTCGGGTTGGCGAATTACTATAGAAGATTTGTGATGGGGTATTCCGGAATAGCAAGACCCCTACCGATTTGACAAGAAAGATGGAAGTTTGGGATTGGTCGCCGGAATGCCAAATTTCCTTCGACAACTTAAAGAAGGCCATCCTAACAGACCCGGTCCTCGCACTACCAGATCTATCCAAACCTTTTGTGGTTGAAACGGATGCTTCAGATATTGCACTAGGAGGAGTTTTAGTGCAATATGGCCATCCTGTTGCCTTCGAGAGTAAGAAACTTAAGGATGTCGAGAGGCGCTACATGGTGCATGAGAAAGAGCTTTTAGCAGTGGTCCATTGGCTTCGACTTTGGAGACATTACTTATTGGGGTTGCCGTTTATTGTTAAAACTGACAACACTGTTGTTAGTCACTTTCTGTCCCAACCGAAGCTTACTGGGAAACAAGCAAGATGGCAGGAACTATTGTCCTAGTTCAACTTTGTGATCGAGTATCGTGCCGGTTCTAGTAATCAAGTGGAGGATGCCCTGAGCCACAGATCCGACCTAGCTACTCTACAAGTGCTAGCAGCGTTCTCTTCGAGTTAGGTGACCACTCCATTAAAAGACCAAATACGAGAACTAATGGAAACCGATGCAACAACTCAATGTTTGGTGAATCTTGTCCGCCAAGGTACATCACGAAGATTTTGGATTGAGGATGGTCTCTTATGGATCAAGGGGAGACGTCTCTATGTACCTCTAGACGGCGATATGAGGAAATCTATTATTGCGGAATGTCACGACACTCTCTGGGTGGGACACCCAGGAGAGGAGCATGTTGTGGCCTTAGTTCAACGAGCTTACTATTGGCCCCAAATGCGGGATGACATTGAGATGTTTGTCCGCACCTGCATTGTGTGCTAACAAGATAAACCCGATCGACAAAAGAAGGCAGGCTTGCTGGAACCCCTACTCATACCCGTCAGGGCTTGGGAAAGTGTTTCAATGGATTATATCACCAGTCTACCAAAAGTTGGGGATCTTGATGCCATTATTGTTGTGGTAGACCGGTTCTCCAAATATGCTACATTCATAGCGGCACCCAATAAAGTTTCGGCGGAAGAGACAGCTCAGCTCTTTTTCAAGCATATTGTTAAGTATTGGGGACTGGCGAGGGACATTGTTAGTGACCGAGACCCCCGGTTTACTAGTAACTTTTGGACCGAGCTCTTCAAACTACTCGGCTCCAAATTGAACATGAGATCTAGCTTCCACCCACAATCCGATGGCCAAACTGAAAGATTTAACTCGATGTTGGAGGAATATCTTTGACATTTTGTGAGCACTAATTAGAAGAACTGGGTGAAGCTTTTGGATGTTGCTCAATTGTGTTTCAATGCTCAAAAATGCTCTACCACCAATAAGAGTGCTTTTGAAATTTGTAATGGGCAGCAACCACTCCTCCCGCACAATATTGACACTGTTCCGCAAAATGCCAGGTCTACTTCGGTGCAAACCTTTTCCCTTGAATGGTAACAAAACCTTGAGAAGGCTCAAAAGCGGATGAAAAAATATGCTGATCTTAAACGCCGCTTTGTTGAATACTGTGTGGGTGACGAGGTAATGGTGAAGGTCCCGAACCAGAGTTCCTCCAGAGCAACACAAGGGAGAGACTCTCGGCTAATGCAAAAATATATTGGGCCCCTAACCATCCTCAAAAGAGTCAGAAAGGTAGCCTACAAGCCTGAGTTACCCCAATGGTGGCACATTCATAATGCCTTTCATGTCAGCCAACTCAAGCCATATCAGGCAGACAAAGAGGACACCACACGCAACCTGCCCAACCGTCCACAACTAAAACTACGCAACTTGGGGAAGAGGGTAGCCGAAGCTATTATCGACCACCATGATGCAGGGCCGAAAAAGAAGCTACATAAAGAATATTTGGTGAAATGGCAGGGCTGCAGTATGGAGGAAAACACTTGGGAGAGGGAGACAACACTTAAAGCTTTTCAACCACTACTGGATACTTATCTCACGTCTATAGCGCCGGGGACATCACCAAATCAGAGGGAGGAGTGCTGTCACGAGGTGCCCGCGACCCCAGGCGGTATTACTTGATCACAGGCCATTCATGGGCCCACTTGCAGCTTTGTGGGAGGCCGAGCCTGTTCAAGTTATCATCTATAATGTAGGGCTTTACTTTATTTTCCTTGTAATGTTGTAATAGCTACTTTATTTTCCTTGTAATGTTGTAATAGCTAGTTAGTGCTTGTTCAGCTTTTCAATATCTAGTCTTGTCATTAGCTTTTATTTTTCTAAGCCTATTATAGGGTGAAGAGTGTACTGAAGTGTTGTAGTACGAATTGGCAAGTTTGCTGAGACCCTCCTATCCGTGTATGCTTGTAATCGTTATTGCCTATTGTAATCGTTCTTTGTATTAATACAAATCGATTTTCATCTTCAATTTTGCTGTGCCACTAAAATGCCTCGGCATGATTGTGTCGCATTAGCACCAACTCTCGAATGAGTTAGGCGGACGTAGTCGGGTAAATTGACTACTATCCGCACGGTGCACGTACAGTCTATACAAACTATAAGCGGCCAGTGACACCGGCCATCGCCAAAGAAGCCGCCAGCCAGCCGCCGAAAGGCGGCCGGGATCGGGACCACTTGCACTGGCAGCGGCAGATGCCGAGCATGGCCGCACAGTCGCCGATCATGGCCAAGACAGGCTGCACCGTGGTCCACAGGCTGCATCAAGATGGTGCCTTGACTCCAAGCTGTCGGGTCCGTTTACGTTTTCGGCTGGTTTTTCCTCCCCGATTTCAAAAATAATGTTTTTATAATCTTTATATTACACATTTAAGTTAGTTTTTCAAAAGAAAAATAGATTTATATTGTAACATGAAATCATGAAAAAATAATTTTTAGATGAACAATAGAAAATCAACGATTAATACGATTATGATTCCAAACCATACACCATCCAATCAAGCATTCCAAATGCTAAATATCATATATATGATCGCAAGACCTACACTCTGATACCAATATTGGGATTCGGTGCCTAAAACGAAGGCGCAGCGGAAGCAATAATACGAATCTAATTCGATCTGAATCCCTGCGAGGATCGATCAAGCTACGTATATATGAAAATAAAACGAAACATAAGAAGATACGAGAAACATACCCTCGTAGTCCGTTGATTAAATGGTGATTTCCGATAAAGCGATTCCCCAAGCTTTAGGTGATTTCCCTACGATTCCAATCCGCATCAAGCTCTTGGATGATCCAACGCCGAAAGCACCGCGTCTCTACTTGCCACGCGCCGGAGAAACGATTGGAATGACTACGCTTTGATATCCTTCGAGGATACGGCTAGAGCAAGGTTGTAGGAGCTTGTATATTAAGATTATTACACTCTAAGTGTTTAATCTATTTTCTATCTATCTTTCTCTCAATTTTTCCCGAAGAAAATTGAAGAAGAGGATGAAGAAAATGAAGATGAATACAACTCACAAAGTCTCCCTCTCCTTCTTGTACTTGAATGAACCGCAAGTTTTTTCAACAAGTGAAAGGAAGAGAAGTTTTATCTATTCTTCAATCATGCATCACATGATTCCATTGTCCCCTTGAATAAAACATATCAAATATTTCTATTCATTAAACACCTATCAAGATACCATTTGATTTATAAAATCAAAAGTCTTGTCAAGGTGTGGGGAAGGGGGTGGCTATATGGGAAGTAGGGAGTTCGGTTCGTTTCGGACTCCCTCGAGTCCAATCCGATAAAATCCATTCTGTCTCGATGTATTTATATCAATCAATTAATCCAATTAATTGATTATATCAAATAAAATATATAATTCATTTCTCTAAGAAATAATTATATATGTGAATCAAATTAATCACCTAGTAATTTATTTAACTCATTATGCCGTAAATTAATTTATCCAATAAATTAATTTAGACATCCAATGTCCCGAAATTAATTAGACATCCAATGTCCAATAAATTAGATATCCAATATCTAATATTTATAAAGATAGATTAAGCTCGATTCATTTTGTCGTCAATCCTATTGCGCGACTCGGTAGGTCCATCTCAGTTAGCAATGGGAGGAACTAAAGAGTAGTAGAACCACCTAGCCGGCCTGGCAGCCTACACTGTACCCCAACTGAGAACGAATGATTGGGATCATTCAAGAACCATTATGTCATGAATACCAGTATATGTATAAACCCTTCTTTCAAATGCCCCGATTAAGTTATAGTGTCACGGTCAGTCAAACTCTATCTGTACTTGACGCTATGCATGAGTTAATGCAAATCGAGATCATCGAGCTCTCGCGTATCTAATACAACTAGCTCTAATGCTTTGGCCAAAGACCTTGATCTCATTTGCCAATAACCGCATAGGACATATAACACGTTCACTAACAGGAGAAAGAATTCTATCTTGGTATTTAGTAGGACCTGCTACTTGCTCGTCAAGATGCAGGTCGAGGTTGACCCCCACCTTCCGGTTTTCTGGGTCAAACTACTCTAATGAAAATCTTAATGTCACAAGCACAACCCTACCAAATACTCAAGTCGAAGGTTCATGAATACCTATCACAACCTTTCGATTCCATCATTGACTGTCCCGGAGTGAAATTCGTGTGATGAATCGAGGGTGAGTCGGTTTGAGTATACTAATCCAATTAGCATACCTATAACGTGTGCTCCCACTAGCCATTATTGTTAGACATGCACTTTCCATGTCAAAGAACACGTCATACAAGTCTTCACATAAACTTAACGCCCAGTCAAGTTTCATCGACTTGCGAACGATTAAGATTTAAGCTATAAACCTTTCCAATGCTGATCCCCTTATCTAATAAGGAGTGGAACGTTTTGCTCTCAAATACACGGACTAGTTTCTATATATATATTTACGAGTCAGGAATGCCAGTAACTGCCAGTAAATAAAGAAACAAACAATTGCCTTATGATAATGATTTACATAATAACAAGTACAATGCCCTCACTCAACATCCTCTGAGTGGCATTAGAGGGCATACTCCTAACAGTCGTATAGGGGTTTCATGCGCATATCAAAGTAATGGTTCTTATCCGCTTCACTCCTCACTTGCTCACGAACATAACTCAGCTGCTTATTATAATCGACTATCGCCTGGGATATCGACACATCCTGGGGTGTAGCAGAGTAAAATTCAACAATCTTGCGCTCTCGAATAGGCAACGGACAATACTCTGCCTCCATGGCAGTTTTGAACTCGGCCTAAGTAGTTGTACAATCACTAGCCGGCTCCTCATCATCATGTTGGGCCTTCATTAGCATGCGTACCCCGTGCCGGCTCCTCGTCTCTCCTGATACCTAAAATACATAAGACACATTTCCCCCATTTAAGGGGTTAACATTCGAATAGCTAGTGCAAGTACACAATTACACTACATTATATACATATACGATTCGACACAAGCAATCCATTTTAAAAAAAATACATTTGCAGTCAATATTTTGGAATATCACATTTACATCAAACAGTATACCAACATGATTCAACATCACAACTATCCACACTTGGTAACCCGCGGCTGTACCCATTAGTATCGACCCCCAGAGGACCCGTCGGACTATCCCCGGGTGGGAAACCACTTCCGCGGCCGTACCCGTAAGTATCCGGGTGCTTGTTGGAACATTTTGTTCCATACATACTATAATAATGTTTTGATGATTAAAGTTGATACACAAAAAAAATAACAAAGAGACGAAGCAAAGCATCGAAGGAGTTGAAGATGTCAAGCTGGAAGGATTTTCATGCAGGCTAACGTACGTAAGCTAATGTGGTATAACGTACGTAAAATGCTAATATTAATGTACGTAAGGGATGGTAATTAACGTATGTAAAGGTGTTCAAACCAGATGAACGTTGGGAGAGTCAAAGTCAGAAAAGCAGCAACGGATATATGATGTCAGCAATGACGTAAGCCTAACGTACGTAATGAAGATTAGCTAACATACGTAACACAGGAGAAGGATGCTACTGGACTGAATCTGGGCGATGCTAACGTACGTAACCCTTTGAGGTTAACGTACGTAAAATAGCTTACGTACGTAATTTAGTGAAGATAGTGTACGTAATGCAGTCTGAAGAGCTAATGGCTAGTTTGGTTGACGAAGGCTATAAATACCACATCCTTGGTATTATTACATACAACAACTTCAATAAAAACATTCATTGATTTGAGATTCATATACACTCTATTGTTGTTGTAATATTGAGCTTATATTGTTAGTTTGAGTGTTTATATATACATTCAACACATACACGAGAGGGAAAAGAAAAGATATGATTGGATTCGGTGTTATTAGGATCAAGGATCCGTCATTATTAGAATCACAATCGATATCTTCGTGAGGTTTATCTAGTACCGATAGAAAGCTAGAGTGGTTGATTCCTTGTCCAATAGAAAAGGAAAACGGTTTAACTTGGACCAACACAAAGACAAGTATGAGTGGTTTATCACGGACAAATAGAAGACGTGATTGTAACAGTCATCCCTCAACCGATAGAAGAGAGGTGCAGAGGTTTTTATCTTCAACCTATAAAAAAAGATACCAAGAGAGGATGTAGGCTCGTTTATAGCCGAGCCTCTATAAATCCTTGTGTCGTTTAATTTCCGCACATTTAATTCACGCTTCCGCACAAACGGCGCATATTCCGATCTTGCTCCAACAATTGGTATCAGAGCAGTACCTCCAATACACGGCTTAACATCTGAGGAGACGATCCAAATAGCGTTTCAATTTGCTCCAGTCGAAGGCCTTTCTCTTAACTGACCACCATTTTTTGATGGCACAAATTTCATGACATGGAAGAAAAAGATGTCAATATTCATCCGATCATGTGACATCAAGATTTAGAAGATCATTTGTCTTGGCCCGAAAGTTCCAATCAAACCTGACGGATCTCTTAAGAGTTTCGAAGAATATAATGACTAGGATTGGAAGAACGACCATATAAATTGTAAGGCTACTGAACTTCAATATTGTGCCTTGAATCCAGAAGAGGTCAATCGTATCTCATCGTGTGAAAGTGCTAAAGAGATATGGAAAATTCTTGAAATCACACACGAAGGGACAATTCAAGTCAAGGAGGCGAAGATCAATATGCTCCTCCATGACTACGAGTTATTCATGATGAAGGGTGATGAGTCCATCACCAACATGCTCGACCGATTTTCGGTCATCACTAATGGACTTGCTACATTTGGAAAACCATTATCAAGTAGTGAGAAAGTCAAGAAAATCTTTAGAACACTACCTGTTGAATGGGACGGAACGGTGACGGCGATTATGGAATCGAAAGATCTCAATAATCTTGATCTTAGTGCCCTTGTTGGTTCACTAATAAATTACGAGATTGTCCTTAAATCTCGAAATGCAAAGCCGAAACCGAAAGAAAGATTGATAGCCTTGAAGGCTAAGATGTCAAAAAGAGAAATCCCAGTGGATGAAAGCGACGAAGAATCGGCATATTATGCCAAGAATATTAATAAGTTTCAAACCTTATTAAACCGGAGAAAGAAAGACATCTCGGGCGAATCTAAGAAATTCGACAATAATTGTCAATTATGTGGTAAACCTGGCCACTTTGCTAAGAATTGCCGAGCTAAACCCAAGAATGAGGTTCTCGTTGCAGCATGGAGCGATGACGACGAAGATGATGATTTTATCAATCAAAATAATCTCGCTCTCATGGCCGGAAGTTCATTCGACGATAGCGACGTCGAAAGCTAAGTAAGTAATTCTTACGACGAACTTTTTGAAGCTTTTGAATTATTGCATACGGATTATCAAAATGCGTTATCCGAAATTAAATCCTTTCAATTTAAAAATAAATCATTGGGAATTAAATATTCCAAAATTCTTGAAAAGGAAAAATTTGTCGAGATCGATTATTCAAAGTGTGTTGAGAATGAAAATATTTTAAAGGATGATCTTGTTAAAATGCAAACCGAGCTCAAAAATTTAACGAAGAAATTTTCTCTCGAAAACGAGAAATTTGAAAATATGCTCTCGGTGCAAAAGTTTACTTTAAATAAATAGGGGTTGGGATTCATTCCTCGTTCTAAAAACGAGTCCTTAAATTAAAAAATACCCCATTGCGAAAAATATTTGAAAATTGGGTACCATATTTCTAACTATAAAAGCCCACGCCGGATGATTAAAATTAAAAAAATTTGGGTTCCTAAAGGAACAAATATTTCAAATATTGTCTATGTTTCAAATGAAAAACCAACTCTCGGTTGGATCCCCAAAAATTTATTTTTTTATCAAAATATTTTACTTAGGGGGAGTAATAATTTTTTTTAAGGGAGATAATAGTTTCAGGGGGAGTTTATACCCTATTCATGCATATAGTTATATTTATCAATTTGGTATTTATTACTCGTGTTATTTATTATATTTTTTGATGAAAACAAAAAGGGGGAGAAAAGAGAATGGGATTAACACTTAAAGGGGGAGAAAAATCGAAGAAAAGTCGAAAAATTGAAATTGAAAAGAAAAATAAAAGTTGAAAGGAGAAAAGGAGAAGAAAAGTTGAAAAGATGAAGTTGAAAAGAAAAATGAGGAGACGTCGAAAAGATGATGAAAATTTGAAAATTCAAAAAGAAAAAGAAAAGGAAAGAAAGGGTCGAAAAAGAAATGGGAGAACAAACTAACGAAACGGACAAAGTCGAAAACTTTGGTCTGTGCACATATACATATATTTGTAATTTTTGCAGGTAAATCCCATTGACGAAGTGTTGTTTTGTAATCATCAAAAAGGGGGAGATTGTTGGAACATTTTGTTCCATACATGCCATAATAATGTTTTGATGATTAAAGTTGATACACAAAACAAAACAACAAAGAGACGAAGCAAAGCATCGAAGGAGTGGAAGATGTCAAGCTGGAAGGATTTTCATGCAGGCTAACATACGTAAGCCAATGTGGTATAACATACGTAAAATGGCAATATTAGCGTACGCAATGGATAGTACTTAACGTACGTAAAGGTGTTCAAACCAGATGAACGTTGGGAGAGTCAAAGTCAGAAAAGCAGCAAAAGATATATCACATCAGCAATGAAATAAGCCTAACGTATGTAATGAAGATTAGCTAACATACGTAACACAGGAGAAGGATGTTACTGGACTGAATCTGGGCGATGCTAACATATGTAACCCTTTGAGGTTAACGTATGTAAAATAGCTTACCTACGTAATTTAGTGAAGATAGCATACGTAATGCAGTCTGTAGAGCTAATGGCTAGTTTGGTTGATGAAGGCTATAAATACCACATCCTTGGTATTATTCCATACAACAACTTCAAGCAAAACATTCATTGATCTGAGATTCATATACACTCTATTGTTGTTGTAATATTGATCTTATATTGTTAGTTTGAGTGTTTATACATTCAACACATACACGTGAGGGAAAAGAAAAGATACGATTGGATTCGGTGTTATTAGGATCAAGGATCCGGCATTATTAGAATCGCAATCGATATCTTCGTGAGGTTTATCTAGTACCGATAGAAAGCTAGAGTGGTTGATTCCTTGTCCAATAGAAATGGAAGATTTTTTAACTTGGACCGACAAAAAGACAAGTACGAGTGGTTTATCACGGACAAATAGAAGACGTGATTGTAATGGTTATTCCTCGACCGATAGAAGAGAGGTGCAGAGGTTTTATCTTCAACCTATAGAAAAAGATACCGAGAGAGGACGTAGGCTCGTTTATATCCGAACCTCTATAAATCCTTGTGTCATTTAATTTCCGCACATTTAATTCACGCTTCCGCACAAACGGCGCATATTTCGATCTTGCTCCAATAGTGCTGCCCCGTGTGCCACAGCGCGGCTTGAGTGTGTCGCGGCCCACGGCCAAAATCCTGGAGCAGGTGCCCAGGTCGTGCTATGGCACGGCACACAATGGGCTATGGCGCACGGTACAGCCGCGCCAAGCCTGAGTTCTGCAAGGGGTGTGCCTCGGCGCACCCTGTTTGTGCCCAAAAAGTGACGAAAAACGACCCGGAAAGAGAATAAACGTAATAGAACCCAAAACTTTGAAATATTACGGAATGATCCCCTCACGATAATCGATCGAAACACTAATAAAAGTTCACAACTCCAAAATAACATGAATTGGAACGATGGGATCCCCAAACGGCGGTTCCGAGCAATGGATACGAGAATTGGTCCAAAGTAGCAAGGATAAATCTACAGTAAATACTAAAGTTCTCTACTGACGAGTTAAGCATAACAACCGAGACATGCTTCTGGCCACCCGAAGGTCGGAATAATCGAGTATTAACAATGACACTCAAAATAGTAAGAATTTACAAAACGACTCAACCATTCGAAAATCTAGACTCAAGTCCTGAACAACCCAGAAAGTTGTAACATTACCAAGTTTAATAAAGGAACTCGTACAGGTAACTAAATGTCACATTAGGACGATATTTACGAGAGTCGAGCCTCAACGCAGAAAAGTCACACACTAAGTAAAATCACATAAAGACAACTCTGAAACTCGTCCGGATGATCGTGAATGCAGAACAAAAAATAGTTTCATAATTCCCCAACACTTACAAACGAGTCGCCCGAAAGGTAAAATATACAAAAATGGAAATTACTAAAAATGAAAGTGCGGATATTACATTCTCTCTCCCAAAAAATAAGTTTCGTCCCGAAACTTAAAAAGTAAATAACTCGGGGTATCTCGCTTGCATATTGTCCTCGGTTTCCCACGTTGCTTCCTCAGATCCGTGTCTCGACCACTGCACTTTAACCAAGGGAATAGATTTGTGCCTAAGTTGCTTCACCCGACGCTCCAAAATCTGAATAGGTCTCTCCTTAAAGGTAATGTCGGGACCTAACTCAATCTCTCCAAAATCAATAATATGGCTAGGGTCCGGTACATACTTCCGAAGCTGGGACACATGGAACACATTATGCACATGACTCAAGGACGGCGGTAAACCTAACCGATAGGCAAGCTCTCCAACTCTTTCTAAAATCTTGAACAGTCCAATATAACTCGGGCTAAGTTTACCCTTCCGGCCGAAGCTATAAACTCCCCGAGTCGGCGATACCTTCAGCAAAACATGGTCTCCCACCTCAAACTCCAACAGTCGGCGATGCGTGTCAGCATAAGACTTTTGTCGACTCTGGGCCGTTAACAACCTGATGTAACCGAGATGATCGGTCACCAAGAACCAGGTTAATCTTAGGAGTTTAGATAAGAAAACACAAAATGTATGAAGTATTGTCTTTTTCTCTCTCTAAAGTATGTTGTAATTTCATAATGTGAATGTTGAATGAAAACCCCCCTCTCCCTTTTATAGAAGGGAGAGGTGCCTATTCTCTAAGATCTTCCCTGATTTTTCGAGAAGATCCCGGATATCCAGGGATTCAGGCTGCGATTTCCCATCCCTGGATTTCCGGGATTGCAAGGTATGGGCTCTCAATCCCTGGATCTCAGGGATTCTGTCAAGTGAATCAGGATCTCCTTTCCCGAGAGTTCGACCTTCATGAGCTCGGAGGCCTTAGGTCGGCTCATATTATAAAATATCACTTAGGTCGGGACATTCCTATTCAAATCCATAGGTCGGGAGACCTTTGAGGTCAGAAACCTTTTAACAGATGTCACAGGTCAGCGGGGCCTCCGAGGTCGGCGCCCTTTTATCTGAGGTTTATAGATCGGAGGACTTTGAGGTCGGCATCCTCTTGTCTAAGAACCTAGGTCGGACTTTATTACTCTAAGAAAACCTTTCTTTACTAAGAGGTCGGTACTCCGGCTTATATTGGTCCATATTTTAAATCGGGTTTTCAGGGAGCGTACATTTGGCGTCCTATCAACCAGTCCCCCCTACTCTAGTCGAGCTGTAAGACCGAGTAGAGTAAGATTTGTTTACAATCTGACGACCTTGACACAATAGTCCTTGGGATTCCCGTTCCCTGATAACGGGGTTCCTCGGACTTCGTGCGCTTTAATATCCACATCTTTTCCTTTCCCCGCCTCCCAACCATCACGTCTATGGTCAAGTCCAGGTGTCGACCTGCTATAGGTTGGATGAAGCGGTGCCAGATCCAAGCCGTTCTTTTACAGGAGGCATCGGACGCTCCAGATCGTCTGTTATCTTCTTGATTTTCGCCCTCCTTCTCTATAAGCAGGAATCCCCTACCCCCTTCAGCCATTTCCGCTCTTCTTCCTGCGACATACTATCGTGAGGGTATTCCGGCGACACCTGCGACCTTGGTTTCCTGCCTTCGGTGGTGCTTCCACTACCTTTCTCCGGCGATCTTCCACCCAATCTCATGGGTATGTTTATCTAAACACCTCTTTAGTTTTTCTTTTGGTTTGTTACCGATATTTCCTCTTCTTCTTCCTCCCTTTTCTTCCTTTTATTATGCCGTCTGGTTCAGATTCTCAGAATCTTTCCGGCGAATCGGCCGTGGACTCCTTTTTAGAAGGTCTTTCCTCTTCTGATGGGCACTTGGCGGGTAGGTCGGGGCGAGCTACTGGTTCCTCCCTCTGTCTTAGAGATGAGCCCCTAGGTGATGTAGATTGGTCCGAGCTAGGTGATATCCCTTCTAGCCTTCCCTCTGGCATCCCCCTAATCATTGTAGATCCCCCTTCCCCTCCTCCTATGGACGAAGTAACTGTGACCGACCTCTTAGCCGATCCATATCAAATGGTCATAGGAGCAACTCGAGTTCTCCCTCCTCATCCTCTATCTAGGACTAGCCCAACCGCGCTGGCTAGTTTTATTAAATTTCTTAGACTTCCCCCGGGGTGGGAATTTGTCACGCCTCAGGCTAGTGATACCCCTGATCATCCTCCCCCGGAGCATATTACCTGGTTCGTGGATCAGGTGAGCAGTGGTCTCCGCTTTCCACTCCATCCCTTCCATGTCTCTCTCTCCGTTAAATACAATCTTCCCCTCAACCAGTTTTCTCCCAACTCTTTTCGTTATATGGTTGGTTTTCTCATGCTGTGTCATTACAGACACGAGGAACCCGACCTGGGTTTTTTCTATTTTTGTTTTGGGCTAAAGAGTTTTAAAGGCTCCTTTTACTTAACTTCCCGAAACAACGCCCATTTCTTTACCCACCTCCCTTCCAATGTGAAGGATTGGAGGTCGCGTTTCTTTTTTCTTCGGCTCCCTACAGCTGACTCCTGGGGTTTCCCCACGGAATGGACGCAGACCACTCCGAGCCAGGATCCTATTCCTAGGCGCAGTTCCATCCGAGCTGCGTGGGTCGAGAAAGTTTGGGAATGGAATGCCATTCCCTACAACGCTTTCCAGCTGACGCAATTTCATGATCTTCTGTTCCATTGTGGGCTGAGCTCGAATCCTTATCCAGCTATCCCTGATATTGGTAGGCTTTATCGGTTCTTTTCATAGTATAATCTTTGATATTTTGTTTTTTGGCTATCTTCCTGACCATTTGTATTGTTTTTCGTAGATCGGTTCATGCGGACCTGCCAGTCTGATGCCTCCAAGCCGGCTAAACCGACGAAAGAGAGGGTCCCTAAATCGACGAATCCCCCTAAGGAGAGGGCGGAAGGCTCATCAAAGACTAAACGAAAGCTCCCCTCCCGCCCCAAATCTGGGGTGATTCTCCCCTCCGACCTAGCTCCTACCTTGACCACCGGGCGAAGCCTGGCAAGCTCGTCTCGATAGCTTCAAGTCACCCAGAGGGCCCCTTCTCCTAGATCCCCCGCTTCCAAACGGCCGAAGACTACAGGTCCCCCTGGTCCGGCTATGGAGACCTTTCTCCGTTGCAAGGAGTTTGAGAAATTTCTTCCATACTTCATCTCCATGGTCCCGGCTAGGGATAAGCAGGCATTACGAGATGCCTCAGCTCAGCTTCAGGAGAGGGAATATCGTTTAGAGGCTGCCCTTAAGAAAGGCTCTGAGCGGGAGGCGGTTTTTGAACGGGCTCAGATGGACAATGTTCAGCTGAACCAAGAGCTGAAATTTTGGAAGGCCCTATCTACAGCTGAAATAGAGAAGGTGGGCCAGCTAGAGGTTCAGTTGTCAGAAGCTAAGGCCGAATCTGAGAGGATTGGCCAGCTTGAGGCTTATGCTAAGGGGGAGTTGGAGAAGGTCGCCCAACTCGAAGCTCAGGCTAGAGCAGAATCAGAAAAGGTCGCCCAGCTAGAAGCTCAACTAGCCGAGGCTAGATCTGAGGGATCATCTTATGAGCACGGGGTGACGGATGGCCGACGTCGATTTCTGACCAGTGACGTTGGTCACTCTTTCCTGGGGGCCAATCGTTCTGCCCTCCTAGCCCAGTATCACAATTCCACTGCTTACCTGGTCAAACTGGCTCCTGCCGCGACGCAATATTTTGATTTTGCTCTAACTCGCGCTCATGAGCAATTAGCTTCTTTAGGTTTTGTGGGCGAGTTGGAACGGGATGCTGCATTGAACGGGGCTCCTGTCCCTTCTGGTTGGTCCAGGGACGTGGAAGAATCTCCGGAGGCAGCCTGGTGGGAGGATGCCCTTGGGGAGTCTATAAAGAAATCCGGCCTGGATTTGGAGCTGCTTTCTATCCCTCCTAACTCACCTGTTATGGCCAGCACTCCTAATCCCGAGGTGATTGGGACCGACCTTGATGATTCTCCTTCGTCGCCCCCTCCATCTTCCGAGCCTGTAGCTTAGTCTTTTTAAGTTGTATGTATTTTTTTTGTCTTTGTTCGTTGTATTGGCACAGCTGTTTTTAATGAAAAGTCTCCTTTTTCTTTTTTATGTGCTTTGTTTCATAGCTTATCTCTGCTAATGTGCCAAGTTAATATAGCTCGGCGTCGATTATAACCTTGATATATCTGAACTTGTTTGAATTAATACAACTATTCCCAAATATAACCTGACCACTACGATCTTCACAAGCTGTAATAATGGTTTGGTGTTTTTTAGGTTGATTTAACCTAACCTTTTCACCGATCTTTAGTATAGGTTGGGTATTTTTAGATAAGTTTCGGATCTGAAGGCGTTTCACCTGATCAGATGTCACAGGGCAGTTCACCCTTACTCGGATCTGAAGGCATTTCGCCTGATCAGATGTCACAGGGCGGTTCACCCTTACTCGGATCTGAAGGCGTTTCACCTCATCAGATGTCACAGGGCGGTTCACTTACCAGATCTCAAGGCGTTCGCTGATCGATGTCACAGGCGGTTCACCCTTACTCGGATCTCAAGGCGTTTCGCCCGATCGATGTCCTGGGCGGTTCACCCTTACTCGGATCTCAAGGCGCGCCCCGATCGATGTCCTGGGCGGTTCACCCTTACTCGGATCTGAAGGCGTTTCGCCTGATCAGATGTCCCAGGGCGGTTCACCCTTACTCGGATCTGAAGGCGTTTTGCCTGATCAGATGTCACAGGGCGGTTCACCTTTACTCGGATTTGAAGGCGTTTCGCCTGATCAGATGTCACAGGGCGGTTCGCCCTTACTCGGATCTGAAGGCGTTTCAGATGTCCCAGGGCGGTTCACCCTTACTCGGATCTGAAGACGTTTCGCCAGATCAGATGTCCCACTCGGACCAGCCTTTCGATCTCATCTTTAAGGTGCTTGCACTCATCTGTTTTATGCCCATAATCATTGTGGAATCGACAATAAAGCTCTGATTTCGGCTGGGTGGGCCTATTAGGACGAGATGTAGGCCACTCGATAACCCTGCTCATCTTATCTTCAACTGCTTCCAAAACCTGAGCTCTCCTCATTGTTAGTGGGCTGTATTGGTCAAATATTGGTTGTCTTAGAACGGTATCGCTCTTCTTTCGGTCTATTTTTCCCCGCGGCATTTCTTCCCGAGGTAAATTTCCTTGAAAGGTGTACTCCTCGCGCCGTATCAATCTGCTAGACCCCCTTTCCCCATCTTCGAGCTTTTCTTGCAATTCCTCCATATCCTTCTCGGTTTCCTCAACATTAATGTATTTCGAACATCGGGCTAAGATCTCATCATATGTTCTGGCTGGTTTTTTAGCTAATGAGGTGCGTAGCAACCCAGGCCTCAGTCCCTGCGTCAAGGCACTGGTTTTTACTTCTTCTGACGACGAGGGTACCTCCAGACATGCCTTTGTAAATCGGGTCACATAAGCTCTCAGCGCTTCTCCGGAGTACTGCTTGATACTGAACAAGGAAATGAAGGTCTTTTGGGGCGCCCTGGCGCTTGCAAAGTGAGTCAAGAACGCAGAGCTGAAAGTTTTGAAGATGGTGATTGACCCAGGGGGTATCTGGTGGAACCAATCCTGAGATGACTCTGTCAGCGTACCCAGGAATGCTCTACAACTCACGGCATCCGAATATCGATGTAGTACTGCCATGTTCTCGAATCGGTATAAATGTCGGGTAGGATCTGAGAGTCCATCGTAGGTGAAGGTGACACCCCTAAACCTATATGGGAGCTCGGCCTGCAGTATGCCTTCTGAGAAGGGATGACCTGGATGACTCTCCATGTCCTTCCCCGCAACCCTCTGTCCCAACTCCTCCAGCTCATCTTGCATACTGGATATCAAGGGATCCTGCGTTCTTTCCTGTCTAGATCGCTCCCATATTCTTGGATAACTCTCCCCATGCTCTTCCTGCTGATCAATTTCCTCCGGCCCATCCGAAAGGATGGGTATTACTTTTCGTGGTATTCTTTGTTTTTCGACCTCCCGACTCTTCTGGATCGCATTGGCGATTATGTCGGCTAAGGCTTCCTTCGTCAGTGTTATTGTGCTTGGTGCGACTTCTTCTACGGGGGTGACGGGTGTTTTTTCCAGAGTCGATTCCCCACCCGCAGCTGCTAGTTCCTCTTCTAAATTTTGGGGTATCAACTCCCCTATTTTCTTCTGGTTCATTTCTTCCACCATTACTAACCTCACGTCTCAGCTCAAAGTGACTCGATGTCACAGTTTCAACATACGGCGCCACTTGATGTAACCGAGCTGATCGGTCACCAAGAACCGGGTTAATCTTAGGAGTTTAGCTAAGAAAACCCAAAATGTATGAAGTATTGTCTTTTTCTCTCTCTAAAGTATGTTGTAATCTCAGAATGTGAATGTTGAATGAAAACCCCCCCCTCTCCCTTTTATAGAAGGGAGATGTGCCTATTCTCTAAGATCTTCCCTGATTTTTAGAGAAGATCCCGGATATCCATGGATTCAGGCTGCGATTTCCCATCCCTGGATTTCTGGGATTGCAAGGTATGGGCTCTCAATCCCTGGATCTCAGGGATTCTGTCAGGTGAGTCAGGATCACCTTTCCCGAGAGTTCGACCTTCATGAGCTCGGAGGCCTTAGGTCGGATCATATTATAAAAGATCACTTAGGTCGGGACATTCATATTCAAATCCGTAGGTCGGGAGACCTTTGAGGTCGGCAACCTTTTAACAGATGTCACAGGTCAGCGGGGCCTCCGAGGTCGGTGCCCTTTTATCTGAGGTTTATAGCTCGGAGGACTTTGAGGTCGGCATCCTCTTGTCTAAGAACCTAGGTCGGACTTTATTACTCTAAGAAAACCTTTCTTTACTAAGAGGTCGGTACTCCGGCTTAAACCGGGTTTTCAGGGAGCGTACATTCGGCGTCCTATCACAACCTATCACGAATCAAGGAAATCTTCTCTCTTGTCTCAACTACCATATCAGGTTCAATGCCCGACAATTCAGATGCATCATCCTAACATAAAGGCGATCTACACCTCCTCTCGAACAATGCCTCAAATGGAGCCATTCTGATCGAAGCGTGCCAACTATTATTGTACGTGAACTCGATCAACGGTAGGTGTGACTCCCAACCATCTTTCCAATCTAACGCACATATTGGATCGAGATCGGAATATGCGCCGTGTTGCGGAAGCATGAATTAAACTCCGAAAATTAAATGACGCACGAATTTTATAGAGGTTCGGCTATAAACGAGCCTACGTCCTCTCTCGGTATCTTTTTCAAAAGGTTCAAGATAAAAACCTCTGCACCTCTCTTCTATCGGTCGAGGGATAACCGTTTACAATCACGTCTTCTATTGGTCCGTGATAAACCACTCGTACTTGTCTTTGTGTCGGTCCAAGTTAAACCGTTTTCCTTTTCTATTGGACAAGGAATCAACCACTCTAGCTTTCTATCGGTACTAGATAAACCTCACTAGATAGCGATTGCGATTCTAATAATGCCGGATCCTTGATCATAATAACACCGAATCCAATTATATCTTTTCTTTTACCTCTCGTGTATGTGTTGAATGTATAAATACTCAAACTATCAATATAAGCACAATATCACAACAACAATATCAATATGAATATCTGATCAATGAGATGTTTGCTTGAAGTTGTTGTGGTGAAACAATACCATAGGAATGGTATTTATAGCCTTCTTCATCAAACTAGCCGTTAGCTCCCTGACTCTTCATTACGGCCGTTATCACTTCACCATTACGACCATTAAACCTTTAACGTATGTTATATCATCTTTGTTACGTACGTTAACAACTCCCAGATTGAGTGCAGTAGCATTCGTTTCTATCCTTACGTACGTTAATAAAACATCATTACTTACAATATATATAGTCAATATGTCCGTTGCTTGCTGACCTATGCCATGACGTTATCTCCAATGTTCATATCGTTTGCACTCAGAATCAATTGATTACGTATGTTAAAATACAATCTTTACGTACGTTAAGGCAGTCATATTACGTACGCTACACTCTATTCATTACGTACGTTATGCATGACCAAAACACCTTTTTGCAACTTCGTTTCCTTCGATGCTTTGCTTCGTCTCTTTGTTGTTTTATATTGTGTAACAACTTAATAATCAAAACATTATTAATACATGTATGGAAAAAAATATTCCAACAATCCCCCCCTTTTTGATGATTACAAAACAACACTTCGTCAATGGGATTTACCTGCAAAAAATACAAATATATGTATATGTGTACAGACCAAGGTTTTCGACTTTGTCCGTTTCGTTAGTTTCTTCTCCCATTTCTTTTTCGACTCCTTCTTTCCTTTTCTTTTTCTTTTTGAATTTTCAAATTTTCATCATCTTTTCGACGTCTCCTTATTTTTCTTTTCAACTTCATCTTTTCGACTTTTCTTCTCATTTTCTCCTTTCAAATTCCATTTTTCTTTTCAATTTCACTTTTCGACTTTTCATCAATTTTTGTCCCCCCTTCAGGGTTAATCCCATTCTCCTTTCTCTCCCCCTTTTTGTTTTCATCAAAAATTGTAATAATAATAAATATAATGATACCAAATATAAAATATGCATGATACCAAATGATAAATATAATTATATGCATGAATAGGATATAACTCCCCCTGAAAATATTATCTCCCTTAAGAAATTATTACTCCCCCTAAGTAAAATATTTTGATAAAAAATCAATTTTTGGGGATCCAACCGAATCCAATCGTATCTTTTCTTTTACCTCTCGTGTATGTATTGAATGTATAAATACTCAAACTATCATTATAAGCACAATATCACAACAACAATAATATCAATATCAATATATGATCAATGAGATGTTTGCTTGAAGTTGTTGTGGTGAAACAATACCATAGAAACTGCCAGTAGTCTTATGTTTCTTAGCCTCGGAACCAAACTCTGACTCCGGGACTGCCATCTCAATCGCTAGAGCGCGATCCTGGTACTCCTTCAATGTGGCATACATGAGTGTGCCATGCTCTGTCTGATATGCGGCTTCATGCCCATATTAAAGTAGCGAATCTTATCAGCCTCGGTCCTCACTTGCTCTTTCACATATCCCAACTGCTGGTTATAGGTGATGATGGCCTGAGAGATCGGTACTTCCTAAGGCGTAGCAGTAAAGAACTCCACAATCCTACGCTCTCGTACCGGAAGTGGGCAGTACTCCGCTTCCATAGCGGTCTTAAACTCCTCCTAGGTAGCTAAACAGTCTCTGGGCACCACAGCCTCCCACCATTCCGCAGCTTCCTTATCCAGGAGGTACTGAGCAATATGTACCCTCATGTCATCGGGACAAGCTACGGCATCAAAAGTCTTGCCCATCTGCAAAAGCCAATTCTCCCAACCGAGGGAGTCAGTAGAACCAGTGAATCGAGGGGGTGCATCTTGGTCACTTTCTGAAGCCATTTACTAGCTTCATCCTCTGGAGTCGGGGGCGGATTCTGACGTCCACCCTGAGCTATCTGAGCGAGCTGAGCTACCAACTGCTGAAGTACAGCACTAGCCCCGGTGTAGGCATTATTACCCGATGGTTGATCCTGGATGACTGACAAATTCTGTGGCACGTCAGAACTCAAAGGTAGCGTATTCGGCACTGAATGAGAGGCCGAATCTGCAGATGACTGAGAAAGCAAGATCAGAAAAATTCACTGTTCACAAGTTGGTACCACAATTCCAATCTACATAATGGAAATGAATTGCAGAAATATAAGAGTTCGAGGAGACTTACAACCACGGGTCGCACGAAGAGATGGTAGCATGATGATATTAGGCTCAACGACTGACTCTAACGACACGACTAATAGACCCAAAATTAACCAACAGCCTAGGCATTCATAACCTAAGGCTCTGATATCATAAATGTAACACCCCAATTCTCATAAGGGTTATTACATGCCGTAGAACCTTCACAAGGTCTACCAGGCTAAACACAAGTCACACAATTCACAATAGAATCCCATAACACATTAATATTAAGTAGGGCCATGGCCTCGGCCAAAACATTTTGATTCAACTCAAATGAGACATACAATGAAAAATATATCCAATGCCCACGCTAGGGACTTCACCGACATCAATAACCAAACATACATTTGATCGACTACATTAACCGATAACTGAATAATAAAAAGAAAGATAACACGACTTGAGACTCATCATCATGCTGGGCCATCATTAGCATGCGTACCCCGTGCCGGCTCCTCGTCTCTCCCGATACCTGAAATGCATAAGACGTATTTCCCCCATTTAAGGGGTTAGCATTCGAATAGCTAGTGCAAGTACACAATTACACTACATTATATACATATACGATTCGACACAAGCAATCCATTTTAAAAAAAAACATTTGCAATCAATATTCCGGAATATCACATTTACATCAAACAGTATATCAACATGATTCAACATCACAACTATCCACACTTGGTAACCCGCAGCCGTACCCATTAGTATCGACCCCCAGAGGTCCCGTTGGACCGTCCCCGGGTGGGAAACCACTTATGCGGCCGTACCCATTAGTATCAGCCCCCAGAGGTCCCGTCAAACCATCCCCGGGTGGAAGAACAACAACACATGCACCCAAATCCACTTCCGTGGCTGTACCCATTAGTATCGGCACCCAGAGGACACACATGCCATCCCCGGGTGGAAGAACGACAACACATCCATGCAATAACATGATTTACATCATTCGCATCAAAACCGTACACACATAACGGAATGTAATACATGTAATTGCCTTGAATAACATGACGTGAGGGAAACGGTGAAAGGAAAGGTTTCGGTCCGAGTAATCTTCACAAATCCGTTCCTAACACAATAATGATATACAACCAATCTCAATATTGCAAAAACGTAGGAATTCATCCTAGTTCTACCCGATGGGACAATTCGTCGAACACTACGCGGTCATAATAGATTCTAATCTATGAACGGTGAAAACCTTGAAGTTTAATCAGAAAAACTAATATGAAAGCAAGGGATTACGAATACACAATCTAAATCTACCAACTTATCAAAGTTAAAACGGTTACAAGGGTGAAATCACACCAAAATCCCGAAATCCCCCAAATACTAGGGTTCTAAGAATATACCTCGATTTGAAGGTGAACAGCTGATTCGATGTTAGAATGATGATATGATGCCCGAGGATACTTTCCCAACTGAGTTTTGAGTGAAATCGGTCGAGCCCTAAGCTTGGAAATCGCCCCTGTCGTGGAAAGAAGAGATGAAGAATGAAAAATGAGGAAGAAACCCGCTACTAAAAGGGGTGCTGCCCCGCGTGCCGCGGCGCGGCCTGAGTGTGCCGTGGCCCGCGGCCAAAATCCTAGAGCAGGTGCCAAGGTCGTGCCGCGGCACGGCACACAGTGGGCCGTGACGCGCGGTACATCCGTGCCAGCCACAAGTTCTGCAAGGGGTGTGCCGCGACGCACAATCCCTGGGCCGCGGCGCACCCTGTTTGTGCCCAAAAAGTGATGAAAAACGACCCAGAAAGGGAATAAACATAATAGAACCCAAAGCTTTGGAATATTACGTAATGATCCCCTCAAGATACTCGATCGAAACACCAATAAAAGTTCACAATTCCAAAATAACATGAATTGGAACGACGGGATCCCCAAACGGCGGTTCCGAGCAATGATTACGAGAGTTGGTCCAAAGTAGCAAGGATAAATCTACCGGAAATACTAAAGTTCTCTACTGACGAGTTAAGCATAACAACTGACACATGCTTCTGGCCACCCGAAGGTCGGAATAAACGGATATTAACAACAATACTCAAAATAGTAAGAATTTACAAAATGACTCAACCATTCGAAAATCTAGACTCAAGTCCTGAACGACAATCCATAAAGTTGTACCATTACCAGATTTAATAAAGGAACTCATATAGGTAACTAAATGTAACATTAGGATGATATTTACGAGAGTCGAGCCTCAACGCAGAAAAGTCACACACTAAGTAAAATCACATAAAGACATCTCCGAAACTGGTCCGGATGATCGTGAATGCAGAACAAAAAATAGTTTTAGAATTCTCGAACACTTACAAGCGAGTTGTCCGAAAGGTAAAATATACAAAAATGAAAATTACTAAAAATAAAAAGTGCGGATATTACACTCATCACGTCCCGTTGCCAGTTACTAGCTCTGTCGCTCCCATCTGAATGCTCACTATGGTGCATACCCTGATTCATCTGTGCCAACTGGTTTGACACCTGTTGAAGGATGGCGGCGGCGCCAACATCAACATTACTTCTAGCTTTTCGCCCCTGATCACGCGACTGGTCATCCCTCCCATCTGTACTGGGTGGATTGGTGCTTGACAACAAACAAGTCACCTCAAAACGCTCCTGACTATGTCCACGACTACAACCATTGCCTCGGCCTCGGCCCCTCGGCATACTAGACAGGTAACATCGCAAAACAACATACCTAAATGCCAACTCAGCACGAAACATCCACATAAGACAACAAATATTAACACAACAAAAATATCTGCTCCGGATAATTATACAAATTCAAGAAATGCTGCCGCAACAAATGAACTTACAGTCGTAACCACCAAATCACATGACCATATCAACAGAAAACTTACGACCTTTACCGATACGAATACAGTCGTAACAAACCACACATCATGATCGTCAATCATTGATAACATACTTTTTAAAACTCTATGAGGTATTCGTTTAAATAATAACATTTTAAAATCCTTGAGTTCGTATGATTTTCTAAAATAAGATTTGAAGGTACTTTTGATACCTCAGGTTGTTTTACTAAAAGTATAACCCATAGGTCGTAACCGTCTCGTTTTGAAATCATTTGCCATACAGTATTCCGGAATACCAAATTCTCTTGGAAACAACATCATCAAAATAACCATGTCATCACGTATCATCATCACAATTAACAAAACACAAAGTAACAAAATGTTACCACGCAACATCGTCACTATTAACAACACACACGGTAGTCTGCGGCCATGCTCCCTTGGCATCGACTAGGTGGACAAACCTTTCATACTCACACTTATCATTTCTACAAATCAACAGTCACATCCGAATAACATCATACAAGCCACAAAGAAAATCCAACACTTACAACATAACAATTGGGTACTCACCCGAAATTCTTCAACAAGAACGGTAATATGACAAATATATCGCAATAGCTTGACACCTCACGATTTAACTCTAGCCCATGACCTTAAGCGGTAAATTCACATCACACACACATTGCAGCTTAACGCGCGCTAGGCCTATGATTAGTATGCGTTAATGAGCTAAAATAATCAAACGTTATATCCAGGTTAGTTATCATGCACTAATGACGACATTGTCTCAATTTCCTCGTGATCTGGATGATTGAAATAAAATGCGGAGGAAGCGGCGGGTTTGGATTTACTAAAATCGGCCCTCATGATCGAATCTATTTAGGATCGTCAAATAATTAATTACACAGATTAATAACTAATTTAAACGAGCAATATATATTTATGCGTCTAAACATAATAATTCGTAGTATTCTACCTAGATCTAAAAGATCTTAGAATACGTTACCTTTGAAGCAAAGTCTTTGAATTTCTCTTTGATCTTCTTGTATTTCTACCTTTAGATCTTCTAGAGTATGATCCCGCCTTAATCCGAACGTTGTGGAGGCAATGAGCTACCGAATCTTGCTTGGATAACAAAGTTGATTGGATGAATTTACTTCTTCTCACAACTCTTGATTTTGTTTTCTTCAAGTAATTCCGATTTGTAACAAGAATTAAAGTGTTATCTCAATTGTGGAATCAAAGACACAAGTCAAGATCCACAATTAAACACTAAGAAGAAAAATCGAAACCTTTGTGTAGCTGTTTTTGGCCTCAAAGTATACACTAAATAGCTTAGAAGGTGAAAGTATAATAAGCTGTATGATTTTCGAAGTTAATTGCATAGCGGAAGTCTGATAGTGAGTTGTTGTAAGTACAACAACTAGGTACTCTCCAGTTTGCTTGATGCGCACATGGTTTTCACAATGTATACTATAAATCACAATTTTGAATGAAAATAGTAAGAACGGAAAGTAATAACACACAAAATTAAGTGGTACGAGGTAAACCCCTCTACGTCTACTGGTCCTCCACAGAGGAGTAAAATGATTATTAAAATCACTACGTACACAACTACGTGACTTTAACTAAACTTATCTCTATATCGTTCACACAGATTGATACAGGGACCACTGCTTTGGCCGTTCACACAGATTGGCTTCAGCTCTTTCGACTTGCTTCTTCTAACACAGATCGAAGCTTCATCTTCAATGCTATTCTTCCCAAACAGGTCGGAATATGCAAGGACTTAGTCCACACAAGGCTAAGGTTGATCTTAATGGTAAAGATGGTAGAATGATACCAAACAATAGCTATATACTTTGACAAGTATTTGCTATATGCTGTGCTGTTTGCATTGAGGACTTAGTAAATTTCTTCGTTTAGATACTGCTGTACACTCATGAAATATACTGCTCCTTAATAGCTTGAATGTCAGAGGTATCTGTCAGATGTATGCGTGAGAGTAAGCTCGTAAAGTTATCGATGTCCTCTTGCTTGGGGCTATTTATAACCTTGGAAATAGATCCATTATAAATATAGTCGTTGGCCGGTTGGTGAGATTTAATCATCTCTGATTGGCTGCTGCAGAATGTTTCAATTAAAGGCAGCCCGCATTTAATGCTTCAGACATTCTTTTTTACTTTGCATTAAATGCTCGTCAGCGTGTTCACACTGTTCTCTTTTGACCGTATTAAATGTTGTCCTGTCAGCAATAAATGCTGCTTTAACCGTGAATGCTTTATGAATAAACAATGTTCATTTCACAATGGTTTAAAGCTATTCTTCAGTCCTCTTGGATGTGTTTTACTTTTTCTAAGTAAAACACCTACAACCAGATTGTTGTATCCAATGTACTTTGCTTCTATTGTATGAAGATGTAGGCTCTATAGTATTTGACTCTATAGAAGATCCCTTGCTGTATAAATGGGTTGTACGGAGTTTCCTAACAGCTTCCATACTTAGCGATATTCTGACTTCTGAAGACTTTTGAGCTGTACGATGGCGATTATCAAAACAGGAATATTTATCCTAATAATTTTCCCATTTTTGATAATTTTGAAACTTCCTCTAGATACAGAGAGGCTATCTCAAGTCTTCTATTCGAAAGATCTGATCTTCATAACTTAGTCTAGAAATTTGAACTGCTCGCATACAAGTTCTAAAATGAAAATCCTACATGACTAAGTGTACTACAACTTAAATTATGATTCGCGTATAGGCACAATCTACAGAGTGTAATCTGGATTGACAAATTAATCTATGAACTATTCTTAGATAAGTTCCTACAGGTTGTGAATTAACAAGTTTGTACTTGTTGGAATATGACAATACTTCGTAATCAAAATAGTAAAAACAGTAAGAGTAGATTATGAGCTGTAATCTTTCAAGGAATCAAATTTTATTGATGATGGGAAAATTACAGGGCTTGAAAGCTACAAAAGAAATTACAAAGACAAATACAGCATCGGCAAGCATACAGTAGAAATAAATACAGCATATAACCAACAGAGGCTAGTTCCTATAGTGAGGATGCTTCCAAGGCCTCTGAGCGGGATCATGTTGAGTTCCAATCCACCAGTTGACTAAGGAGTCATTGCCTCGATCCCTATAGATACTTCGTCCTTCTTCGGATAGGTCATAGGCAAGGATCCAATCTTTCGGATGTGTGACCCGTTCACCCTTCTGGTGCTTGGATTTCATCATTATTTGTAGGGGGAGCTTTCCTTTTGCCAATAGCATAGAGAATTCATTTGCGGCATCCTCCAAAGTTCTGAACCTATTGAACATGGCGGAATCCCTGATCAGAGTACAAAAGTATCTCCAGTTCATTTTTCTTCATGTTCTTCAAATCTTCTGCTGAAGGCTGTCAGTCTGTTGGCAGTAAAATCTCAGAAGGCTTACACACAGTACTCTTCCATGGGTAGTTGGGGTCCTGGATCTCAGGTCGAGAATCAGTCACCCTGTATCCTCTTGCTCCTTGACCTTGCCCGGGTCCGACCAGTCGTCTGATAGCAGTGGAAACACTTTCTTCTAATGATGCATCTATTTCTCTCTCCCTCTCCAACCTCCATTTCCGGTCAGCCTCTCTGGACTCTTCCCCCTTTTTGAAATTATCAAGATATGAGACCTTGCTGTGAATTTCCCTAAGAAGCTTCATAGATTCTGCATATTGGGTCTTTAGATCGTTGACGCTGTCGACTAGTCTCCCAACCACTGTAGTCAGATCATCGATCTTGTGATCGTGTTTAGTCATCTTGGAGCCAGTGTATTCAAGGGCAGCGACCGTCTTAGCTTCGGCAACGCAGAGCCTTTCTTGTTCTTGCCACAGGATCCGCTCCTGATGCTGTTTCAGTTGGTTCAGCGCATGCCACAATGTTGTTGGCATTAGGCGAAACACGTCTTCCATATCATTTAATGCATATTTCAGTTTTGGGAGCTCGTCCTGAGCAGTTTCGCGCATACATTCTAGTTCTTTTCCAACATCATACAGGGCTTTGATAGCGTCCTGCAGAAATACTATTTGTCGATCGATGGCTTGCAGTTGCTCAATGCGTGCGTGCTTCGGTGCGCGGAGATCCAGGGCACACAATCTTCGAGTCTTCTGGTTCTCCAAGCTGTCGAAGAACCACGTTATGATGGTGTCTCCGTGGTTTGTTTCCAGGGAGGAAATCCTCATCAGATTTGGATTTAGAACCTTCATAGATAGGAGATGTAGGGGCTTCAGAAGCAGGGGCTTCAGAAGCAGGGGCTTCAGATGGTTATGCTGCTGGTTCAGTCTGGGAGACAGAAGGGACTGATTCCTCCTGTCCTGGTTGATTTTCTATAGTCAGAACTACAAGAGGGATTGAATCCTCCTGCCGACTCTCAGCTTCTGCCTGTTTTGGAAGAGGGACTGATTCCTCTTGGTGGACGGCACGGGCAGTTTCTTCTGTTTCCTGTATAGGATGGGCTTCCTGAATGGGAGAAGTAGCTTGCTCTTCAATGATGACAGTAGGGACTGATTCCTCCTGTTGTTATTCCTCTTGAGCTACGTTCTATTGCGGGGGCAGGGACTGTTGTCTATCAGATGTCCCTTGGCCCTGTTGGGTTTGAAGGTTGGCCATTTTTCCTTCCATAGCTTCTTCGCGGCTGATCCAAAGACCTGCCTATAAGGCATCATCATCATTATCTGAGTCAAAGTCGGAGTGGTGGCTTGGGGATGGAGCCTTGTCACCGTACTGTGACTTCCCTTTTGTTTGGCCTTTTGTTTTGCCATGAAGTAGTCTGAAATAAGCTCAAGGCAAACGTGATCCTTCCATCAGATCGGGACCTCGACATTTTGGGTGTCTGTGATCTCCAAAGCGAATAACTCCTCGTCCTTCTGGTCCTCCCAGTTGTGCAGGGTGTCATATAGGGTGACCCTGTAGGATTTCCAGACCTCGAAGCGCTCAAAGGCTTCCTCTATTTAGACCTGGGGGAGAGTGTTATTAATTATATCAGTGGGGGAGGGACTCCGTACAGTAGTAGGCTCGACCATTTGTTGGGATCCGCAACAGGTATGGGAGCCTGTTGTGGAGAGGGATCCCAAACAGGGGTTAGTACCCTATGGGGCTAGGCACTATGTACAAGGGTGGGTGCCCTGTTTGGAGTAGCAGCTTTCGGCTCCAACGGGATAGCCGAATCACCAGAACCTTCCAGCTTGGCAAACAATTGATCATCTGTCATAGCCGCCATAGGCTCAGGATATGATGTACGAGCAGGAACTATTTCTTTCAGCGGGGTTGCGCCCTGTGGGAGATTTTCAGCGATAGGGGCAGTTGATGGGACTTCTATAGTGAGCATTGTAGTCACTGTAGTCTTAGCGTTGGAAGACTTCTTGGTCTTCTTTCTCTTCTTCTCGACAGCTTGAGGAGAGCTGCTGTCGGGAATACTTATCTTCTTTCCTTACCATCGCCCAAGCTTTTCAAAGTGGCGTCCCTCGAGTCACTCGAAGTGGGCATGCTGTGAGGGTTGGGGCTCTTAGCAATGAGTGGTGATTTATTGAAGATGATGGGTCGGATTCCACCGCTGAATTTTCCGGTGCCAATCTTCTTGGCATCAGCTGATTGCTTCACTCTGCAATGAGTGAGAATGTGATTCAGGATGAGGCCAAATGACTTCTTGGCAGTTTCAGGCTTAGAAGCCTCTTCCTGAATACGTTCATAATAATCTGGCACCAATTCACCTTTTCTCCAGACATGATGGCAACCATCATTCTGAATCTCAGGTTGGTGCACATTTCAAACGACACCAGTCCGGTTCTCAACAACCCGGCAACAAAAATCGTGAAGGTAGACATACGGGAGAGTGAAATTCTTCTTGTGGCACGAGGGATGGACGTTGGTAGCTATAGAATTGCCAGTGAACAATTTCCAGTATTCTGACAGTAAGCTTTCAAACCCGAAGGTCCCCAGTTCCTCCATCTTCAGGCCATCAGAAGGCAATTTGTAGATCTTCTCCAAAAGATCTTTGTTAAGAGGGATCTCAATCCCTTGCACAGTCCCGATTATATCAGTAATTTCAGCAGATTTTCGCTGCGATGAGTATTTAAATGAGGCATACAGTTAGAACTCCTCCATAATCTGTTCGACATAAATATCAGCATGGTGGCTTCCAAGGCGATACAGCTCTTGTTGCTTCACACTAGTAACAACTAGTTCCATACCGACATCATCTTGTCCTTCAAAAGCAATCCTCTCAAGCAACACAAATTTGGCGAAGATACGCCCATCGATAATGGTCTCCTTCTTGTTTAGTGAGAGGGAAGATGTCTGTGAGGTAGACATTTTTCAAAAGAAAATAGATGAAGTAACAAGGAATTAAACACAGAAAATGCAGAGAATTGGCATAAGTAGGTAGACAGGTTGCTTAAGACTCGTTAATTTGTAGAAAGAGTAAAAAGTCTATGGGAGCAAAGTACTATCCTTTTATAGGGTGCAGGGAAGATTAGATTAAACTGTGAATGATCATATTTAAGGGATGGGAAGCGTCATTGAAAGAATGTATAGGATGGATTATGATCTAACTTGTACATCTAATCCATAGGTTTTGAAATGATGACCGGTCCCACTTCTGACAGTTCGTCTTCCACTTTTGCGCGAAATGGCTGTTTGAAATGTTCCGTGACATCACATATACCATTTTGCAAAATTTCCACAATGTAAGAGTCAAAATCGTATATCAACACTGGTATCAAGTTGAAACTCTCGTTAAATCGAACACGATGATATTAAGAAAAATTAATTCTGATATCATATCTATTGTAAGCAAAACCGAATTAATGATTTAAAGAATTAAAAGAATATTATATTTTTATATTTTATTTATTTTCTTCTTCTTCATTCTGTTAATTTGTTTTCAATCGTCCCCCTTTTTTATTTTTTTAACTTCAGCAACGTACATACACATACCTCATGGAGAGTGGTTTCCTCTCCACTGCTTCCGCCGGATCTAAATAGGGCGTCAGCGAAGCCCATCTTGGCAGCAGATGTCGACAGAATTCCAGAGATGGAGAAGGAGGCATCGATGGTTCTGGTGGCAACTATGTGGTGGTTCGATTGTAACTCGGCGGTGATGGTCAGTGGAACATAAAGCAGGTAGCGACGGCTCATAGATGCAGATGACTTGGGTTTTGGTATAAAGAAATTGAGATTCAAGAAAACCTCCTTGTTGGGATCAAGTTATAGCGGCTCAGATCTTCGAATCCCTAGTAATTTGATAATGAAAAATTACATTTCCACGAAAGAAGAACGACGATTCAACGTCGGCCGACCACAGAATCCGGTAGCACCTTCATTCAACCCAGAAACCATAGAAACCAAACCTCAATCTTACTCGGTTTGCACAAGGAATAATAAGAAGAATTTCTCACATTTTCACTCAGATTCTCAGAAGGATGTTCATTCGATGTGTTTTTCTCTAACTAGGGCCGCGCCTTTTTATTCACACGGAGTACCAAATGGATGAGATGGAATCGGTAATTAGCAGCAGGAGGGTAGCGGGATTCCATCAGTGCGGACAAAGAAATGAGGAGGAGTTGACCGAGGAAGAAGTGGGAGGTTATAGAAGAAACGGGGAGTGATAAGTGAGAGAGAGAGGGGGGGTGACAAAGGTTAGGGTTAGAGTTATATATTGGGGGCATCAGCAGTCCAGATGAGGAGGTGTATCAAACCTCAATTGGACGGCTCCAGTTAGAATGGCTGCCAAATGGGCCAGGCCGGCACATTAAGGGTATGGGCCACATTAAGGAAGAGATATATATTGGGCTAGTTAGGCCAATAACTATAATGTTTCTCCACCTTTTTGGACCAACCAGTCAAATTGTACTATTGAGTTCGGAAAAATCTCATCATTACCAAGCTTTGGGATTACCTGCACTCGCACTTAAAGTAAGTATAGTAAAGTAGTCACACATAAAACTAAATCACAGAACCCCTGATAAACACAAAGTTTAAAAAAAATATTCTACTGAATCGAAATTCATCCTCACATAGAGTTACTAATAGATCTAGCTGCTCCAAACAAGATTTAAATTTTTCAAGGGCAAACACTTAGTACCCATATCAGAAGGATTAAATTGAGATGGTATTTTTTCAAGATAGATTATTCATCAACATCTTGAATAAAATGGAAACGGACATTAATATGTCTAGTTCTCTCATGAAAAATATGATTTTTGCCAAGTTGGATAACGGTTTGACTGTCCGAAAAAACCTCGACTCTATCTTATAGAAAACCAATTTCTGATAAAAGTCTTTTTAACCAAATCGGTGTAATACCCGGTTGTAATTCAGTCATTATCATTCAGTAATTTCATTCAGTAATTGTCACTATGTAATTTTTCTCTTGTTAATCATTCATCATCCACATTCATTCATCCGTGTTCACCGTTCGGAATAACTTCGAGTCGTGTATCGATATTGTCCATTGTTTCAACCTTGCTTGGGAATCGAGACAAGAATATTATCTTGATTGTTGTAATTGATTCATTAGTTGATGTTGATGTTGGAGTTCATCTCATTTCAAATCTCCTCATTTTTCAAATTGTGCTTTTGTTGGGCGAACCCTTGTAATCAATGCTTGGAACCACCGTTTTGGGGTTTCCGCACTTCCATTTCATGTTATTGTTTCCCAAATATTGATTCCTATTGCTTTTATTCTCTTCCCGGGTCATTTTTCATCATTTTAGGACCCAAGGGGTGTGGGCCGCGGCACAAGGGAGTGTGCGCCGCGGCACACACATGTTGCAGTTTTGGCCGACCCGCCTGTACCGGGGGCCGCGGCTCCTGCCGGCAGGGCCGCGGCACACTGCCGAGTCACTGCCGCGGCACACTCGGCCGGGCCGCGGCACACTGCCGAGCACTGGGGGCAGATTTTGGCCCTGTGCCGCGGCACACTCGGCCGGGCCGCGGCACACAGTGCAGGCTGCACTATAATTGCGTTTTTTGAGAGGAACAACTCATTTCTTCATTTCACTTCTTCCTCTCTTTCTTGGGGCGATTTTTGGGCGATTTTGGGGTGTTTCAACATCATCAAAACTCAGAGATGTTATATTCTTCAAGTTGTGGTGTGGATCAACAACATATTTGTGGAGTTTTCATCCTAATCTAAGGTAACTTTCTTCAACCCTTGAATTCGATTTTGAGTTGGAACATGATGTTTTGGATGGAATAATCATGAATTGTGATGGATATACATATGATTATGAGGTTTTACGAGTTATCATCAGATTGTTGGAAGTTTTTCTCAAGAACACTTTGAAGATTGACTTGGAATTAGGTTTTGCAATTTAATGATATCGTAAACTCGATTTGAGCATTTCGTTTGGATTATCGATTGTATTAATGGTGTTTTGGTGGTTTGGATCATTCAATAGAAGTTGGTTCTCGATACAAATGGGTTTAGTTGTTTAAGAAGGGAATTTGTTTTCAAGGTGTTTGTCGAAATGCCCCAATGAACTTGGTTTAGTCGTATCGACGTTTTGAGTTCGTTATATTCGTGTTTGATTCGTATGTTGAACGGATTGTTGGTAATTGTGTTATTCAAGGTTGTTCGAGCGACCGGTAGTTTCCTTAGGACATTGTTCGAGAGAGATCGTATCATCACCGATGTTAAGGTAAGTTAATTCTTACTCGGTTAAAAGGATATTCATTCCTTTCGCTGTTGATCATTCATAATTATAGTTCATTCGTAATGTATTAACCGTATTGAGACTTGTCATTGTCAATTAATCACTCCAATCACGAGGAACGATGGTTCCAGTCATTTTATTGAGCTATCATTCATTTCACTATCATTTCATCTCGGTAAGTCATTATTGTTGTGTCACGATTTATTCATCCCGACAGGCGATCGACTATAAGGCCGAGCGACCAAGTCAACTCCAGTCAAACTATGACTAGCTCGCCAAGTCGAAGATATCAAACCACCATCAGGCACATAGCGATCGACTCCCAGGGCGATCGCCCTTTGGCAGCTGGCGATCTGCTCTACTAACCGGCTAAGGGCAATCGACCTGCGCCCCGAGCAGAGACGATCGCCCATCAAAACCGTCAAGGACTGGATCTCAGAAAGCACCCACGTGCAGATCCGTAAAAGGCGCTGACAAGATCTTTTGCTAACTGACAAGATCTTTGACTAAAGCCTGTCACCTACCCCACCTACCGGCATGTGCGCCGAAAGTTGTCAGTAGGGCCGCATGTGACTAACTCAGACGCGTGTAAGCTCCCATTGGACCGAGTAGTTGATCGCCAACAACTCCTCGCAGACTCGAGGACAGCCCATGTGCTAAAAGACGATCGCCCGATTATTATATTGCAGTAAAGGCGATCGCCGCGTATCAAGCCCTATAAATAGAGAACCTCCTCCCACCGGAAAAAGGCTCTCGGCTCTCGGTTCTCGATTCTCGCTCTCGGTTCTCGGTTCTCGGTTCTCGCCTTCTCGATTCGCCGAATTCATTTGAACCAACGGCTCGGAATTCACTCTACGATTCCCGATTCACTGAATATACAGTTCAATTCATTCGACCTACGCTCGAGTCCATTCTCTCACATTCCGATTCATCCACGGAAATCAAGAACACACACACATCATCAAGCTACCGGCTATCTCACCGAATCCGTCTCAGACTTCTCTCTCCAAATCTCTCGTCCCGTAAGACGATCGGCGACGACAAGTCTCCACTAGACAGATTCCAAGGGATTCACAAGCCCGAAGCCCAAACATCCAGCTATATACTCGCCGTGAGAGGCGGTCGATCTCTCACCGCCGCGACCGTACATCACCTTTGTTACAAGAACTCACAGAGCATCAAATCTGGTTCTTAGGCAATCTACACGCTCACTAGCTAAGATAACAAGAAACTTTACACTCATTGTAATTGTATTCTTACATTAATATTTGTATTCCCGAATATCGGTATTAATAATATCTCGCGAGAGCATTCAAGCCGGGACTAACAACCCGGCAAATCTTGTGTTATTTATCTTTCTCTCGGAAGTGCTCTTGCATTTGTTTGCTATCCCATCCATTCCAGCAATATCTATCTCCGGATAATATTTTGGGTAGCAACAATTAGCGCTAGAGGAAGGACATCTAACCCTCATATTTTTATTTCTACTGTCCCAAGAACACTCACTGTTCTCGGGCAGATACTTGAAGTGACACTCACCGCACTTCAAAGAAAACCTTGAGAATCATGACATCCGCCGTCCATCAAGAAAGCTACTCTCGAACCGCGGACACCATTTCCGGCCGGTCCGAACCCCACCGACGATGGGGGAAGCCGCGGCAACGCGAGACTCTCGATCCCGCATCCGGGAGGTGGCCCCACCTCTCACTCGATCGGTTCCAAACCGAGGAATGATCGAGGAGGCTATGGCCATCTGGAGGAGCGACGGAGAGCATGCGCGCCGCCCGCGATAACTCCTCGATCATCCGCCGCATGGGAAAACGGAAATTCAAGGGGCTACCGAGCGAGCGATCAAAAGCCCCGATTCGCGAGGAAAGGCTCTCGCACGACCGGACGGATCCATATTCGATCGCTTGGGACGCGACCCATCCGGCGACCGGGCACTGCTTTCCAACCTTGAGAAGACGGAATCCGAACCGTCACGGGAGTTCGGCCTACTCACTTCACACCAACGCATGTCGCCATCCGACTCCCGCCCGATCGCTGTGGACTCGGTACTCAATCGCCTCGGCTCCGCTCCGATCGCGAGCCACTAATGCCAAAGCCACGGCGATGGCCGCCATGCAACGTCGGCTCGATGAGATGAGAGCACTTCGACGCTGGGGCAAGCACCAAAGAAGAAGATCGCCGGCCGACCGAGCCACTCGCGGTCCACATCGAGCTTGCCCCATACAACCAACGATCGCTCCTCCTAAAACACCTCTGTATAAGGGGAGATCGGACCTAAAACCCACCCGAGTAAATTCCGAATTTACATGGTCGGGTGTGGGGCATCCGATGCAACCAAGTGCCGGATCTTCCCATCGACATTGGGCGAGCCGCCCATAAGTGGTACGTCTCACTACCACCACGATCGGTCACCTCTTTTAAGAAATCGCGGATGACTTCACGTCATACTTCGCCAAAGAAGGTCGCCAGACAGAAGGCCCCAGCCGCATGATAAAAATCAAGCGGGAAGGACGAAATCGACGCAGATTACATCGACCGGGTAGACGAAATCATCCTCACCGCGAACCCGCTGGTGATGAGCTCGCTCTCTACTCGGTCATGGGGGATTCCACGGTCACTCTCCCATGTTCGACATCTCTCCAAGGATATCCCCAACTTACACGATCTTCCGCGCTAAAGCCGCCAAATTCTGGCCAGCAAAGGCTACTCACCCTCCGCATAGACGAGGAAACGCCACCTCTTGCCCGGAAGATAGCGATCGCCAAAGCAAAGAAGGCGATCGCCAAGCCACCCGGAGATCTCTGTGCTTTCGAGGACATGGAAGCCCATCTCCTCCATACGTTCAATGTAACTCCGCACATATTTTCTATGCCATCAAGGGGCACGAAGAGCTCAAAAGCCAAAGGCGATAAGGGACCACGGTCACTGGACAACAATCAATATTGTGCCTACCACAAGAGTCCCGCCACGACCAACACCAGCCGCGACCTCCTCAAACACTGGAGACTGCTCGAGGAGGGCAAGTTGATGACTTATTGGTTTAGCCGAAGCCCCGCCTATCTCTATAGACGATCGTCCGAGTCGAACGCAAAACAGGCTGGGAAGCTCATACGAGCCGACCCCTGGATCAACCTCGGCGACCGTCTCTATATGCTTCAATCAAGAGAAGGAGACCACGGAAGTCATACCGATCTCCCTCCTTATTCAAGAAACCGGAGGACTCGATCGCCATCTACAGTTCACCATATAACATGATGGACTAAGGCACGAGATCGCCTCCCCCGCACAACGTACACCGTCGAAGGTCGGCATCTACATGACGATCCAAGGTGGAAGAGTGCAGCCATGGTCCTGATAGTCGATGGAACCGACTGCTTAGACCATGCAAGGTCCCTTTAGGCCAAGATCGCCCGCCCTTCGTTTAAATACGAGGCCGGCGTAGTCTGAGGGCCCTCCAAAATTAATCAGTGGACACGATCGCTCGCCCTCAAAGGCTCATCACCTAACATGGTGAACCCGGACAATGCGATGTGCCGCAACCCCGTCTCAACGTACACCGTCGAGGTCGGCCATCTCCATGGCTGGCCGAGGTGGAAGCAGAGCTAACAAGCCGCGGGCGCGGAGTTGATTCATCCGACGCTGCCCCGCGCAAGGACTCCTCTAGACCGAGACCGCACGCCCTCGTTTAAATACGAGGCGAGGCGCAGCCTAACAGAGGACCCTCATAATAAAGTGAGTCACGAGACACTCAATGTCTTCGCGCATCAAGACGCGATCAAGGAGTCGGTCCATTGAACTCCGCGATCGTGCACGGTTCCTCAAGACGGACGACCGTCCCCGAGGATTCGACAAACTTGAAGACCGCTCACCCAAGGAATTATTTTCATCCCCTTACTTCCACTAAGTGAATAAAAACAAGGGGCAAGAAGAGTGCGGACTACCTACACGACGATCGTCGCTATTCAACCACATACGGAGATCGTCATTTTTTCAGATGTAGTGCAGCGATCGAACTTGTTGTAAAAAGTTGTCTTATGAGTTTATCAATTCATTTGGGACTACCCTCGCAACGATCTCTCCTCAACACATTTGTACAAAGTCAAACAAAGACTTAAAAATAACCATTCATTCAAGTGATAAGTCAGAAAGACAAATGCTCATTTCATTACTTGAAAAAATAGAGTACATGATCGCCCGAAGGCCTAAGTGCTACAAAAAGAAAGCTACAAACTACAAAGAAAGTAAGCTAAAAACATCAAAAAGGAAGCGCCTCAGGCCCCTGCCGGGCCTTCGCCATCAGCATTCGGCGCGGTTCCCTCATCTTCCGGAGCATCGGGATGAGCAAGACTATCTGGAGACGGATACCAGCTCAAATCCACACCGATGTCCGCCAGGTCCAAGATCGGCAAGGAGAAAGCCGAATTGAGAGGATGCTCCAATGCATATGACTTGAACTTCTCGGCAAGAGGACCGACCTCCAAGCCTCCCTTCTTAGCCGCTCGGATCGAGTCGGCGAACGCCAAGTAATAGGCGAACTCGCGGACATACTCCAAATTTTGGAAGGGATCGGCTTTGGTCGCCTCGACCTCTCCTCTCAGCTCGGCCATCGCCTGTTGCGATCCCTGGAGCTCGGCCTCCCTCGCAGCAACCTTCTCTTTCGCCTCCGCCAGCTCGCTCATCAGTAGCGATCGTCCTGCTCGCGATCGGCCTCCTCCTCGCAGCATTCCTCGCACGGACGGCACTCTGCATCTCGGTCCCAAACCGGTCGACCGCCATTCGAATTTCTCGGTCTCCTTCTTCTCCAGCTCAAGCTCATGGCTCGCCCGCTTGGCCGCCTCAAGGAGTCCCTCTCCATCGCTGCAATCTTGTCGGCCAAACTCGGCGTTCTCTTTCCGAGCCGCCTCAAGATCCTCGAGGCGAATAGTGGAGGGCCGCCTCAAACTCTGGCGGCACTGGACGGCCATGGTCGCCGTCTCGAAGAGAAAGGGCGACAACGGCATCCATCGAACTCGACGATCGCAGCCGGCGATCGCATCGGATCGATTGTCCACGCCTTCGGCAAGGCGTATGTACCTTGCTCACATAGGGAGGAATGTCGCAGGAATGGCGAGGAGATCGACTCGCGGAAAATCCACGACCATCGGTGGGCAAGACGGTCTTTGCGACGGATCTGCACCAAAACACCAAGGTTAATACAACTCCTACGCAGATGTAATTGTCAACACGAAATGCTATCTACCTCTCGGCCTTCTCGGGATCCCGCCAAAAACGGTTTCCCTCGAGGAGTTTCCGCATCCGCGATCGCCGTCTCCGCGAGAAAAGCCGCAGAGGTCGGCTCGCGCTCGGAGCAACGATGGTGATCGGAGGCGCGGCGATCGGCACTTCATCGCCGGGCGAAACGAAGTTTCTTGCGGCCTCGGCCTCTTGCGGTCGCCCAAGCCCCTCCTCCGGAATTTCCTCCTCAACCTCGACCTGCTCTACGCGAGGCTCCGGCTCCGCACGAGGCACCGCCTCTGGAACTATAGGCAATGCGACGGGTGGAACCCGAGTCGACCTCTTCGACTTGAGACGGCCTAGGACTCCTGGGTTCGACATAGCGATCTCCTCCGGAGGCTCCAAAAAGCGAGGGAAACGAACCTCTGCAGTTAAAGACGATCGACTAACGGTCAGACACTATCTTCAAATAAGGCGATCGCCTAGAAATTGAAGGTCGCATAAAGTCATACCTGGCACCGCGAGATGTCTCGGGAAGCGGAATAGTCGAGCCGACAACCAGCGACTCTCCTTGTTGATCCGAGTGGCGTCTAGGTCGTCGTCCGACAAGCTCCTAATTCGCTCCCAAACAACGAGGAAGTCGAAAGGCAGCTCCTCGATCGCCGGGATATGAAAGCCTGCAAAACAGAAATCAAATTAGATCAGTCCAACACGCATCCAAGCGAAGGGAGAGTCTAAACCCTTACCGGGATTCCTCTCCCGAAATTCAGTGGGGATCTCAGTTCGCCTGTGGGATTGTCGCTCGCCGAAGCTCTCCACTTGCCAGCGACCCAGAACCACTTCGTCTGATCGCCCCGTATCTTATTCGGAACTCCATGAATCACCCGGCCAGATCGGCCTTGAATATGGTAACCGCCGACCAACCCTCTATGTGCCGTCAGTTTAAACAAATAGTTCATCTCCAACGGCGACGGGAGACGGTACAGGCGGTGACCGCCGAAAAGGGTGAGAGTGCATATGATTTGGAGCCAGGCGTTCGGCGTCAGCTGAAGTGGCGCCACATTCCAAGCGGCCAACAGATGGGAGACCGCAAAGGACAGAGGGAAGCGCAGCCCGGCCTCCATAACGGCCTCACTCACTGCGACCATGCCCATCGGAGGCTGGTCGGCTCGTTCATTCTCCGCGGGCGCGAACATGTCCACATCTGAAGGAACATGGAATCTTGTCCTCCACGGCGGATCTCTCACGGACGCCGAGCTCGTATTTGGCGGCGACCACAACGATCATTGCGCGGCACGATCTGCGACCGCTTGGGGAGCACATAGGGATAAGCGACCGAATATCCCCGAAATCGAATCGCGGAGTAGGACCGGCCAATCTATCCATTATTTCAGCAAAGGCCCTATAGGCCCGTCCAAAATCACTATGTTGCTCCCGGTAAGCCCCGATCGCGGATCTCTCTCGATCTGCGATCGTCTCTCCTCAGCAGCCGACTCCCTAGCAACATCGGCCTCATTGAACAAAGCCTCAACTTCAGCCGGGTCGATTCCGGCTCGAATGGCTTCAGCCGCCGTCTCCAGGTGGAAGACGGAAGAAGTTTCTCCCCGGGCTGCCGATGTCCCGGCGGCAGAACTAGTTCCCGCTCCAAACGACGATGAGGTTCCGGCCATTTTCAGAGTTAGAAAGGAAGAGAAGGATTTTTTCTTACCCTAAAGTGAAATCGATCGACGATCGGCGCTTCGATCTTCAGAAGATTCGGAAGCAGGACCTTCTTTCTCCAATGCGTACGCGTGAGTGAGACTGCAGCCCCGCGCCCCCCTTTTATAGGAGAAAGCAGGGACCCGATTGCAATAAAGGGAAACCTCAGGGGTCGGATCTCAAACGGCGCACCAGTTGACCCCCTCGAGACCCGCGTACGCGTCTTTTCGAGGACGCGTCAGCCGAGGAGTCATTAATGACCGTTGGCGTCCTCCAATAGAAGCCTGACACGTGCGCGGAGACTTTTCAACGCCCGTTGTTTTTTCCCGCGCAGTTCAGCGGCCAACCAGGTCGTCCAAATCCAGAGTATATCAGCTCAAAGACGATCGCCAGTTCCATTAAACACGAAGTCGCTCGTCAATAGTTCATCGATCGCCAAGAGAGCCACCTCACCCCACGTTTCCAACGTATGAGCGAGCTGGGGGGCAATTGTTGTGTCACGATTTATTCATCCCGACAGGCGATCGACTATAAGGCCGAGCGACCAAGTCAACTCCAGTCAAACTATGACTAGCTCGCCAAGTCGAAGATATCAAACCACCATGAGGCACCTAGCGATCGACTCCCAGGGCGATCGCCCTTTGGCAGCTGGCGATCTGCTCTACTAACCGGCTAAGGGCAATCGACCTGCGCCCCGAGCAGAGACGATCGCCCATCAAAACCGTCAAGGACTGGATCTCAGAAAGCACCCACGTGCAGATCCGTAAAAGGCGCTGACAAGATCTTTTGCTAACTGACAAGATCTTTGACTAAAGCCTGTCACCTACCCCACCTACCGGCATGTGCGCCGAAAGTTGTCAGTAGGGCCGCATGTGACTAACTCAGGACGCGTGTAAGCTCCCCATTGGACCGAGTAGTTGACTGCCAACAACTCCTGCAGACTCTGAGGGGACAGGCCCATGTGCTAAAAGACGATCGCCCGATTATTATATTGCAGTAAAGGCGATCGCCCGGCGTATCCAAGCCCTATAAATAGAGAACCTCCTCCTACTGGAAAAAGGCTCTCAGCTCTCAGTTCTCAGTTCTCGGCTCTCAGTTCTCAGTTCTCGGTTCTCAGTTCTCGGTTCTCAGTTCTGAATTCATTTGAACCAACAGCTCGGAATTCACTCTACGATTCCCAGTTCACTGAATATACAGTTCCGAATTCATTCTGACCTACGCTCAGAGTCCATTCTCTCACATTCCGATTCATCCACGGAAATACTGAAGAACACACACACATCATCAAGCTACCGGCTATCTCACCGGAATCCGTCTCAGGACTTCTCTCTCCAAATCTCTCATCCAGAAGACGATCGGCAGAAGCAGCAAGTCTCCACTAGACAGATTCCAAGGGATTCACAAGCCCAGAAGCCCAAACATCCAGCTATATACTCGCCGTGAGAGGCGGTCGATCTCTCACCGCCGCGACCGTACATCACCTTTGTTACAAGAACTCACAGAGCATCAAATCTGGTTCTTCCGGCAATCTACACGCTCACTAGCTAAGATAACAAGAAACTTTACACTCATTGTAATTGTATTCTTACATTAATATTTGTATTCCCGAATATCGGTATTAATAATATCTCGCGAGAGCATTCAAGCCCGGGACTAACAACCCCGGCAAATCTTGTGTTATTTATCTTTCTCTCGGAAGTGCTCTTGCATTTGTTTGCTATCCCATCCATTCCAGCAATATCTATCTCCGGATAATATTTTGGGTAGCAACAATTATTGATTTCGATGTCACTTTTGTTATCTCGTGGCATTCCGGGTCATACTGGCGTGCCGGTTGGTATGTGTAGGATTTTCATGTCGGGCACATATTAAGTCGTGTGTTGGTTGTTCGCCTCACATTGGATTGTGCACACAAGATGATTACTTCATGAGACTGATTAGGTACAAGACCACACGTGTATTCAATCGATACTCGTTGGTGGATTGTGCACGGACACATTTCCATCCCGGGCGTAGTGTGGCGCCACCCTTTGAGCCGTACCGTTAGTTGATTCATACAGCATGTTTGATTGCGTATGTTTTCAACAGGATTGGGTTATAATCTGACCGATTCAATTTTGATCGCATGTGTTCGATGGTTTGAGATTTTGATCGAACTTGTGGTTTATACAACATATATGATTGTGTTTATTCAACTCTTGAGGATTGTTGTTCTGTGTAACTGACCCCGTTGGGGGATTTTTTTTTCAGGTCATGGCAAGGCAAAAGCACGGAAATAGAACGTTGACGGCGAGGAGTCCCAGTGATACTATTAGGGGGCCCCAATCCTTTCAGTCATTCATGTTGTTGTCATTTATTTTCCACTGCAGATTTCCATTTGGATACTCTGTTTCATTCAGTGTTGTGTATTTTATCTTCATATAAAATATACATGTATTCGGTATTGTCTTGGGTGTGTTATAATGAATCTCCTCATCGGAGTAATTGATGATATAATGTGGTTCGGTACTATAATTATATTATTTATTTCATTAATTTTCATTCGCCTGGTGGGTCCCGGTCGGGGGTCCACGGCACTGTAATATCCGCCTAGTTTGGGGTGTTATAGAGTTGGTATCGGAGCGTGGTTTTGAATACTACCTTCCGAGTCATGTCTCATTTGAAATCATCGTCATCAGACTAGTATCATTGGACTTTCGCGTCACGTGTGACCTGTGCAAATGCCGAGCCATCAGACCGAAAGAACTGTAAGACTTCTAACTCCATGGTATAATTTCTGGCAATAACCATTCATTTATAATTCACTAGTTAACAATCCTCGAACATCATTTTCATTTTAATCATGTTGATCATGTTAACTCATTAATCACTCAATTCATTTTATTACTCAGTTGTTGATCTTGATGATCATATCATTAATCTTGATAACTTGTTCAAGATAATCATTTCAAGAATATTATCAGATAATCATGTCACCTCAGTTAATCATTCATGTAATCACTGTGTTAGAGCGCGTATGCTCATTTTCATTATTTCATGACATAAATCATAATGTGGTACTCATACGAGATCTATGATTATCATGTGACCTTCGTACTTCAGTACAGAGAGAGCTGTCAGGGGACGCACGGGGAGAGGTCGCGGTGCGGGCCGAAACCCGGGAAATAATCACTCGCTGTCGGGAAATCGTACCCAGGACTCAGCTCGATCAGAAGATGTTCGGGTTGATCCACTCACTTTTATGCAGGTCATGATGACCCATATGCAATTGCTCAATCATCATTGCGCCACTCTGGCCGAATTAATCGAGAGAACTCTCCCGTATGAGCCTGCTGCTAAGGAAATTGCTGAACAACAACCTTCATCTGTCAGCAAGAAATCAACGAAGCGTAATCAGTCCGAAGGCGGTCAGTCAACCTTCAAGAAGCCTCATGCGGGCCCTAATGTTTCTGAACGACCTCCTACGGTGCCTAATCCTGCGGGATCTCAGTCCCGAGTGGCCAGTTCAGCCATCACCTGTTTCAACTACGGAGCGCCGGGTCATTACAGCACTAAGTGTCTGAAACCGTCTATCACGTGCCATAATTGTGGGATTGTTGAGCATATGGCCCATTTTTGCCGAAGGGACTCCAAGCCGACTCTGATAGCATCTCAGGCCCAGAAGCAATCAGCGATTCAGAATCAGACTGCTCTGTCAGCGTCGTTTAAGATGACGGAAGCGAATAAAGGTGGAGCTCATATTTATCAGACGGGAGCATCCGGATCGGGGGCCGTCAAGTCCCGGATCCACGCGATGAAGAGGACCAACGATCTGGAGGCCCGAATGATCTCAGGTATACTCGTAATTTTATCTCAACATGTGTGTGCCCTTTTGATACTGGTGCACCGTACTCATTCATTTTCGAATCATGTTTGAATAGACTTAACTTGGATAATCCTATTAATTGTGGGCCTTATATCATTGGTCTACCTGACGGTAGAAGAATTTTCGAAAATCACGAGATTAAGAACTGACCGAATTAATCTTAATGACCGCGATTGGTTGGTGGACCTAATCGTGGTGGATTTACCTAAGGACGATGCAATATTGGGTATTAGTTGGATGAATCGTCATGATACCATCCTCAGTGTTCGTAAGCGTATGGTCACTATCATTTCAGTCGTTGGAACTGAGTGTGTATTTCAGGGAGGTAATCCCCGTTGTTCCAGAAGAATCATTAATATGATGGAAGCAGTGAAATTACTCAATCAGAGATGTTCAATCATTCATTGTATCATTGTCATCGATTGGCCGTTCTAAGGCAATCGAGGTGTTCAATCATTCATTCTATCATTGTCATCGATTGACCGTTCGAAGGCAATCGAGGTGTTCAACCATTCGTGGTATCATTATTATCAATTGACGATGTATTCCCAGACGAGCTACCTGTTTTACCTCCACCGAGGGATGTGGAATTCACGATAGAGTTGGAGCCTGGTATGTCCCCATTATCGAAGGCACCATATCAGATGGCCCCGACCGAAATGCAGGAGTTGAAGAATCAACTCGAGGAATTATTCGAGAAAGGTTATATCCAACCGAGTGCGTCCCCGTGGAGAGCACCAGTGTTATTTGTTAAGAAGAAAGATGGTTCGTTTTGTGTGTGTATTAATTATCGGGAGTTGAGCAGGGTGACGATCAAGATTAAGTATCCTCTACCCCGTATGGATGATCTCTTAGATCAACTTCAGGGAACTTCAGTATTTTTCCAAGATCGACTAAAGATCCGGATATCATCGGTTGTGAATTCGAGAGTCGAATATCGCGAGGACGGCGTTTCAAACACGCTATGTTCATTATGAGTTCGTGGTTGCCATTTGGGTTATCTAATGCATCTGCGGTATTCATGGAATTAATGAATCGGGTTTTTATCGACTTTTGGGATCAGTTTGTGTATGTCTTCATTGATGACATTTTAATTTATTCTCGTGACCGGGAAGAACACGAGTTTCACCTTCATCAGGTTCTCGGCGTGTTGAGACGAGAGCAACTTTATGGAAAGTTTTCCAAGTGTGAGTTCTAGATGTCTGAAGTGTCGTTTCTCGGGGATGTAATTTCATCAGACGGTGTACGTGTTGATCCTCAGAAGACGGAGACTATCCGAGATTGGTTACCTCCGAAGAACATTAAGGAAATCCGAAGCTTTCTCAGAGTATCCGGTTATTATCGGCGATTTGTGGAAGGATTTTCTAAAATCGCTCAATCAATGCCGAACCTTTTGCGAAAGGATGAGAAATACACGTGGTCCGACGCGTGTCAGCGGAGTTTTAAGGAACTCAAGAGCCGGTTAATTTCAGCCCCTGTACTTTTCTTGCCACAAGGGACGGAAGGATTTGTGGTTTATAGTGACGCGTCCAGACACGGTCTCGGATGTGTATTAATGCAGAATGGGAAGGTTATTGTCTTTGCTTCACGGCAATTAAGACCTTACGAGGTTAATTATCCGACCCATGACCTGGAACTAGCAGCCGTGGTTTTTGCATTGAAGATTTGGCGTCATTACCTTTATGGCGTCACCTGTCAGATATTCACCGATCATAAGAGTTTGAAGTATATATTTACTCAGAAGGAGTTAAATATGCGACAGAGGCGGTGGTTGGAACTAATCAAATATTATGATATCGAGATCCTGTACCACCCAGGTAAGGCAAACGTGGTTGCCGATGCCTTGAGTCGTAAGTCTGTTCAGGAGCAAATGCCTGCTCATTTAACAGTTCAGAAGGAGCTTCAGCAGGAATTCCTTAGACCCGAGACTGAGGTATGACTTCAGCGAGTGCAAGGGCAACTTTGCATGTTAGAGATTTCATCGCCACTTGAGGAAACAATTAGAGTAAATCAGGGTTCAGACCCATCATTGTTACGCATCCAAGAGGATGTGGTTCAGGGGAAAGCCTCTGGATTTGTGGTCCACGAGGATGGGCTTTTGCGATTCAAGAATCGGTTATGCGCACTAGCAGATGACGAGTTGAAAAACTCAATTTTGAGAGAAGCTTATGCTACCCCTTATTTCCATTCATCCGGGGTCTAGCAAGATGTACAGGGACTTGAAACAAAATTACTGGTGGAGTAATAGGAAGCGAGAAGTCGTGGAATTTGTTTCGAGATGTTTGACCTGTCAGCAAGTCAAGATAGAACATCAGCAACCAGCAGGTATGCTGGAACTGATCCCTATTCTAGAGTGGAAGTGAAAAGATATTTCTATGGATTTCATCACGAGTTTGCCGACGAGTCGTCGTGGCATGAATACAATTTGGGTAGTTGTGGATCGTTCAACTAAGTCAGCTCATTTTCTCGAGATTAAGGATACTTGGGGTCCCGAGAGACTTGCCCAGTTGTTCATCAAAGAAATAGTGAGATTGCACGGTACTCCTAAGAGTATCGTTTCTGATCGTGACGGGCGATTCGTGTCTCATTTTTCGAAATCAGTTCATCGTGCCATGGGAACTCAGCTTAATTTCAGCACAGCATTTCATCCTCAGTCCGACGGACAATCAGAGAGGACTATTCAGACATTGGAGGACGTGTTGAGGGCATGCGTCCTCGATTGGAAAGACGATTTGGAAGCCCAACTACCATTGATCGAGTTCACTTATAATAATAGTTGACATGCTTCGATTAAGATGGCACCTTACGAGGCCTTGTACGGTCGTCGTTGTCGATCTCCTTTGTGTTGGGATGACTTATCAGAATCAATCGGCACTGAGCCCGATATGCTTTTAGCCGCCCGTGAGAAAGTAACTTTGATCAGGAGTCGTTTGTTGACCGCTTAGAGTCGACAAAAATCTTATGCAGACAATCGTCGCCGACCATTAGAGTTCGAGATGGGTGACCACGTGTTGGTCAAGGTATCCCCGAGTCGAGGTATCTTCCGTTTCGGGAAGCGGGGAAAATTGAGTCCAAGATTTATTGGACCGTTTGAGGTTTTGGATCGAGTAGGCGAGCTAGCTTATCGATTGGCCTTACCTCCGGCGTTGAGTCGAATTCATAATGTGTTTCACGTCTCTCAGCTACGGAAGTATGTTGCCGACCCGAGTCATATACTTTAGTTCGACGAAATCGAGATCGCAGATGATCATTCGTATGAGGAGCGTCCCATGCGAGTCTTAGAGCGGCGAATCAAATAGTTGAGAAATAAGGCGATTCCTTTGGTTAAAATTCAGTGGTCTAGACACGGAGTCGAAGAGGCTACTTAGGAAACCGAGGATAGTATGCGGCAGAGTTATCCCGAGTTGTTTGACCCTTAGTTTCGGGGACGAAACTCTTTTAATGGGGGTGTATCTAATACCCGGTTGTAATTCAGTTATTATCATTCAGTAATTTCATTCAGTAATTGTCACTATGTAATTTTTCACTTGTTAATCATTCATCATCCACATTGATTCATCCGTGTTCACCGTTCGGAATAACTTCGAGTCGTGTATCGATATTGTCCATTGTTTCAACCTTGCTTGGGAATCGAGACAAGAATATTATCTTGATTGTTGTAATTGATTCATTAGTCGATGTTGACGTTGGAGTTCATGTCATTTCAAATCTCCTCATTGTTCAAATTGTGCTTTTGTTGGGCGAACCCTTGTAATCATTGCTTGGAACCACCGTTTTGGGGTTTCCGCACTTCCATTTCGTGTTATTGTTTCCCAAATATTGATTCCTATTGCTTTTATTCTCTTTCCGGGTCATTTTTCTTCATTTTAGGACCCAATGGGTGTGGGCCGCGGCACAAGGGACTGTGCGCCGTGGCACACACATGTTGCAGTTTTTGGCCGACCCGCCTGTACCGGGGGCCACGGCTCCTGCCGGCAGAGCCGCGGCACGCTGCTGAGTCACTGCCGCGGCACACTCGGCTGGGCCGCGGCACACTGCCGAGCACTGGGGGCAGATTTTGGCCCTGTGCCGCGGCACACAGTGCAGGCTGCTCTATAATTGCGTTTTTTTTAGAGGAACAACTCATTTCTTCATTTCACTTCTTCCTCTCTTCCTTGGGGTGATTTTTGGGCGATTTTGGGGTGTTTCAACATGATCAAAACTCAGAGATTTTATCTTCTTCAAGTTGTGGTGTAGATCAACAACATATTTGTGGAGTTTTCATCCTAATCTAAGGTAACTTTCTTCAACCCTTGAATTCGATTTTGAGTTGGAACATGATGTTTTGGATGGAATAATCATGAATTGTGATAGATATACGTATTATTATGAGTTTTTATGAGTTATCATCGGATTGTTGGAAGTTTTTCTCAAGAACAATTTGAAGATTGACTTGGAATTGGGTTTTGCAATTTAATGATATCGTAAACTCGATTTGAGAATTTTGTTTGGATTATCAATTGTATTGATAGTGTTTTGGTGGTTTGGATCATTCAATAGAAGTTGGTTCTCGATACAAATGGGTTTAGTTGTTTAATAAGGGAATTTGTTTTCAAGGTGTTTGTCGAAATGCCCCAATGAACTTGGTTTAGTCGTATCGACGTTTTGAGTTCGTTATATTCGTGTTTGATTCATATGTTGAACGGATTGTTGGTAATTGTGTTATTCAATATTGTTCGAGTGACCGGTAGTTTCCTTAGGACGTTGTTCGAGAGAGATCGTATCATCACCGGTGTTAAGGTAAGTTAATTCTTACTCGGTTAAAAGGATATTCATTCCTTTCGTTGTTGATCATTCATAATTATAGTTCATTCATAATGTATTAACCGTATTGAGACTTGTCATTGTCAATTAATCACTTCAGTCACGAGGAACGACGGTTCCAATCATTTCATTAAGCTATCATTCATTTCACTATCATTTCATCTCGGTGAGTCGTTATTGATTTCGATGTCACTTTTGTTATCTCGTGGCATTCCGAGTCGTATTGGCGTGCCGGTTGGTATGTGTAGGATTTTCATGTCGGGCATATATTAAGTCGTGTGTTGGTTGTTGGCCTCACATTGGACTGTGCATACGAGACGATTACTTCGTGAGACTGATTAGGTACAAGACCACACATGTATTCGATCGATACTCGTTGGTGGCTTGTGTACGGACACATTTCCATCCCGGGCGTAGTGTGGCGCTACCCTTTGAGCCGTACCGTTAGTTGATTCATACAGAATGTTTGATTGCGTATGTTTTCAACAGGATTGGGTTATAATCTGACCGATTCACTTTTGATCGCATGTGTTCGACGGTTTGAGATTTTAATCGAACTTGTGGTTTATACAACATATATGATTGTGTTTATTCAACTCTTGAGGATTCTTGTTCTGTGTAACTGACCCCGTTGGGGGATTTTGTTTTTCAGGTCATGGCAAGGCAAAAGCACGGGAATAGAACGTTGACGGCGAGGAGTCCCAGTGATACTAGTAGGGGGCCCCAATCCTTTCAGTCATTCATGTTGTTGTCATTTATTTTCCGCTGCAGATTTCCATTTGGATACTCCGTTTCATTCAGTGTTGTGTATTTTATCTTCATATAAAATATACATGTATTCGGTATTGTCTTGGGTGTGTTATAATGAAACTCCTCATCGGAGTAATTGATGATATAATGTGGTTCGGTACTACAATTATATTATTTAATTCATTAATTTTCATTCACCTGGTGGGTCCCGGTCGGGGGTCCACGGCACTGTAATATCCGCCTAGTTTGGGATGTTACAATCGGCTCTTTTAACACTTTTGTCATTGCAACATACTCAGATTTGGTAGTTGATAAAGCGACTATAGGTTGCAATTGAGATTTCCATCTAATGGGTGCGCCTGACAGAGTGAACACATAGGAGGTAGTAGACTTACGATTATCACGGTTTGCAGCATAGTTTGAGTCAACGTAACCTACCAATTTACCACCTTGAGGGTATTTTTTAGAAAATTTCAAACCGTACCTTGCAGAACCATTCAAATACCTGAGTAGCCATTTCACGGCTTGCCAATGATAGACCCCTGGTTTATCCATTTATCGGCTAAGACAACTAACATAATAAGCAATATCGGGTCTCATACTAACCATCAAATACATAACTGCGCCTATAGCATTAGAATACGGCACATGATCCATGTATTTAATATCGTCATCAGTCTTAGGAGACTGTTCTTTACTAAGAATAAAACGGTTAGCTGAAGGCACACAAGCAGGTTTGCAATAAAGCATATAAAACTTATATTGGATCTTATGCACATAGGTGTCTTGGTTTAAAATAATTCTATAATTCTTACGATCCCGATGGATATTCATACCAAGAATTATTTTGGTTTGCCCAAGATACTTCATGTCAAAATTAGCACTGAAGCATCAATTCACAATTTTCGGACACAGACTCACCAAGAGCATATCATCAACATAGATGAGCAAGAAAACAGGAATTTTGGGATCATTTTTAAAATACAAGCAATGATCATAATTACTCCTAGTAAATTTAAGAGAGAGCATGTATTCATCGAACTTTTTGTTCCATTATCTAGGGGATTGTTTTAAACCATAAAGTGACTTCTTAAGCAGACCAACATGATTAGGGTGCTTAGAATCAACAAAGTCTTCTGGCTATCTCATAAAAATCTTTTCTTCAAGTTCACCATCAGGAAAGCAGTTTTAACATCTAACTGTTTTAGTTCCCAATCAAATTGTGCAACTAGAGCAAGCATTATTCGCACAGTGATGAATTTAACAATAGGAGCAAAGATTTCAGTATAATCAATATCTTCTTTCTGAGTGAAACCCTTAGCAACGAGTCTTGTTTTGAATTTGACCGAGTCATTTTCATTCTTTACTTTGAAAAGCCATTTGCAGTCAACAACAGAACAGTTAGCGGGTTTTGGCACAAGGACCTAAGTTTCATTTGTGTGTAAAGAAGTCATTTCTTCATTCATTGCGTTGAGACACTATTCTAAATTCTCATATTTCAAAGCTTCATCATAGGATTTTGGTTCACAATTATCAATTGTTTCAAACATATTGAAAGCAAACAAAGTCATATGAAAGTCATTCAAGTGAGATGGCCTTCTAACATCTTGCTTAAGCCTATCCCTAGTAAGTTGATAATCATGCATATCTTCTTCAGGTATCTCCTCATTTTCATCATGCAAATTAGCATCATCATGATTATCATGATTAGTTTCAGTTTGCACATTATGAGTATTATTTAAAGAAATGTGCAGCTCCACCTTGTTTGGAGAAGGGGGATTTTCCGGGTCTAGTAAAAGGCAAGGAAATTCATTTTCATTAAAGAACAATGTCTCAACTGATAAGAGTTTAAAATCGGGTCTACCTTTTAGCCAGACCTTATAGTCTTTTACCCCTTCCAGGTATCCCAAGAACACACATCTCACCGAACGAGGCTCGAGCTTATCATTCCTATGATGCACATTAGCAGAGCAACCAAATACAGGAAGATTTGAGAAATCAATAGACTGGCCAGACCACAAAGACTCTGGGTAATTACTAGTTAATGGCACAGAAGGAGATCTATTAATTAAATAAGCAACAGTTAATAAAGCCTCACCCCAAAATCTTTTTGAAAGGCTAGACGTAACAAGCATGCTTCTGACTCTTTCTAACAAAGTTTATTCCTACGTTCAGCCACCCCATTCTGTTGGGGCGAATAGGGAACAATCTTATGTCTCCGAATACCAGATTGGGCACACAGATCATCAAATAATTGATTACAAAACTCAAGACCGTTATCGGTCCTCAAGATTCTAATTGTCTTTCCTGTTTGATTTTCAATCAAATATTTCCAGTTTTTAAGTTTCTCAAAGACATCTGACTTATTTTTGAAAAGGAAATACCAAGACCTTTCAGGAGTAATCATCAATCACAGATAAAAATATCTATTCCCACCATGCATGAGCTGTAACACCCCAAAAAGGCGGCTATTACAGTGCCGTGGACCCCACATTGGGACCCACCAGGCGATATCCAAAACAGGTTAAATAAATATTATTTGTGATACCGAACCACAATGAATAGTCATTACTCCGATTAGGAGTTTATCGAAATTATGGCCAACGGCCTTATAATACACAGGATCCGAAAAACAAGTATAAACCATATAGAGATGGAAAATACTTCAAATGTCAATACAACCAGATAGTAATTTAAATGAAACAGAAAATGAAATAACATAACACGGTTTAACATAACCGGACAACAAATGATGTGGGGGCCCCGAACTAGTATCCTTCGAACCCTTCGCCGTCAACATGCTCTTCCCGTGCCTTGCCTTTGCCTCGACCTAAAATACAATACAAGTATTTCGCCCATAACACAGGGTCAGATATACATGATGATCAATTCTTCCAACATTATACAATTCACGTATGTAGATTTCAGGGAAAACATTCCGACTATTAATCATACCCCTCGGGCATATGAAGCAATCAGTCACAAATCGTCGAACACATCCAATCACACATGGACTATGAACGACTAACAATATAGCTCAAGATGGACATCACAGTACGCCCGATCCGGAAATGTGTCCGTGTACATGTCCACCCCGTATACGGAATCCAGAATATACGTGTGACAATGTACCTAATTAGCCTCACGAACTACGTCTCGTGTGCACAGTCCAATACGGAAACATCCACGTATGACTATACAAGTGCCCGGCTAAAAATCCTACACAATATCCAATCGGCACGCAGATATGATTCCGGAAATGTCACGATACAACATGACAACGAAGTTCAATGAAATACATATCCGATTAAGGATCAAGAAAACTCACCAAAGTGAAAATAAAGACCAACGAGATCAACGCTTCAAAACGGCGTACTTGGGAATGCAACCCCATGAAGAAAACGGAATAACGTCAATGACAATGTCAAATCACGACAAACATTATATGAACAATTTATACACATGAACTATATAACCATCACCAGAATCTAATCATCATTATAACCAAGCAAGATAACTTGCCTCAATACGGAGACGAGAATAGTCCTCTTCTTGTCGGAACGAACGAACGGTCCTCGACTAATATTGTGTACTCGAACAATCAACCTTGAATGAAGTATATTTTGCTCATTAATACGTTTATATGATCATCTACACCGAATTTTAACGAGATAACATCTTAATTCCCGATTGAGTAGTTCAACTTTTGAAGTGTTACTTCAAGAACCTTATTCATACCATTCAATTCTTACAATTGATTACAAGATGATACCAAATGTTTGTTGGATTAAGAATCATTCCATAATGTGTTAAACAATAATCTCCTATCCTTTAATCTTATCAAGGACATATTAAATGATTAAAAGTAAAATCTGCACTACACACAATTTCTTATGTTGAGTTAATTTGTTGAAAAATCCTTATCATGATTATGAAGATTATCTCAAGTTTAGCACCACCCTAATACTCTTCCAACTAACTTGGAGATTCAAACCTCATACCTCTGAATTCACTTAGCCTAGGTTCAAGAAGATCATTTCATTCTTCTAATGATCAACAAGGGTTTCTTAAAACATTTATGGTAATTATTCCAACAAGTCATTTACATTTACAATGAAACAAGGATTATTATTATACCAATGGAGTTATTAGTCTATCAAGGAGAGTGTGGTTAAACTAAACATGATCCTTACTATTTTAAAACACCAAGAACACACCATTACAAATCCCCTAATCATCATGTTCATCATTAAGTTTGTTGAAAGCTTAACTACAACATGTTTATTTTGATTAATTCATCACTAGGTGAAATATACTTAATCACTATCATTATAATTACGAGATTATAGGGTTAAATCGTAGAACATACCTTCAGAAATGAAGAACAATACACCAAACCACAAGAACACAATATGAGCCTCAAGAATGTCTCCAACTTCCAATCAATAAGCTCCAAAATAAAAATGTAAAGCTCCAACACAAGTTGGAAGAAGGTAAACTTGATCTAGGGATGAAGGGGGATGATTATATGGGTGAAAATCGGAGTTTGACGCAAAAATGAAAGACACAAGTTGTATTTTTATAATAAAGATTCGTTACGTACGTTATCATAAGAGGATAACGTACGTTAACATCTTTACGTACGCTACACAAAAAGTGTTACGTACGTAAGCTAAGTCCAGAGGCTACTGGACTGAAATACGAACTTCATTACGTACGTTACCTCTAGAGGCATTACCTACGTAATGTAGGTCAACTAGGTTGGCTCCAAAAGATCAGATATTCGAATCCCATGCGGCCCCACTCGCCGAAAGTTGAGATCGGATACGATTGCACAGGTTACGTACGTAACAGTTACACCTTTACGTACGTAAAGGCCTCAAAATAGCGTACGCTATGACTAATGATTAACGTACGTAAGGCTCAGATTTTAATAGTTCAATATGTACTTATCTATACAACGCTGGAAATTCAAACATAGTGCGAGTGATCATTTTTTATTAAGTCTATTATGATATATTCTAACATCAATATTCATTTCACAAGTGCAACAAGACTACAACAGTATTGAATTATCCGAATAGTACAACCGTAAGTAATAATTTCCGTCGGGTATTACATACTCCCCCCCTTAAAAGGGGTTTCATCCTCGAAACTAAGGGGTAAACAATTCAGGATACCTCTCTTGAATGCTGCTCTCCGTCTCCCATGTGGCCTCCTCGACCCCGTGCCGTGACCACTGAACCTTCAGTAGGGGAATCGTCTTATTCCGTAATTGTTTGATCCTTCTCTCAAGTATCCGTACGGGGCGCTCCTCATACGAATGATCCTCCGCTAAATCGATCTCATCGAACTGAAGTACATGACTCGGATCAGCAACGTATTTCCTTAACTGGGAGACATGGAACACGTTATGGATCCGGCTCAGGGCTGGTGGTAAAGCCAGGCGATAAGCTAAATCGCCTACTCGTTCCAAAACCTCAAACGGCCCGATATACCTCGGACTCAGCTTGCCTCGTTTCCCAAAACGAAAAACTCCTCGGGTAGGAGACACCTTCATTAACACATGGTCACCAACCTCGAACTCAAGCGGTCGTCGACGGTGGTCAGCATACGACTTCTGTTGACTTTGAGTCGTTAACAACCGGCTCCTAATCAAAGTAATCTTGTCACGGGCTGCTAATAACATATCGGGTTCCGTACCCAGAGATTCTGACCGTTCGTCCCAACATAAAGGGGACCTACAGCGACGGCCATACAATGCCTCATACGGTGCCATCTGAATCGAAGCGTGCCAACTGTTATTATAAGTGAATTACACCAAAGGCAGCTGGGCTTCCCAATCGTCCTTCCAATCAAGAGCACATGCTCTCAACATATCCTCTAGAGTCTGTATGGTTCTCTCAGACTGACCATCGGTCTGTGGATGAAAAGCCGTACTGAGATTCAACTGCGTGCCCATCGCACGATGAACTGCCTTCCAGAAGTGCGACACAAATCGCCCGTCACGGTCTGATACAATACTCTTGGGGGTACCATGCAATCTCACGATTTCCTTAATAAACAGCTGGGCCAATCTCTCGGGACCCCACGTGTCCTTAATCTCTAAGAAGTGGGCTGATTTGGTCAGACGGTCCACAATCACCCAAATCGTATTCATTCCTCTACGACTCGTCGGCAAGCTAGTGATAAAATCCATAGATATGTCCTCCCATTTCCACTCGGGAATCAGAAGCGGTTTCAGCATTCCCGCGGGTCGCTGGTGCTCAATCTTAACCTGCTGACATGTTAAACATGTCGAAACGAATTCGGCTACCTCAGGTTTCATATTCCCCCACCAATAATTCTGCTTCAAATCCTTATACATCTTGCTAGAGCCCGGGTGAATAGAGTACGGGGTAGCATGGGCTTCTCTCATGATAGAGTTCCTCAATTCTTCGTCAGCGGGTACACAAATTAGATTTCTAAAGCGTATCAATCCATCCTCGTGGATCACGAATCCAGGGGCTTTCCCTAGGGTTACCTCATCCCGAATTCGAGATAAGAATGGGTCCATAATTTGCTTTGATTTGATCATATCATCAAGAGACGAAGAAATCTCAAGGGTGCAAAGTTGTCCCTGAACATGCTGTAACCAAACTTAAATTTCTGGCCTCATAAGGTCCAACTGCAACTCTCTTTGTGCTGTCAAACGGCTCAGCATCTGCTCCTGCACTGTCTTTCGGCTCAAAGCGTCGGCAACCACATTTGCTTTACCCGGATGATAAAGGATCTCGAGATTATAGTCCTTGATTAATTCTAGCCATCTTCTCTGTCTCATGTTCAACTCCTTCTGAGTAAAAATGTACTTTAGACTCTTGTGGTCTGTAAAGATCTGGCAGGTAACTCCATAAAGATAGTGACGCCAGATTTTCAAAGCAAATACCACGGCTGCTAACTCCAAGTCATGGGTCGGATAGTTAACTTCATAGGGTCGCAATTGTCTCGATGCATAGGAAATCACTTTCCCTTCTTGCATTAGTACACATCCCAGACCCTGTCTCGACGCGTCACTATACACCACAAATCCTTCTGTTCCTTTTGGTAAGACCAAAACAGGTGCCGAAATCAATCGACTCTTGAGCTCGTCAAAACTTTGCTGACATGCTTCTGACCACAAATACTTCTTGTCCTTCCGCAGTAAGTTAGTCATTGGTTGCGCAATTTTAGAAAATTCTTCTACGAACCGCCGGTAGTAACCTGCTAGGCCGAGAAAACTACGAACTTCCTTCACGTTCTTTGGTGGTAGCCAATCTCGAATGGCTTCCGTCTTTTGTGGGTCCACTCTCACCTCTTCGGCTGATATCACATGCCCGAGAAAGACAACCTCAGGCATCCAGAATTCACACTTAGAAAATTTCCCATAAAGCTGTTCCCGCCTCAATGTATCGAGAACCTGGTGGAGGTGACACTCGTGCTCTTCGTGGTCACGAGAGTAAATAAGAATGTCGTCAATAAAAACGACTACAAAGCGATCCAAATAGTTAAGAAAAACTCGATTCATCAACTCCATGAATACCGCCGGTGCATTAGTCAGTCCAAATGGCATCACCACAAACTCATAATGCCCATAGCGAGTACGGAATGCTGTCTTCGAAATGTCAGACTCTCGAATCCTCAACTAATGATAACCAGATCTCAAGTCGATCTTAGAAAACACGGTAGCTCCCTGAAGTTGGTCCAATAAATCATCAATACGAGGTAGGGATACTTGTTCTTGATGGTTACCCTGTTCAGCTCACGGTAATCAATACATAAGTGTAGAGATCCATTTTTCTTCCGTACGAATAACACTGGTGCTCCCCAAAGGGACGCACTAGGTCGAATATAGCCCTTGTCAGTCAACTCCTCAAGCTGGTTCTTCACTTCCTGCATCTCAGTCGGAGCTATACGGTATGGTGCTTTTGAGAGCGGGGATGTACCAGGTTCTAACTCAATAATAAATTCCACATCACGATGAGGAGGTAAGCCTGGAAACTCGTCTGGAAATACATCTGGGTAGTCTCGGACTACCGGAATGTCGGCCAATTCAACTGGTCGATCTGCTGTTTTGGTCATGTAGCACCAATAACCAATACACCCTTGATTAAGCGGCCATTGCTTTCATAGCGCCGATGACTCTCCCGAACGACCGGGATTATCACCTCGAAAATACACTCAAACCATCATCGGAAGTGACGGTTACCATACGCTATGGACACCGAGTATTGCATCATGACGGTCCATCCAATCGATACCCAAGATTATATCATCCTTAGGTAAATCGACTACAATCAGATTTGATAACCACTCACGGTCGTTCAAACGAATCGGACAGTCCTGGACTTCACGATTTCCAATAATTCTTCTACCATCAGGTAGACCAATCACGTAGGGTTCACAATTGATAATATGGTCTAAAGGCAAACGACTTAAACAAGAAGAAGATATAAAGGAGTGTGAAGCACCGGTATCAAAAAGAACACACACAGGCTGGGAGTGGATCTCGAGTATACCTGAAATCATGCTGGCCTCGGGATCGTCATCTTTCTTCATCTCGTAGATCCTGGGTTTCAGCCTCCGCACTGTGTACCACTTGGATTCCCACGGCCCATTCCCCTATTCGCCCCGGTGGTCTGATAGGAAGCGGACGGAGGCGTCCGGTTCTGGACAGAGGACTGAACTGGAGCACGAGATGCTACTTGTTCATGTTCGGGCCCACTCCTGCAAAAACGAGCACGGTGACCATTCTTACCACAAGTATGGCATGTGATAGCAGGCTTTGGGCATTTGAAGCTGATATGCCCCTGGCCCCCACAGTTATGACACACCACGGAAGAGGGAACCGTTTGAGAGTGCGATCCGGTGGGCTTTGACGCCATGGGTGGTCGATCAGAAGGGTTTGGCAATGACTGAGGCTTCCTGAATGTCCCCCGGTTACTTTAAGTCTGGTTCTGGTTCCTGGACCTTTTGTTGTTGGACTGTGGTTATTTCTTGGAAATCTCCTTCGCGGTGAGTTCGTACTCCAGAGCTTTCTCGATGAACTCTGGTAAGGTAGTACAGTGGTGATTCAACAGCTGCATTCTCATTCGGGGTTTAAGCCTCTTGAGAAAGTATTTGATCTTATCGGCCTCTGTTCGGATAATTGTCGTGGCAAAAGGAAGGAGTGCCAGGAATTTCTCAGCAACAGATAATACATCATCGTCTTCAGACGGGTCGGGGTTCAGCTCCGGCGCTTTGGCCTCCCGAGTGGCCCCGGATAGTAACGGTCTAGCATGAGGTTTTTAAATTTCCCAAGTGTAAACACCATCACCGCCCATCAAAGCCACTGTGTGTGAGCGCCTTTGCTAAGATAATACGCGGCTACCGAGACGCGGTTCTCTTCCGGCACCCACCATCCGAAAAGTTTCTCAAAATGCTTGATCCAATGCACACGTCGCAGAGCCTGCAGGAGCCTTCAAAGGTCTGGTCGCCGGAGAGAGATGTCGCCGATAATCCGACTCACGGGTCCGCCAATCACAGGAGGAGGATGAGGCCCGTTGCCGCCGCAGCGGCCCTCTGCATAGCTTCCATTAGTTGACCCATCTGGGTCATCTGTGTCATCATGCCCTGCATCACGACATAAGGATCGACACGCGCATCCCCGCACCCACTGTGGTGCGATTGTTCCCTAGAAGGTGAACCACTGTCTGCGGAACTCTGATCCGCATTCGCGCATCTGTTGGCTCGAGGTATCGGGATTCGGCCCCTTCCGCGACCTCGTCCCCCTCTGCCACGACCTCTCAGGTTTCTTTCCATACTGAAAGAATCAATCATAATGATAACCATAAGTACAGTTCAAGATACTAAAATTCATGCTAAGTTAATAGCAACAAGGAACCACATATTCAAGGAAACGGTTATCGATACCACGAATGTCGCACCGAATATTATATCGGCGTCAAGTCGAACAATTCTAATCATATAATCAATTCAGCATTTACCTCGGATTATCAATCAGATAAATCCTGTCACAATTCCTCGAAATAACATGATCAACAAGGAGACCCATACTGATATCAATATCATGCCAGTAATTAAATCATGGCTCGTAAAATACATACCGTATTTGGCTCGTAGGGTCAGGCGCTTGCACAGGTCACACGTGACACGAAGGTCTCTTGATACTAGTTCATTCACAATGACTCATAAAAAAAGAAACAACTCTCTGATACCATCTTCTGTAACACCCCAAAAAGGCGGCTATTACAGTGCCGTGGACCCCACATTGGGACCCACAAGGCGATATCCAAAACAGGTTAAATAAATATTATTTGTGATACCGAACCACAATGAATAGTCATTACTCCGATTAGGAGTTTATCGAAAGTATGGCCAACGGCCTTATAATACACAGGATCCAAAAAACAAGTATAAACCATATGGAGATGGAAAATACTTCAAATGTCAATACAACCAGATAGTAATTTAAATGAAACAGAAAATGAAATAACATAACATGGTTTAACATAACCGGACAACAAATGATGTGGGGCCCCCGAACTAGTATCCTTCGAACCCTTCGCCGTCAACATGCTCTTCCCGTGCCTTACCTTTGCCTCGACCTAAAATACAATACAAGTATTTCGCCCATAACATAGGGTCAGATATACATGATGATCAATTCTTCCAACATTATACAATTCACGTATGTAGATTTCAAGGAAAACATTCCGACTATTAATCATATCCCTCGGGCATATGAAGCAATCAGTCACAAATCGTCGAACACATCCAATCACACATGGACTATGAACGACTAACAATATAGCTCAAGATGGACATCACAGTACGCCCGATCCGGAAATGTGTCCGTGTACATGTCTATCCCGTATACGGAATCCAGAATATACGTGTGACAATGTACCTAATTAGCCTCACGAACTACGTCTCGTGTGCACAGTCCAATACGGAAACATCCACGTATGACTATACAAGTGCCCGGCTAAAAATCCTACACAATATCCAATCGGCACGCAGATATGATTTCGGAAATGTCACGATACAACATGACAACGAAGTTCAATGAAATACATATCCGATTAAGGATCAAGAAAACTCACCAAAGTGAAAATAAAGACCAACGAGATCAACGCTTCAAAACGACGTACTTGGGAATGCAACCCCATGAAGAAAACGGAATAACGTCAATGACAATGTCAAATCACGACAAACATTATATGAACAATTTATACACATGAACTATATAACCATCACCAGAATCTAATCATCATTAAAACCAAGCAAGATAACTTGCCTCAATACGGAGACGAGAATAGTCCTCTTCTTGTCGGAACGAACGAACGGTCCTCGACTAATATTGTGTACTCGAACAATCAACCTTGAATGAAGTATATTTTGCTCATTAATACGTTTATATGATCATCTACACCGAATTTTAACGAGATAACATCTTAATTCCCGATTGAGTAGTTCAACTTTTGAAGTGTTACTTCAAGAACCTTATTCATACCATTCAATTCTTACAATTGATTACAAGATGATACCAAATGTTTGTTGGATTAAGAATCATTCCATAATGTGTTAAACAATAATCTCCTATCCTTTAATCTTATCAAGGACATATCAAATGATTAAAAGTAAAATCTGCACTACACACAATTTCTTATGTTGAGTTAATTTGTTGAAAAACCCTTATCATGATTATGAAGATTATCTCAAGTTTAGCACCACCCTAATACTCTTCCAACTAACTTGGAGATTCAAACCTCATACCTCTGAATTCACTTAGCCTAGGTTCAAGAAGATCATTTCATTCTTCTAATGATCAACAAGGGTTTCTTAAAACATTTATGGTAATTATTCCAACAAGTCATTTACATTTACAATGAAACAAAGATTATTATTATACCAATGGAGTTATTAGTCTAGCAAGGAGAGTGTGGTTAAACTAAACATGATCCTTACTATTTTAAAACACCAAGAACACACCATTACAAATCCCCTAATCATCATGTTCATCATTAAGTTTGTTGAAAGCTTAACTACAACATGTTTATTTTGATTAATTCATCACTAGGTGAAATATACTTAATCACTATCATTATAATTACGAGATTATAGGGTTAAATCGTAGAACATACCTTCAGAAATGAAGAACAATACACCAAACCACAAGAACACAATATGAGCCTCAAGAATGTCTCCAACTTCCAATCAATAAGCTCCAAAATAAAAATGTAAAGCTCCAACACAAGTTGGAAGAAGGTAAACTTGATCTAGGGATGAAGGGGGATGATTATATGGGTGAAAATCGGAGTTTGGACGTGCAAAATGAAAGACACAAGTTGTCTTTTTATAACAGCACAGTTCGTTACGTACGTTATCATAAGAGGATAACGTATGTTAACATCTTTACGTACGCTACACAAAAAGTGTTACGTACGTAAGCTAAGTCCAGAGGCTACTGGACTGAAATACGAACTTAATTACGTACGTTACCTCTAGAGGCATTACGTACGTAATGTAGGTCAACTAGGTTGGCTACAAAAGATCAGATATTCGAATCCCATCCGGCCCCACTCGCCGAAAGTTGAGATCGGATACGATTGCACAGGTTACGTACGTAACAGTTACACCTTTACGTACGTAAAGGCCTCAAAATAGCGTACACTATGACTAATGATTAACGTACGTAAGGCTCAGATTTTAATAGTTCAATATGTACTTATCTATACAACGCTGGAAATTCAAACATAGTGCGAGTGTTCATTTTTTATTAAGTCTATTATGATATATTCTAACATCAATATTCATTTCACAAGTGCAACAAGACTACAACAGTATTGAATTATCCGAATAGTACAACCGTAAGTAAGAATTTTCGTCGGGTATTACATGAGCTCACTAGACGGTCCCCACACATCAGCATGCAAATAGTGCAAAGTGTCTTAACAAGAAGGGGATCTAGGGGGATAGGGACTAGGAAACTTAAACAATGTTTTCCAATCACACATGAGTCACAGAACGGTACACAAGACAGTTTATCTTTCCCAAAACAGCTGTATTATTGCAAAATTTCTAGTCCCTTATCACTAATATGACCTAAACGTCTATGCCACAGGTCTTTTAGGTCACTTTTGACTACATTCACAGAAGAATAAGATTTTGCAACATTCACATAGAGATTATTCCATCTTTTAGCTTTGAAAACACATAAGTTTTCTTTTAAAATTCTGATCATGACTCCATTACCACATTTACCTTCATAACCCTCATCATCAAGGGTACCACATGATATAAGATTGCGAAACAAAGCAGGAACATGTCTCATATTCTTTAGAGTTAACTCATAACTGGTGTCACATTTTATCTTAATATTTCCAATACCATAAACTTGACACCTCTTTTCATTTGCCATAGAGACAGATCAATTAATCACTTCTTTATAATCTAAAAATAGCTTTTTAAAAAGCGACATGTGAAAGGTACATGCAGAATCGACAAGCCACTCTTTTTCACACAAAGTAAGAAAATGCATTGTATTATCATGTTCACATATCAGATACCATGAAAACATCATCTACACGCTCATTTTCAGCTACCATGTTAGCATTATCAGTTTGATGATTTTTCTTAGGTTTAGTGCACTCATAAATGTAATGACCAGGTTCACCACAATTATAGCACTTACGGTTTCTAGTTTGAGACTTTGACCTACAGTACTCATTCACTTGCCTTTTTCCTTATCCGAAACATTATTCTGATGGTTTTGGCTAGGGGAATGTTACTGTTTTTGAAAATGATTTTGAGGCCCCCCTCACAAAGTTAACAATATGAAAACTTCACATGACACGATCGGCTTTACATATTATATCATGACATAAATGTCATTCATAATGTAACACCCCCAATCCGCTCAGGGATATTACACGCAGTAGAACCTTTCCTCAAGGATCTACCAGGCTGGTAACAACATTAAACATCTCGACAATGCCTTAAGGCTAAAATGACTCAGTAGACCGATTTGGTCTTTCAATAAATACATACAACTCAATCACAACACATGCCCACGTAGGGGTCGAGTACAACACACTCCCATATAACGGGAAAGAATAATACAGCGGAAATAAAATACAACTAAACCAAACAATAATGTACGGGCCCTCATGTGTTTAGTATCGATCATCTTTCATCATCCTTCGTGCTGACCCTGTGTTATGCTCCCAAAACCTAAATGCAAAGACACACATCCACCCCCGAATACTCGGGGGTTAGCAAAACTCCACTGTTTTGCTAGTGTAAGTATAAAATACAAAAACGAGCCATACATATCATACTCCACGGGACATGATACTCATAAACATAATTCCCGAGGTAAATCACTTGATCAAAACGGTTAAATCGAAAGATAGGGGTAAACCCGATATACATCTTGTGAAAACATTTTACGATCTCGGGAGTTTTGAAAATATTTGGAATTTTAAAGAATTCTCAAGCCTTTCGAAAACATTTAGGGACACAGCCCAAAAGTCATTTTCCCAAAACAAAATTACGATAACAACACGCGGGGTCCACGACCCGATCATACCATAACAACCTATTTTCACAAATTATTCGCGTCCCGTGCTAGCAAGCCACGGACCTCAGATGTGTAATATCCGCAATTTGGATTTCCGGGAATTTTATTTTTTTTGGCAGAAGTCCATAGTAGCGACTCTATTGTTACCGTTTCGTCATTCCGAGAATGATTAATTCTACACTTTTTGTCATCCGAGTTCGTCTCGGTGTCGTTCTGTTGAGTTCCGTGTTCTTAAGCGACTTTTCCACGTATGAGTTCGACTTTGTAAAATCACCATTAATTTTTGGAAACTCCAAAAATTCTGAATCTTTTCAATATTATAGGGCATCAAGTCAGCTTTCCAATGGTTCAAGCGGTGAGTCAATCGGAGTCCGGACGAGGGAGTTATGGTCGAAATAGTTAAGACACACACATTTTTTAGTTTTGGCCGACCAGCCTGTACCGGGGGCCGCGGCTCCTGCCGGAAGGCCGCGGAACGCTGCCGAGTGGGCCACGGCACACTTGGACGGGCCGCGGCACACTGCCGAGCACTGGGGGCAGATTTTGGCCCTGTGCCGCGGCACACAATGCAGTCTGCACTATAACTTCAGTTTTTTGAGAAGAAACACTCATTTTTCATCCTATATTCGAGAGAGAGGGTTTGTGGGAGAAAATTTCATCATTAATCACATGAATACTCGATTCTTCATCATTTTAATTCGGTTGTGAAGCTCAGATCGTCGATCTAACGCGTATTCATCGAACCAAAGTGTTTGGATCTTCAAAGGTAATATTCTCAAACCTCTTGGATTTCGATTTGTGTTGAGATATGATGTTTTAGACGTTATAATCATGTTGTATGAAGATATATACATATGATTATGAGTATGTATGAATATTCATCGGATTATTGAAAGGTTATCCAAGAACACTTTGAATATTGAGTTGGATTTGGGGGTTTTCGATTAATTGTTGTTGAAATCACGAATTTGAATATTCATATTGGATTATTGATCGTATTGAAGATGTTTTGTTGTTTTGAAACGCTTCTTGGGGATTTGATATTGGTATTATTGAGGTTTGATTGTAAACAATCGAAGTTTGGCCTCAACGTGTTCGATATAATGCCCCAATGAACTTGGTTTAGTCGTATCGATGTTTTGAGTTAGTTATATTCGTGTTTGATTCGTATGTTGAACGGATTGTTGGTAATTGTGTTATTCAAGGTTGTTCGAGCGACCGGTAGTTTCCTTAGGCCGTTGTTCGAGAGAGATCGTATCATCATCGGTGTTAAGGTAAGTTAATTCTTACTCAGTTAAAGGGATATTCATTCCTTTCGTTGTTGTTCATTCATAATCATAATTCATTCATATTGTATTAACCATATCGAGACTTGTCATTGTCAATTAATCACTTCAGTCACAAGGAACGACGGTTCCAATCATTTCATTGAGCTGTCATTCATTTCACTATCATTTCATCTTGGTGAGTCATTATTGATTTCGATGTCATTTTTGTTATCTCGTGGCATTCCGGGTCATACTGGCGTGCCGGTTGGTATGTGTAGGATTTTCATGTCGGGCACATATTAAGTCGTGTGTTGGTTGTTGGCCTCACATTGGACTGTGCACACGATAAGATCACTTCGTGAGACTGATTAGGTACAAGACCACACATGTATTCGATCGATACTCGATGGTGGCTTGTGCACGGACACATTTCCATCCCGGGCGTAGTGTGGCGCCACCCTTTGAGCCGTACTGTTAGTTGATTCATATAGCATGTTTGATTGCATATGTTTTCAACAAGATTGGGTTATAATCTAACCGATTCATTTTTGATCGAACTTGTGGTTTATACAACATATATATGATTGTGTTTATTCAACTCTTGAGGATTGTTGTTCTGTGTAACTGACCCCGTTGGGGGATTTTGTTTTTCAGGTCGTGGCAAGGCTAAGGCACGTGAAGAGAACGTTGACGGCGAGGAGTCCCAGTGATACTAGTAGGGGGCCCAGTCCTTTCATTCACCGTGTTTCTTCATTTTATTTCCGCTGCAGATTTTCGTTTGGATTTTGAGTTCATTCAGTGTTGTATATTTTATCTCAATATAAAATATACTTGTATTCGGTCATTTTCCTTGGGTGTGTTGTAATAAAATCCCTCATCGGAGTAAGTAATGATGTAATTTGGTTCGGTACTACATTTACCCTGTGTATTTCATTCATTTTCACTCACCTGGTGGGTCCCAGTCGGGGGTCCACGGCACTGTAATATCCGCCTAGTTTGGGGTGTTACAGAGTTGGTATCGGAGCGTGGTTTTGAATACTACCTTCCGAGTCATGTAGCATTTGAAATCATAGTCATCAGACTAGTATCATTGGACTTTCGCATCACGTGTAACCTGTGCAAATGCCGAGCCCATCAGACCGAAAGAACTGTAAGACATCTAACGCCATGGTATAATTTCTGGCAATAATCATTCATTCATAATTCATCGGTTAACAATCCTCAAACATCATTTTTCATTTTGATCATGTTGATCATGTTAACTCATTAATCACTCAGTTCATTTCATTACTCAATTGTTAATCTTGAAGATCATATCATTAATCTTGTTAACTTGTTCAAGATAATCATTTCAAGAATATCATCAGATAATCATGTCACCTCAGTTAATCATTCATGTAATCACTGTGTTAGAGCGCGTATGCTCATTTTCATCATTTCATGACGTAAATCATGATGTGGTACTCATACGAGATCTATGATTATCATGCGACCTTCCTACTTCAGTATGGAGAGAGCTGTCAAGGGATGCACGGGGAGAGGCCGCGGTGCGGGCCGAAATCCGGGAAATAATCACTCACTGCTAGGAAGTCATACCCAGGACTCAGCTCGATCAGAAGATGTTCGGGTTGATCCACTCACTTTTATGCAGGTCATGATGACACATATGCAATTGCTCAATCATCATTGCGCCACTCTGGCCGAATTAATCGAGAGAAGTCTCTCGTGTGAGCCTGCTGCTAAGGAAATTGCTGAGCAACAACCTTCATCTGTCAGCAAGAAATCAACAAAGCGTAATCAGTCTGAAGGCGGTCAGTCTACCTTCAAGAAGCCTCGTGTGGGCCCTAATGTTTCTGAGCGACCTCCTACGGCGCATAATCGTGCGGGATCTTAGTCCCGAGCGGCCAGTTCGGCCATCACCTGTTTCAACTGTGGAGCGCCGGGTCATTACAGCACTAAGTGTCTGAATCCGTCTATCACGTGCCATAATTGTGGGATTTTTGGGCATAAGGCCCGTTTTTGCCGAAGGGATCCTAAGCCGACTCCGGTGGCATCTCAGGCCCCAAGCACCGCAATTCAATCGATCGCTCACGGCTGTTTAAGACGATGGAAGCAAATAAAGGCGGAACTCATATTTATCAGAGGGGAGCGTCCGGTTCGGGGGCCGGCAAGTCCCGGATTCATGTGATGAAGAGGACCGACAATTCGAAGGCCTGAATGATCTTAGGTATACTCGTAATTTTATTTCAACTTGTGTGTACCTTTTTTATACTGGTGCACCGCATTCATTCATTTTCGAATCATGTTTGAATAGACTTAACTTGGATAGTCTTATTAATTGTGGGCCTTATATCATTGGTCTACCTGGTGGTAGAAGAATTTTCGAAAATCATGGGGTTAAGAACTGACCGAATTAAGCTTAATGACTGCGAGTGTTTGGTGGACCTAATCGTGGTGGATTTACCTAAGGACGATGTAATATTGGGTATTAGTGGGATGGATCGTCATGATACCATTCTCAATGTTCGTAAGCATATGGTCACTATCATTTCCGTCGTTGGAGTCAAGTGTGTATTTCAGGGAGGTGATCCCCGTTGTTCTGGAAGAATCATTAATATGATGAAAGCAGTAAAATTTCTCAACCAAGGTTGTTCAATCATTCATTATATCATTATCATCGATTGACCGTTCTAAGGCAATCGGGATGTTCAATCATTCATTATATATCATTGTCATTGATTGACCATTCTAAGCCAATCGAGATGATCCATCATTCTATATATCATTGTCATCGATTGATCATTCTAAGGCAATCGAGATGTTCCATCATTCTTTATATCATTGTCATCGATTGACCGTTCTAAGGCAATCGAGATGTTCCATCATTCTTTATATCATTGTCATCGATTGACCGTTCTAAGGCAATCGAGATGTTCAATCATTCATTGTATCATTGTCATCGATTAGACGTTCTAAGATAATAGAGGTGTTCAACCATTCGTGGTACCATTGCTATCAATTGACGATGTACTCCTAGACGAGCTACCTGTTTTACCTCCACCGAGGGATATGGAATTCACGATAGAGTTGGAGCCTGGTACGTCCCCATTATCGAAGGTACCGTACCGGATGGCCCCGACAGAAATGCAGGAATTGAAGGATCAATTAGAGGATTTGACCGAGAAGGGTTATATCCGACCGGGTGCGTCCCCGTGGGGAGCACCAGTGTTGTTGTCAAGAAGAAGATGGTTCGTTTCGTGTGTGTATTAATTATCGGGAGTTGAATAGGGTGACGATCAAGAATAAGTATCCTCTACCCCGTATTTGTAATATCCGTAACTTTCCATTTTTAGTTGTTTCCATTTTTGGTGTATGTCTATTTTTATCGACTCGCTTGTAACCATTTCGACATTGTGAATCTACTTTGTTCTTGGATTTTTTCCATTTGGACGAGTTTTGATGATGTTTTCACGTAATTTCATTTTATGACATGTTTTGCCGTATGAACGTTCGATTCTCGTAAAACTCGTTCGTTTTCATTGTTTCTTGGTTTGTACAAGTTCGTATGATTGAGTTGGTCGTGTGGAGACCTTCAGTTCGTTGATCTGACATCGTTTCGTGATTTTCGGTCACTTGGGCCATTTTTGTAATTTCCTAATAGTTTAGTGAATCTCATTTTCGTTGTCGCATTACGGACCCTCCGGTGGTCGGAATTATATTTTCTTTTAGCGCTTAGCTCCGTCGTCTGGTATGCTTCGTGTTTATGTTTCCGGATTCTGACCTCATCGTGCGTTTCGTGTTTTGTACCCTCGACAACAGCTTACTGCTGATGTGAGCAGCAGTATTGAACTGCTGTGCAGGTAGCGCACGCTACTCCTGTTGCCTTGCGTGCGCTACCGATGTGCAGTTAGCGTACGCTAACTCCCTATTGTTAGCATACACTAGCGAATGGTGGCAGTAGCTACTGGACCTGTCACGGCCCGTTAACGCACGCTATATATGACAGTTAGCATGCGCTAACTTCACTAATTATATAAGTCAGCGGGCAGTTTCAGAACAGCAGTTTTATTCTTTTTTGTTCGTTTCTTCGACGTGCGACCTCAGAGGCGATTTCCACCAGTACTATTCGGAGTTCTCTTCAAATTCCATCACGGTAGAATCGAGCCATCATATCATAATCAGCATAACCACCCTTCATCAGCCGAATTAAAGGTAATTCCTCAGGAACCCTAATTTTGATGAATTTGGGGGTTTTTCGGGATTCTAGGGTTTAGTTTCGAATTTTTCATCTATATTACGATATTCTTTACCGATTGTGATTATTGAGTGGTTCTAAATCTAATTTCCTTGATTTTAATTTGCGACTTATCAATACGGGGAGATTTTGTGTAAACCCTCGCCCGTATCAATTGATCGTTCATTGTCGTATCATGTAATCGGGGTTATGGGTGTATTCCAATAGAGTATTGTTGTCCGTTGGGACTGAACTGTGTTGATCCTTCGTTTAGGAACCGTTGTTTTCCACCCGGACCGTTCGTAGTCGTGTTTCACTTCCGTTTCTTCAAGAATGTCTCAAAGGCAAGTACTTTACATTTGTTTACATGTTCTAGTATTTGAATTATGGCTGTATCGTGGTTGTTGTGGATGGTTATGTGTATGTTCACCTAGCGACGGTCCAACGGGGCCTCTAGGGATACGTATTGCCGTCAGTGTGCGTATCGCGAACTGTGGTTAGCCACCCAGGGATGTCCGACGGGGCTCTGCGGGGTACGGTGGCCGTGAGTCTCGTACCAACGGTTAACTTTGAATTGTGATTTGTTGGAGATAATGTGTTTTACGATTGTACAATGTAAATATTCCGGAATATAAAATGTTTTCTAAAATGATTTTTTTGGCGCATATATTCATCTGATTAGAATGTAGTTCAAATGGATTGTACTTGCACTAGCAGTTGTCGCTAACCCCTTAAATGGGGGAAATACTTTTTGTATTTCAGGTATCGATCGTGGGGACAAGCGAGCACTTGAGCCATATGAGGATGATGGGCAAGCATGATACTGATCAGTAGTCATTTGTTGGTGTTCAATTCAGTCTATTACTTTTGATGTCTTGATTTGGGACTTTTGTATTATAAAATTGGTTTAAGTACTCGAGTACTTCTTGTTTCAAAATTGTTAATGTTGTGTTCCTGTTTTGGGAAATGGATTGATGTTGGATTCTATTGTCGGATTGTAGTCTTATTTGAATTGTCGTATTATTGATGATTGTCTGTTTTTGTCAAATGTCTTGTTGGTACGTTAGCCTGGTGGATTCCATAGTGTGGAGTCCACGGCGCTGTAATATGCCCTGAATGTCTTGGGGGTGTTACAGTATTGATCATCTCTTAGATCAACTTCAGGGAGCTTCAGTATTTTCCAAGATCGACTTAAGATCTGGATATCACCAGTTGCGCATTCAAGAGTCGGATATCGCGAGGGCGGCGTTTCAAACACGCTATGGCCATTATGAGTTCGTAGAGTTAAGTAATGCACTAATGCACCTACGGTATTCATGGAGTTAATAAATTGGGTCTTCATCGACTTTTTGGATCAGTTTGTGGTTGTCTTTATTGATGACATTTTAATTTATTCTCATGACAGGGAGGAGCACGAGTTTCACCTTCATCGGGTACTCGACGTGTTGAGACGAGAGCAACTTTTTGGGAAGTTTCCCAAATGTGAGTTCTGGATGTCCGAAGTGACATTTATCGGGAATGTAATTTCATCAGACGGAGTTCGTGTCGACCCTCAGAAGACGAAGGCTATCCGAGATAGGCAACCTCCGAAGAACGTTAAGGAAATCCGAAGCTTTCTCGGAGTAGCCGGTTATTATCGGCGATTTGTGGAAGGATTTTCTAAAATCGCTCAATCAATGCCGAATCTTTTGCGAAAGGATGAGAAATACACGTGGTCCGACGCGTGTCAACAGAGTTTTGAGGAACTCAAGAGCCGGTTAATTTCAGCACTTGTCCTTTCTTTACCACAAGGGACGGAAGGATTTGTGGTTTATAGTGATGCGTCCGGACAGGGTCTCGGATGTGTACTCATGCAGAACGGGAAAATTATTGCTTATGCTTCACGGCAATTGAGACCTTACGAGGTTAATTATCCGACCCACGACCTGGAGCTAGCAGCCGTGGTGTTCGCATTGAAGATTTGGCGTCATTATCTTTATGGCGTTACCTGTCAGATATTCACCGATCATAAGAGTTTAAAGTATATATTTACTCAGAAGGAGTTAAATATGCAGCAGAGACGGTGGTTGGAACTGATCAAAGATTATGATATCGAGATACTTTACCACCCGGGCAAGGCGAACGTTGTCGCCGACGCCTTGAGTCGTAAGTCCGTTCAGGAGCAGATGCTTGCTCGATTAACAGTTCAGAAGGAACTTCAACAGGAATTTCTGAGACCCGAGATCGAGGTCTGGTTACAGCGAGTACAAGGGCAACTTTGTACGTTGGAGATTTCATCGCCACTTGAGGAGGCGATCAGGGAGAATCAGGGTTCGGACCCATTTTTGTTACGCATTCGAGAGGATGTGACTCAGGGGAAAGCCCCCAGGTTTGTGGTCCACGAGGATGGACTTTTGCGTTTTAAGAATCGGTTTTGCGTACCGGCGAATGTCGAGTTGAAAAACTCGATTTTGAGAGAAGCTCATGCTACCCCTTATTCCGTTCATCCGGGGTCTAGCAAGATGTATAAAGACTTGAAACAAAATTACTGGTGGAGTAATATGAAGCGGGAAGTCGTGGAATTTGTTTCGAGATGTTTGACCTGTCAACAAGTCAAGATAGAACATCAGCGACCGGCGGGTATGCTGAAACCTCTCCCTATTCCAGAATGGAAGTGGGAAGATATTTCAATGGACTTCATCACGAGTTTGCCGACGAGTCGTCCTGGCATGAACACAATCTGGGTAATTGTGGATCGCCTAGTTAAATCAGCTCATTTCCTTGAGATTAAGGATACGTGTGGTCCCGAGAGACTTGCCCAGTTATTTATCAAAGAAATAGTGAGATTGCACGGTACTCCTAAGAGTATCATTTCTGATCGTGACGGACGATTCGTGTCTCATTTTTGGAAATCAGTTCATCGTGCCATGGGAACTCAGCTTAATTTCAGCACAGCTTTTCATCCTCAGTCCGACGGACAATCAGAGAGGACTATTCAGACATTGGAGGACATGTTGAGGGCATGCGTCCTCGATTGGAAAGACGATTGGGAAGCCGAGGATAGTATGTGGGAGAGTTATCCCGAGTTGTTTGACCCTTAGTTTCAGGGACGAAACTCTTTTAAGGGGGGGTGTATGTAATACCCGCTTGTAAATTCATTCATTTTTCATTAAGTAATTGTCACTCAGTGGATTTTCACTTATTAATAATCATTCATCATTCATGTTAATTCATTCGTGTTCACCGTTCGGACTAATGTTGAGTCGTGTATTGATATCGTTCATTGTTTCAACCTTGCATGAGAATCGGGATGAGAATATTATCTTGATCGTTAAAATTACTTCATTAATCGATGTTGATATTGGAGTTCATGCCATTTCAAATTTCCTTCTTGTTCGAATCATGCTATTGTTGAGTACATTTGCGGTTCTTGTGTATCTCGTTGAGTTTTTCTAGTGGGATATTGCTTCTCCCTACTTGTTTTAAGTTTCGGGACGAAACTTCTTTTAAGGAGGGTAGTATGTAATATCCGCAATTTGGATTTCCGGGAATTTTATTTTTTTGACGGAAGTCCATCTTAGCGACTCTATTGTTACTGTTTTGTCATTCCGAGAATGATTAATTCTACACTTTTTGTCATCCGAGTTCGTCTCGGTGTCGTTCTGTTGAGTTCCGTGTTTTTAAGCGACTTTTCCACGTATGAGTTTGACTTTGTAAAATCACCATTAATTTTTGGAAACTCCAAAAATTCTGAATCTTTTCTATATTATAGATCATCAAGTTAGCTTTCCAATGGTTCAAGCGTTAAGTCAATCGGAGTCCGAACGAGGGAGTTATGGTTAAAATAGCTAAGACACACACATTTTTTAGTTTTGGCCGACCAGCCTGTACCGGGGGCCGCGGCTCCTGCCGGAAGGGCTGCGGAATGCTACCGAGTCACTGTGCACATTTTCTAGCCTGTGCCGCGGCACACTCGGCCGGGCCGCGGCACATTGCCAAGCACTGGGGGCAGATTTTGGCCCTGTGCCGCGGCACACTCGGCCGGGCCGCGGCACACAGTGCAGTCTGCACTATAACTTCGGTTTTTTGAGAAGAAACACTCATTTTTCATCCTATATTCGAGAGAGAGGGGGTTTGTGGGAGAAAGTTTCATCATCAATCACTTGAATACTCGATTCTTCATCATTTTCATTCGGTTGTGAAGCTCGGATCGTCGATCTAACGCGTATTCATCGAATCAAAGTGTTTGGATCTTCAAAGGTAATATTCTCAAACCTCTTGGATTTCGATTTGTGTTGAGATATGATGTTTTGGACGTTATAATCATGTTGTATGAAGAGATATACATATGATTATGAGTATGTATGAATATTCATAGGATTATTGAAAGGTTATCCAAGAACACTTTGAATATTGAGTTGGATTTGGGGGGTTTCGATTAATTGTTGTTGAAATCACGAATTTGGATATTCATGTTGGATTATTGATCGTATTGAAGATGTTTTGTTGTTTTGAAATGCTTCTTGGGGATTTGATATTGGTATTATTGAGGTTTGATTGTAAACAATCGAAGTTTGGCCTCAACGTGTTCGATATAATGCCCCAATGAACTTGGTTTAGTCGTATCGATGTTTTGAGTTAGTTAGATTCGTGTTTGATTCATATGTTGAACGGATTGTTGGTAATTGTGTTATTCAAGGTTGTTCGAGCGACCGGTAGTTTCCTTAGGACGTTGTTCGAGAGAGATCGTATCATCACTGGTGTTAAGGTAAGTTAATTCTTACTCAGTTAAAGGGATATTCATTCCTTTCGTTGTTGTTCATTCATAATCATAATTCATTCATATTGTATTAACCGTATCGAGACTTGTCATTGTCAATTAATCACTTCAGTCACAAGGAACGACGGTTCCAATCATTTCATTGAGCTGTCATTCATTTCACTATCATTTCATCTCGGTGAGTCATTATTGATTTCGATGTCACTTTTGTTATCTCGTGGCATTCCGGGTCATACTGGCGTGCCGGTTGGTATGTGTAGGATTTTCATGTCGGTCACATATTAAGTCGTGTGTTGGTTGTTGGCCTCACATTGGACTGTGCACACGAGAAGATCACTTCGTGAGACTGATTAGGTACAAGACCACACGTGTATTCGATCGATACTCGATGGTGGCTTGTGCACGGACACATTTCCATCCCGGGCGTAGTGTGGCGCCACCCTTTGAGCCGTACTATTAGTTGATTCATACAGCATGTTTGATTGCGTATGTTTTCAACAAGATTGGGTTATAATCTAACCGATTCATTTTTGATCGAACTTGTAGTTTATACAACATATATATGATTGTCTTTATTCAACTCTTGATGATTGTTGTTCTGTGTAATTGACCCCGTTGGGGGATTTTGTTTTTCAGGTCGTGGCAAGGCTAAGGCACGGGAAGAGAACGTTGACGGCGAGGAGTCCTAGTGATACTAGTAGGGGGCCCCAGTCCTTTCATTCACCGTGTTTCCTCATTTTATTTCCGCTGCAGATTTCCGTTTGGATTTTGAGTTCATTCAGTGTTGTATATTTTATCTCCATATAAAATATACTTGTATTCGGTCATTTTCCTTGGGTGTGTTGTAATAAAACTCCTCATCGGAGTAATTAATGATGTAATGTGGTTCGGTACTACATTTACCCTGTGTATTTCATTCATTTTCACTCACCTGGTGGGTCCCAGTCGGGGGTCCACGGCACTGTAATATCTGCCTAGTTTAGGGTGTTACAAGATGCTCCCATAGAATAAACCCGAGTGAATAACCCACAGGGAAATTATATCAAATCACATGTCACCGTAACAACAGTCACGTGACTACAAGCACAGATACGTTCATAACCAAATCACAACCATAAGTTATCCCGGCATCGTGCTAACAAGCCACGAACCTCAGAGTCCCCACAAGACATACCCGATGGATAACCACACAAGTTATCCCGGCATCGGGCTAGAAAGCCCCGAACCTCGGAGTCCCTGCAAGACATACCCGGTGGATAACCCTACGGCCACGCCCGACCCATACTAGCAAGTATGGATCCCGGAGATTCAACAATCCTACCCGGAGGCACATCACATACAACAAGCACATAACAATAATCAACTATCAAGCCAAGCAATATTAAGCATCACAACTTCCTTTCAAAGGAGTAACAACCAATATCACCCGTCACAAATTCACCGAACAAGCACACATAACAACACGTTATCCTCGGTAAATGATTACGGTTTATTACATTCACTAAATGTGATCACAAGTCTTTCAACAAACGGAGTTAACACACATAGGCCAAAAACACACTTATCCACGATTCATACGGGTTATCTTGAAGGAAATCCTTTTTATTGAGAATATACCGATTCATTAGAAGGTTCATTAAATCATTCAAGTTCCACATATAACCAATTACCAACTATCGTGTCTACAAAACATGAAGTGTATGGACAAGATACTTGCCTCGAATAATTGATTCTGAAAGCTCCGACGACCACGGCTCACCCGGTCGATCCATAGAAATCCCAACCCTTATTATAAATACATAATAGACAATTTAATATAAGGTCCAAATTAATATCTTATAATTATAAGGTAATTAGTCGGCTAATATATTACCTCAATTGAGCTCCTTTAAATTATTGATCGGATCAAACGACCAACGATATTCCACCCAGATCCATATCTCGATTTAATTAATGATGGGAATCATAATTCAAATTCCTGAACGATTGTCCCATATACAGCTCCAAACTCGGGTTCATCCCATAAGTCCAATATATGAATCCGTTTGTAGGCTAATTTATACAACTTTCATCCTCGTATCCATCTTCCCCTATATATAAAATTGTGTTGGGTGTGTACTGTATGTGATATATATGTATATATATATCACACCCACTGCACACACATATATATATATAGTACACACTTATACATATATTACATACACAGCACACTCACAATAACCACACCCACGCCGGAATCCGGCCACAACCCCAATCCCGTCGTCTTCTTCTTACATCACCAGAACCCGGATCGGTGACAATCCAACCCGCCGGAATTTGTCCAGCTCCAGCTGAGTTACGGCCATGACCGGACCTCAACTAACTCCAGCCCGTCAAACCTCGTCGAACTCTAACTCGGCCCCGGCCGTGATCGGACGTCTAAGTCAACGCCGGAAACACAATAGGGTTACCATCGTTAGCCTTCCAAAAACCGTTCGGATCCGGAATCATACATTGCAGTTCTCTTCTCCTGTGAGCCACTGATCGGAACTCCATAATTGTCGGTTCCTCGAGCTCCAGCTCGCCGGAAAAAGACCCAAACAGCTCGACTGGATTTTCACGTCGTCGTGTCCGAAAGTTCCGACTAGGCCGTTGCTTTTCCAGACACGAACACAATGCCGCCGTCGAGCTTCAGTTGTTGTCGGAAACTCCATCCCTCCACCGTTGACCTCCACAACTCACCCCCGATAGAACTCAGATCCCCCGACCCAGCTTAGCCCAACCGCAAAAACCCTGACCCTGAGCTCGCCACCGCCGATCGCCAATGAAGAAGAAGGAGATGGGTGGTGTTGGTGAGAGAAAAGGGAGGAGGTGGAAGGGAGAGAGAGATGCGAGAGGAGAGAGAGAGAGGGAGCAGGTGGTAGAAAGGAGAAAAGAAAGAAAGAAGACAAAAAAAAAAAGAAAAAAAAAAAGTGAAAGGAAGAGTGAGGGTGAGGAAAAAACCGTGAGGAGATTTCTCAAGAATCACATCACATGCCTATACTATATATATAATATACTACATATATATATATATATAAATAGAAAATTGGACTTATCCGGCCCAACAAGGTTCGATTATAAATTAACCGAGTAGAAAACGAATCAATCTGAGATTCATTATCCCGTCTCCTGGTTCGATTATCCGATTAATTCATATTGCGTCCGATAAAACCAATAACTCACCAATATTTTAGTCCAATATCTCAGAGTCCGCCCGACTTATAAATAATCAGCTAATAAAATAAGAGAGAAAAAAAAATTATATCGCTAAAATTCGAGTTAAAAATTCCCGGATATTACATACTACCCTCCTTAAAAGAAGTTTCGTCCCGAAACTTAACAAGTAGGGAGAGGTAATATCCCACTAGGAACATCTCCACGAGATACACAAGAACCGCGCAACTTACGCCCATCGGCGAAACATTACAAAAAATGCAAAGGACGTACGGCGTGGAAACACGCTCAACGACAACCACGATTGAACCTCAATGATCGAACAACACGATCGAACACAATGATCGAACAAAAATGGTCGAATAACAACGATCGAACAGCCACGGTCGAACAATGGCCCCAAAGTTCACACTTCAACTCAAGATATTAAAAGAACTTGTAGAAACTAAAAGACGTTATTTTCGAACATGGTTCACAAGAATCGAACCGAACTCGGAAAAGTCACAATGATAAACAGATTGATCCGAAACAAGGTCACAACCTGTTCGAATGATAACAACCGAGATACCGAACAAGTTCAGAAAGTATCAACGGACACGAGCGATTCGATAGAATTGAGAAAGAGAAAATGCAGAAGTCAAAAAAACAATACGGGTATTACATTCGACCTCTTTTAAAATAAGTGTCGTCCACGAAACTCACAAAAACAGAAGCAAGGTAACAACACTACAAGAAACCGACAGAAACATCTATCAAGGGCCTCTCAGAGCCGATCATGATATTTGTGTTGAAGTTCGCACCCCGAAAGACTCGGTAACCAACTCGCAAAACTGGATTCTGTGTCCCTTGAGTCCACATTTCTAATCTGCTACTGGCAGGGAAGGACAATTTGTACGAACATGCCCCCGGCATAATACGGTTAAAGCACCTCGGCGCGGCATACCGAACATACAACTGCTAGGTACAATGGAATGTAACATCGCAAAACAACATACTGGAGATGCCAACTCAGCACAACATATCAACACATACAAAAATCACAACAACAATGGCATCGTTCGACGATTTCAACGGCCCGAACGATAACCATCATACAATTACCAAACATCACGAAACAACAAGGTATGTACACAATCATACAAACCCAAGCTCTAACAGCTCGCACAGGCGCGATTACACGCAAATCACCACGAAGCGACAACATTCAATACCAACCTCACACCTCTCACAGAGGGCTAACACAACAAATGCGTGGCGTTCAAAAAGTAGTACAAACCTCGTTATCGAGACCTTGAAAAACCATCTTGCGTTTGATAAGAATGAGGGCACTTTTCTTTTAGTGAAAAACTTTCAGAAATATTCGACCCTCGGGTCTAAGCAAATGCGTTTCTAAATCTTTGAAAATATCTCAAAATATTTTGGTCCTCAAAATGGAATAATTTTGAAACATACAGTGGGACTAGTAGGCACCTTAAAAATACCACGAGAAAATATTCCATTTGAAAAGTACGTCTCAAAATTTATTTTCTAAGATACTCAAGGTTTTTTAGAAATCTGATAGGCCAGAATGCCCAAAACTCACATGTATCAACATCCGCTTAAACACATCGTAGTACATGCATTAAATCGTTCAAATCAAGACAATACATGTCACTCGAGGCACAACACAAAGAAGGAAGACTTACATCCACAGGTCGCACGAAGATGATGATCGCCCCTCGATAATAATCACAACCAATAAACTCAGACGATGCGTCGCGACACGACTCAGTCAGACAAAATCCGACGAGACAAAACTCAACAGACACAACTTGACCCGACATCCTAGGTTTCCACAACCTAAGCGCTGATACCATTTATGTAACACCCCCAATCCGTTCAGGGATATTACACGCCGTAGAACCTTTCCTCAAGGATCTACCAGGCTGGTAACAACATTAAACATCTCGACAATGCCTTTTAAGGCTAAAATGACTAGGTAGACCGATTTGGTCTTTCAATAAATACATACAACTCAATCACAACACATGCCCACGCAGGGGTCAAGTACAACACACTCCCGTACAATGGGAAAGAATAATGCAGCGGAAATAAAATACAACTAAACCAAACAATACGGGCCCTCATGTGATTAGTATCGATCATCTTTCATCATCCTTCGTGCCGACCCTATGTTATGCTCCCAAAACCTGAATGCAAAGAGAGACATCCACCCCCAAATACTCGGGGGTTAGCAAAACTCCACTGTTTTGCTAGTGTAAGTATAAAATACGAAAACGAGCCATACATATCATACTCCATGGGACATGATAATCAGAAACATACTTCCAGAGGTAAATCACTTGATCAAAACGGTTAAATCGATAGATAGGGGTAAACCCGATATACATCTTGTGAAAACATTTTACGATCTCGGGAGTTTTGAAAATATTTGGAATTTTAAGAATTCTCAAGCCTTTCGAAAACATTTAGGGACACAGCCCAAAAGTCATTTTCCCAAAACAAAATTACGATAACAACACGCGGGGTCTACGACCCGATCATACCATAACAACATGTTTCCACAAATTATTCGCGTCCCGTGCTAGCAAGCCACGGACCTCAGATGCTCCCGTAGAACAAACCCGAGTGAATAACCCACAGGGAAACTTTATCAAATCACATGTCACCGTTACAACAGTCATGTGACTACAAGCACAGATACGTTCATAACCAAATCACAACCATAAGTTATCCGGGCATCGTGCTAACAAGCCACGAACCTCAGAGTCCCCACAAGACATACCCGATGGATAACCACACAAGTTATCCCCGGCATCGGGCTAGCAAGCCCCGAACCTCGGAGTCCCCGCAAGACATACCCGGTGGATAACCCTACGGCCACGCCCGGCCCATACTAGCAAGTATGGATCCCGGAGATTCAACAATCCTACCCGGAGGCACATCACATACAACAAGCACACAACAATAATCAACTATCAAGCCAAGCAACATTAAGCATCACAACTTCCTTTCAAAGGAGTAACAACCAATATCACCCGTCACATATTCACTGAACAAGCACACATAACAACACGTTATCCTCGGTAAATGATTACGGTTTATTACATTCACTAAATGTGATCATAAGTCTTTCAACAAACGGAGTTAACACACATAGGCCAAAAACACACTTATCCACGTTTCATACGGGTTATCTTGAAGGAAATCCTTTTTATCGAGAATATATCGATTCTTTAGAAGGTTTATTAAATCATTCAAGTTCCACATATAACCAATTACCAACAATCGTGTCTACGAAACATGAAGTGTATGGACAAGATACTTGCCTCGAATAATTGATTCTGAAAGCTCCGACGACCACGACAATAGAATTCAGTCTATTACTTTTGATGTCTTGATTTGGGACTTTTGTATTATAAAATTGGTTTAAGTACTCGAGTACTTCTTGTTTCAAAATTGTTAATGTTGTGTTCCTGTTTTGGGAAATGGATTGATGTTGGATTCTATTGTCGGATTGTAGTCTTATTTGAATTGTCGTATTATTGATGATTGTTTGTTTTTGTCAAATGTCTTGTTGGTACGTTAGCCTGGTGGATTCCATAGTGTGGAGTCCACGGCGCTGTAATATGCCCTGAATGTCTTGGGGTGTTACAGAATATGGTATCAGAGCTTAGGTTTATGGATACCTAGGCTGTCGGTTATTTGGGTCTAGTTAAGTGTCGTTTTTGGGACAGTATCACTGCTATGCCATCATCTCAGTACGCCGGTGCTCGTAAGTTTTTCCTAACTTGACTCGTTTCACCGTTATGTTCTATTCCTGTCTTAGCATCTTGTTGCGTTTTGCGTTTGAATTGTACTTACTCGTTGCTTCTTCAGAATTCCTGCTGGTAGAGGACGCGGACGCGGTAGGGGACGTGGCGCAGCCGGTGGGGCGGCCATGTCCGATCACTCGGGAACTGATTCGGCGATGCCTTCTTTGTCGAAAAGTGTTCCCCCTAGTTCCGGAGGTCAGCAGGACCAGTCTACTAGCTCCGGTAATGCACATGAGAATGTTGGAGTGGCCAACATTTTGCAGCAAGTAGCGAACTAAATGACGCTACTGACTCAGGCCGTTCTAGTCGGCCAAGCTAATGCCAACCCGGTTCCGCCTACTGGATCCGGCAATGACAAGTTACTTCAGGATGTGATTCGTATGCGTCCTCCGCAGTTTGATGGTGCTTCCGACCCTTCCGGATGGGAGAGTTGGCTTTTTGAGATGGAAAAAGTATTTGAGGCTGCTAATTGTCTTGAGGAGAGGAAAATACCCATTGCTCAGTACTTCCTCGCCAAGGAGGCAGCAACGTGGTGGCAAGCGGTGAAACCGCGTGACCGGGCCGCTACGTGGGCAGAGTTTCGAGATCTGATGGAAGATGAATCTGTCCTTGGCCAGTGAAAGAGGGGAGGATCCGAGCCTTCTTTGAGGCTAAGCCCCAAGATGTTCCTATTTCTCAAGCTATCAAAGACTACAATCAACAGCTGCATTATGTGAGAAACTAAGTCCGAGATGAGCTTGACAAGATCCGCCACTTTGATATGCGGATGAAACCGAGGGTGTGACACTACATGTCTAGTCTAGGGTGCACGACTTTGAAAGATTATCAGAATAAAGCGATGGCTTATGAGATGTCGTTTTCCGCGACAGAGACGACAACCGAAGGAAAGAAACAGAAGACCTCCGGTCAGTTTTCGGGAGGCAAGTCAGGAGGGTATCCGAAGGCTCAGTCTGGTTCGCAAGACTTCGGGAGTCAGTCGCCATCAGTTGGTCGAGGAAACGGTTCTAGGTCTACTCCTGCTGGTTCCGTTCGTGGACCTACGTGCTTCAACTGTAGTCGTCCGGGCCACATGATGAGTGAGTGTGATAGGCCTCCGATTCAGTGTCTTGCTTGTGGTCGGATGGGTCATCGTGCTAAGTTTTGTATGGATGCATCTCGGGCTCCAGTTACTCAGATATCAGCCCCAGCTGCGGGAGAGCCGAGTGTGAATCAGACACCGACAGTTCCTCAGCCGCAGCAGAGTTTTGGTAGAGGTCGAGGACGTGGTCAGCCTTCTAGAGGGGGAGCTTCTAGTGCGGGGTCTGTTCCGCCCTGAGTGTACGAGATGAGACGAGCAGGAGATCCTGACGCGACGGTGGCTACAGGTACCGTCCACATCCTTGATCATCCTGTTTCCGTATTGTTGGATTCTGGTGCTACGCATTCTTTTATATCTATGGATTGTGTGCGTCGTCTACATGTTGATTGCCTAGTTGCCTGTGAGCCTTTTGTTGTTAAACTTCCTAGTGGGGATAGCATCGTGGGGGACCGTGAGATTAGAGATTTTTCTGTGAGTATCGCGGGGAGGGATTGGCCTTCTAATCTGATTGCGGTAGATATTAAGAATGAGGATTTGATTCTGGGTGAGGATTGGCTGGACCGTCATGGGGCGATCATGAATTATAGAACGAGAACTGTTTCGATGTTAGCCTCTGACGGTACCGAGCATTCTTTTGTGGGGCGTAAGCAGAGTAGCCACAGATTACTGATCAGCGCATTGAGGGCGGTGAGACTTCTTCGGGGAGGTTGCACGGGTTATTGGTGTTACGCCTTGAGATCGGAAGAAGGGGGAGTCGAGCTCCCGTCTATTCCGATAGTGTGCGAGTATCCTGATGTCTTTCCAGACGAGTTGTCGGGTTTGCCGCCGGACCGAGAAGTTGAGTTTACCGTCGATTTAGAGCCGGGTGCAGCACCGATTTCTAAGACGCCATACCGTATGGTGCCTGCCGAGATGCTTGAGTTGAAGAAATAGTTGGGAGAGTTGCTAGACATGGGGTATATTCGACCGAGCGCTTCACCTTGGGGCGCACCGGTCCTGTTTGTGAAGAAGAAGGATGGGTCACTTCGTTTATGTATCGACTACCGAGAGTTGAACAAAGTGACCATCAAAAACAAGTATCCGCTTCCGAGGATTGATGATTTGTTTGATCAGTTGCAAGGGGCAACTGTGTTTTCGAAGATTGATTTGAGATCGGGGTATTATCAGCTCCGAGTGAAGGATACCGACGTTCCGAAGACGGCCTTTCGGACAAGATACGGTCACTACGAGTTTGTGGTTATGCCTTTTGGGCTAGCCAACGCCCCAGCCGTGTTCATGCAGCTTATGAACAAAGTCTTTATCGAGTACCTCGATAAGTGTGTAGTCGTTTTTATCGATGACATCCTGATTTACTCGAAGAGCGAGGAGGAGCACGCCCGTCATTTGCATATTGTGTTAGATATTTTGAGAACTCAGCAACTTTTTGCTAAGTTCTCAAAATGTGAGTTTTGGTTACGGGAGGTTATGTTTCTCGGTCATGTGATCTCGGCCGAGGGTGTTCGTGTGGACCCACATAAGGTAGAGGCAGTGTTGGATTGGGCGCCGCCCAAGAACGTGAAAGAGTTCCGCAGTTTTCTGGGATTAGCCGGGTATTACCGTAGATTCGTCGAGGGGTTCTCTAAGCTCGCTCGACCGCTGACTGAGTTGTTACAGAAGTCAGAGAAGTTTGTGTGGACCGATGAGAGGCAGAATAGTTTTGAGGAGTTGAAGAAGCGGTTGACGACCGCTCCCGTTTTGGCTTTACCGAGTGGTAATGATGGTTTCTCAGTTTATAGTAATGCTTCGGGCCAAGGGCTCGGATGCGTACTTATGCAGCACGGGAGGACGATTGCCTATGCTTCCCGTCAGTTGAAACCGTATGAATTGAATTACCCTATGCACGATCTTGAGTTGGCCGCAGTCGTATTTGCGTTGAAGATCTGGCGTCATTACTTGTATGGCTCGTCGTGTCAGATTTTCACCGATCACAAGAGCCTAAAGTACATTTTCACCAAGAAAGAGCTTAATATGAGACATAGGAGATGGTTAGAATTAATTAAGGATTACGATTCCGATATCCTTTATCATCCGGGCAAGGCTAATGTGGTAGCAGATGCCTTGAGCCAGAAATCGGTATCGCTTCGGGCGCTTGAGTTACTCACGGCCCAGTCGGGACTTCAGCGAGAGTTTATGAGGTTGAGCATTGAGATTGTACTGCCAGAGAGTTCCGGGCAGTTGCGTACTCTTGAGATTTCTTCATCTCTGGTCGAGGACATTAAATCGGGAAAGTTGGAGGACCCGATGTTTATTCAGCTTCGAGAGAGTGTAGGGAAGGGGAAAGCCCCGGGATTCATTATTCATGAGGACGGAGTGTTGAGATTCCGAGGTCGGTTGTGCATTCCGAACGACTCGGAATTGAGACAGAGTATCATGCGAGAGGCTCATGCGTCACCTTACTCAGTCCATCCGGGCTCGAGTAAAATGTATAAAGATATGAGGAAAAATTTCTGGTGGAACGATATTAAGAAAGAGGTAGTTCAGTTTGTGGCTAAGTGTTTGACTTGTCAGCAAGTCAAGATTGAGCATCAGCGGCCAGCCGGGTTATTGAAACCACTTCCCGTCCCGGAATGGAAGTGGGAGGATATCTCTATGGATTTTGTCACGGGTTTGCCGAGGACGAAGACTGGTATGAATATGGTGTGGGTGATTGTAGACCGACTGACTAAGTCGGCACATTTTCTGGGCATCAAGGATACTTGGGGTCCAGAAAAGTTGGCTCGTATTTTTATCGCACAGATAGTGAGGCTTCATGGTACGCCGAGGACCATTATTTTAGATAGAGATGGCCGGTTTGTATTGCACTTTTGGCAGGAGGTACATAAGGCATTGGGGACACAGTTATGTTTGAGTACATATTTCCACCCCCAGACTGACGGACAGTCCGAACGTACCATTCAGACGTTCGAGGATTTGTTGCGCGCGTGCGCGTTAGATTGGAGTAGTGACTGGGAGGAGCATTTGACCTTAATTGAGTTTACTTATAATAATAGCTGGCACGCATCGATTAAGATGGCACCGTATGAGGCACTTTATGGCCGACGTTGCCGATCACCGATATGTTGGGATGAGCCGTCTAATTTGGTTGGCACCGAGCCGGACCTTGTGTTGGAGACGAGGGAGAAAGTTGAATTGATTAGGAAGAGAATGTTGGCTGCTCAGAGTCGACAAAAGTCTTATGCGGATGTTAGGCGTAGACCTTTGGAGTTTGAGGTGGGAGATCATGTTCTGTTGAGAGTGTCTCCGACGAAGGGAGTTTTCCGTTTTGGGAAGAAGGGGAAACTCAGCCCGAGATATATTGGACCTTTCGAGGTATTGGAGAGAGTCGGTGAGTTGGCATACCGTTTGGCTTTACCTCCGTCGCTGAGTCATGTGCATAGCGTATTTCACGTTTCTCAGTTGAGGAAGTACGTTCCGGACCCGTCCCACATTATTGACTTTGGGGACGTGGAGATCGAGAAGGATGTTACGTTTGAAGAGAGGCCCGTCAAGATTTTGGAGCGTCGAGACAAACAGTTAAGGCACAAACCCATTCCTTTGGTTAAGGTGCAATGGTCGAGACACGGAGTAGAAAAAGCGACGTGGGAGTTAGAGGAGGATATGCGTTTGAGACACCCCGAGCTTTTTGATTCTTAAGTTTCGGGACGAAACTTCATTTTAGAGGGGGAGAATGTAATATCCGTAAGTTTCCATTTTTAGTAGTTTCCATTTTTGGTGTATGTCTATTTTTATCGACTCGCTTGTAACCGTTTCGACATTGTGAATCTACTTTGTTCTTGGAGTTTTTCCATTTGGACGAGTTTAGGGAATCTCATTTTCGTTGTCGCATTAGGGACCCTCCGGTGGTCGGAATTATATTTTCTTTTAGCGCTTAGCTCCGTCGTCTGGTATGCTTCGTGTTTATGTTTCCGGATTCTGACCTCGTCGTATGCTTTCGTGTTTTGTACCCTCGGCAGACTTCATCGCTAATGTGAGCAGCAGATTAATCACAGTGCAGGTAGCACACGCTACTCCTGTTGCCTTGCATGCGCTACCGATGTGCAGTTAGCGTACGCTAACTCCCTATTGTTAGCGTACGCTAACGAATGGTGGCAGTAGCTACTAGACCTGTCACGGCCCGTTAACGCACGCTATATATGACAGTTAGCGTGCGCTAACTTCACTAATTATATAAGTCAGCAGGCAGTTTCAGAACAACAGTTTTATTCTTTTCTCTTTGTTTCTTCGACGTGCGACCTCAGAGGCGATTTCCACCAGTACTATTCGGAGTTCTCTTCAAATTCCATCACGGTAGAATCGAGCCATCATATCATAATCATCATAACCACCCTTCATCATCCGAATTAAAGGTAATTCCTCAGGAACCCTAATTTTGATGAATTTGGGGGTTTTTCGGGATTCTAGGATTTAGACCGAATTGTTCATCTATATTACAATATTCTTTACCGATTGTGATTATTGAGTGATTCTAAATCCAATTTCCTTGATTTTAATCCGCCAATTATCAATACGGGGAGATTTTGCGTAAACCCTCGCCCGTATCAATTGATCGTTCATTGTCGTATCATGTAATCGGGGTTATGGGTGTATTCCAATAGTGTATTGTTGTCCGTTGGGACTGAACTGTGTTGATCCTTCATTTAGGAACCATTGTTTTCCACCCGGACCGTTCGTAGTCGTGTTTCACTTCCGTTTCTTCAAGAATGTCTCAAAGGCAAGTACTTTACATTTGTTTACATGTTCCAGTATTTGAATTATGGCTGTATCGTGGTTGTTGTGGATGGTTATGTGTATGTTCACCTAGGGATGGTCCGACGGGGCCTCTAGGGATACGTATTGCCGTGAGTGTGCGTATCGCGAGCTGTGGTTAGCCACCTAGGGATGTCCGACGGGGCTCTGCGGGGTACGATGGTCGTGAGTCTCGTACCAACGGTTAACTTTGAATTGTGATTTGTTGGAGATAATGTGTTTTACGATTGTACAATTTAAATATTCCGGAATATAAAATGTTTTCTAAAATGATTTTTTTGGCGCATATATTCATCTGATTAGAATATAGTTCAAATAGATTGTACTTGCACTAGCAGTTGTCGCTAACCCCTTAAATGGGGGAAATACTTTTTGTATTTCAGGTATTGATCGTGGGGACAAGCGAGCACTTGAGCCATATGAGGATGATGGGCAAGCATGATACTGATCAGTAGTCATTTGTTGGTGTTCAGTTCAGTCTATTACTTTTGATGTCTTGATTTGGGACTTTTGTATTATAAAATTGGTTTAAGTACTCGAGTACTTCTTGTTTCAAAATTGTTAATGTTGTGTTCCTGTTTTGGGAAATGGATTGATGTTGGATTCTATTGTCGGATTGTAGTCTTATTTGAATTGTCATATTATTGATGATTGTTTGCTTTTGTCAAATGTCTTGTTGGTACGTTAGCCTGGTGGATTCCATAGTGTGGAGTCCACGGCGCTGTAATATGCCCTGAATGTCTTGGGGGTGTTACAGTATTGATCATCTCTTAGATCAACTTCAGGGAGCTTCAGTATTTTCCAAGATCGACTTAAGATCTGGATATCACCAGTTGCGCATTCAAGAGTCGGATATCGCGAGGGCGGCGTTTCAAACACGCTATGGCCATTATGAGTTCGTAGAGTTAATTAATGCACTAATGCACCTACGGTATTCATGGAGTTAATAAATTGGGTCTTCATCGACTTTTTGGATCAGTTTGTGGTTGTCTTTATTGATGACATTTTAATTTATTCTCATGACCGGGAGGAGCACGAGTTTCACCTTCATCGGGTACTCGACGTGTTGAGACGAGAGCAACTTTTTGGGAAGTTTCCCAAATGTGAGTTCTGGATGTCCGAAGTGACATTTCTCGGGAATGTAATTTCATCAGACGGAGTTCGTGTCGACCCTCAGAAGACGAAGGCTATCCGAGATAGGCAACCTCCGAAGAACGTTAAGGAAATCCGAAGCTTTCTCGGAGTAGCCGGTTATTATCGGCGATTTGTGGAAGGATTTTCTAAAATCGCTCAATCAATGCCGAATCTTTTGCGAAAGGATGAGAAATACACGTGGTCCGACGCGTGTCAACAGAGTTTTGAGGAACTCAAGAGCCGGTTAATTTCAGCACTTGTCCTTTCTTTACCACAAGGGACGGAAGGATTTGTGGTTTATAGTGATGCGTCCGGACAGGGTCTCGGATGTGTACTCATGCAGAACGGGAAAATTATTGCTTATGCTTCACGGCAATTGAGACCTTACGAGGTTAATTATCCGACCCACGACCTGGAGCTAGCAGCCGTGGTGTTCGCATTGAAGATTTGGCGTCATTATCTTCATGGCGTTACCTGTCAGATATTCACCGATCATAAGAGTTTAAAGTATATATTTACTCAGAAGGAGTTAAATATGCAGCAGAGACGGTGGTTGGAACTGATCAAAGATTATGATATCGAGATACTTTACCACCCGGGCAAGGCGAACGTTGTCGCCGACGCCTTGAGTCGTAAGTCCGTTCAGGAGCAGATGCTTGCTCGATTAACAGTTCACAAGGAACTTCAATAGGAATTTCTGAGACCCGATATCGAGGTCTGGTTACAGCGAGTACAAGGGCAACTTTGTACGTTGGAGATTTCATCGCCACTTGAGGAGGCGAGCAGGGAGAATCAGGGTTCGGACCCATTTTTATTACGCATTCGAGAGGATGTGACTCAGGGGAAAGCCCCCAGGTTTGTGGTCCACGAGGATGGACTTTTGCGTTTTAAGAATCGGTTGTGCGTACCGGCGAATGTCGAGTTGAAAAACTCGATTTTGAGAGAAGCTCATGCTACCCCTTATTCCGTTCATCCGGGGTCTATCAAGATGTATAAAGACTTGAAACAAAATTACTGGTGGAGTAATATGAAGCGGGAAGTCGTGGAATTTGTTTCGAGATGTTTGACCTGTCAGCAAGTCAAGATAGAACATCAGCGACCGGCGGGTATGCTGAAACCTCTCCCTATTCCAGAATGGAAGTGGGAAGATATTTCAATGGACTTCATCACGAGTTTGCCGACGAGTCGTCCTGGCATGAACACAATCTGGGTAATTGTGGATCGCCTAGTTAAATCAGCTCATTTCCTTGAGATTAAGGATACGTGGGGTCCCGAGAGACTTGCCCAGTTATTTATCAAAGAAATAGTGAGATTGCACGGTACTCCTAAGAGTATCATTTCTGATCGTGACGGGCGATTCGTGTCTCATTTTTGGAAATCAGTTCATCGTGCCATGGGAACTCAGCTTAATTTCAAGATGACTTTTCATCCTCGGTCAACGGACAATCAGAGAGGACTATTCAGACATTGGAGGACATGTTGAGGGCATGCGTCCTCGATTGGAAAGACGATTGGGAAGCCGAGGATAGTATGTGGGAGAGTTATCCCGAGTTGTTTGACCCTTAGTTTCGGGGACGAAACTCTTTTAAGGGGGGGTGTATGTAATACCCGCTTGTAAATTCATTCATTTTTCATTAAGTAATTGTCACTCAGTGGATTTTCACTTATTAATAATCATTCATCATTCATGTTAATTCATTCGTGTTCACCGTTCGGACTAATGTTGAGTCGTGTATTGATATCGTTCATTGTTTCAACCTTGCTTGAGAATCGGGATGAGAATATTATCTTGATCGTTAAAATTACTTCATTAATCGATGTTGATATTGGAGTTCATGCCATTTCAAATTTCCTTCTTGTTTGAATCATGCTATTGTTGAGTACATTTGCGGTTCTTGTGTATCTCGTTGAGTTTTTCTAGTGGGATATTGCTTCTCCCTACTTGTTTTAAGTTTCGGGACGAAACTTCTTTTAAGGAGGGTAGTATGTAATATCCGCAATTTGGATTTCCGGGAATTTTATTTTTTTGACGGAAGTCCATCTTAGCGACTCTATTGTTACTGTTTCGTCATTCCGAGAATGATTAATTCTACACTTTTTGTCATCCGAGTTCGTCTCGGTGTCGTTCTGTTGAGTTCCGTGTTTTTAAGCGACTTTTCCACGTATGAGTTTGACTTTGTAAAATCACCATTAATTTTTGGAAACTCCAAAAATTCTGAATCTTTTCGATATTATAGAGCATCAAGTTAGCTTTCCAATGGTTCAAGCGTTAAGTCAATCGGAGTCCGAACGAGGGAGTTATGGTCAAAATAGCTAAGACATACACATTTTCTAGTTTTGGCCGACCAGCCTGTACCGGGGGCCGCGGCTCCTGCCGGAAGGGCTGCGGAATGCTGCCGAGTCACTGTGCACATTTTCTAGCCTGTGCCGCAGCACACTCGGCCGGGCCGCGGCACATTGCCAAGCACTGGGGGCAGATTTTGGCCCTGTGCCGCGGCACACTCGGCCGGGCCGCGGCACACAGTGCAGTCTGCACTATAACTTCGGTTTTTTTAGAAGAAACACTCATTTTTCATCCTATATTCGAGAGAGAGGGTTTGTGGGAGAAAGTTTCATCATCAATCACTTGAATACTCGATTCTTCATCATTTTCATTCGGTTGTGAAGCTCGGATCGTCGATCTAACGCGTATTCATCGAATCAAAGTGTTTGGATCTTCAAAGATAATATTCTCAAACCTCTTGGATTTCGATTTGTGTTGAGATATGATGTTTTGGACGTTATAATCATGTTGTATGAAGAGATATACATATGATTATGAGTATGTATGAATATTCATAGGATTATTGAAAGGTTATCCAAGAACACTTTGAATATTGAGTTGGATTTGGGGGTTTTCGATTAATTGTTGTTGAAATCACGAATTTGAATATTCATATTGGACTATTGATCGTATTGAAGATGTTTTGTTGTTTTGAAACGCTTCTTGGGGATTTGATATTGGTATTATTGAGGTTTGATTGTAAACAATCGAAGTTTGGCCTCAACGTGTTCGATATAATGCCCCAATGAACTTGGTTTAGTCGTATCGATGTTTTGAGTTAGTTAGATTCGTGTTTGATTCGTATGTTGAACGGATTGTTGGTAATTGTGTTATTCAAGGTTGTTCGAGCGACCGGTAGTTTCCTTAGGACGTTGTTCGAGAGAGATCGTATCATCACCGGTGTTAAGGTAAGTTAATTCTTACTCAGTTAAAGGGATATTCATTCCTTTCGTTGTTGTTCATTCATAATCATAATTCATTCATATTGTATTAACCGTATCGAGACTTGTCATTGTCAATTAATCACTTCAGTCACAAGGAACGACGGTTCCAATCATTTCATTGAGCTGTCATTCATTTCACTATCATTTCATCTCGGTGAGTCATTATTGATTTCGATGTCACTTTTGTTATCTCGTGGCATTCCGGGTCATACTGGCGTGCCGGTTGGTATGTGTAGGATTTTCATGTCGGGCACATATTAAGTCGTGTGTTGGTTGTTGGCCTCACATTGGACTGTGCACACGAGAAGATCACTTCGTGAGACTGATTAGGTACAAGACCACACGTGTATTCGATCGATACTCGATGGTGGCTTGTGCACGGACACATTTCCATCCCGGGCGTAGTGTGGCGCCACCCTTTGAGCCGTACTATTAGTTGATTCATACAGCATGTTTGATTGCGTATGTTTTCAACAAGATTGGGTTATAATCAAACCGATTCATTTTTGATCGAACTTGTGGTTTATACAACATATATATGATTGTCCTTATTCAACTCTTGATGATTGTTGTTCTGTGTAACTGACCCCGTTGGGGGATTTTGTTTTTCAGGTCGTGGCAAGGCTAAGGCACGGGAAGAGAACGTTGACGGCGAGGAGTCCTAGTGATACTAGTAGGGGGCCCCAGTCCTTTCATTCACCGTGTTTCCTCATTTTATTTCCGCTGCAGATTTTCGTTTGGATTTTGAGTTCATTCAGTGTTGTATATTTTATCTCCATATAAAATATACTTGTATTCGGTCATTTTCCTTGGGTGTGTTGTAATAAAACTCCTCATCGGAGTAATTAATGATGTAATGTGGTTCGGTACTACATTTACCCTGTGTATTTCATTCATTTTCACTCACCTGGTGGGTCCCAGTCGGGGGTCCACGGCACTGTAATATCTGCCTAGTTTGGGATGTTACAAGATGCTCCCATAGAATAAACCCGAGTGAATAACCCACAGGGAAATTATATCAAATCACATGTCACCGTAACAACAGTCACGTGACTACAAGCACAGATACGTTCATAACCAAATCACAACCATAAGTTATCCCGGCATCGTGCTAACAAGCCACGAACCTCAGAGTCCTCATAAGACATACCCGATGGATAACCACACAAGTTATCCCGGCATCGGGCTAGAAAGCCCCGAACCTCGGAGTCCCTGCAAGACATACCCGGTGGATAACCCTACGGCCACGCCCGACCCATACTAGCAAGTATGGATCCCGGAGATTCAACAATCCTACCCGGAGGCACATCACATACAACAAGCACATAACAATAATCAACTATCAAGCCAAGCAATATTAAGCATCACAACTTCCTTTCAAAGTAGTAACAACCAATATCACCCGTCACAAATTCACCGAACAAGCACACATAACAACACATTATCCTCGGTAAATGATTACGGTTTATTACATTCACTAAATGTGATCATAAGTCTTTCAACAAACGGAGTTAATACACATAGGCCAAAAACACACTTATCCACGATTCATACGGGTTATCTTGAAGGAAATCCTTTTTATTGAGAATATACCGATTCATTAGAAGGTTCATTAAATCATTCAAGTTCCACATATAACCAATTACCAACTATCGTGTCTACGAAACATGAAGTGTATGGACAAGATACTTGCCTCGAATAATTGATTCTGAAAGCTCTGACGACCACGGCTCACCCGGTCGATCCATAGAAATCCAACCCTTATTATAAATACATAATAGACAATTTAATATAAGGTCCAAATTAATATCTTATAATTATAAGGTAATTAGTCGGCTAATATATTACCTCAATTGAGCTCCTTTAAATTATTGATCGGATCAAACGACCAACGATATTCCACCCGGATCCATATCTCGATTTAATTAATGATGGGAATCATAATTCAAATTCCTGAATGATTATCCCATATACAGCTCCAAACTCGGGTTCATCCCATAAGTCCAATATATGAATCCGTTCGTAGGCTAATTTATACAACTTTCATCCTCGTATCCATCTTCCCCTATATATAAAATTGTGTTGGGTGTGTACTGTATGTGATATATATGTATATATATATATATATATCAGACCCACTGCACACATATATATATATAGTACACACTTATACATATATTACATACACAGCACACTCACAATAACCACACCCACGCCGGAATCCGGCCACAACCCCAATCCCGTCGTCTTCTTCTTACATCACCAGAATCCGGATCGGTGACAATCCAACCCGCCGGAATTTGTCCAGCTCCAGCTGAGTTACGGCCATGACCGGACCTCAACTAACTCCAGCCCGTCAAACCTCGTCGAACTCTAACTCGGCCTCGGCCGTGATCGGACGTCTAAGTCAACGCCGGAAACACAATAGGGTTACCATCGTTAGCCTTACAAAAACCGTTCGGATCTGGAATCATACATTGCAGTTCTCTTCTCCTGTGAGCCACTGATCGGAACTCCATAATTGTCGGTTCCTCGAGCTCCAGCTCGCTGGAAAAAGACCCGAACAGCTCGACTAGATTTTCACGTCGTCGTGTCCGAAAGTTCCGACTAGGCCGTCGCTTTTCCAGACACGAACACAATGCCGCCGTCGAGCTTCAGTTGTTTTCGGAAACTCCATCCATCCACCGTTGACCTCCACAACTCACCCCCGATAGAACTCAGATCCCCCGACCCAGCTTAGCCCAACCGCAAAAACCCTGACCCTGAGCTCGCCACCGCCGATTGCCAATGAAGAAGAAGGAGATGGGTGGTGTTGGTGAGAGAAAAGGGAGGAGGTGGAAGGGAGAGAGAGATGCGAGAGGAGAGAGAGAGAGGGAGCAGGTGGTAGAAAGGAGAAAAGAAAGAAACAAGACAAAAAAAAAGAAAAAAAAAAGTGAAAGGAAGAGTGAGGGTGAGGAAAAAACCGTGAGGAGATTTCTCAAGAATCACATCACATGCCTATACTATATATATAATATACTACATATATATATATATATATATATATATATATATATATATATAGAAAATTGGACTTATCCGGCCCAACAAGGTTCGATTATAAATTAACCGAGTAGAAAACGAATCAATCTGAGATTCATTATCCCGTCTCCTGGTTCGATTATCCGATTAATTCATATTGCGTCCGATAAAACCAATAACTCACCAATATTTTAGTCCAATATCTCAGAGTCCGCCCGACTTATAAATAATCAGCTAATAAAATAAGAGAGAAAAAAAAATTATATCGCTAAAATTCGAGTTAAAAATTCCCGGATATTACATACTACCCTCCTTAAAAGAAGTTTCATCCCGAAACTTAACAAGTAGGGAGAGGTAATATCCCACCAGGAACATCTCCACGAGATACACAAGAACCGCGCAACTTACGCCCATCGGCGAAATATTACAAAAAATGCAAAGGACGTACGGCGTGGAAACACGCTCAACGACAACCATGATTGAACCTTAATGATCGAACAACACGATCGAACACAATGATCGAACAAAAATGGTCGAATAACAACGATCGAACAACCACGGTCGAACAATGGCCCCAAAGTTCACACTTCAACTCAAGATATTAAAAGAACTTGTAGAAACTAAAAGACGTTATTTTCGAACATGGTTCACAAGAATCGAACCGAACTCGGAAAAGTCACAATGATAAACAGATTGATCCGAAACAAGGTCACAACCTATTCGAATGATAACAACCGAGATACCGAACAAGTTCAGAAAGTATCAACGGACACGAGCGAGTCGATAGAATTGAGAAAGAGAAAATGCAGAAGTCAAAAAAACAATACGGGTATTACATTCGACCTCTTTTAAAATAAGTGTCGTCCACGAAACTCACAAAAACAGAAGCAAGGTAACAACACTACAAGCAACCGACAGAAACATCTATCAAGGGCCTCTCAGAGCCGATCATGATATCTGTGTTGAAGTTCGCACCCCGAAAGACTCGGTAACCAACTCGCAAAACTGGATTATGTGTCCCTTGAGTCCACATTTCTAATCTGCTACTGGCAGGGAAGGAAAATTTGTACGAACATGCCCCCGGCATAATACGGTTAAAGCACCTCGGCGCGGCATACCGAACATACAACTGCTAGGTACAATGGAATGTAACATCGCAAAACAACATACTGGAGATGCCAACTCAGCACAACATATCAACACATACAAAAATCACAACAACAATGGCATCGTTCGACGATTTCAACGGCCCGAACGATAACCAGCATACAATTACCAAACATCACGAAACAACAAGGTATGTACACAATCATACAAACCCAAGCTCTAACAGCTCGCACAGGCGCGATTACACGCAAATCACCACGAAGCGACAACATTCAATACCAACCTCACACCTCTCACAGAGGGCTAACACAACAAATGCGTGGCGTTCAAAAAGTAGTACAAACCTCGTTATCGAGACCTTGAAAAACCATCTTGCGTTTGATAAGAATGAGGGCACTTTTCTTTTAGTGAAAAACTTTCAGAAATATTCGACCCTCGGGTCTAAGCAAATGCGTTTCTAAATCTTTGAAAATATCTCAAAATATTTTGGTCCTCAAAATGGAATAATTTTGAAACATACAGTGGGACTAGTAGGCACCTTAAAAATACCACGAGAAAATATTCCATTTGAAAAGTACGTCTCAAAATTTATTTTCTAAGATACTCAAGGTTTTTTAGAAATCTGATAGGCCAGAATGCCCAAAACTCACATGTATCAACATCCGCTTAAACACATCGTAGTACATGCATTAAATCGTTCAAATCAAGACAATACGTGTCACTCGAGGCACAACACAAAGAAGGAAGACTTACATCCACAGGTCGCACGAAGATGATGATCGCCCCTCGATAATAATCACAACCAATAAACTCAGACGATGCGTCGCGACACGACTCAGTCAGACAAAATCCGACGAGACAAAACTCAACAGACACAACTTGACCCGACATCCTAGGTTTCCACAACCTAAGCTCTGATACCATTTATGTAACACTCCCAATCCGTTCAGGGATATTACACGCCGTAGAACCTTTCCTCAAGGATCTACCAGGCTGGTAACAACATTAAACATCTCGACAATGCCTTTTAAGGCTAAAATGACTAGGTAGACCGATTTGGTCTTTCAATAAATACATACAACTCAATCACAACACATGCCCACGCAGGGGTCAAGTACAACACACTCCCGTACAATGGGAAAGAATAATGCAGCGGAAATAAAATACAACTAAACCAAACAATACGGGCCCTCATGTGATTAGTATCGATCATCTTTCATCATCCTTCGTGCCGACCCTATGTTATGCTCCCAAAATCTGAATGCAAAGAGAGACATCCACCCCCAAATACTCGGGGGTTAGCAAAACTCCACTGTTTTGCTAGTGTAAGTATAAAATACGAAAACGAGCCATACATATCATACTCCATGGGACATGATAATCATAAACATACTTCCCGAGGTAAATCACTTGATCAAAACGGTTAAATCGAAAGATAGGGGTAAACCCGATATACATCTTGTGAAAACATTTTACGATCTCGGGAGTTTTGAAAATATTTAGAATTTTAAGAATTCTCAAGCCTTTCGAAAACATTTAGGGACACAGCCCAAAAGTCATTTTCCCAAAACAAAATTACGATAACAACACGCGGGGTCTACGACCCGATCATACCATAACAACCTGTTTCCACAAATTATTCGCGTCCCGTGCTAGCAAGCCACGGACCTCAGATGCTCCCGTAGAACAAACCCGAGTGAATAACCCACAGGGAAACTATATCAAATCACATGTCACCGTAACAACAGTCACGTGACTACAAGCACAGATACGTTCATAACCAAATCACAACCATAAGTTATCCCGGCATCGTGCTAACAAGCCACGAACCTCAGAGTCCCCACAAGACATACCCGATGGATAACCACACAAGTTATCCCCGGCATTGGGCTAGAAAGCCCCGAACCTCGGAGTCCCCGCAAGACATACCCGGTGGATAACCCTACGGCCACACCCGGCCCATACTAGCAAGTATGGATCCCGGAGATTCAACAATCCTACCCGGAGGCACATCACATACAACAAGCACACAACAATAATCAACTATCAAGCCAAGCAACATTAAGCATCACAACTTACTTTCAAAGGAGTAACAACCAATATCACCCGTCACATATTCACCGAACAAGCACACATAACAACACGTTATCCTCGGTAAATGATTACGGTTTATTACATTCACTAAATGTGATCATAAGTCTTTCAACAAACGGAGTTAACACACATAGGCCAAAAACACACTTATCCACGTTTCATACGGGTTATCTTGAAGGAAATCCTTTTTATCGAGAATATATCGATTCTTTAGAAGGTTCATTAAATCATTCAAGTTCCACATATAACCAATTACCAACAATCGTGTCTGCGAAACATGAAGTGTATGGACAAGATACTTGCCTCGAATAATTGATTCTGAAAGCTCCGACGACCACGGCTCACCCAGTCGATCCATAGAAATCCCAACCCTTATTATAAATACATAATAGACAATTTAATATAAGGTCCAAATTAATATCTTATAATTATAAGGTAATTAGTCGGATAATATATTACCTCAATTGAGCTCCTTTAAATTATTGATCGGATCAAACGACCAACGATATTCCACCCGTATCCATATCTCGATTTAATTAATGATGGGAATCATAATTCAAATTCCTGAACGATTGTCCCATATACAGCTCCAAACTCGGGTTCATCCCATAAGTCCAATATATGAATCCGTTCGTAGGCTAATTTATACAACTTTCGTCCTCGTCTCCATCTTCCCCTACACACCTTAACATATATATATATATATATATATATCACATACAGTACACACCCAACACACAATTATATATATATATATATATATAGGGTGGGATTATTCTAAAAAGGGTCTTATAATAAAAAGTGTAGGAAGGATTGTGGGAGTGACAAGTGTTATCCCCATTCCACATCATATGACATGTGTCATCCCCCACCCACCCCCACCCCCACCCCCACCCCACCCCACCCCACCCCACCCCACCTCCACCCCCCACCCCGAAAAAAAAAAAAATTTCCCGAAATTTTTTTTTTCCCGCCAATTTTTTTTTGGGGGCCAATTTTTTTTTCCCGCCAAAATTTTATAACTATGATGCACCATTTTATTTTGGTGTATCACAGTTATAAAAATTAGTTATAACTATGATGCACCAAATTTTATAACGGTGATGCACCTGGGTTTTAATGCATCATAGTTATAAGTTTACTGCATTATAGTTATAAGAAACTGCATCATCCTAAGTTTTCTGCATCATATATATATATATCTAACTGCAGTATAGTTATAAGTTATAAGTAACTGCATCATGTATGTAACTGCATTATAGTTATAAGAAATGGCATCATCCTAAGTTTTCTGCATCATATATGTATGTAACTGCATTATAGTTATAAGTTATAAGTAAATGCATCATGTATGTAACTGCATTATAGTTATAAGAAACTGCATCATCCTAAGTTTCTCTGCATCATATATGTATGTAACGGCATTATAGTTATAAGTAAGTGAATCATGTATGTAACTGCATTATAGTTATAGGAAACTGCATCATCCTAAGTTTCTCTGCATCATATATGTATGTAATTGCTTCAAAATTAAATATGATTTTTTTTATACAAGTACTACACTTTTTTTATATCACTAGTGCATCACACTAATAAGTTTTGGTGCATCTTTATTATAAGTTACTGCATCATAGTTTATAGTTAAGTGCATCAACTATGATGCAGTAACATATAACCTTAATGCACTAAAATCATAATTGTGATGCAGTAACTTTATAAATGTGATGCACTTATAAATTTTGGCGGGAAAAAAAAAATTCTTTTGCCCCCAAAAAAGAAAAATTTTGGCAGGAAAATTTTTTTTTCGCGGGGGGGTGGGTGGGTGGTGTGGGTGGGGTGGGGGTGACACATGTCATATGATGTGGAATGGGATGACACATGTCACTCCCAGAATCCTTCCTACACTTTTTATTATAAGACCCTTTTTAGAATAACCCAAACATATATATATATATATATATATATATATATATATATAGGGATAGGTTCAGGTAGGAAAGTTTTTTTGTGTAGGAAATAGGAATGATTGTAGACCATTGATCCTTGGAGATTAACGGTCCAGATTTCGTTCTGGTGTGCTAACACGAAAAACTAGGAGTGCTAACGAATTTAATTATTGGGGGTACCAATGTAATTTGACTAAATTCACTTATGGGAAGTTCCTACAATCATGGGAAGTTCCTATGTTCATGGGATTTCATATTTTAGGTTAATATATATATTTTTTGGGATTTCATATTTTTTAATCGTTCAGATATTTTATATTTTTGGTGTATTTATTTTTATTTTTTTAAAAACTATTTGATTTGTATTTTTAAAAATCAGAACTGTTGTGCTAATCATTTATTTTATGTGTGCTGCAAATTGAAAACAGAGTGCGGTTTTCCAATTATGTGAATTTTTTTGTTATGCTTTATTATGTACAATGCAGTCAATTTTGATACAATATTTTGTGCTTTTTTTTGGAAGATAAATAATTTGAATTGATATGTTTTGAATTTAGGTAAATTAATGTTGTACAAGTTTCTGCTTATGTTGTGACACATGATAGGTATTATACCTTGTGTGCAACGTTGATATGAATAGTGTGCTAGGTAATATATCTTGTTGTGCTTATCGTACTAGTTTATATAACTTGTGGTAAATTACTATTCAACAGATGTGTGCAACGTTGATATGAATAACGTGCTAGATAATATAACTTGTGGTGCTTATCGTGACACGTGATAGATATTATACCATGTATATATATCTTGGAACATATATCTTAGTGTGTTAGGTATTATATCTTGTATCAAAATTGACTGCATTGTACACAATAAAGCATAACAAAAAATCACATAATTGGAACATAACCAAAATCGCACTCTGGTTTCCAATTTGCAGCACACACAAAACAAATGGTTAGCACAACAGTTCCAATTTTTAAAAATACAAATCAAACAGAAAAAAATAATGTTAGTTTTAAATAAAATAAAATAAATACACTAAAAATATAAAATATTTGAACGACTAAAAGATATGAAATCCCATAAAAAATAGATATTAACCTAAAATATGAAATCCCATGAATACAGGAACTTTCCATGATTGTAGGAACTTCCCATAAGTGAAATTAGTCAAATTACATTGGTACCCCCAATAATTAAATTCGTTAGCACTCCTAGTTTCCCGTGTTAGCACACCTGAACGAAATCTGGGCCATTAATCTCCAAGGATCAATGGCTTACAATCATTCCTATTTCTTACACTTATACCATTTCACTCCATAACCCACCTCATATATATATATACACTTATACATATATTACGTACACAGCACACTCACAATAACCACACCCACGCCGGAATCCGGCCACAACCCCAATCCCGTCGTCTTCTTCTTACATCACCAGAACTCGGATCGGTGACAATCCAACCCGCTGGAATTTGTCCAGCTCCAGCTGAGTTCCGGCCATGACCGGACCTCAACTAACTCCAGCCCGTCAAACCTCGTCGAACTCTAACTCGGCCCCGGCCGTGATCGGACGTCTAAGTCAACGCCGGAAACACAATAGGGTTACCATCGTTAGCCTTCCAAAAACCGTCCGGATCCAGAACCATACATTGCAGTTTTCTTCTCCCGTGAGCCACTGATCGGAACTCCATAATTTTCAGTTCCTCGAGCTCCAGCTCGCCGGAAAAAGACCCGAACAGCTCGACTGGATTTTCACGTCATCCTGTCCGAAAGTTCCGACTAGGTCGTCGCTTTTCCAGACACGAACACAATGCCGCCGTCGAGCTTCAGTTGTTGTCGGAAACTCCATCCCTCCACCGTGGACCTCCACAACTCGCCCCCGATAGAACTCAGATCCCCCGACCCAGCTTAGCCCAACCGCAAAAACCCTGACCCTGAGCTCGCCACCGCCGATCGCCAATGAAGAAGAAGGAGATGGGTGGTGTTGGTGAGAGAAAAGGGAGGAGCTGGAAGGAAGAGAGAGATGCGAGAGGAGAGAGAGGGAGCAGGTGGTAAAAAGGAGAGAAGAAAGAAAGAAGAAAAAAAGAAAAGAAAAAAAAAGTGAAAGGAAGAGAGAGGGTGAGGAAAAAACGGTGAGGAGATTTCTCAAGAATCACATCACATGCCTATAGTATATATATATATATATATATATATTAATATATATATATATATATTTATATATATATATATATATATAGATAGAAAATTGGACTTATCCGGCCCAATAAGGTTCAATTATAAATTAACCGAGTATAAAACGAATCAATCTGAGATTCATTATCTCGTCTCCTGGTTCGATTATCCGATTAATTCATACTGCGTCCGATAAAACCAATAACTCACCAATATTTTAGTCCAAAATCTCAGAGTCCGCCCGACTTATAAATAATCAGCTAATAAAATAAGAGAGAAAAAAAATTATATCGCCAAAATTCGAGTTAAAAATTCCCGGATATTACACATAATATAAAATAATACTGATTTTATCTACTCGTACCTAGGGATGGCAAAAAAAACCACGGGTTCGGGTACCCGCGGGTTTTTACCCGAATGGGTCCAATTCGGGTAACAAAATTCGGGTCCGGGTCCGGGTCTGGGGCGGGTAGAGAAAAATAAGTTCGGATCCGGTTCGGTTCCGGGGTATGGGGTACCCACCCCGAACCCGCCCCGATATATATAAATATAAATATATATATATATATATATAATATTAATACTTAATAAATTAAATATATAGTAATTAAATTAGTAATATATTATATATATATATATTAAATTAGTAATAAATTTAAATTAGTAATATATTATATATATAATATATATAATTTTAATACTTAATAAATTAAATATATATATTAGTAATTAAATTAGTAATATATTTTATATATATTAAACTAGTAATAAATTTAAATTAGTAATATATTTTATATATCTAATATTAGTTTGAGAAAAAAAATTAATCCGCGGGTACCCGTTGGGTACCCAGAACCGAGCGGGTCGGGTCTTGGGTGGACCCGAAAAAAATTTGGCGGGTCTGGAGTGGGTCTGGAACCGCGGGTCCGAGTCTGGGTAGGCAATACCCGGCCACGACCCGCCCCATTGCCATCCCTACTCGTACCATATTTCTAAAAAATGCTAGGCCCTAGGCGTTCGAATTGCTAACGCCTAACGCCCATAGGATTACTCGGGGATTAATCGGACTAGTCGGATTTATTTTTTCATTATTATTTTAATTATTTTTATATACAAAAATATATATGTAAAATAATTATAAAATTAAAATTTAACCATTTAACAGATATATAATAAATTATATATTAAATATTGAAATTTATATAGATATAAGTAGGGCTGTTATCGGTCCGGGTCGGTCCGGATCTTGACATACCGGTATCCACCTGATAAGATTATTGAGTAACTGGGAATCAATCCGATAAGCTTATCGGATCCGACATTGTTCCCGAGAACCGATCCGGTAAGCTTATCGGGTAACCGGACCGACCCGATAAGCTTATCGGATACCTGTTTCATTCAATACTGACCCGATTTCGGGAACTGATAAGCTTATCGGGTATTCGGACCGATCCGATAAGCTTATCGGATACCCATTTCATCCAATACTGACCCAATTCCGGGAACCAATAACACAAAATCATTCTTTTCACTACCAAAAAACAAGAAAAAATTATCTAAGGCACACTTCCCAATGAATAACTAATTTAATGCATTCCTAATGAACCTATTTCTTTATATAGTACTTATATTATCGAGTTATCGGCCCGGGTCTTATCGGATATCGGATCTCGATATGGTAACCATTCCGGACCAGTAAGCTTATCGGTCCGGATCGGTCAGAGTTTTCTGACCGGATCTCGGTCCAGATCTCGGATCTATCCACCCGGTAACAGCCCTAGATATAAGGGAATCCATACTATCCATAATATCTCAGTTTAGGAATTTATAGTACTATTAGAACAAAACGAAAAAACAAAAAAGTATAACCGCCTAGGCATCCATCTAGTCGCCCACGTAACTACGAAATTTGAAATATTGATATAAATATAAAGTAGTTTATAGTATCAATAATATCTTAGCTTCCCTTCATAGGCCCCCGCCCAACCAGCTTAGACGACTGATTAATCACCCAAACGCCCAGTACAAACGCCTAAGCCATAATGAGAACGGTAGAGGACCTTCTAGAGATTAATCGATCTAAGCGGGAATTTTTAGAAGACTGACTCGTACTGCGTAAGACATCTTCTCGTAAGGCAGGCCGTATTCATAACAATTATCAACACCTCACCATCCACATCCTACCAACCCCGACTTTACAGGGTTGTACTGTGTACTTTATATGTAATATATCTTTAAATAATATTTTATTAATATTATAATAAAATATTTATAAAGCACACCGCAAAGCAAAGTGTTGACAGGTGTTTGATTATGTATCATTTCTCTGTAATGAGAGAAGAAAGAATTAATATGAGAGAAGAAAGAATTAATTCTCCCTTGGGCTTTAAATACTCGCGCCAATTTCCGAATATACCCTTTACCTTCCCAAACGGGCAAACCCCCGACAAGAAACACTATCAAATCGGCAATTTTCTCATTACCTAATAAAACCTACGCATTACTGAAAAATGTAACCGCTAGCTGGAAAATGGTATCGGACTCGGACCTTATCGCTCGTCTGCGCGAGTTTCTCAGCCAGTCAGACCTGAATACGACCACCACCGCCATCGTGCGGCGGCGCCTCGAGGAGGACTTTGGCCTCGATTTGTCCGCTAGAAAGGCTTTTATTAGAGAGCAGGTGGATTTGTACCTTCAGAGTCAGTTTGAGAGTGCAGTAGAGAATGAAGAAAATGGTATTGAAGAGAGTGATGGTGGAGACAGGGAGGCAGCCCCTGAAGAAGAAGAGGAAGAGGAAGAGGAAAAATCGTCTACTAGAAAAGCCGCCTCTAGAAAACGGTCAGTGCTGATTGCATATTACTTCTTCATTGTTTCATTGTACTCGGGTTAGACGAATACCAAATTCGGAATTTACTTATTTGAAGTGACTGCATTTTTTATCTCTTTCGGTGCGAAATTTATGAATTCTTGCATGGAAATTTTGGAGTTGTTGATCTAGATTCTAACCTATTCAATATTATTAAAAGTTAATGGTTTCATGAGTTAGATGATTATAATTTTATTTCACTCTCAAACATAGTTGTTAAAGGCGCGCCTCAGGCGAGAGGCGCGTAGAAAAAAGCCCTCATCGCCTCTCAAGACCAAAGGCGGGCGATGTGGGTGAGGCGCGCACCTTGGTGCGCCTCGGTGCGCCTTTTACCTGCGCCTTAGGCGCGCCTCCGTACTATTGGATTTTCTTTGTATTTTTTGTTTTTTGAACACTTGTAAATGTTATTTTTATTGTTTTGACACTTTATTTTTGTTAAACTTCACGTTTTTTTGATAAGTATATTTTCTTTTCATTATGTGTTTATGAGTTTTATAATTTATTTATTTATTTATTTTTTTTTTTTTTAAATTTGTTAGGCGCGCACCTCGCCTTGCGCCTTGCGCCTCAGGCGATAGGAGCCCTTATCGCCTTGGTGCGCCTTTCGCCTTTAATGACTATGCTCTCAAAATATTTAACAAGACATGGTAAATTGGTCATGACGTTTGTTTTAATTTTTCATATTGCCATTCTGAACAAACGGGACGATTCTTTTGATAGATTGGTGATAGGTTTCTGGCGAGCTCTATGCTCATTTGATGCTGGAAGCCTCAACCTACATTTTGCTTTGCTTGAAATTTAAGTAGACTGTGCATTATATTTAAGGAGGAAAAATTTCTGCCACCCGTTGTAGCCTCGTTGATGAAACTTAGACTAAGTTTTCTTATTTGTTTGTATTTTTCATCCTAGAAATCGATTCAAGAGGCATTTATGTTCATCCATTTTTGTTTATTATTGATGTCAATGTTTCTCAGCTTTTTGGAATTTTGTTTGGCTAGTTGGCTAACTTGGCCTTAACTTGACATTGTTTCCAACGGAGCCAAAGACTCCTTATTCTTTGGTTCTTGATTATAATGGAATAAAACAAAATGACTCCCTAAACTGGCTGCACTTCTTTTTCTCATGAAGTACTAGTCATTCCATGCAATTCTCGATGCAATTCTCATTTTGGATCATCCGGAAACAACCTCTCTGTGTTAAGACAGGGGTAAGGTTGCGTACATCCGATCCCCCTTACCCCAGTTTTTGCGGGAGCCGTTGAGGCATTGGGGTAATGTTGTTGTTGTTGTTGTTGCTAACTTGGCCTTAACCACGTGTATGATGGCAACAATGATACCATTTTTATACTTTATACCTAATTGTCTGCATTATGGTTGATCCCTGATCGAAGTTGCTTATATTCAGCCATTTCATCTGCACATCTATGTGTCAAATAGGGCCACAAATTTCCACTGACATTTTATTCCTCTGCTTATAAAGTCAAACGACGAAGCTCTGTATTGTATTTCTTTTTTCAATATGTGTAAAGTAAAGATTACAGATTTACTTTATCTGGAAATTGAACAGATCACAAACGAAGAAGAAAGAAACCAATAGAAGGCGTGGCGGTGGCGGATTTACCAAATTATGCAACCTCTCTTCTCAGCTTCAGAAATTTACGGGGGTACAACAGTTGGCTAGAACTCAGGTATTGTAGCTTTTGCGAGAATTGGTTGATCATCTTGCTGAATAATGCATATGGAGTATATTGCAGGTATAATGAAACTGTAAATTATTTCAAAACTAGGTAGTGAAGCAAATTTGGAGCTACATTAGAGAAAATAATTTGCAAGATCCATCTTATAGACGGGACATTATTTGCGACGATACACTTCGAGACCTTTTTGGTGTAGATATCATAAACATGTTCCAAATGAACAAGGAACTTGCCAAACACATCTGGCCCTTGGATTCGGATGGTACTATTTCTGGAATTCTTGATTATTTTACTTTAAACATCTGAATATCCATTTAACAATTGCTTTGGCTACCAAGTTGGTCCTAATATTCGGCGATTTTAGTTCAGTTTACAGTAATATATCTTGCTCGATTTTTTCTCCCATTACAAGAGGTGCTTTTCCTTGATTGAGTAGATATTGTTTTATTCCCGATTGTAATGAAGTGAACCATCTGTATATAGCCTGTAAAAGGCTGTTAAGGAGAAAAAGAAATCCAGGAAAAAAAATCACAAATTTGAGAAAAGTAATAGAGATGACATTACGTGGCTAATATGTTACTTTTATCTAAAAGAATTTGTCAATATACAAAGCTTTGTCATGCTGAGGCATGATTTTTGCTTTTTATGCTGCTATGCTTAGGCCCAAGCTTCATACCTAGGCTAAAATAAGTGTGATCTGCTATGTAATTTGTGATTACCGGTTTTGAGCTCTGGATTGATGCATTCAACAAATTTGAATGCCCGAATTCTATTTAGAGGCAGGTGCTTGTTTGATTCAGATTTTATTGCTTCCGCAATTATTCTTAACCATTCAGTCTATGGAACTCATAACCTTAACATATCTTAACAACTTCGAACCACATTTTCTCCTGAAAGAAAGACTTTCACTTCAAAGGATTTAGACCAAGGAAAAAGTGATTTACATCTAGAAGGTATTAAGTATTGACCATTAGTACTGTCCATCTTATGACTATCAGTACTGTTAATTTGCTTGCAGTGGATAAGGGTAAAAGGTTGTCACCATAACTTTTTATGGTGGAAGCATGAGCATTATTGGGATGAAAGTTGATTTTACCATGCATTTGCCTCTGGTAAATCGAAAATAATTAGCTTGCTTTTATTATGTATATGAATCCGTATAAGTTAGGCCAGAGCTGTGCATTACGCACACAGAACAAAAAATTATGTGCTGCCCAGATTCATGTTATAAAAAAATATTGTTATTTTAGCCTCCACAGGAAAGTAGGTTAATCCGATTTGCATAACTTAGAGAATTTATGGTCCAGATTGTCATTAAATTCATTTTTTACCACCTCGTTTTCAACTATACTTTAAGGGAGATCTATATATTCATTAACATTTTTCAGCAAGAACAGTCTACCTGATTTTGTTTTATAACACATCCTTAATTAATCCTGTTCTGAAACTAGAAAACAGCCTATTGCTCCTCTTTACTTCCATTTCATCCATACTAATCTTAACCTGCAGTCAGTCCTCCATAACAAGAACACATGAGCACATGAATAAGAGGGAGGAGAATCTTTACCTTCAAAACTATGCATCAGAGAAGCAATATATCATGTCCCAACCTCATTATCTTCGACGTACGTTAAACCTTATGGATGTTTGGGTCATTTTATAAATATCAAGGTGAACATGAAACATCAATCTGTTTGGTTTTGGCAAATCTTCTTACTGTTTCTAGTTCAAACATCATGGGTGTGTTTTACACAATGTTCTAAAAAAACGGTCGAGGCGCATACCTCGAGGCGCGCCTTGAGGCGAGGCAGCGCCTCTTCCCCCATAGCTGAGGATTACGTCTCGCTAATGTCAGGCGCGCTTGGGGAGCGTTTGAGGCACGCCTCTCTGAAGCGATGTTGCGAGGTGTTCCAGCTTTAGAATAAGTATGAAAATATAAACGGCAGAAGAGAGCGGAGGGTGAAAGCGGGGTGGTTAATGAGAAGTGAAAGCGGCAGAAGTAAATTTTAGATGGTATTTTATACTTTGAAAATTAACAAAGAATAATTGAGTATCAAAATTTAGTTAAAATCTTGGTAAACAATGCAATTTAATTTATTAAAAAAATAACCTAATTCATACTCTTTTGATTTATATTAGAGTAAAATCAAGTAAAATTGAGGTTTCAGGTTTACGCCTCAATTCTATGATAGCTTAGTAATCTGATTTATAATTTTGTTGCTCCTTTAGTTATTCCTATTAATATTATGATATTTATGTGAGACTTTAATTTTTTTTAATTCAATGCGCCTTGAGGCTTACTCCTCGCCTCATCCGGCTAAAACGCCTGAAACTTGCCTCGCGCCTTTTAGAACATCGGGGTTTTACATGCAAATGTTACATCAAGGAAATGAGTTGCATTTTGGTGGGTTGATTGCATAAGTTGACCATACAAACCATTTACTGGTCAACTCTTTAAAGCATGTGTTTGGCAATATTACATGCAAATGAAAACCTAGCTTTTAGTTGGAAAAATGTTTTACATATGTAAGATGTGTTTAGCTTTCCATGTAAGCCATTTACATACATTGCAATCAAATCAAAAGATACACTTTCCGAACAATATTCTTACTGAGCTGTCAAAATGGTTGATTTTTGGTGATGTGTAATTTAGGGCCTTCATTCAGTTCTACTCCCAAAGAAAAACCACGGAAGCCAGAGAGAGAAGGTAAGGACTTTACTGTACTTTCATGACTAGTTTTTCGGAAGTGGGGTCATATCAAAATTAATGCTGTATATTTTGTCCCTGTGAGCTTCTTATTTTTGCTGAGTGTCTCATGGGTGGCACAAATCATATTTATATAACTGGAAACTGGTTCTTCGTTGAAAAAGCGAAATTGAGATTATTTATGATACTCTCCACAACTTTTAAGGAAAACCATTGATTTCTGCTCGTTTGATGCAACTGAAGGAAAAACTGGTTTCTTTATTTTGTTTTCAGCTGCCAAACAAAGCATGATTGTTAATAAGAGCTTGATGAACCTTGATTGTCCGACTGTTCTCATGTTCTCCAAACGTATTTGTAGAACACTATCTATGTCATGTATCCTATTTTCAGATTCAGACGAGCCAAAGAGAAATACAAAACGACAGAAGGGTGGAAATTCTGCTATTCTTGCTCCACTCTCCCTTTCTGAAGCTTTAGTGAAGTTCCTTGGTACAGGAGAGGACTCATTACGTCGGTGTGATGTCGTTAGAAGAATATGGGTTTACATCAAACAAAATAATCTTCAGGTATTTAATAATAAGCAGTAGCACATTCAGATCTGTCTTCCAGTTTTTCTATTTGTTAGTAGACCCCATAGTTACTTGTCCATTGCTGTAAATCTCCAGGGTGCCAAACGTCATGTTTTAAGCCTCACATTGTTTCTGTATTTTGAAGGATCCATCAGACAAGAGGCAAATAATTTGTGATGAGAAGCTGAAAGAACTTCTTGATGTTGATACGTTCCATGGATTCTCAATGCTGAAGCTCTTATCCCCTCATTTCACTAAGGGAGAACATGTTTGCTCATAACTGGGTTTCTTTTTTCTTTTCTTGAGCCTCAACAGCTGCGAATTTTGGATCTTTTTTAATGACATTACTGTGCTGGTGCTCATGTATTTACCTTCCCTTTGGAGTACCCTAACTTCATGCTGTGTTAGCAGAATTGACACATAATTGTAACTTTAATCTCTACCACTTCCATCTCATAAGTTAATGCTGAACTTTGCTGGTGATTATTAGTTTCTGAAGTGTTTGATAAACTGTTCTCTTAATTTCGAAGAAATTTTTATCAAAGTCATGCATCCTCAAATAAATCACATTACGATAGATCATGTCGATGTGATTCTATATCGAAGCTGAAATGGTTTAAAACAAGAGCTAACAGTTTGAGAATAGGAACAAAGTGCAGAGAAACAAAATCCAGGTATTTAGAGTGCGATTTTCCAAGTCCAACTTAAGAGGCGCCTATTGAATGAGCACTTTGAAATACTAGTTATAGTTTGTACACAAGTTACTATCACTCATGATGTTCTCCAACTTATCCGCCACCAAGAATGAGAATGATACATATCACATATTGGACCTTGAACAGCCAAATAGATTTGCATAGCGCCATAAGGGGTTTTCGATGTAGACACTTCGACACTCAAGTCAGATGAGGATAAGAGATAATAGTTTAAGAATATATGAAAATATGATCAAAAGAATAAACGTGGTAACACTTACTTATAGGTTAAACACGGCTTGTCATCTAACAGATAAGTTTCCTTTGTAAATATGGATATGAATTCCTTGAAATCAGGGATAGACGTAATTGGATCTTATTTCTCTTATTTAATACTTGCTGCATTCACTTATACTTACAACACTTACTTAAAAGAGTGTTTTCTATTAGTTGCAACATTTCTGTTTTGGGAAAGGTTCTACGTATTAATTACCAAAATTACTGTTACTGATTTATACTCCCTCTGTCCCAATTGTATAGGCTTGAATTTCTTTTTTGAATGTCCCAAATATATAAGCTTGTTTTTATAAATATCAATACTTTTTTTAGTTCATTTAGTAATAAACCCCTATTTAATACTTTAATTTACTCTATCATTAGTTCATCATTAAATAATAAATAAGAGCATATTAGGGAGTTACTTCTATAATTTTCTTTTTTCCAATGCACTTCTTAATCCTTGTGAAAATTACGATCAGCCTAATTGGAATGGAGGGAGTATACATGTATTTCTCTTTATAGCTCATCTTTTTTTACACAGTCATCTCCCATATCATCTCTATCTCATCATTTTTTTCTCACTCGTTACCCTATATTGCCTTAAGTTTTCTGCCTCATTCCCTCTAGGGTTCTTCATCTCGCCATTCTTTTGCTCAGGTCTTCAATTCCCGAAATTGAAAGTTCATCTCATCATTTTATTCTCATCTTACTCATTCATTTTGTAAGTTCAATTCAACCATTATATTCCAGACCCATTCTAGATGAAAGATCTGCTACCAATGGTTTACTCATCTGAAAGCAATGAAGAGTGGGTTAAGCGAAAAAAAGGTTTTCTCTATACAGCAAGCATCAAGTGATGAAGAGGATGTCTTTATCCCAAATACGCTTGAGCCTGAATCAGATCTATAGGAATCAGAGTTCAATAAAGACAACTTTGGTTAATTGAGGCAAAGGCTAGCAAATTATTACAACCCCCACTTGCTGCCATATCCACTGCAAATTCACACCTTGACTCACCTCCACCTCCACCTGATGCTCTAATTCACGGCACATTTTGCCTGAGACTCCAGAAGAAATTGTCAACAAGTGATCCAAGATGTAGGCCTGTGGGTGCACGAAGTGATTACGGTCTAATTGTTCCCACATTTTCCTAGGAATCTGATGCTTCAACTGTAATCAAGGATGATTCGCATATGTCACCAACTCCCCTTGGTATGATAGAATTTCGCTCCATGGACTCCTAGAAGTTGTTAATATTGATTTTATAAACTAAACCCCAGCTCATAAAGTGGTACGATTTCTTATTTATTTTGCTTTAGTTGAGCCATACTCTGAGGTGTCTCTAGTTTAAGTGACTGTATAAAAAATGTGCTTTTGGACAATATTGCTTTTCCAAAATATGATTATACATAAGATGCTTCTGGCTTCTAATCTTAAATACACATATTTTCAAGTACGCTTTTGAATGTTACACTGGTCCACTAAGTGTTTACAACGGGTGCTGCTATAGGCACACCCTTGTGCACACGCCTATGCATGCCCCTATGCAGGTCTATTTTATTTTTTATTTATTTTTTGGTATATGCACATCAGTATGTCTCTGCACAATCCTCCTATGTGGGGTGTTCAAAAATATTCGATATCCGATATGCGATTCGAAATATCCAAAAATCCGAAGTTTCGGATATCCAAAAATTCGGATATCCGAAGTTCGGATATCCGGAACTTCGGATTCGGATACCGGATAGTACTTTTCAGAAAAATCGGATATTCAGATATTCGAAATATCCGAAAAATCTTAAAATTTTTATTTTTTTTATATTTTAAATAATATAAGGTATTCGGATATTCGGATATCCGATATCCATATCCGAAGTTTTTTTCGGATATTCGGATATCCGATATCCAAATCCGAATATTTTTTTTCGAATATATGGATATCCGAACATAATTCATATTTTTTCCGGATATTCGGATATCCGATATCAAAATCTACTATCCGAATTTTCGGATATCCGAAAGTCCAGATATCCGGTTTTGAACACCCCCTACTCCTATACACACCCATTTCATTTTTTATTCTTTTTTTGCTGTTTTGTCCGTGTTCTATCATGTTTTTGGTGGTTTGATGTATGTATCTGGCTGTTGTGCCTTGTCCTTTTCCTTTTTTTTTTTTAAATTTTTAGTCATATTAAATATCCTACTCTTTGGTTTTTATTTGATCAAAACAATTAACAGATCATGTGAAGAAGCAAAAGGTTTGAGAGCGTAGAGGGAAAGCCTCTCAGAAGCAACCTGTCTCTTGGTGAATGTAAGTTTTACTCAATATTGTAATGTTGTATATACAATTCTTTTGCTTTAGTGAAGGGAGGATTTAGAATTTGGGAGGATTTAGAATTCGAAAGCAAAAGGGAGAAGAAGCAAACTCAAGAGTAAGAGGCGAGAAAAAGATGTCAAATTTATACGAACATAATTTAAATGATGGCAATGTGATCTCTTCCGTTACATCACCATTTTTTACCAATCAAGTCTAATTTTTTTATATCTATGATGTCAACGTAAATTTTTGTTATTTTGTAATATTTAATATTTGCTAACATCATTATTTAAAATTTAGGTGTTCGAGTCTCACGAAGAGTTGATGAAATGGGTACAAAACACATCATTTTCTCTTGGTCATGTCATTGTCACAAGAAGATCAAAGACAAATGAAGATGGTGTGGTGTTTTACGTCACACTTGTTTGTGATCGTGGTGGTAAATACCAAGTTAAAGAATCAAGCAAAAGATCTGGCACCAAAAAAATCAACTGTAAATTTCAATTGGTGGGTTCGTATTTAAGACAATATGATGGATGGATATTGAGGGTGATATGTGATCAACATAATCATCCACCTGCACAACATATGAAGGGGCATGCTTATGCAAGGCAGTTGAAGGAAAACGAAAAAAAATTGTTGACTGATTTAAATGATAAAAAATTTCTTATTGAGTTTTCCGTAAATAGTATTTCAAATGCGTTGGAAAACCTATTCTTCGTTCATCCATTGTCGTTAGATATATGGAAAGCATTTCCACACGTGTTGATTGTGGATGCAACATACAAAACAAACAAATATGGTATGCCTTTTCTTCATATTGTTGGCGTAACTTCAACCAACAAGACATTTAGCATAACTTTTGCCTTTATCATTAAGGAAAGGGGGGAGAACTATAAGTGGGCATTAACGTGTCTAAAGTTCATACTTGACAAGTGCATGCACCCACGCCTTATAGTGCCGGACAGAGAGTTGGCATCAAAGGTTGTGTATTTTGGCGTTATTAACCCTAAACTTAAAACGACGCAGTTTGAATTTTCGGTGGCGACAGCGTCCACGTAGGATCCACGTAGGACCGAATTTAGGGCTAAATCAAAATTATGGAAAAAACGAACAAGTGCCAAATGTTGTGGATTTACAGGATTTTTGAAAAGGTTGTGGAAAAACTGAAAGTCGGATGAAAGGTTGTGGATTTTGGCGTCATTAACCCTTTTGAATGAAATTCTACAAAATCTGGATTTTATGAAGTTTTGAATACCTTTTATGAAGTTTTGAATACCTCAGGATTTTTTAAGGAGTTTTTAAAGTCTTGATTGAATACCTCAAGATTTTTAAGGACTTTTAAAAATCCAGATTGAATACATCCAGACTTTTAAAGTCCAAAAAAATCCAATATAATTTTAATCCAATACACCCCCTAAGTATTGATGGTAAATATGATGTAAATTAAAAAATAAAATATACTGATGATGAGTATATCGCGAATATTAAAAAAAGTAAATGTGATAATTCAATATAATCTGAAGGTATTTAATAAATTTTAATAATTTTAATAATATTATATTATATATAGGAAGAGAGAGAGAGAGGGGAAAAAAAATTATTGGAGGGAGAAAGAAAGTAAAGTAGCATAGGGTGTTTATTTAGTAGAATAGGGTGTTTATTTAGCCCTCCCGTTTACAACACGTGTTACAACAATATGTTAATACTTACTAGCTTGTAATCTTAAATACACATATTTCTAAGTGCACTTTTACACTGGTCCACAAATGATTACGAAATGTGTCCGCACAAAAGATGTTACTATCTTCTCAACATCACCCCTTTACAAGAAGTTCACAAAATATGACTATACAGAGGACCCCAAGTTGATGCTTCTACTGAATTGCCCATCTTCTAAATACTTCCTGCATTCCTCTGCCAATTCTTCTGGTACCTCAACATTAGTTGGTAGCAATCCCAATCTATCCATAACCTGTTTTTTGTTATGTGGATTTTTGTAATTATTTCTATCCTTGACATTCATTATCTCGAACATACACTATTGGAGATGTAACCATGTGTAGTTCATGTGTTTTGGTTCAAAATATTCATATGCATTTTGAATAAACTTAACCAACTCATCCACATCCTTAGGAAAAGCTTTGTATTGTAGTGATTGAATGGCTCTAAAGAACCCTAAGTCCAACACATTCAAGTCTAGATGAATCCATCCATATCAGCAACTGCTATAAATTGCATCATTAACATTGAAATTTGGCCTGGCATTATCTTGTTGAATCCATATCTTTTTGCATGCATATCCTGGTTGTAGCAGGCAACATTTCTTCAACTAACTTGACCCTAATAACCTCCTTAGTGATGATCTATAATAACTTTGTTTCTCGTGTCCCTCTCTCTATTCTTTAAGATGCTTTGTGCGTCAACTGTTTGTCGGGTTTTTCATGTATCCAACACATTAAATATGAGCAAAAACACAGCCAAACAATAAAAGAAAAAATCCAAGAAGAGGATCTCATGCAGTAATTTAATTGATTTAATGAAAGTATGTCAAATTACATTAATCCGAAGAACAGATCTAGATCCGGACCAGAAGTTGATGAAAGTCACCTTCTTCTTTCAGTGATCCACACACGAACGATTGCACAAGTTGGAATGCTAGATCCTTACAAATAATATTGATAAACAGTACAACATATCATTCCTTGCTAGAAGATTTGTACTGTTAATCAAAATCAACCAAGGGGAGAACACGAGATCGCCGAACTGGAATTCCTTGGATAAGAAAAAGGGGGTGGCCGATTTGATGGGGAAAGGGCCGATTTTTCTTCTCTTAATTGTATGACGACTCCTTGTCATATATCCCTTTTATACTAAGTAAAACCTAAAGTCAAAACTCTAGTATTTGTTTAGTTAACCCTCGATTTATCAAAAATACAATATATATAATATCCGACATTATATATTACTTATTATTTAGTCTTTTAATAATATAATATCCAATATTATATTTATTATTCTCAGTTAATATAATTAAATAATATATAATAAAATATATTATATATTACTCATATTTCCTTTTAATAAATATAATATCCATTCTATCTACTAATTGTTCTTGCGTGTTTAATTGTCGTATGTATGACCCAAAAGATTTATATTATGTTGGTAATTATTTAATACCTTATTAAATAATAAATCATAAACGGTATTTAGTAAGACATTATGACTACCCAAATAATATAAGTTTATAGTTCATTAAATCATTTACCGTTACAATCCTTTTGTCGCATGATATCATATTTGAACTAAGTCATGGTAACTGTCATAATTATTATGTTCAAATGCTTTCTCAATTTTAAGTAGATTGATTGAATCAAATGACTCTTCATTTGAGCGTGACATGCATTTTCTACAGTCCTGATCATCGAGGGGCCCAACAGATATCACTTTCCCGAAAGAGATGGACAAATCCCCATCTTGATTATTCATTGCCCTCTACATGAGTTTCACTTATCCCGATAGCTAATATTTATGATCACCATGTTTCAGATGACGTTGGATTACGTCAAAGCATACCAGTGATCATGTTGGACTCTATGATAATCTCAGGTTCAAGGATATATTGACATACTGTTATATTGAGATTCACTTATGATATTTTCATGCAGTGATCTCGATGTGGGCCTGTCCAATATTGCGTGCTCCAACCAATATGTATAAGTTTGATCCGTACCATACGCATAACCATCCAATGATTATCAATCAAACTTATACTAGTATATTAATCACTTAGTTTGCACTCTACGTGATTGTACCAGAGACATTTGAATAATCTTATTATTTGTGAATAATTATTATTCGATTATTATAATATTAAAACATGCACACATCATAATAATCAACGAGAAATAGATGTTATCAAATAATTTTATTTAAATGTTATAATTATAAATCTAGACACATCGAATGTCTTAAGGTACTATTCCCAATACTGCTCAAATAAAGGGAATATTCCTATCTTCCCATCCCAATGAATTTCGCAATTTGGTCCTAAGTGAAGTCTAGCTAAGCCTGCCGACTTTAGGACTGATTTTCTTATTTGGCTTGGTTTCTTCGTGTAAAACCACTTTTTATGCATGTGTCTTGTACGTTGCTTCAAATTTTGGTCTAGTATGAACATCGGGGGAATAATTTGACTCATTACATGTTGTAGCCTACGGATCCTATGAGCATGTGTGATATATGGCTTAATACTATTGCTACGTGCCCTCAATTTACGAGGCTTTATGAGTTTAAATACCCTTGAAGCTCTAATTTAAAATACATGTGGTATTCCTCTCATTATGGTTCTTTTCTCAAGTGTGATGTTATTATGTCTACCTAAAGCCCACATTTTGTGTCTGTTTGTTTCCCCGTAAATCTGACTTAAGTCAGAAAAAATACATACAGAGTTACTTATTTCTGACTTGTAAGTAACTTCTAAGGTTAACTAAACAGACCCTTTATTTTTCCTACCAACTTTTCCACGTTCCAATGTCAGACCCCTAGAATTTACTTTTTAGCCCCACCACTATCTCCACACAGTATTTTTATTGACATTAAACTCCTGTGAAATTTAATATTGAGCACCCTGTGGTAACACTTTATTGACCATTGGCAAGCAAGGAGTTTAACAACCATGTGTTTTCTTTGCACATCTCACTTCTTCTTCCTAAGCTAGTTATAGGAACATGATTGAGTGGATTATAAGACACTGCTAACTTATCTTTATTGTCCCGTTCATAATATGAGGAAAATCTGACCTCCATATCTAGATCGAAGTCTTCTTCTGTTAGTTCAAGTTGGAGAAGCTCCTCTTCTAAAATTTCGGCTTTCATGTATTTTGCTGACTTGCTGCTGCAAATTTAGTTCTGCATGATTTAGTTTTTGCATTCACTGTTTGAAATTTGGAACTGATTTAAACCTCGATGGTTGGTTCTATTTATAAGTATATATTTGGAGTTGTTTGTATAAATTGTTTGAAAGAAATAGAATGAAAGTTTGAGGAGTAAATGAACTAAAGTGGAGTGATCATAAAGCAATAGAGTGAAAGTTTCGAGAATTACTTTTCTCCCACTGTCTCTTTTGAAAATAAATTTCCTTTCTATGAAGACTGCATTTCGAGCAACAAATACTTTGTTCTCCATGGGTTTATAAAAGTAGTATCCTTTAGCTTCCTTAGGATATCCCACTCATAAATATCTTTCAGATCTGGCGGCCAGTTTGTCAAACACTTGGCGTCTTACGAATATTTTGCAACCCCAGATCTTTAGAAAAGACAAGTTTGGTCTCTTACCAGTCCATTTCTCAAATGGTGCTTTTTCAACTGCTTTAGATGGGACACGATTAAGGGTGAATGCTGATGTTTCTAAGGCATGGCCCCAAAATAATAACGCAAGCTCCGTTCGACTAATCATGGATAAAACTATATCTAATAAAGTTCGATTCCTCATATCGAACACTTTGCTCCAGGAGGAGTAAGTTGTGAAACAATTTCACAACTCCTAAGATGATCATCGAATTGTTGGCTCAAGTATTCGCCACCTCGATCCGATCGAATGGCTTTAATTGTCTTGCCAAGTTGATTCTGTACTTCACTCTAGAATATTTTGAACATTTCAAAAGATTCATGTTTATGCTTCATAAGATAAATATATCTATACCGTCTAAAATTATCGATAAAAGTGATGAAGTATACCTGCCTCTGGCATGAGTGCTAAGAGGTCCGCATTGATCTTCCAATTCCTTGGAACCTCATACGCGATCAATTGGCTCCTCGAGTCCATCCTTCATCTCCTTCTTGTCTTCATTATGTTAATGAGAAACTATACTACACTAGTAAAGTAAATTACAAGAGGACAAATGACACGCAGACTGTAAATAAAATAATAAATTAATATACGACTCGCAGGCCGTAAAAACTAATTATATTTAAACGACACACAGGCCGTTGAAACCAACTCAAAATTAAATTGAAACATCGAATCACATTGGTCAATTTGTGGTCATGTCATACACTAAACATATACTAAAAGTAATTATCACATAATATGAATTTGCTTGACAGTTAGGCATAAGATAAATATCCACGCAAGAATCAATAATCTGATGCATTAGCCCAGTTGTTCGAGCAGTCACAGCCCGCACATGGCCGCGCGGGTTGGGAACCCGCCACCAACAAAAACAACATTTTTGGTAATATTTATTTGGAGTTTTGAACAGGATATACCGGTCAAATAGAACTCAGTGATTCAAAATAACAAACAAGCGCTGCAGCCCAGTTGGCAAGATGCAGCACTGGTGCTCGTATAATATCCGTACTTTTATATTTAGCAGTTTCTATTTTTGGGCGCATGTCTATTTTAACGACTCGCTTGTAACCGTTTTGACGTTTTGAATCTATTTTGTTCTTGGTATTTTTCCATTTGGACGAGTTTCAGAGGTGTTTTTACGTAATATGCTTTATGTTATGATCTTGTCGCATGTACGTTCGATTCTCATAAAACTCGTTTGATTATGTTGTTTCTTTGTTCCCAGGACTCTGTATGGTTGAGTTATTCGTGTTGTGAGTTTCAGTTTAATGATCCAACGTCGTATCGTAATTTTCGAACGTTTGGGCCGTTTTGTAATTTTCTAAAGTTTGAGGAAAATTTACTCCGTCGTCGAATTCCGAACCTCCGGGTAGTCGGAATGGTGTTTCCTTTTAGCGCTTAGATTCGTTGTCGCGAATTCTTTGTAATTTTGTCTTCGGATCCCATCTTTTGTTGCGTTTCGATTTTGTACTTCCTTGGGCAGTGGACTACACTCAGCATTACTGAATTGGTGCATGCATAACGTACGTTATGCATGTTATATTATGTGCGTTATCTGAGTACTAATAACGTACGTTAACTGTTAGATATAACGTACGTTATCAGCGAATTGGGCAGAATGTTCTGCCGAGGTCCTTATGTACGTTAAGTTATGGGTTTTACGTACGTAAAACCCTTAACGTATGTTAACTCTTCATGTTAACGTACGTAATTCCGCAGTCAGGTATTTAAAACCTGAATCGACCTCGGATGCGTCATTTTTCTTCTTTCCTTCTCCCTTGTCCGCGATTTGAGTTTCCTGGAGTATTTTGGGGCAATTTGTGGAGAGTTATCCGCGGAGTTCCTTGATCGATCGATTTTGTACTCCAAACGAAGTGTATCATCATCCTAATCCATCTTCCTCCGCCCGAATTCAAGGTATTTTGGCTTAGAACCCTAACTTTGTAAATTTTGGGGGTTTTTTCGGGTTTTGCTTATTTAAACTCAAATTGCTCCTTTATGTTGTAATATTTATTATCGATTATTGTTATTGAGTGATTCTCAATCCATTTCCATCGGTGTTTGATCCGTGAGTTGTCGATTCAGGGAGGTTTTGTAAAAACCCTCGCCCGTATTGATCGTATGTGTATTGTTATGGTTGGTAATCGGGGTTGTGGGCATATTCCGTTCAGTTATTGATGTCGTTTCAGACTGATTCGTGTTAATATCTCATTTAGGAGCGGACGTGTTCACTTCGGGTCATTCCTAGTCGTCGTTTATTTTCCGTCTCGTCGAAGATGTCTCAAAGGCAAGTACTTTACATTTGTATGCATATTCTAGTATTTGATCTATGGCTTCCTGTGTATGTTGTGGATGCGAATGCGTATGTTCACCCAGGGATGGTGCAACGCCCTGATTTCGCACATACATTTATTGTGAATTATAGAAAACATGTTCAATTTTATTGGATGTATGCCCGGATAATTTATCATTTAATTCATTTTATTTCATGATCATGCAAATTCATGTATGCCATTATTATTCATGACAAGTCATGTGATTCGTTTCGTTGCATTTCTCATTTTAATTCATTGTTTCATCTCGTCGTTTCTAGGCCCGAGTCAAGTTTTAAGCGATATTAATTGTTACCCATAAGATTTCACAACTCCATTTTAATTAATTTTAATCCATTCATTTTGGGCCGGCCTAAGCCAAACTCATTATAATATTCAGCCCAAATATCATAAGTCCAACTCCTACAATTATTTACCAAGCCCAATCCATTAACAATAATTATCCTAATAATTTTCATCCAAGCCCAATATCCTCTCCCACACAACAAGGGAGAAGTTTTCTGCACATTCTCACAACCACATTAGTGGGAGTAGTGGGCATCATGGGGAAGAGTTGGTTGAAATATTTCTGCTTAAATAACTCCCTCAGCAAACCAAAACACACACATAAAAACTCTGCAAATCTCACGCATATCATATCCTCATCTTCCTCACAAATTCATAAGATCTTGTCATCGCCATTTTTCTTGTCCAGAAATACACCACAAACATAAACAGGTAATTTTCCTTCTGTTATAATTGTTCCATTACACAACAACATCTATGATTTCAACACAACTTCCGAACCCATCGGCCAAATCCAGATTTGTAAACCCAACTAAGCACTGAAACTACCGCACAACCTCGTCCCCACTACCGCACAACCTCGTTCCCACCACGCTCAACCTCTAAACAAACCATGAACCTAATTCATCTGTAAATCGTAATCACAGTCAGGGAGAAACCAAAACCCGCAGCCCGAACCCCAAATTAATTTCGGCCGACCATTCTCATTTTCCTTCTTCATTCGGGTCCTAAACCCCCAATCATCGGCTTGAACCAGAAACCCATCCGTCCTTACTTGAAATATCTGTTGTTGCGCGGCCGCATCCCACCACCGGAAGATACGGTGCGGGCGTCCGACTTTGTTTGTGGATGTGTCAATCTCTGTGTGTGTGTGCATGTGTAGGTGCGTGTGTGTGTAGATGTGTATGTGAGTGTGTGATATCAGAGGGAGGCTGTGTTTTAGGAAGAGACAACTGATTGAATTTGAGAGAGCGAGAGAGTCGAAGAGGCAGAGATAGAAAGGTCGAGAGGAACGAGAGAGATGAGGGAGGCGGCCGACTTTAGTGAGGAGGAGGATTTTTTTTTATATTCCTCACTTTTGGTTAAATTGTAATTATTCCCTTCAGTTTTCAGTCCTTCCTAATTGACCCCAACAAACTTTTTTGAATCTCGATTTAGCCCCAATCAGTCCCTTATTGACCAAGCCTTTAACCTATTGACTTTATCAAATAATATTAATATTCAATTTAAATTATATCTTGTACTTTATCTTCAATTATAGTATTATATTAATAATAAACTATTATCATTATTTGTAGATAATAACAAGAATTTACGGGCCTATAATTGTCGAGTCAAGCATCTCATCACATTCAAGTTCAAGACCTGCATTTTATCCAGGTGTGGGGATTTATTTGGCTTTTGTTTATTTTAATTACTTTATATATTGTCTCGTATGTGCACGTGAAATCAGTCAGAAGTACTTAAATGTGCAATCAGTCAGAAGCACTTAAATGTGTAAATCAGTCAGAAGCACTTAATTATGCATAAAGCCTTCGGGCTAGCCGACGGGCTTCAGAATTTATCAGTCATGTTGTTTATAGTTGCTAATATATTTAGTAATTAACGTAGACATATTGCGTATCCTCCACACTGAGTGAGTTGGAAGCTCACCCCACTATTTAACCCCTTTCAGGTTGAGCAGCTCGATGTGGCATGCGATTGAAAGTGGGATGATCAAGCCTATGATTAGACGTTTATATATTTAATATTATTTCTCTCAAACTATGTTTATGAACAAGTGTTCAATTTATTTTATTTTTACGTCAATGTATATTTTGTTTTAACAATGACTCGAGAAGATTACTTGCAAATTATTAAGTTTGTCTTTTGAGACCCTATTTCTGCTGCAGCATTTTTATTTATTCTTCTTAAAATTTGAAGAATCATATTTTAGAAAAGTGGTCGCTACTTAAGTGGTATCGGAGTGGGTCTACGGTTCTGTAGACTCGCTAAAATGGTTTCTTTTTCTAAACTAAAATTTCATTTTCGCAAGTAGTCAATATTTTTAGCAATTCTGATCATCCACCTCTGCCGCTCCACGTCGACTCCAAGGTACATTAAGTTATTATTATTCATTATGTGATAAATGCAGTTTACCAGATCAACCATGATTCATGCAGTGCAGATGCATCTTCAGTCTATTTTGTATATAAGAATTTTATGATAAAGTATTTGGGCATGAAATTGTTTCTTATAAATTCATAAGTATATGTGTGACATGCGTAAATCATCAGTGCTAGAAATCTCTGGTGCTCAACCTATAGATGCAGTGTAACTCTCCATTTTATTTCTCCCTCTCGTTGGGTAAGTACTGAAGGATCGTTGCGTGTGGTATGCCTTAGGATAATGGCAACTCGTGGACGTGAACGCCCAGCTAACCGAGGTGCAGATAATCTCGGTGGTCAGAATGCCAACTTTGGTGGTGGTGACGGAGGTCAGGATAACCACAACAATAACGTGCCAGCTCCTACTCAGGCACAAGTTGTGCAATAGTTCCGACGTTTCACCCCACCAACATTCAACGGTCGAGAAGGACCAGCCTTCGTTGATGAATGGTTTATGTCGCTCGAGCGCACCTTTGAACTCATTGGGTGCACTAATGCACAAAGAATTCTTTGCGGCCAATACCAAATGGTGGAGGATGCTGGACGCTAGTGGATAAGCTATTAGCGTTTGAGGCCGGCAGCCGAGCGTGCTGCATTAACATGGGATCGATTCAAGGAAATAGTGATGGAAGAGTACTACCCACAGCACTACCGAGAGAAGATCGAGAGAGAGTTTTGGAATCTTGAACAAGGAGGAATGACTGTTGAAGAATATGAGAGAAAATTCAACCAAATCAGCTTTTTTGTGGAGCACATGGTGGATACAGATCGAAAGAGGGCCCTTAAGTTCCGGAGTGGTTTACGCCCGAGTATTCGTCACATCGTGGCTGGTCATGGGGTATTACCCTATACCGAGACAGTGTTTCGAGCCCAAGAGGTTGAGGCTAGCTATAATCTGGATCAACAACAGTCTACGAAGCCTAGTACCGGTAAGAGGCATTGGAATGGAAACCAAAATAAGGTCGTGGTTTCTAATAAGCAAGCAAAGGTTGATCAAAGGTCGGGACCTAAGCCTCAAACCAGTAAGCTAGAGTGCTCGAAGTGTGGTAAGAATCATGGAGGGGAGCGCCTGTACGGTAAAGGTGTCTGCTACAGATGCAAGGAGCAAGGACATTCATCTTCGGACTGTCATCTCCAAAGAGCCAAAGGTCAAGGTTTTCGTGGAAAAGCTCGCATCTAGACTTTAACCCAAAAGGACGCAGATGGGAATCCCAGCACGGTGTCAGGTATGCTTATGATCTCTAATGTGCATGCCTTCGCTTTATTTGACACTGGGGCCACATATACTTTTATGTATGCAAAATTTTATCATGCCATTGGTCATAGAAGCATTAGAACTATTGATTTTCTTGAGGTTAGCTTACCGTCAGGAAATACGATCCTCACTAATAGAATGATTGACGAGAATATTGAGATAGGAGGAAGAGAATTTGACGCTAGCTTGTATTTGATTAACTCGATGGATTTTGATGTGATCCTTGGTATGGACTGGCTTGATAGACATGATGCCGATATAAGCTGTCGTGAGAAGAAGGTAACATTGAGGTGTTCCGAAGGCGAGTCGATCACCTTTTATGGTACTAAGAGTAGGACAGTACCAAGAGTAATCACATCCATGAAAGCACTGAGAGGTCTAAGGAAGGAGAAATGTCAGGGTTACTTGGCGAGTTTGGTCGACACTCGTACTAATGAGGTGTCCCCTACAGACGTACCTATAGTACGAGAGTTTCTGGATGTGTTTCCAGAAGATTTGCCGGGATTCCCACCCGACCGATAAGTGGAGTTTAGTATTTATTTGGTCCCTGGGGCGGCCCCTACATCCAAAGCGCCATATAGAATGGCTCCGAAGTAACTTCAAGAATTGAAGGTCCAAATTCAAGAGCTGCTGGAGCTCGGATTTGTTCGTCCTAGCGTGTCACCCTGGGGTGCACCAGTACTGTTTGTAAGAAAGAAGGATGGGTCACTTCGGATGTTTATAGATTACAGAGAGCTGAATCGACTCATGGTGAAGAACAAGTACCCACTACCGAGAATTGAGGATCTATTCGATCAGTTGAGGGGAGCCGGAACCTTTTCGAAGATTGATTTGCGGTCGGGGTACCACCAACTGAAGATTAGGGAGTGTGACATTCCCAAGACGGCTTTCAGAACCCGTTATGGACATTTTGAATTTGTAGTGATGCCTTTTGGTCTGAGTAATGCACCAGCAGTCTTTATGGATTTGATGAACAGGGTGTTCCAACCTTACTTGGATAAGTTCCTGATCGTCTTTATAGATGACATCTTGGTGTATTCTAAGGACAAGGAACAACACCAAGAGCATTTGAGGATTACATTGGAGACACTTCGCAAGGAGAAGTTGTATGCCAAGTTCAAGAAATGTGAGTTTTGGTTAAACAGAGTTGGATTCCTTGGACGTGTGGTGACTTCAAAAAGAATTGAGGTAGATCCCGATAAGGTTGTAACAGTGAGTAGTTGGGGAGTACCCAAGAATGCAAGCGAAGTCCGCAGATTTCTGGGCCTAGCTGGCTATTATAGAAGGCTTATCGAGGGATTTTCAAAAATCGCCACTCCTATGACCCAGTTAACAAGGAAAAGCGTGAGGTTTGAATGGAACGACAGGTGCGAGGAAAGTTTTCAAGAGTTGAAAAGGAGACTAACCTCAGCACCAGTATTAACGATTCCTGATCCGACGGAAGACTTTGTTATTTATAGTGATGCCTCAAAGCAGGGGTTGGGTTGTGTTCTAATGCAACATGGTAAAGTAGTAGCCTATGCATCGAGACAGCTTAAACCACATGAGTTGAACTATCCAACGCATGATCTGGAGTTGGCTGCTGTAGTACATGCACTGAAGATTTGGCGCCACTATCTCTACGGAGAGAAGTGTGAGATATACACTGAACATAAAAGTTTGAAGTATCTTTTCACACAGAAGGACCTTAACATGAGACAAAGGCGATGGTTAGAATTGGTGAAGGACTATGATTGTACTATTCATTACCATCCGGGTAAGGCTAATGTGGTAGCTGATGCCTTGAGTCGGAAAACTAGAGGCGAGTTAGCTTGCTTGACCGATCTGGAGAGTTTGATAAAGGAGTCCTCCCAGTTGAGGATTGAGGTAGTTGAGTCTTCAAAACATTCGAAAGCAATCTTATCATCTCTGGTCTTGCAACCAAACTTGAGGGATAAGACTAAGGAGGCTCAACCACGTGATAAGTTCTTGTGCAAGATGAAGGATCGAGTACAAGCTGGGAGTATTGAGAAGTTTGTCGTTGCTGCAGACGACGTTTTGACTTATGATGGGAGGTTATGTGTTCCTAAGGATCCATCCCTTAGGAAGCAAATTCTTGAAGAAGCTCACAATGCACCATACTCTACACACCCGGGAGGTACAAAGATGTACCAAGACCTAAAGATATTCTTTTGGTGGAGAGTAATGAAACGGGACATTGGTGTATTTGTAGAGAGGTGTATGATATGTCAGTAGGTGAAGGCAGAACACCAACGGCCAGGAGGTTTACTCCAACCGTTGGAAATCCCAGAATGGAAATGGGAGCATATCACAATGGATTTCGTGGTTAGTTTGCCACGAACCGTGAGGAAGAACGATGCTATCTGGGTGATAGTAGATCGCTTGATGAAGTCATCTCATTTTCTACCTGTGAGGATGACTTACTGTATGAGGATGAAGGAACGCTATGTAACCTCACGTACATGATCCTGGTCATGTATGCAATTTCAAAGAGTTGCATGTATCCAAGAATCTGACTTATGAGGAGGTACCTATAGCTATTTTGGCGCGTAAGGTACACCAGTTACGAAATAAAGAGGTTAAATTGGTGAAAGTTCAATGGAGTCGTCATGGACCAAATGAGACAACTTGGGAACGTGAAGAGGAGATCTGTTCTAAGTATCCAACATTCATTTTTCAAGGTACGTAACTTAATTTTCGAGGGCGAAAATTTGTTAAAGGGTAGTAGGTTGTAACGCCCCGATTTCGCACATACATTTATTGTGAATTATAGAAAATATGTTCAATTTTATTGGATGTATGCCCAAATAATTTATCGTTTAATTCATTTTATTTCATGATCATGCAAATTCATTTATGCCATTATTATTCATGACAAGTCATGTGATTCGTTTCGTTGCATTTCTCATTTTAATTCATTGTTTCATCTCGTCGTTTCTAGGCCCAAGTCAAGTTTTAAGCGATATTAATTGTTACCCATAAGATTTCACAACTCCATTTTAATTAATTTTAATCCATTCATTTTGGGCCGGCCTAAGCCAAACTCATTATAATATTCAGCCCAAATATTATAAGTCCCACTCCTACAATTATTTACCAAGCCCAATCCATTAACAATAATTATCCTAACAATTTTCATCCAAGCCCAACATCCTCTCCCACACAACAAGGGAGAAGTTTTCTGCACATTCTCACAACCACATTAGTGGGAGTATGTGCAGAAAACTTCAAGTGAGAATGTGCAGAAAACTTCTCCCAAGTCAAGTTTTAAGCGATATTAATTGTTACCCATAAGATTTCACAACTCCATTTTAATTAATTTTAATCCATTCATTTTGGGCCGGCCTAAGCCAAACTCATTATAATATTCAGCCCAAATATTATAAGTCCCACTCCTACAATTATTTACCAAGCCCAATCCATTAACAATAATTATCCTAACAATTTTCATCCAAGCCCAACATCCTCTCCCACACAACAAGGGAGAAGTTTTCTGCACATTCTCACAACCACATTAGTGGGAGTAGTGGGCATCATGGGGAAGAGTTGGTTGAAATATTTCTGCTTAAATAACTCCCTCAGCAAACCAAAACATACACATAAAAACTCTGCAAATCTCACGCTTATCATATCCTCATATTCCTCACAAATTCATAAGAACTTGTCATCGCCATTTTTCTTGTCCAGAAATACACCACAAACATAAACAGGTAATTTTTCTTCTGTTATAATTGTTCCATTACACAACAACATCTATGATTTCAACACAACTCCCGAACCCATCGGCCAAATCCAGATTTGTAAACCCAGCTAAGCACTGAAACTACCACACAACCTCGTCCCCACTACCGCACAACCTCGTTCCCACCACGCTCAACCTCCAAACAAACCATGAACCTAATTCATCTGTAAATCGTAATCACAGTCAGGGAGAAACCAAAACCCGCAGCCCGAACCCCAAATTAATTTCGGCCGACCATTCCCATTTTCCTTCTTCATTCGGGTCCTAAACCCCCAATCATCGGCTTGAACCAGAAACCCATCCATCCTTACTTGAAATATCTGTTGTTGCGCGGCCGCATCCCACCACCGGAAGATATGGTGCGGGCGTATGACTTTGTTTGTGGATGTGTCAATCTCTGTGTGTGTGTGCGTGTGTAGGTGCGTGTGTGTGTAGATGCGTATGTGAGTGTGTGATATCAGAGGGAGGCTGTGTTTTAGGAAGAGACAACTGATTGAATTTGAGAGAGTGAGAGAGTCGAAGGGGGAGAGATAGAAAGGTCGAGAGGAACGAGAGAGATGAGGGAGGCGGCCGACTTTAGTGAGGAGGAGGATTCTTTTTTTTTTATATTCCTCACTTTTGGTTAAATTGTAATTATTCCCTTGAGTTTTCAGTCCTTCCTAATTGACCCCAACAAACTTTTTTGAATCTCGATTTGGCCCCAATCAGTCCCTTATTGACCAAGCCTTTAACCTATCGACTTTATGAAATAATATTAATATTCAATTTAAATTATGTCTTGTACTTTATCTTTAATTATAGTATTATATTAATAATAAACTATTATCATTATTTGTAGATAATAACAAGAATTTACGGGCCTATAATTGTCGAGTCAAGCATCTCATCACATTCAAGTTCAAGAACTGCATTTTATCCAGGTGTGGGGATTTATTACGCTTTTGTTTATTTTAATTGCTTTATATATTGTCTCTTATGTGCACGTGAAATCAGTCAGAAGCACTTAAATGTGCAATCACTCAGAAGCACTTAAATGTGCAATCAGTCAGAAGCACTTAAATGTGCAAATCAGTCAGAAGCACTTAATTGTGCATAAAGCCTTCGGGCTAGCCGACGGGCTTCAGAATTTATTAGTCATGTTGTTTATAGTTGCTAATATATTTAGTAATTAACGTAGACATATTGCGTATCCTCCACACTGAGCGAGTTGGAAGCTCACCCCGCTATTTTACCCCTTTCAGGTTGGGGAGCTCGGTGTGGCATGCGATTGAGAGTGGGATGATCAAGCCTATTGTTGGCCACTAAGTATACTGGATACAGTTTGGGAAATAGTTTAAACAACAAACTGTACTGATTTTAAATCTGAGTGCGTAGCGGAAGTCTTAGATACAGTAGGTCGCTGTGGATACAGCAACTAAATGTATAGTGTATACTTAATTAATCACAGTAATTAAAACAGTAAAAACTGAAGGTAAATAACACAGTAATTAAAGTGGTTCGAGGTAAACCCCTCTACGTCCACTGGTCCTCCACACAGGAGTAAAAAGTTTATTATAATTACTACGTACACAACTACGTAATTATAACAACACACAATCAATATATCGTTCACACAGATTGATATAAAGATCTTAGCTTCAACCGTTCACACAGATTGGTTTTGAGCTAACGCTTTGACTTGCTTCTTCACACACAGTTCTGAAGCTTTGTCTTCTTCAATGCAAATCCTTCACACACAGTTCCGGAGAAGCACAGATTACTCAGTCCACACAGGGCTGATCTGGGTTTGTTCAAAGTATAGAACAGAGGATGAACAATAACTTTGACTTTAAGAGCTTTCAGCTGATGAAGTGTTGTTCAAGATGATGAGCACTGTATATCTCTTTAGATCTTAATTGCAGTAAGCCTTGGAGATATGTTTTGCTCTGATGATAACTTTGATAGCTTGATAATTTCGTTAGCTTGGGTAACTAATCTTCAGCATCTTGATGTGATATATATAGTCTCTGAAATATATATCCGTTGAGATGTTTCCGTTGAGCAAGATTCCGTTCCAACGGGATTATAACACGATCCGGATTTAGCGGGATTTGAAGATCTGTTGACTGACAGTATTTAAATACTTTATCCTTGAGTATTTAAATACTTCTTTATTCAACTGGACTTGACTTCTGAAGATTCCTTCTTTGTCCTGTTATGAGCTGTATGGACGATAACTGTATTGGTGATTCGAGACAGTTTCCATACTTGGTCTTTAATAAGACTTCTTTGCTGTACTGAAGGATTCCACTATATGCTGATTTCGAGATAGGTCTTCGATACAGGATGATGCCTCAATACTTCGATACAGTTTCCTTTACTGTATGCGGATTGGCATATATGTCAAAACCTCTTATCAAATACCATTCGATACAGGGATTGAATATTCCGGCTGTTTCGATACAGGGTTCTTGTTTTCCCAACAATTTCCCCCTTTTTGACAATTTGCCAAGATTTTAACTTTCTAACATTCAAGTCTTCTTGATGATGCGAAAACCTTCTTCATGAAATAATCTTCCTTGATGGCTTCTGGCAGATTTCTCGGTCTTTTGTCAAAAGGTCTGTCTTTCAGCAACTTAGACTATTTGATGAACTGCTCGCAGGCGAGTTCGATACAGCTAAGAATTTTTACAACTTAAGCTTATGATTGGCACGCAGGCACAATCTTACAATGTATTCTAAGCTTACAACTGAAATCATGAACTGTTCGTAGACTAGTTCGTACAGCTTTATTTTCAATTCAGTTTCTATACTGAGATTGTTATCAAACAATTTAAGTAATCATACATCAACACGGTAGATTACGAGTTGTAATCTTTCAAGAAAAACAAACACTTTTATTGATATTCAAAATAAATTGAGTACATGGTTTGCTGTTTCGAAGAGAAATTACAAAACAAAAATAATATACAAGGATTTCAGCTCCTATCTGTAGTCCGCATGCCTCCATGGCTTTCTCCCTGGATCATTCTCGGTACCACGCCACCAGTTCTGTAGGGAATCGTTGCCTCGATCCTGGTATATAGCTCTTCCTTCATAGGATCTATCAAAGGCAAGAATCCAGTCTTCTGGATGGGTGATCCGATCTCCTCTTTTGTGCTTGCTCTTCATATCTAGCTGGAGAGGGAGTTTTGCGTCTTCTAGCATCTTCGTAAATTTTTCTGCGGCCTCCGCTAATGTTTTATAGGTCTTGAAGATGGCGGATTCCCTGATGAGTTTAACAAAGTATCTCATCAGTTCGTTCTTCCTCCATTGCTTCACCTCATCGGCAGTTGGATGGCGGTTGGTCGACAGACGAATCTCAGAAGGTCTTTGGATTAGATTTTGCCACGGAACATTTGGATCATGAAATTCAGGTCAGGAGCCTGAAATCTTAACACTTTGGGAGGGAGGGGCTAGCTTGTTTAACTCAGCAGTGATGCTGTCTTGAGCGGCCTCAAATTCCCTTTCTTGCTGTATCCTCATTCTCCTAGCAGCTTCTCTTGCCTCTTTCCCCTTTTTGGCTTCATCAAGACGTTCTAGGATTTCTAATGCAACATCCTGTTTCGTCTCGACGTTAGTCATTCTCTCTACAAGGGCGGAAAGTGTCTGCGACATGTCCTGGATACATTTGTCGTGGGTGCGCAATTGAGAGTTGTTTTCAATCATAGCACATGCGGTCTTGGCTTCAGCTATTCGTGTTTTGGTTGCTTCTTCCTTCAGGAGTTGCTCATGCTTGTCTTCCATGATTTTCAGAGCTTGTTTGAACACTTCTGGCAGAATAATGAATGCCTCGACAACACGAGATACTTCATGTTGTAGAGTGGTCATCTCCTCCACGGCAGAAGTATGCATCCAATTCAATGCTTTCTCAACAGAAGACAGAGCATTCACTGCATCCTGGATTAATACAGTTTGAAGACCAAGTGCATGCAGGCGCTCTTTTCTAGCGGAAGAAATCGGAGAATCTGGTTGAGCAAAGTCCTCAGAGCAGTTCAACCTCCTTAGGTTCACGGTTGGGTGTGAACTAATTTGGACATCCTCAGGTACGATACCGTCCTCGGATTCCACGGTTGAAGGGGCGGGAGTAGCTTGTTCTGGTTCGGCGGAAGGGGGTTGAGTGTCTTCCTGTTGCGAAGTTTCATCTGTAGACATGGATACATGAGGGACTGATTCCTCCTGTTGTCTCTCAGCTTCCGCCTGTTCTGGCAGAGGGACTGATTCCTCTTGCTGGACGGCGCTGGCAACTTCTTCTTCAGTGGCAGCAGGCTCAGGTGCCTGTTCCAAAACTGCTTCAACTTCCTCGACTTGAGGAACTGATTCCTCTTCGTCGGGAATTATCTCTTGCTGTGGCGAAGGGGGGTTGCTTCGAGTCGACGGCCCTTCGTCACCTTTTGCTGGAGAGGCATCTCTAGCTTGAGCCTCTTCACGACTCATCCTCAGACCAAGTTGAAAAGCATCGCCGTCGTCGTCTGAGTCATTGTTATCGTCATCTTTTGGATTTGGGGGAGAGTCCTCTGACTTATCCTTTCCTTTCCTTCTTGCGTCAGATTTCTGCAAAAGATGGCTTTTAATCAGCTCCTTGCAGAAGGGATTGTCCCATCGGATCAGGGCTTCAATTTCCATTGAGTCCGTCACTTCTGATACGAATCTTTCTTCTTGTCTCCAATCGCTCCAGTTGTACAATGTTTCATACGGAGCTAGCCTGTAGCCTTTCCATGTCAGAAATCTTTCGTAAGCATGTTCAATTTGAACAAAGAGAAGGGTCTTATGAATAATGGTGTCAGGGGAGGGACTACGTACAACGTCTGGAGACGCTGTAGCGAGGGATTCCTGTACAGGTATGGGATCCTGTATGGAAGTGGTATTCCTTACAGGGGATGGTGCCACGAAGGAAGATGGATCCTGTACGGGTGTGGGATCCCGCAGAGGAGAAGTAGCTTTTGGCTCCAAATGGGCAGCCGACTCGCTAGAGTCTTTCTCGTTGGCAGATGTCTCATCATCCGTCCTAGCCGCTAAAGGCTCAGGATCTACTGTCGATACAGTAGTGGACACCTCTTCCACAAGGGTTGGGCCCTGGGGTTGTTCTTCAGTGGGTTGAACCACGGGGGAAACTTCTTCGGAGGGTTTAGCAGATTTGACTTTAGAAAGCCTCCTAAGTTTCTTCTTGGGCTTCTCACCAGCAATGGGTTTCTTGCTGTGAGATCTTTCTCTCTTCTTTGAAGATTCCACGTCCTGGGACTTCAAAGACTCATCTCGTGGATTTGCGGAAACTAGCATACTTCCGGTTTTCGGGTGGTTACAGACCATGGTGGTTTGATTATACGCAGTAGGCTTGACGCCTCCTAGGTATATCCTGGAGCTATTCTTCTTAACATCAGCGGATTGCAACAGTCCGCATTTCGTCAGGATATGGTTTAACATCAAACCAAAAGATTTCTTCTGGGTGGCAGGCTTGCACACCTCCTCTTGCAGGCGCTTCAGGATTATCTGGCACCAGTTGACCTTTTTACAGGTCAGAATAGCCACCATCATCCTGAACCTCAGATTGGTACACATTTCGAACGCACCAGTTCGATTCTCAATGATCCTGCAGCAGAAATCATGCAAATATACATAAGGCAGACAAAAATTCTTTTTGTGACAGGTGGTTTGAACCATGTCAACAACTTTTGAGCCTGTGAACAATCCATAAAATTTAGTTATTAGCTCTTGAGACCCAAATGTCTCAAGTTGATCCATTGTCAGGCCATCAGCGAGTAGCCTGCAGATATTCTGGAGCAGATCGCTATCAACACAGATCTCAACTCCTTGGATTGTAGCGGTAATGTCAGCAACATGACCTCCTTGGGCCAGTGACAAAAAGCGTACGGCGGCGTTGAGGTAAAATTCCTCAACCAGATGAGCATCGTACTTGTCAGCAGTCTGACTTCCAAGGCGATAGAGGCCTTGTTGACGAAGACGAGTTATGATGTACTCCATGGGTTCTGCGTCATTGGTTTCAGACAGAATACGTTCAATGACAACAGATCTTGAAAAGATCCGTCCATCGATGATGTTAACAGTTTTCTTGAGAGCGGGAGAAGAAGTTTGTCCAGCCATTTGATGATTTTACAAGAAAAAGTGAAAGAGAATAACCGAAATATGCAGTAAAATGCAGAAAAGTATGTAGGCTGTTTTTGCTTGAGAACTCTTAAATTTGCAGAAAGCGTAAAGAGTCTCTAATGGCAGTATCAGTCCTTTTATAGTTGGGCAGCGAAATAGGGTTTTGCAGAGTACGAATGGTCAGATTTTAAGGGATGGGAACTGGTTTTTGAAATCAACGGTTAAGATGGACTGAGTGTAACTGGTACGCTAATCCATTAAAATGTTTAAAAATGAGCGGGTCCCACTTCTGACATTTGTGTCACCCTAAATGCCTGAAACGGCGGTTTTAAAACAATAAACAATTTAAAACATCGCGGCTTTTGAGATTCGGTTGTCCAGATGTCGTGTAAGGCATTTAATGTACATGATGTTTGACAGAAAAATAGGGCACGTGGACAAAAATCATTTTGAAAAGAAATAATATTATATTATATATATACTGAATCGAAATCCTATAGCATGTGCTGTTTCCGCGTCGATACAGCGTTACCCCTTAAAAGGTAAATATAGGTTTTAGATTCCATACATCAATTTTTGGATTAATGCTGTATTCATGGGTCATACTGCATTCCCCCTTAATTTTTGCACACGTCAGCTGTAGGATTCATATGTCTTCGCTCACTACAGTGCTGTATTGACGGTTCTGAGTGTACAAATAATTAACGTGGGATACTGTATTCTTGGGTCTTACAGCATTCCCCCTCAATTGTTGAGTAGAAACAGTAAATTACTTACAGGGAGTCGGGCTGTAGCATTCCCAATTCTTGTCTGAGCATGTTGAATCTGGCTGTGTCGAGAGGCTTGGTGAAGATGTCAGCTAGCTGAATGTCTGTATGAACTTTTTCAAGGCGAACATCTTTGTTTTCGACGTGATTCCTTATAAAATGATGCTTCATGTTGATATGCTTAATGCGCGAGTGCAGGACAGGATTGTGCGTTATTGCAATTGCACTCGTGCTATCACACATGATTGAAGTCTCTCTGGCATCGATTCCATAATCTGACAATTGTTGCTGCATCCAAAGAATCTGCATACAGCAGCTACCAGCAGCATAGTACTCTGATTCAGCCATGGAAAGAGAGTTAGCCAATTGCTTCTTACTAAACTAAGAAACGAGTCTAGGTCCAAGAAAGTGACAAGTTCCACTTGTACTCTTCCTATCTAGCTTGCAGCCTCCGAGATCCGAGTCGCTGTATCCAACTAAATCGAATCCGCCTTCCTTAGGATACCATAGTCCTGCATCGACTGTTCCTTTAATGTACTTCAGGATTCGTTTAGCTGTATTGAAGCGTGATTCCTTAGGTGCAACTTGATATCTCGCACACACTCCAACAGCAAACTGGATATCAGGCCTGCTAGCCGTTAGGTACAGGAGCGAACCAATGAGCTTCCTGTAGAGTGATTGGTCAAACGGCTTTCCGGCTTCATCTGCACTAATTTGCACGGAAGTGCTCATGGGGGTTGGCGAAGATTTGGAAGTGTTCATTCCAAATTTGTTGAGAAGCTCCTTGCTGTATTTTTCTTGGTTGATGAAAATACCTGTAGGCAACTGCTTTACCTGCAAACCTAGAAAATAACTAAGTTCCCTCATCATACTCATTTCAAATTTACTTTCCATGAGATGAGAGAACTTTTGACACAAAGCAAGGTTAGTTGAACCAAAAATTATGTCATCCACATAGATTTGCACCATAAGAAGGTCATCACCTTCCTGTATTTTGAACAAGGTCTTGTCCACAACACTTTTCTCAAATCCGTTGTCGGTTAGATACTGGGACAGGGTCTCATACCAGGCTCTAGGGGCTTGTTTAAGTCCATACAGCGCTTTCCTTAGCCTGTAAACTAGATCGATACCGTCTGTGTTGGCAAACCCTGGTGGTTGTTCAACATAAACTTCTTATGCAAGGTCTCCATTCAGGAAAGCGCTCTTGACGTCCATTTGGTATACAATAAAGCTCTTATGGGCGGCAAAGGCTAAAAATATCCTAATGGCTTCTAGTCTCGCTACAGGGGCGAAGGTTTCATCATAGTCTATGCCTTCTTCCTGACTATAGCCTTGTGCGACTAGTCTGGATTTATTCCTTATGATAGGTCCATTTCGATCCTTTTTGTTTCGAAATACCCATTTGGTTCCTATAACCGATTGATGTGTAGGTCTGGGTACAAGATACCATACATTGTTTCTTTCGAAACCGTTAAGCTCTTCTTCCATAGATGTTATCCAATGAGAATTATTAAGAGCGTCTATGGTCGAAACAGGTTCGGACTGGGCTAAGAATACAACGATAGTGCACATATTGAGTCTTCTAAGCTCGAATTGAGATTTCCATTCAAGAAACTGTGATATCTCAGCATCAGGTTCTTCTTGTGCACAAAGTACATTTCCTTGTGTACTCTGTATTCTCCTACGAGTAGAAACACCAGCATTTATGTTTCCAATGATCAGCTCTTGCAGGTGATCTCTCAACCATCTTCGGTCGGGTTCTAATTCAGGATCCCGTACTGTATCGAAAGATTCTGTAGATACAGCTTCAGCTTGTACAACGTCAGCTTCATCCACGTCGATTCTTACAGCTGCGGGATTGATTTCTAAATCAACGACAGATTTTATGGGAGTTGGAGGATCCAAGATAGATAGATGTTGAATGTTCTGGGTAACATCTTCTACTCCTGTAGGGTCATGGTGAGGTTCGTCGAACACTACATGAACTGATTCCTCAATCGTTAGCTTCCTTTTGTTAAAGATTCTGAAAGCTTTGCTGACGGAGGAGTATCCTACAAATATTCCTTCATCTGATTTCTCATCAAAGGTTCTAAGTTGGTCCTTCCCATTATTCAATACATAACACCTGCATCCAAAAATGTGGAAATACGAAACTAACGGAGTTTTGTTGTTCCATACCTCATATGCTGTTTTGTTGTGGTGCTTGTTGACGATACAGCGGTTTTGAGTATAGCATGCTGTATTGGTTGCTCACCCCAGAAACGCTGTGGCAACTTGCTTGCGGCAATCATTGTCCTTGTTGCTTTTTTCAACGTCCTATTCTTTCGCTCGGCAACACCATTTTGTTGAGGTGTACGGGCAGCTGAGTATTCGTGTTGTATCCCATTCTCCGAACAGTATTGCTATATAAAGCGGTAAGTAAATTCTGTACCTCTATCGGAACGAATGCACACGATACTCAATGCCTTTTCATTTTGCAACTTTCTCAGGAGCTCGGGCAGCTTAGATGTTGTTTCCTTCTTCTTGCTAAGGAAGATCGTCCAAGCATACCTGGAATAATCATCAACAACAACCATGCAGTATTTCTTACCTCCCAAACTTACTGGGTCTACAGGACCGTAGAGATCCATATGTAGCATTTTCAACACTCTTTGGGTTGAAAGGTAGGATTTGCTATTCAGGGTTGACTTGATTTGCTTGCCTTTCTGACATGGTCCGCAGACGCTGTCCTTCTTAAATGATACATTTGGCAAACCTCTAACCATTCCCTGTCTTTAGAGCTTGTTGATTGTCTTGAAGTTGACGTGAGACATCCTTTCATAACCAGCTAAGATCTGCAGTGCCTTTGGCAATAAAGCATGGAATTGAGGAGCTCATAGGCTTCCAGTCAGCAATATACATGTTACCTGATCTGCTTCCTGTAAGCACAACTTCCTTGGTTTGGATGTTCTTGACTCTACAGCGATCTATATAGAATTTCACCGAGAACTGTTTATCACAGAACTGACTAATACTAAGTAGATTGTACTGTAAGCCTTCAACATATGCAACATCAGTGACTTTGAATTTTCCGACAAGTAGGTTTGCTTTCCCTCTTGTTCTTCCTTTAGATTTATCACCGAAACGAACTTTTGGACCGCGACCTTCTACAAAATCTGATAGCTTGCTCCTATCTCCGGTCATGTGCTAAGAGCATCCACTATCAAAGTACCAGGTATCCTCCTCTAGAATGTCCTGTAACAACGAAATTAAGTAGATTTAGGCCCCCTTTGATTTTTGGGTCCATGGTTGTTAGTTCCTCTAGGTACCCAAGTTTTCCTGGCAGCAATTGGTTTACGGTAGGTCATACTCGGTACAGTGTTGCGATATCTACGGGGGGCATATCCGTAGTTGTTATAACCATGATAATTATTATGCATGAAAAATTCAGGGTTATTATTATTAATCCAGTACGAGTGCCGTCTTGAAGGTGGAGCCATTTTCTTTGGCCTAACAGCTTGCCTTCTGGGTCTCCAGTTGGATTCCCAATGCTGTTGTTGATACTGAACCGGCATCTGCTGTCTCGAGGGATAACGGGGCTCCTGTATCCAATACCTAGGCGTGCTGTACTGATAGTACTGCCGTGCGGGCCTTTGGTAGTTGGATACAGCCTTCCTTCTGAACGGCTGTTGGCGCTGTTGATATGCTCTGGGAGCATGCTGTTGAGTGCGCCTCACAGGTTGGAACGGCTTATGATTCCGCTGTCTGGAATAGGATTGCGGGGGCGGAATAGTAGCCTTCGGTTTTCTCGGTACAGCAGATTCTTTCACGGGACTAGGGGTATTTTCCGATTCTGGAATGTGTTCCACACTCTTGACGAACACTGTACTAGTTTTCCCTTTGTTTGAACATGAGCTGTATCCTAAGCCACTTTTATCATGAGCATTTTGCCCAGTGCTCAGAATTTCTTCCATTCTTTTGGACGATTTCTCGAACGATTTCAGAGTGGTCTCAAGTTCAATTTCTCGTTTTTCGAGAGTTGTGATTTTGGCTTGAAGTAGAACCAAATCATTTGTCTTACTCTCGTTGTGAGTTTTAACCTCACTTAGTTCATGAGCAAGTTGATGATTGCTCTCCATGAGTTTTTCAAAATCAACTTTGCTGATTTCACAGTCCAGAGACATATTTTCATAATTTATCTTCAGCAAGTCATTTTCATCTTTCAGCTCTAAATTAGTTAATTGAAGCTGTATATTCTCAGTTTTCAATTTCTCATGGGCCTTTTGAATGTTTTTAAATTCATTCATCATGTTTTCAAAAGTATGAGATGCATTTGATAGAATAACTGAGGTCATGAGTAAGGTGTAGCATGGTCCTCACGGAAAATACTCTGTCTCAACTCCGAGTCGTTCGGTACACAAAGTCGACTCTGGAATCTCAAAACACCATCCTTCTGAATCACAAACCCAGGAGACTTTCCCTTAAGAACGTTCTCTCGGATTTGAGTAATCATCGGATCCTCTAACTGCTTCAGCTTAGTTTCATCGATCAAAGACGACGAAATCTCTAAAGCACAAAGTTGCCCGAAATCTCCAGGCAACAAAACCTCAACATCTAACTCGATCAAAGCCCACCTAAGCTTAGACTGAGATGTAAGGATCTCAAGCATTCGCAATGCAACTGGTTTCCGACTCAAGGCATCGGCCACGACGTTCGCCTTGCCCGGATGATAAAGGATTTCGAGGTCATAATCCTTAATCAGCTCTAACCACCTCCTCTGCCTCATATTCATCTCCCGCTGAGTAAATATGTATTTCAGACTTTTATGATCGGTAAAAATCTGACATGCAGAGCCGAAAAGATAGTGACGCAAAATCTTTAGCACAAAAACGACTGCTGCTAACTCCAAATCATGAGTAGGGTAGTTCAGCTCATACGGACTCAACTGTCTCGACGCATAGGCAATGGTCTTGCCGTGCTGCATCAATACGCACCCAAGACCCTGACCCGAAGCATCGCTATAAACGGCAAAACCGTCGTTGCCACATGGCAATGCCAAAATCGGGGCTGAAGTCAAACGTCTCTTCAGCTCCTCAAAGCTCGACTGCCTCTCGTCATTCCAGACGAACTTCTCGGACTTCTGGAGCAACTGGGTAAGTGTCCGAGCTAGTTTCGAGAAACCCTCGACGAACCCACGATAGTAGCCAGCCAAACCCAAGAAACTACGGAGCTCCTTCACATTCTTGGGCGGTGCCCAATCCAACACTGCCTCAATCTTCTGCGGATTTACACGAACCCCCTCGGTTGAAATCACGTGACCTAGAAACATCACTTCCTTCAGCCAAAACTCACATTTCGAGAACTTCGCATAGAGTTGCTCGGTCCTCAAAATGTCTAACACTACCCGCAAATGATGGGCATGCTCTTCCTCGTTCCTCGAATAAATAAGAATATCGTCAATGAAGACGACGACACACTTATCCAAATACTCGATATAGACTTTGTTCATCAACTGCATGAACACCGCCGGCGCATTAGTTAACCCGAAAGGCATAACTACAAACTCATAATGTCCGTATCTCGTCCGAAAAGCTGTTTTCGGCACATCGGACTCTCTCACCCGGAGCTGATAGTACCCCGATTTCAAATAAATCTTCGAGAACACCGCAACTCCCTGCAACTGATCGAACAAGTCATCAATTCTCGGCAAAAAAATACTTGTTCTTGATGGTCACCTTGTTTAGTTCGCGATAGTCGATACACAAACGTAGTGAACCATCCTTCTTCCACACAAACAGGACCGGTGCGCCCCAAGGCGAGGCGCTCGGTCGAACATACCCCAACTCAAGAAGCTCACTCAATTGCTTCTTTAACTCGGACATCTCTGAAGGTGTCATACGATACGGCGCCTTAGAAATAGGAGCCGCGCCCGGCTATAACTCTATAGCAAACTCGAACTCACGATCCGGTGGCAATCCCGGTAACTCGTCAGGAAATACATCAGGAAACTCACTAATGATTGGAATCGAAGACAGATCAACTCCACTACTCTCTGCCTTCAAGGCGTAGCACCAATAACCAGTACACCCCTTTCGCAGGAGTCTCATCGCCTTCAAGGCGTTAATAACAAACTTATGGTTTCCCCTCTTTCGCCCGGCGAAAGAGTGCTCGGTGCCGTCTTCGGCTAGCATGGTGATGATCCTCGTGTGGTAGTTCATGATTGCACCATGCCGCTCGAGCCAATCATCCCCAAGAATTAAGTCCTCACCCTCAATACCCACAACAATAAGATTAGAGGGCCAAGCCCTCTCACAAATAAGCACAGGACAATCTCGAACCTCCTGATCACCAACAATCCTATCACCGCTAGGAAGCTTAACGATGAAGGGCTCACAAGGCGTCAAATAGTCGAGACTCAAACGGCGCACACACTCTAGAAATATGAACGAATGTGTAGCACCAGAATTGAAAAGCACACTGACAGGACGAGAAAGAATATGAACGGTACCTGTCGCCACAGTAGCCGTTGGGTCATCGGCTCTCCGCATCTCATAGACACGCGGGTGGGCTGAGCCGACACTAGAAGCTCCCCCCTTAGCGGGCTGACCCCGACCTTTCCCTCGACTAGCACTCGGTGGAGATTGAGAAGCAAATGATCCTTGATTCACACTTGGTTCCCTAGGTGCTGGAATGGAAGCCCGGGCACCAAGGATTTTCTCCCTCTCAGCACAGAAAGCAGCCTTGTGACCCGGCTGGCCACACTGATTACACGTCAGCAAAGGGTTCGGACAAATACGACTGATGTGGCCCTGATGGCCACAGTTAAAACACTTCACCTCCCGAGGAGGGGCACTGGCAGCCCTACGGGGAAACCCGGTAGATCGAGCTGGGCCACCACCAACGGAAAAGTTAGCAGACTGGAATTTCTGCTGACCCCCACCTTTGTGGCCCGAAAAATTCCCGGCGGACTTCTGCTTCTTTCTCTCGCGGGCCGCCTCACTCGCCGTCACAGACATATCGTAAGCAAGGGTATTGCTCTGGTAATCTTTCAAGGTAGTACAGAAGAGCCCCGACATGTAGTCCCGAATCGACAACTTCATCCGTCTGGAAAAATGGAAAATTTTGTCACTCTCCTCGACAACTTGGGTCTTCACATAACCCAACTCCTTCTTGTTAAAATCATCAATAGCTTGAGATATGGGAATATCCCGTGGTTGAGCATCATAGAAAGCATGTACTCGAGCCTGTCTGACCGGCCACGGGCAATATTCGGTCTCCATCAATTCCTGAAATTCGGCCCATGAAGTGACATGGTCTTTGGGCCCAACGGCCTCCCACCAATCCGTAGCGTCCCCAGTGAGAAAGTACTGGGCAATAGGGACCCTACGGTCCTTGGGACAGTTGGTAGCAGTGAAGACTTTAGATATCTCCTTGATCCATCCCTCCCAGCCGATCGGTTCCGAAGCTCTCGAAAACTGAAGAGGATGCATCTTGATGACATCCTGAAGCCAGAGATCCGCTCCGCCCCGATTAGCGTGGGCCGGATCCGGGTTCTAAACCGCCTGAGCTAAAATACAGGTGCAGTAAGATGTCTGAATAGTTACTTACTTATAAGTGTCCTTGTCCCTATTAAACTACAAAAACCATCGTAACGTGTAAATACAGGAGCCAGCGCGGAAGAAACAAACGCTTTCTTTTCAGTTGGCAGAATTGCTGTTTTAGCACTGATTATCCATTGGTAGTTGTTATTGACCAGAGGATTTTCGAAGTCTCCTTTGACAGGCCGCACCAGCGCATTTGATATAAGATAAGTTTCATCAACGGTAAAACAATTTTTTAGCAGTTCAACATCGGATCTGTAGAGCATTGCTTCAACTTTATTTCCTTGTTTCAGACATGTTGCAGACGTATGAGATTACGAGATGTCAAAAAACATTCGGAAGAAGTAGGTTTCGATATAAGTAAATATAGTAATAGCAAGATATGAGCGAGAAAAAGCTGACCTGTTCATCTGCGAGGAGCAATTTTTGGAATCTAATAGGGGTAGTTTGTGATGATGTTCGAGGGCTTGTTTTGTTGAGAACGCAAACTTTGACAGTCCAGTTTTTCATATCAGGAGTGATGTTGTTGACGGAATATAATTTGGGCTCCATTCGCTGCATATAAATTACAATGCAAATTGCAGATGGTACTGAAATAAAAAACTCATAGAGGAAGTATTTGGCATAAAAGAAAAGGTGCCTCATTCTATCATTAAAACACATCATAAAGTTTTCTGATAAAATTAGATTTATATCAGGTCTGTTAACAGATTTATAAGACTGCTGCATCGATAATATCTCTGTACACAATATTTTTGGTGATATCATCAGGGATGGCATCAATAGTGGGGGGTCGAATTAGAATTCTAATATCAGCTGCCTTTCTTGCTCGAGAAAGGGCAACATAGAGCTGGCCGTGAGAGAAAACGGGCTCCGGAAGATACAGGCCAACTTTATCTAATGTCTGTCCCTGGGACTTGTTAAATGTCATTGCAAAACAGAGGCGCACTAGGAATTGATGTCGTTTAAATGAAATAGGGCATTTTTGTTTGTCAGATGGTTCGAGAGGTATACGGGGTATGAAGACCAAATCTCCTGCATGTTGGCCTGAGACAATTTCTGCAGAGAGGACATTTTTCCCCAGATGGTGGCATATAAGACGAGTACCATTTCACAGGCCTTCTGAAGGGTTAATATTACGTAGCAGCATGATAGGGCAGTTTATTTTGAGCCGAAGCAAGTGCGAGGGTAATCCTGGAGTGTGAATTGAGTTCAGATAATCTTGATAGTAAGATTGTTGAAACGGATCGTTGGTGAGGTCTGTGCTATAATAATCAACGGCGTAGCCAGGAAATTTATCGATCAGAAGATCATTAATTTCTTCGACGCTGTCGTTCTTTGGAGTCAGAATTGCGCGGTCAATGAGCACGGTGGGATTCAGAGGAGAAATATTGAAGTGGGGGAAAATTTGGGATAGCAAGTCAGTTAAAGGATTATCATTGTGTTTATAAGGCAGGCACATATTCGAGGGTAGTTTAATCTCGCCATATTGATTACAACGCTCCGCGCCATTACCAACTCGGAGGAGAAATTCCTTAAAAGTAGGATCATCTATCGCGCGCATATTTTGGGTGAGACGAATTTTTCGCATTGAGGACCATAAAGGAGAATTAATTAGGCAGGCTGCAATAGCATCGTCATGACTACCGCCAGCAATTATCGGGATCATCTGCCTGAAATCGGCTCCGAAAACAATGGTTTTGCCGCCGAAAGAAATGGAGGTCTCCATGAGGTCACGTAGCAGAGCGTCAAGCGCTTCAATAATCTTGCGGTGCGCCATTGAGGCTTCATCCCAGATAATAAGTTTGGATGCAATAATGAGGCGAGCATGCACACTTTGTTTGCTGATTGTGCATGATTCATCTTCGACAATGACAGGAAGTTTGAACCGTGAATGTGTTGTGCGGCCACCTGGCAGTAGGGATGCTGCGACTCCTGAAGAGGCCACTGCTAATGCAATGAGGTGTTTGGAACGAACAGCCGCCAAAAGAGCTCGATAGAGAAATGTTTTTCCAGAGCCGGCTGGGCCATCAACGAAGAAAACTGCTGGATCATTACTGCCAATGGTTTGCATGATTTCTGTAAAGGCCTGATTCTGCATAGAATTCAAATGCGTGCATGATTCCAGATCTGACTCAGAGACAATATAGTTCAGCTCTTGTTCAAAGTCTCGGTCTTGCACTTGCTTTTTTGAAGCTCCCAAATTGTAGTCGACCAAACCAAATTCATCAATTGTGTGACCCATAGATTCTAAGAAAATGTCCATCGATTGAAGTGATTTTGAAAAAGCTTGTTCATTAGTGAATTTTTTCAGAGCAATGTAGTCTTCCGCGAGGAAAAATTTGAAGGCATCCCACAATGCTCGTGGATTGGAGGGAGTGTTGTATAACAGAATGATTGCAAAGAGGCGGCGCAGTGAGCAGGGCATTTGATAGGAACAGGCCTCAGCTACATAACTTGTAACATCTATATCTGATTCTAACAGCCCACGTGCGAGGGCGGCTGCTCGAAATGTGGGGTATAGTATGCCAGCGAACGTTCTTAAATAGTCGAAAGAAGTCGGCGCTCGAACATGGTTTAGAAGCAAGCGTAAATAATATCTCTCACCATCAAGTGGGCTGGCGGTTACCAGACGGCCAATGCAGGTTCCTTTGAGTCGTCGGTGCCAGGTTTTTTTGGATGCATCCCAGACAAAGAAACGAGGGAAATCTTTGTACAGTAAATTCATCTGCGAAACTACGGCCGATTGTGCGTTCATTCTGAAGAACTTAGTTAATTGTGTTTTAGATGCGTTTGGATTTGCTATCACTTCAGGTAAATAGCGGGAGGGAGAGAACAAAACATGTTGTTTGTCTGGCATATGAACATGAAGTTGCATTACAGCTGGATATATTTCGCTCAATAAAAAAGCGTAAATTCTCCACATGGCCTCAGGAGCACATAACCAGCGGGCTGATTGGAATGCTGTAATCTCATCAGGGGTTGAAATCTCTGGTTGTGGGACGACATTAAAAGCAATCTTATTGGTCCCTTTGCAAACGTACTTGTACAAATATTTGATGAGACGTACGCCAACACAGATCTCGACATTAATATGGCAGTCGAATTTGGCAAGCAAGTAGGGATTGTACGGAACGACCCACCTGTTGTCAAGCAATTGATGCCGAACATGTGCAGTTCGTCCATCATTTCTCCTCCTGTACATTGGATATGAGTCGTCGTGCTGAGAGGCACTCTCTACATACTCTTTAGGATATCTATTCTTGCACTTGCTTTCTCGCATGCATATATTTGAGGGATTAAGCACGCCACAAGGTCCGTGCATCATATGTCTAACAACACAGGCATGAAGGTGTGGATGCAAATCAATATCAGGCAGCTCTGCACAAACAAAGCGATCATATGCAGCTGAGTAGACTATTTTATATTTTGGCTTTAAAATAAGGATCCAATGAGCATGAGGCAGCCCTCTTTTTTGGAACTCTATAACATAAAGGTATGCTGCTACCTCACCCAGCAAGCTTTTTTTGACAATGTAGTTCTTGAAATCCTCATTTCTTGCTCTGAAAACTCTCGCAACAAGGCTCCGCCTTTGTTTGCTCCTGTCATCTTAAAGGACGCGGACTGAGTGGCCTGATTTTGAACTGCTGACTGCTTCGGGGCCTGAGATGCCGCCGGAGTAGGTTTGGAGTCTCTTCGGCAGAAACGGGCCTTATGCCCCGCAATCCCACAGTTATTACACGTGAGGGTCGGCTTCGGACACTTAGTACTGAAATGACCCTGTTCTCCACTGTTGTAATACGTGATGGCCGAACTGGCTGCTCGGGATTGAGATTCGGCATGTTTAGGTGCCGTAGGGGGTCGATCAGAAAAAGTAGAGCCTGCACGAGGCTTCTTGAATGTTGCCTGGCCGCCTTCAGACTGATTACGATTCTTCGATTTCTTGCCGGAAGATGAAGTCTGATTCTTAGAAATTTCCTTAGCAGTAAGCTCATAAGCAAGAGCTTTCTCGATGAATTCGGCCAAAGTGGTGCACTGATGATTAAGCAATTGAAGTCTCATACGAGGTTTCAATCTCTTACTGAAATACTTGATTTTATCCGCCTCCGAATGGATAATAGATCAGGCGAAAGGCAGTAGCTCTTGAAATTTCTCGGCAATAGCGAGAACATCTTCTTCCGTTGAGGGGTCGAGACTGAGTAATTCTGAAAATTTAGCCTCTCTCAGTGGGGCCGGATATCTTTCCATCATGAGAGTCTTAAACTAGTCCCACATACAAGATCTATCGGTGGGCTTCAGAGATAGCCACCAAGAGTGAGCGCTCTTACCCAGATAGTAAGCCGCGACGGAAACCTTGTGCCCTTCGGGACACTCCACCATAGCAAACAACTTCTCAAAATGATCCAGCCAGTGAATAATGTCCGCCGGCTTAGATGATCACTCGAAGGTGGGTGGCCTCTGGCGAGAAATGTCGTTGATGCTGCTGCTCACACTCCTCTCTTGCCTCTGAGGTGGCGGCGGAGGAGCCTGCTGATTCTGAGCCATTGAGTTCTGCATCGTCTCCATCAGACGTGCCATCTGAGTCATTTGGGCCATCATGCCCTGCATAAAAGTGAGAAGGTCAACTCAAACACCTTCTGATTGAGACATGTCCTGAGTACGACTCCTCGACAGTGAAGGATTATTTCCAGGTGAATGTGTGGCAGCGTCGCTGTTCGATGAGTAATGATTATTCCTCGTGTTCGCACGGGTGTTCACTCGAGCCCTCGGGTTTTAGCCCGCACCGCGGCCTCTTCCCCTGCGTCCTCTGCCAACTCGATTCATACTGAGGGTAGGAAACACATGATAATTATAGATCTCGTATGAATATCGCATGAAAGATCAACTGAGGTGACATGATTATCCGATGAAATTATTGAAATGATTATCTTGAACAAGTTAACAAGATTGATGATACGATTCACAAGATTAGCAACTGGGCAATGAAATTAACTAAGTGATTAATGAATTAATATGATCGACATGACCAAAAATGATAATGATGATTGAGGATTGTTAACTGATGAATGATGAATGAGTGATTCTTATTGCCAGAAATTATACCATGGCGTCAGAAATCTTACTGTTCTTTCGGTCTGAGGGGCTTGGCGCTTGCACAGGTCACATGTGATGCGAAAGTCCAATGATACTAGTGTGATGAACGATGATTCCAAATGACACATGACTCGGAAGGTAGTATTCAAAACCACGCTCCGATACCAACTCTGTAACACCCGAAACTAGGCGGATATTACAGTGCCGTGGACCCCCGACTGGGACCCACCAGGCGAATGAAAGTTAATGATTTACACAATATAAATGTAGTACCTAACCACATTACATCATCAATTACTCCGATGAGGAGTTTCAAATACAACGCACCCAGGGAACACTGAATACATGTATATTTTATATGAAGATAAAATACAAAAGGAAGTGCAGCGGAAAATACATAACAAGGAAACATGAATGAAATGAAGAGACTGGAGCCCCCTACTAGTATCACTGAGACTCCTCGCCGTCAGCGTTCTCTTCCCGTGCTTTTGCCTTGCCATGACCTAAAAACAATATCCCCAATGGGGTCAGTTACACAGAACAACAATCCTCAAGAGTTAAACAATCACCATAATTACATATCTTAGTTATGAAATTAAGCTGAAGAGGGGCATCATAGTACGCCCGTAATGGAATGTGCAAGTGCACAAGACGAGTGTCCAGACACACCCGCCCTTGTACCTAATTAGTCTTATGGAGGCACGTTACCGTGTGCACATTCCATTATGTCGGTGAACCCGATCACATGACTATGATGTGCCCGACTAAAAATTCCACACATATCCACCCGGCCACACAATATGAACCCAGAAGATCACAAGAACGAGAGTGACCAATGAACATTAATGAATAATAATCCAACAAGGGTCAAGAACTCACCGAGATGAAATAATAATGAAATGAATGGTAGCTCATTGAAATGATTGGAAACGTCGTTCCTCGTGAATTGAATGATTAATTAATAATTACAAGTCTCGACATGAATGATATATTATGAGTGAATTACATGTATGAATGAACAACAACGTAAGGAATGAATATCCCTTTAACCGAGTAAGAATTAACTTACACAACACAAGTGATGAAATGTCTTCTCACGAACAAACGTCTCTAATAGAGATATCGGTCGCTCGAACAACCTTGAATAACACAATTACCAACAACTCACTTAATATACGTATCAATTATGATAATAACCACTACAAGAGGTCGATACCACAAATCCAAACTCATTGGGGCATTTCGACAAACACTTTGTAAACAATCTCCCATTATTTACATCTAAACCCAATTTTATCGAAAACCAACCTCAAATGAATGATCCAATACAACAAAACACCATCAACACAATCGATAATCCAATAGGAATAGTCAATTCGAGCTTACGATAACATTTAATTGCAAATCCCAATTCCAAGTCAACCTTCAAAGTGTTCTTGAATAAAACTTCCAACAATACGATGATAACTCATAAAAACTCATAATCATACGTATATCCATCACAAATCATTATTATATCATCCATAACATCATGCTCCAACTCAAAATCGAACCTACGGTTGAAGAAATTACCTTGGATTAGGATGAAGAATCCACAATATGTTGTTAATCCACCCCACAACTTGAAGAAGATGAAATACTCTGAGTTTGATGATACCAAAAACGTCCGAAAATTACCCACAAGATCGCTCAAGAAGAGGAGGAGGAAGGAGGATGATGAAATGAGCTTTCATCTCTCAAAACCCGCTAAAATAGGAAAATCTATACTGTGTGCCGCAGCACGGGCTGAGTGTGCTGCGGCCCACGGCCAAAAACTGCCCAGCGCATCCGCTTAGTGCCGCGGCCCGGCCAACAGGGGCTGCGGCCCGCAGTACAGGCGGTTTCCAGCCCAATTGCACAAGGTGTGTGCCGCGACGCACACTATTCGAGCCAAAAAATGACGAAAAATGACCCGGGAAGAGTATAAAAGCAATATGATTCAATACTTGGGAACAATAACACGAAAAGGAAGTGTGGAAACCCCAAAACGATGGTTCCAAGCAATGATTACAAGGGTTTGCCCAACAATAGCACGATCCGAACAAGGAGTAAATTTTGAAATGGTATGAACTCCAATATCAACATCGATTAACGAAGGAATTACAACAATCAAGATAATATTCTCGTCTCGATTCTCAAGCAAGGTTGAAATAATGAACAATATCGATACACGACTCAAATTTACCCCCAACGGTGAACACGAATGAATGAATGAGGATTATGAATGATTATTAATAAGTGAAAAATTACAGAGTGACAATTACTGAATGAAAATAAATGAGTTCACATCCGGGTATTACAGCAATGTGGGCCTGCGGTTTAACAGCTTTCCACCAAGTCCCGGCTTCCTTAGCAAGAAAGTACTAAACAATAGGTACCTTCCTCGTTTCCGGACAATCTACCGCTTCAAACACTTTCTCCAATTCAAATAGCCAACTCTCCCAACCCACTGGGTCGGTAGCACCGCTGAACTGTGGAGGGTGCATACGGACCACATTCTGCAGTAAGGCATCCATAGTCGGATTAGGATTATTCAGTTGAACAGCTTGGGCCAAGATAGCCATTTTATTTGCCAATTGTTGAAGAACATTCGTAACACCAACATCTGTATTATTCCCTTGATCGGTCGATTGGTCATGTTGACTTTCGGTATCGGGATGCATTGAATTTGATAAGGTAGGGGTAGTCGACCCTGCAATGGAACTGAAGGAAACGGCTGCGCCACGTCCTCGCCCGCGTCCACGACCATGGCCACGCCCTCGTCCCCTGTCAGCATACATTCTGAAGGATATATACAGTACATAAGTACAATTCAAATCGTATGTCATCGAGGTGACCAATCCCCAAGAACACCAAATCAAAAGCGAAGAGATTAGGAAAATACAAGAAAAGTAAGGACTTACAAGTACCGACCGCACCGAGATGATGGCAATATAGTGATATTGTATGCTAACGATGACTCAATTCCCGAAGAAAAAGACCAACACCCTATGTATCCATAAACCTTAGCTCTGACACCATATTCTGTAACACCCCTAAGTTATTCAGGGTATATTACAGCGCCGTGGACCCCTTCGTGGGGCCCACAAGGCTATACATACACGGAACCATAAATCTCGACTGATAAGGTCTAAACATAATCCAGTAGAAGGCAATAAGAATGACAACCAAGTTAATAATAAATTAGACAGAATACAATACATCGGGAAATAAAACCCTGGGCAACACAGGCCAAAATATCAAGAACGTCTGAAGCACTACTCGAGTGTTCATAACCATTCAAAGTACAACAATACTGAATGGCTAAAGTACAAAATACAGACAGAGACAAGACGCAGCATAACTCTTTCCCATCATCTTCGTGCCGACCCGATACATGCCTATCCGCTCTCCTGGATCCTGAAATACATGAAAGGTATTTCCCCCAAAAGGGGTTAGCCATGGAATAGTTAGTACAAGTACACAAGTATGAAATACTATACTCCTCGACGATAAAGTAAACGTAATTCTCATTTCCTCAAACTCAAGACTAGTATTCCAGAATAACTAAATCTCATAACATCTCATTTCAATAACATACATGATTAACCATGGAACCGCACCAAAGGCACCCGAGCCCTCTGGGGACCCGTCAGTCCATCCCAGAGTGGTTAACCCAGGATATTCGTGGAAATGCACCAAAGGCAATGGAACCCTCTGAGGACCCTTCAGTCCATCCCAGAGTGAATATACACAATCATACAATGTATACACTTCACTTTCAAAGTCGAGATTGTACAATCATAAAAACATGCTTGCCTTTGAGACATTAGAATCTAGATGAAAATGGTGTTCAAGCTCGGGAGGTCCAAGAATGAACTTTCGGGCCTAAACGATTCGTAAGGAAATACGATAATTGTAACACCCCCAAAATATCCCGAGGTATTACAGTGCCATGAATCCCACGTGGGACCCACAAGGCTAGTTAGAAAAATAGGCATTTTAAGAAAATCGCGATAAAACCTTAAATTCAAGGATTACATAACGTGAGTCGAAAGATTTAAGGGAAGTGTAATTTGAAGTCCAATTATTACACAACAAAGGTTTTCTCAAAGAAAACAATTTATTCCAATTAGAACAGCGGCTAGAGATAATTCCAACACCGCTCAAGTCTGACCGGACCCCTCGGGAATGTCCTGCACATGATGAACAATTTTACCTGGTACGACGAGTCATACCAGGTAACCAGAGTCAGAGAATGCATACCAAATAACAACTACTAACAACGATATACGACATCTTTACAATCAAAGTACCTAGTAATCACAGGGAATATTTCATCACTTAACCGACGAGTCTTTCTCTTTAACACATAAGCCCCCAAGGTCGCAACCAAGGGTCACGGAAGTATCCACACGGGAATACCCGGAACATAGGTGCCCAATTCGGGTCTTACCCCCTAACACATTTCCACACGGGTACCATACAGGTTTTATCCCCAACACATCGGCCCATTTATAACATCTTTAGAGAAAGACAAACGTCGGCTTTTATCAAAATGGCACGTACACACATACGGTATAACATTGATATTAGAAAATTCACGAGCAAGATTTCACTTGCCTGTGATCCGGTAGTAGGTGCTTTATGATAACGAAGTCCCCACGCCCGCTCGAACTTAACCTAGCCACGAAACATCCGATTAACACCTCATACGGATTATAATGAATCAACTAGTCTCCCTTTCCTAACCGGATCCCTAGTGTAGTTTTAATTGTCGGTATGAGTATCGTTTCTAAGTTTTCAAGTGTTGTGTATCATTATCTCGTTCAATCTTATAATTAACATTAGGTATATCGATATACTCAAGAAGATAATCCTATCATTCTTCGGTGTCAACGAATTATTATGGCGAAATCGAATCTTATGCTTTCTAATACAATTCTATATCCCGAATACTACAACCGACGGATTTTATTGCACAACAACTTCGGTGGTTTGGCAACCAATATTGATTATACTATCGAATTATTTCCTTAGTTTGCTAAGTGTCAAAAATCACAAGGTAAGGGTGGCTACGGACAATGGAATATACGGTGACGGATTACTACGAATTTCCCCACAATTGATTCGTCAAATTTTACATTCCTAGTGATGATTTGAAGTGAAATTTCATTTGCACGAAACGAAACATATGGGAAACGAAATTTTCCGGTTACTACAATTTCATCCGACAAGATTGTATACGAAGTTTAGCAAAATCTATCCAATACCCGCAATATAATAAGTATAAATAAGAAAACATCGAAGATATAACTCCAGGGATTGGTGGCTTACCTTATTGGAAGAAGAATAATGAAGATGGTTGAAGGATTCACAAGAACTACGAGGAAAACGAGAAATGACTTGAACGACTTGGATAATCTTCACCGAAGCTCAAGAATCCACCTCCTCAATGTTAATTCAAGTGTTTAAGAGGCTTAAGAACCGGGTATAGGGCTAGGAATTTCTCCAAGGGTGGTAGTTTGTGATGTTGGGTCGTGCAAATGAAGAAGGGAACTATCATTTTATAAAACTTGGTTTAGATAACGTACGTTAACGATAAGGGTGTTACGTACGTAAGGTGTATTACATACGTAGCAGTGTGCTGACAACGTACGTAAAGAACTTGCTGCCGGAAATGTGCCCAAGTGTTACGTACGTTAAATTTGGGACATAACGTACGTAACGAACAGTTGACTCGTTTGTCCTCTAGCCCGCCGAAAGTAGCCCTGTCCGTGTCAAAAGAAAGATTCTGGTCGGAAGACCGACCCACCCGTTACGTACGTAATGTAGCTGCCTTAACGTACGTAACGATCGAAATATAGCGTACGTTAGACATGGGTTATAGCGCGCGTTAGACAAACCCTTTTAGCCTCAAACCACATTCTAACCATCTTGGGGTGACCATCCCTTCCAGTCGTCAACAATTATCGGGGAACAAGACGTTGGCCACCGTCATATTCGCACCGACGATCGTCCCATGGCGTCAAGTTGTGTCACTCCCGTTTCATTCACATCTTACAATTATATAGCACTCAAAGGAATACATAAATAGAAATGACGTCACATTACCAAACATTCACACAGTACAAAGTAATCAAGCATGGAATACCGGAGGTATTACATATCACCCCTCTTAAAATAGTTTCGTCACGAAACTTAAGAAAATAATTCGGGATGACTCTCCTTCATGCTCGACTCGGTTTCCCAAGTCGCCTCTTCCGTGCCGTGGTGCGACCACTGAATCTTCACGAGGGGTATGGCTTTATTTCTTAACATCTTCACACGCCGGTCCAGAATGGCGGTCGGTACCTCCCTAAAGGTAGCGTCATCGGAAATTTCCACTTCTTCGAAATTGAGCTTGTGACTCGGGTCATAGACATACTTCCTTAACTGGGAGACGTGAAAAAAATTATGCACTCCATCCAGATGCGGCGGTAGATCTAATCGATATGCGAGCTTCCCCACCCGGTCCAATATCTCAAACGGACCTATAAATCTCGGGCTTAACTTGCCCTTCTGGCCGAAATGCCGAATACCTCGCATAGGTGATACTTTGACCCAAACATGATCCCCGACCGTAAATTATAACGGTCGCTGTCGGTTTTCGGCATAAGATTTCTGCCGGCTCTGTGCGGCCAGCATGTGCTTCCGAACTATAGAGATCTTCTTAATGGACTCCTGGATAAGATCCAACTCGGTAACCGCGGTGTCGGAGGCATCATCCCAGCATAACGGTGACTTACACCTTCGCCCATACAGGGCCTCAAACGGTGCCATGCCTATGCTTGCATGCCAGCTGTTGTTGTACGAGAACTCCACTAATCCCAAATGTCTAGCCCAATCCTTTCCCCAATCGAGCACGCACGCCCTCAACATATCTTCCAAGGTTTGAATCGTACGCTCGGTCTGTCCATCTGTCTGAGGATGATAAGCCGTGCTAAAGTGTATTTGTGTCCCCATAGCTTTATGGACGGCTTTCCAAAAACGAGATATCTGGTGTCCCTATCCGAAATGATGGATGAGGGAACACCATGTAGCCTGACGATCTCTCTGATGAAAATGACGGCCAGCTGCTCTGTCCCGGTTGTCTCTTGAATAGGAATGAAATGTGCTGATTTTGTCAATCGATCAACAATGACCCAAATCGTATCCTTTCCTCCCACCGCTGTAGGTAGCTTAGTGACAAAGTCCATTGATATGCTCTCCCATTTCCACTCCGGGATGGGTAGGGGTTGCATAATTAAATTTGGTTTGCGGTGTTCGATTTTCACTTGTTGGCATGTCATACATCGGGCGACGAACCTAGCAACTTCCCACTTCATGTTCTTCCACCAAAAACTCTGTCGCAAATCCTTGTACATCTTGCTTGCTCCGGGGTGATAAGAATAGGGAGTGGAGTGCGCCTCCTTCAGTATAGTCTGCTTCAGTCCGTCATTCGGTGGAATACATATCCTGTTCTTGAACCTCACCAAATCACCCTGAATCTTATAGTCGGAAACATCTCCTTTCTCGATTCTTTCACCAATCGCACGTAATTCAGGATCTTCCATCATCTTAGACGTATCTTGTCTAGTAAGGACGAAAGTATATTGATTGAGCATAATCGTCCTTGCCTACGTTGCACCCATACTTCGGTGTTGCTTCTCCCGATCTCTTGCCGCTTTGGATTTGAACTGTTATGCTGGATACCATCACCTCTTGTGTAGTTTTCCGACTAAGAGCATCAGCTACCACGTTGGCTTTTCCGGGATGATAAGAAATTTCCACATCGTAGTCCTTGATTAGCTCCAGCCAACGCCTCTGTCTCATGTTTAATTCTCTCTGCGTGAAGATATATTTCAAGCTCTTGTGATCCGTGAAAACTTTGCAAGTAACTCCGTAAAGATAGTGCCTCCAAATCTTGAGGGCATGCACCACCGCGGCTAGCTCCAAGTCATGTGTCGGGTAATTTACTTCGTACGGCTTCAGTTGTCGGGATGCGTACGCAACGACTCTGCCATTATGCATGAAGACACACCCTAGTCCATGCTTGGATGCATCCGTGTATATAATTAATCCTTCCGTACCTGTGGTAACACTAGTCTTGAGGCGATGGTGCTTTACTCTTGAGCTCGTCAAAGCTCTTGGCGATCTGATCCATACAAATTTGGTGCTCTTTCTCGGTAGGTTCGTTAACGGTCGGGCGATACGGGAAAAAGCCTCGTGAATCTTCGATAGTAACCCTTGATCTAGAAAGCTCCTAACCTCTTTGACATTCTTTGGAGGTTCCCAACTCGTTATTGTCTCGATCTTTTGTGGGTCGACCTTGACACCTTCTGCCGAGACAACATGTCCGAGAAAAATTACCTCCGGCATCCAGAATTCGCACTTGGATAGTTTCGCATAAAGTTGGTGTTGTCTTAACACGCCCAGTACTTGCCTCAAATGTTCCTCGTGTTCCTGTCGGCTTCGAGAATATATCAGGATGTCGTCGATAAAAACCACCACGCATTTATCGAGGAAATCAATCAAAACTCTATTCATTAGTTCCATGAAAACGGCTGGGGCATTAGTCAACCCGAATGATACCACGATATATTCATAACGCCCATACCTCGACCGAAATGCAGTCTTGGGTATATCTTCCTCCCGAATCCTCAATTGGTGATATCCGGACCGTAAATCGATCTTTGAAAACACGACTGCCCCTTGTAACTGATCCAAGAGGTCATCAATCCTTGGTAGTGGATAACGATTCTTGATAGTAACCTTATTCAGCTCCCTGTAGTCGATGCACAAGCGTAGAGAGTTATCTTTCTTCTTAACGAAAAGTACCGGCGTGCCCCACGGTGAGGTGCTTGGGCGGATCAACCCTTTTTCCATGATTTTGTCAGTATCTTTAATTCCTTCATCTCGGCCGGTGCCATTACGTAAGGAGCTTTGGAAATAGGTCTCGTCCCCGGTTCGAGTTCAATGGAAAGGTCAACTTCTCGGTGCGGTGGCAGCCCTGGTAGTTCATCAGGAAAAACGTCTGGAAACTCATTCACCACCGGAATGTTTGTGATTGCAAGTTGTGAAGTGTCCTCTCGAAGAACATAACACCAGTAGTATTCACTTCGAGAGCTGCAGGAGGCTTCCGATGCGATAATGCTGAGAGATCCTTTTGTACTAAAGTGTTCACGTCCGCTGATGACATATGTGGTACCGTCATGAGCCGAAATAGAAATAGTCAGGTGGTAGGTATCCAAGATTGTTCTGTGCAATGGCATCCAGTCCATTCCTAATATGATATCTTCATTCTGGAGTGGGAAGACCATAAGATTAGCGGTCCAACTATGATCGTCGATGCTGATCCGACAGTCTCGAACCTTTTGATCGCCGCTTAATCTAGTACCCTCGGGTAGTTTAACAGTAAAGGGCTCACAAGGTACACAAACAAGATTTAAGCGTTCAACACATTCCACAGATATAAACGAATGGGTGGCTCCGGTATCAAATAGTACATGCACTGGCTGAGAGTTAACAAGAAGAGTACCTGAGATAGCTGGCGCAGGCTGACCATCCGTAGCCCTCAGCTCAAATACACGAGACGGTACTGACTCCGAAAAGGACGAGGTACCTCCGCCGCGCCCACGGCCTCGTCCGGCACCATGCAGTGGCGGTTGGCTCTGGTGGTATGAAGCTCGGTAGATGGAAACAGCAGGTGTCCTAGGGGATTGCACAGAGCCTTGTTGACTTGGTTGCGAAGCTGGGCTCTGAGTGGAATTGGCCCGCCAGCAGTAGCGAGACATGTGTCCACCCTTTCCGCAAGTGAAACATTTGGTAGCCGTCTTCTGACACTGATCCTTAGTATGCCCGGTCATGCCACAATTAAAACAGTCCCTACGGTAAGGCCGATCAGATACACCCTTCTGTTGGTACGAAACCGCCGGCTTAAAAGAAGATGCGGGCCCCGAATTCGTTTTGTTGTTGCTCCCAGGCTGAACTGATGTCTTCTGCTTCTTCGAGTTATGCCCGATGTCGGTATTAACTGTCGGCATAGGCATAAGCCGTGACTACGTCTTCGTATGCTCTCGTGGTCGTGCGGTGAAATCCGGCGGCATAGCGTTGTACATCCTCGGTAACCTCTGCGCAAGATGGCATATTCGTTGATCTTGATGGAACCATCTCGGGAGATGTAACTTAGCTCGATTCGGTAGGCCCGAATGATCTCGGTATTGGCATGTTACGAGGGCCGACAGAAAAGTCTCGGCGCGAGCGGTTCGGGCTGATCGGGGCAGTACTCGCTCCGTAGCGATCGGGCAAATTCGGTCCACCCGACCACTCGGTCCTCTAGCACGTAAGTCCTCCACCAACGTGCGGTGTCACGGAGTTGATTAATTCGAGCGGCACCTTTACATTTACGGGCATCCGATTACTTGAAGGCGGTCTCCATTTCAAATCCGATCGTCCACGTGTTTCTCTCTGTCCGTCAAATAATGGAGGCCTAGCCTTCAGATCTCTCCCAACCATCGATCTCTTCTGCGTTTTCTTCCACATTGATGATCGGTATCCGTTACGCTGATTGACCTGAGCAATTCCCATGGCGATAGCCTGGGCAAGGGCCTGAACAAAAGCTGGATCCATGCCTCCAGGGTTGTTATTTTGGCGTTCCGCCTCCTGATCGTTTTGGTTAACTGGTGGCGGCTGGCCCCCAGCAGGATGGGTCTCGGCGGTGTTCCCGTCCTCATTGTGGTTCGCGGCGGAACCCTGAGCGTCATTCACCACCCTTCTAGCTCCTCGACGTGCCATCACTAACGGTATCAATCTAAAGCGAGTTCCACGCATGATTTTCAATTAAATGTTGTAGAAAAATAAAAACACACACATATCACTTACTTGCATTCCCACGAGGAGCTTCGATCGCTTGGGGTGTTGGATTTTGAGAGAAAGAAAAAAAAATATAGGAGAAAGTTTTATTCAAACTAGGAGTTTGGTGCTCTGATACCATTTTCTGTAACACCCCCAAAATATCCCGAGGTATTACAGTGCCATGAATCCCATGTGGGACCCCCAAGGCTGGTTAGAAAAATAGGCATTTTAAGAAAATCGCGATAAAACCTTAAATTCAAGGATTACATAACGTGAGTCGAAAGATTTAAGGGAAGTGTAATTTGAAGTCCAATTATTACACAACAAAGGTTTTCTCAAAGAAAACAATTTATTCCAATTAGAACAGCGGCTAGAGATAATTCCAACACCGCTCAAGTCTGACCGGACCCCTCGGGAATGTCCTACACATGATGAACAATTTTACCTGGTACGACGAGTCAAACCAGGTAACCAGAGTCAGAGAATGCATACCAAATAACAACTACTAACAACGATATACGACATCGTTACAATCAAAGTACCTAGTAATCACAGGGAATATTTCATCACTTAACCGACGAGTCTTTCTCTTTAACACATAAGCCCCCAAGGTCGCAATCAAGGGTCACGGAAGTATCCACACGGGAATACCCCGGAACATAGGTGCCCAATTCGGGTCTTACCCCCTAACACATTTCCACACGGGTACCATACAGGTTTTATCCCCAACACATCGGCCCATTTATAACATCTTTAGAGAAAGACAAACGTCGGCTTTTATCAAAATGGCACGTACACACATACGGTATAACATTGATATTAGAAAATTCACGAGCAAGATTTCACTTGCCTGTGATCCGGTAGTAGGTGCTTTATGATAACGAAGTCCCCACGCCCGCTCGAACTTAACCTAGCCACGAAACATCCGATTAACACCTCATACGGATTATAATGAATCAACTAGTCTCCCTTTCCTAACCGGATCCCTAGTGTAGTTTTAATTGTCGGTATGAGTATCGTTTCTAAGTTTTCAAGTGTTGTGTATCATTATCTCGTTCACTCTTATAATTAACATTAGGTATATCGATATACTCAAGAAGATAATCCTATCATTCTTCGGTGTCAACGAATTATTATGGCGAAATTGAATCTTATGCTTTCTAATACAATTCTATATCCCGAATACTACAACCGACGGATTTTATTGCACAACAACTTCGGTGGTTTGTCAACCAATATTGATTATACTATCGAATTATTTCCTTAGTTTGCTAAGTGTCAAAAATCACAAGGTAAGGGTGGCTACGGACAATGGAATATACGGTGACGGATTACTACGAATTTCCCCACAATTGATTCGTCAAATTTTACATTCCTAGTGATGATTTGAAGTGAAATTTCATTTGCACGAAACGAAACATATGGGAAACGAAATTTCCGGTTACTACAATTTCATCCGACAAGATTGTATACGAAGTTTAGCAAAATCTACCCAATACCCGCAATATAATAAGTATAAATAAGAAAACATCGAAGATATAACTCCAGGGATTGGTGGCTTACCTTATTGGAAGAAGAATAATGAAGATGGTTGAAGGATTCACAAGAACTACGAGGAAAACGAGAAGTGACTTGAACGACTTGGATAATCTTCACCGAAGCTCAAGAATCCACCTCCTCATTGTTAATTCAAGTGTTTAAGAGGCTTAAGAACCGGGTATAGGGCTAGGAATTTCTCCAAGGGTGGTAGTTTGTGATGTTGGGTCGTGCAAATGAAGAAGGGAACTATCATTTTATAAAACTTGGTTTTGATAACGTACGTTAACGATAAGGGTGTTACGTCGTAAGGTGTATTACGTGCGTAGCGATTGTCCGACAACGCACGTAAAGAACTCATTGCCGAAATGTGCCCAAGTGTTACGTACGTTAAATTTGGGACATAACGTACGTAACGAACAGTTGACTCGTTTGTCCTCTAGCCCACCGAAAGTAGCCCTGTCCGTGTCAAAAGAAAGATTCTGGTCGGAAGACCGACCCACCCGTTACGTACGTAATGTAGCTGCCTTAACGTACGTAACGATCGAAATATAGCGTACGTTAGGCATGGGTTATAGCGCGCGTTAGACAAACCCTTTTAGCCTCAAACCACATTCTAACCATCTTGGGGTGACCATCCCTTCCACTCGTCAACAATTATCGGGGAACAAGACGTTGGCCACTGTCATATTCGCACCGACGATCGTCCCACGGCGTCAAGGTGTGTCACTCCCGTTTCATTCACATCGTACAATTATATAGCACTCAATGGAATACATAAATAGAAATGACGTCACATTACCAAACATTCACACAGTACAAAGTAATCAAGCATGGAATACCGGAGGTATTACAATAATAATTATCAATACTCAGTTCTCAAGAAAACTCCTGAAATCCCCTTTTTCTTACGATTCATAATCCTTCAAAGTATTCACATAGAGTTTGGAAATCATACAAACCCTCACCACATTGAGTAGTACACAAAAGCATTCATATAATTGTAAGGGAAGCATGGATACGGGGTAGATACATCATAATCTCAAGGATTCCAAGCTTCAAAATGGATTAACCGGACGAATCTAAGAGAAACCCCCTCTAATTCCCCAAATTAGAGTTCTAAAGAATACCTCGAATCAAAGGAGGAATGACGTATAGATGATGAATTAACCATGTTAGGAATCCAAAAATGTTGATGATTGATGACTTCTCGACAACCCTTCATCTTAGAATTGCTCAAATTGCCGGAGAGGAAGAAGGAGGATGAAAAAAGAGATCCAAAACTCGTCCCCCACGTAGATACAGTTTGACTAACGTTACGTATGTAACGTCCACATGTTAGTGCACATAAGGCCTTTAACATACGCTACACTCGAAATATCGTGTTCGTTACGACTTGGGCAGGGGCCACTGCCTCAAACAAGCAAATACATTACGTACGCTATGCAGAGCCCTTAGCGTACGTTATGGGGTTCTAGCATACGCTATATTCCCAGGTTAGCGTACGTAAAACTGCCTCCAGAGGCTACTGCCTCCAATCATCAGGCTGATTACGTACGTTATAAATAACACAAAAGTCATGCTAATGATTTATAACGCACTCTAAATTCTAATGTTAGCGTACGTAACTCATTCCCAGAAGCTACTGTCTCGATCCACAATGATCATAACGTATGTTACACATGACCATAACATACGTTATGTTCGTCACGTAACGTACATAATCACGTCAATCTGCAACACTGCTCCGTACGATAGATGAAACCTCTACACAACGGAATACGCTCATGTACTAACAATCCCAGAAACCTCTGTCCGACATATAGAAGCAAATCTCGGGACATAACCAGAGAAAATTGAAAGAGGGGCAGGAATACATATTACATCCAAGATTCCACATGAACCACATAATACACAAAATGGAAGGTTCACGACGATTTAATATCATTTTATATAAAGTTTAAATATCAAGGAAAAGAAAATCGAGAATTACGGAACGAAAAACGTGGATATTATACCTTGCTTAAGTCAATCCGAATTCTTTTAGCTATAGCTGCGCAATTGTAACACCCCGAGATATTCGGAATAATTACAGCGCCGTAAACCCTTTAGATAAGGATTTACAAGGCTATTTTA